>WARS01000013.1:10092307-10692307 GCA_008933995.1 Datnioides undecimradiatus
TATATATATATATATCTCAATATATATATCTATATATATATCAATATATATATATATATATCAATATATATTAATATATATATATATATATATATATATATAATTCAACTAGATTATTTCTTGACATATAGGCAAAGCAAAGCAGAAGAACAGAAAGAAAATAAGATACTTGGGATGCTGACATTAGCCAACATCATCTCACATTACAGAGCATCAGCCAGTCCACCTAGAGTTCCCAATTGCACTCTTTGAACATGGCTCCATCTTGCCCACTCGGTGTGAGAGTCAGGGGCCACAGTCAGAAAAAAATAAAAATAAAAAAATCAGTGGGCGGGGCAGAAGATCACTCACTGTGGAATCAGGGACTGTGAGGTCAGACGGGGTGTCATTCTTCTCTTATGTGATCTTTGGACACTGGATTTGTCAGCGTATTTTACAACAGTACGCTAGTGTACTAATTTGTGTACTAAGTGGGGGAGGGGTACATCCATGTGCAGCATACTGCGTGAGGGGTTGTGTTGATGGAATGAACAGTGGCGTGAAGGAGGAAGACCAGTAGGGAAGTCCGTTCCCTGGGAGCGAGGTGCAGGTGATGTAACCGGTGACAGGGCGTTTCAGAAAGCCAAGAGAGGAGATGGTCCAAGTTGTCCCTTAGCAGCTGCAGCTTTCTGCTGAAGGTTTAGCTCTGTCATTCCTATCCAGTTTTATGGGCTCTGGGAATTCATTATACAACTCCACCTCTGTCTCCTGGCACAAATCAAAAGAGGAAAAAATAGTCAGCATAGGACAAAATTAAAAAGGAACACAACTGAATTTTATTCAGCTATTATTGCTACACAGACATTGCAATAAGACATGCTCATAACACACACATCTCCGCTGCCATTTCTAATTTCAATTAACTGTAACTCACTTGTTTGAGGGCATTACGTGCAATTGTCTGGAATGCCTGTTCTACATTTATGGCTTCTTTGGCACTGGTCTCAAAGTAGGGGATGTTGTTCTTACTCTGACACCACGCCTGAGCCCTTTTGGTGGTGACCTGTGCGTATGAAGAGAATGAGAGTCATCAGTGTGGTGAGCCGAAATAAACAATAAGAATGAGTTGTCTCCAAAAGAAAAAATATTTACGTGAGTAATGTTAAAAAAAGCTAAGAAAAACTAAAAACACTTTTTTGAGTAGCCATTAAAAGAAGCTGACCATAGCACAGAAAACTAAAGCATTTACAGATACAATAAATAAATGTAAATTTCCTGGTAAGGGACCCTCTCTCTGCATGCATTTCCTGTCTGTATCTTTAATGCCTCTATAAAATAAAAGCAAAATGTTCTCCCCTTCCCTCCCATGATGTTTTTCTACACCCCTTTGCATTAGAGAAATTACCCACATCTCTCACATTAATAACAGCAAGGAAATCCAAAATCTAAATTATCAAATTACGATACAATTCAACCTAACAAATTAATTTGTACTTTGCAGTAACCACTGGGCCAAAGTTTTTGTTCTACATATACCTGCACTCAGGCAGCTGTCATGATTACAACAGTGATGTCAATTTATGGTCCCAGAGCTCTCAGTCCTTCTGACTGCAAAAGTGGCAAAATTAAAAGCAGCACAAGAGCAGGAGGCATAGTGCTGCAGCGTGTTCAGAAGCACTTCAATAGCACTCAGTGGCTGTGGTTAAATATGTGTGTGTCTGTGGAAAGAAAGCAGCTGAGACATGTCCACTGTAGACAGTATGTTTGGACAGACTTTGGACATCTTTCCTTAAAGGGATCTGACATTTAATGCCAGATGGGTACCCATTTAAAATCAAGTCATCGTAGAGGCATTATCCACGGATACCAACCTGTCTATTCTCCAAGTCAATCTTGTTGCCTAGCACCACAAAGGGGAAGTTCTCAGGATCTCGAGGGCTGGCCTGGATCAGAAACTCATCCCTCCAGCTGTCGAGTGTCTTGAAGGTGTTGGGTGCAGTAACGTCAAACACCAGCACACAGCAGTCAGCTCCACGGTAGAACGCAACGCCCAGAGACTGGAACCGCTCCTGGCCGGCTGTGTCCCAGATCTAGTAAACCACACGGAGACAAAAAAAATATATAAAAATGAACAAACCGATGGGAACACTGCTACAAATGTTAACAAACATGAAGGTAATACAAAACACTGATATGACAACAACCTCAAAAAAAATCTTAACATGCTTTTAAGAATTTAAACAATTTACAGGGTCATTCCTGAGATGCAACCTCTCCAGTGGTAACTAACTGTGCCGTACCTGCATTGTGACGAGCCGGTCGTCCACCATCACCTCCTTGGTCAGGAAGTCTGCTCCTATTGTAGCTTTGTACTGGTTACTAAACTTCTTGTTCACATACTGGTTCATTAGGGAGGTCTTTCCAACACTGAGAGTAGAAAACAACAGACAGGAAGATAACAGAGCAAAAAGAAAACAGTGGTGCAGGTTAGGATTGACAGCTTGTAGGAAAATGCAGTAATTACACTCAATTAGAGCTGATTGATACATGAAGGTTATTACTCTATTTATACTTCACCAGATTGTTTCAATGAAATGGCTACCTCATCTCAAAAACGCCAAGTGTAAGCAGCAGCAAAAAGCACATGTAAAATGTGATTTGTGCAGACGTGAAAGACTGAAATCCAGTAAGTCTGCAGAGTACAGGACTTTAACCATATGATAATAGCAAGTGAAACTACAGTGGGAGCAGTGATTCCTATTCCTATCACATATAAAGCAACAGAAAAAAAGCTCAATCTGATCCCTGAACAGTACAACTAATGAATAATCTGTGTGGGTGTGAGAGCATTGATGGAGATGAGCAAAATGTTTGTGTTGCTAGAACTCCATTCATGTTTTTGTGTTCATGGAGTTAACTGATAACTGCTCGCTGCCTGGATATACTGTTTTTTGTTGTCGCGTGAGTCCACTTTTCTCATATGAAAGGCTGCTGTGTAGTAGGAGTGATGCAATTCTCTAGCAGTTTTGAAGCAGTTTCACAAATCCGTTGGCAATTTTTTTTTGGCCAAGAGGGGAAATTACTTAACCATGGTTAGTTTAGAACGCGGTGCCTAATGTAGGAAACCAACAAACAAAACACTGTCACATAATCAGAAGTGGAAATTATTGAAAAACAGGAGATTTTTTTCCCCCCACTATCATCCAGATCTGGTATCTGTTATCACAATATTACAACATACACTTTGACATTCTACTATATATGTTTTTAAAAAAAGACTGTGAAACATCAAATTCCCTTAAAATAATCTTTGCGTGACCAATTACGTCTCACAGACACAGACAAACTTGAAAATGAATGGCAGTGATAGGTATGCAGATAAAAAGCATAGCATGGCTATATTTGTATGAAACTCTGCCTGGGGATTATTGCAGAGTAACAACTATTGCCAATAAGGAAATGGTACTACTTCTTGTGATCTTTAACAGTTACACACAAAAGTAATGCCTTGGCATTTAGGTTTTCCCAACAAACTATTTTCAGAACAGCCCTGCTGCTGCTGCTGCTGATGGTAGAGTAGATCATGATTTCCTGGCTTCGTGGCTTTGACATGTAGAGGGGAAATAAGCCAATGTTGTGACTCACCCAGAATCTCCCAGGATGATGACTTTCAGGAGCACTTTCTTCCTGGACGTCATTTTTCCACAGCTGCACAGAGAAATAAACAGCAAACAGTGAAAAATTTAGAATACAGAGAGAGCTCTACAATGCCCTCCTAACCTCTTCATTGCAAATCACAACCTAAACCACCAATTGCCTGTTGTTCAGAAACAATACAAACAATGCAAAGTTAAATCTGTTTGTATGCACATAGGCCCTTTGGAAAATAGTCCACATAATTTGTGTGTGGAGTTTCTTGTCCCTAGACCAATCAGGTCTGAATACCATTCATTCCAGTCATGTGCTTTCTAAGCTGTTGGGGAAATCACGAGGAACACATCACTCTTTCTCTCTCACGCACCACAGGAAATTACCTTCTAGAGGACTGACTCCTTCTCCATACTACCAAGCCAAGTGACACATCTGCCACTTTTTTTTTGCTGTCACTAAACAGATAACTTACTATAGTGTGTGTTGTAACTGACTGACGGACTATAACAGGATTATAATGTAAAAGGGCCACCAATTTTAACCACATATACAACACACACATTCTTCATATGTGCAAAAAGTTGCGACAAATTTTTTGTTAATAAATCTCTGCAACTATAAAATTAACTCACCACCTTAAAATGTTTGTAATCAAGTGTCATTGTCATTTTAACAACTGGAACGCCTAAGACTAAGGCTGAAATTTTGCATTTTGCAAATATTGTAAAACAATAAACTTGTCCCTCTGTTAGTCAGAGAACCATGATCCAAGAACTAATTCAAACAAGAGCTATAATTCACCATTAGGCCATCTGTGTCATTTTTGAACACTTAAATGCAGTGTTGAGCAGTCAAGTGCATCATTTCCTCCGAGTCTCATCAAAATGGAGTAAGACAGATCTGAGATACCGCCCAAGACATGAATGAGTGAGTAGATTCTGTACTGTGCCCCCACAGTTGGAGTGATTCATTTAGAAAATTTCAAAATTGCAGCTGGGCAAAGTATCAGTCGACCATTTTTCCACAAAAAGTGAGGACCCTTGCAAGAAAGGGTAGAAAGAAGCATTGAGGTGCATTAAAACACTCGACGTCTTGTGAAATAAAAATAAAGCAACATGGTCAAGTACTATTACTATTGTACTAATATGTACTATTATTACAAGTATTACAATGCTGGAATCAAGCACATTTATCACCTGATGTATAACCCTTATCATTGGTGTTGGATGGGGGACACTGTACATGCTATTATGCTTTCAATCTATTTATAGTTTTCTCCTTAGCTTCCAGGATTTTATTATGGCACACAACAGAAATGTATTGCCTTTACTTTTCAAGGAGGGACACAGTAATACAAAATGAACTGCGGGCCAGTGAAATGAACAAAAATGGCTACTTGAGGGGGTTATCTTTAAACCTTATCCAAGCACAAACCGGGAGAACAGACTAAAATAAACCCTGATTTCACAAGAGGCTGCTTTATCTTTTTTTACACATTTGTCTTATCTCT
Source organism: Datnioides undecimradiatus (assembly GCA_008933995.1). Lineage (NCBI taxonomy): Eukaryota > Metazoa > Chordata > Actinopteri > Lobotiformes > Datnioididae > Datnioides > Datnioides undecimradiatus. Next base: position 10,097,448 of record WARS01000013.1, read on the forward strand.
GCCAAGTAAACACTTCAGCACAAAGCAACTCAGAAAGTCTCCTGTATTTGCACATATTTGCAGTGAGAAAGGCAGCACTGGCAGCTACCCGAAGGAAATACCTGTCCTCTTAACACTGAATCATCTGAACAGTGACTTAAACCTATAGCGCAGGACTTTTACAGATGTGTACAGATCTGTTACATTTCATCATGAGCAGATACATCTCTATGTATTTCACAGTTCCACAGCACCGACATGTATTAGTTTAGTTTGCATGCATCAGTGACACTAACTCCATGTGTGTCCGCGCATCAGGTGTAACCCAATGACAGAACACGAGCAATACTTCCAGCCTTTCAAAAGTAAAAACAGGAGACCATGAAATAAATCCAAATTCTAAAACTAAGCTAATAAAACACAAACACTTGAGTTTCCATCGGGAGCTGGACAGTACACTTGTGCTCTCACTGAATGGAATGAGTATAGCCCTCCAGTAGCTACTGTACTGTGAAGCACAGATTAGCTGACAGAAGCATGAACAGCAGCTCATCACTGAAGACTAGGCACGGTCAGGCCTCAGTCACATGATCACAGAAGAAACTTGACTCAGATCTTTAACCTTTGACAAAGTGTTAAGACACTGATAGTTAAGTGCAGATGATCATATCAGACAGGTGGTTCAGCTGAAGATCAGGTGTATCTCACAACACAGTCCTGGTGCTAAAATGTGTTTTATCTCTAATACATTTGGTCCATCTCTTTTAGGTAGCATTTCTATTCTGTCTCCTACTATAAATTTGATGTGTTATTGCTTCACCAAATCTAAATTGTTGCGCAAACAGAAATAATTGTTTCATTTTTAGTTTGCGTTCTCTCTTATTTGTTAGTATAATCCTAAGAATTTAAACTATTTGGGGATTCTCATTTATATTTTATATATACATTGTTTGTCAGTGTTCCATGTTTACATTATGTAAGAATCCTAAAGAATGACTGGGTAAATATTTGCATTAGCTACAACTGAGGAATCATTAAAAATACCAATGATTAAAATTTTTATACAGTGGAAACTGCACATTAGTCACCAGCTGAGATTTGTATCCAACAGTTCAAAAATCTATATTGACAATTGTGTGTTCAAAACTGTCATGTGTTGGACGATTGTGAAAGTCCACTCTGCCTGTAAATCACTGGCACGAGCAGCTGGAATTTACAGATCACCTCTCATAGGGATTATGCATGCACACAAACAGACACAAACAGTCTTTGGACTAAAAATAGAAGTGGAAGACTAAGTTCAGATGTTTCTCAATGCTCAAACACATCTGCACACGTCATAGAGTTAGGACATATTTATGTTGCATTTTGCTTAGTGCCCATGTGATTGACAGATGGTTCTTTGGCTCAGGATTAACAAACTTTGTAGCAATGTAGCAAAACAACTAAAATATGGTTAAAATAAAGCAAACTGATAGAATGGAAAATAATAAAAACAAACCATTTTAAATTATATGATACTATTTCAAGTCCAGCAACAGATTTCCATACACTTACACAACAATATGTTTCTTTTTAAACCTCTGGTGTTGAAATTCAGGACCGAATCAAGTATAAAAGAAGATGTTTTGAAGGAAAAGACTGCCTTCCACACGAGCCTTCAGACAAATCTGACAATCTAGACTATAAACACACTAGTATTCCAGCACAGCGGTACAAACTGGAAGGTATACTGTGCAGCGTAAAATTAGACACAGCTGTGTATGCTACATTGTCAAGTATGAAATAAAAATTAGGACAGCTTATTTAACCATGACGAGACCACATGAACACAAGTTGTGCTGAACAGCTATATTCACAGAGTCAACCAATTCATGCTAACTGATTGGATAAATTGAGCAAGCTGATCCAAACTACTAGACAGGTAGCAGGTAACCTAGGTTGATCATTAAAAACAAAATCAGGGATTAGTAACACATCTCAGTCCTTATTACATAACCCTCAGCATGATTATGATTTTAAAAATCGTTTAAGAAAAGGCAAAGAAAAAAACAGAACTCTGCGTCTACATGTGTAATGCTATAAGAAGCAAGCACTTAACTTTCTTGTTTGGATGACAATAGGTCTCAGATTACACTTGATCCCTGTGAGCTTTTTTTTGGCACAAATAAAGGGCGTTGTAGCCGCATCAGATCATTAAATTAAGAACCTGTGATCGTGTACCTGCGTGACCAGTGAGTCATAACCGAAACAAAACTCTTTTCTCTGTGAAGTAAAGGGCAGGTCTGCCTGGCAACAACACGGTAGACATACAGGACAGTTTTCTTACACAGCCTGATGAAAGAGAACATATATTAATATTTTACTTGCTACCATCAGGACGTTACCAAAACCAACCTTGACATTTGATTAACGCAAATCAACAACCCACAATTTGGTAGATTTGATGTGGATGGCTGAGTGTTTCCATAGACCCCACTTCTCTGTGCGCATGATTGCAAAACAAAAAACGAGAATATTCAGAGAAGTCAATAATGTCGTCTTATTACGGTGATTAGTTCAACCGACCTCGTCTCCCTGGTTCTCCTTCCTTGTTGGAGTCGACCCAGAGGAGCCACAGGCCGGCCTTGTTTTTGCCAACCAGCTTCTCGAAAAACATTGCACCACCATTAGCAGTTACAGCGCCGACGTTAATAGGACGCTGGAGGGAATTGATGAGTGTGCACATATTATATGTTATGAACAGACGGTTGTCGTCTCAAGAACTTACTTTCAACTTGTAGCTCACCGGAGCGGCGACTTCTGGACGGGATCCGACTTGGCTGCGAGCTAACTGGCTGTTATTGTTCTGGACAGTTAGCGTTAGTGGCTAACTAGGCGTTACGTTAGCTAGCTTGCTAGCTAGCTCGCTGGCACTGAACTCGTTAGCGAGAGTTAATTTGGCAATACCTCGTTTCAAATTTGTAGAAAATGCGCTGTCCTCTGCGTGAACACTTACAAAAACGTATCGCAAACTGACAAGGGAGATTATCAATAACTAGTATGTAAATTTGGCACTTTGTTTGACTGCCTGTCTGCCAGCGAGCTAACTATCCCCTACTACAGCTTCTCTGTTCCCCTTTCACTTCCTCCTCCAAACAGCGCCTGCGTCAGTACGTCAGACGCAGCCAACTAAGAATCGCAGCCCACTAAGGTCTTTTTGACGTTCAGCTAGCATATACAGATGATTTAACACCACCTGCAAAGTGTCAAATGCAGTTTGGGTCCATGAAAGAGCACGTACGATCACTAAAACATTTTAGGCCAGTATATTCAGACTTGGCTGCTGTTTTCAGGGGTTTCCGACTGTTGTCATCAATGCAACATTTGAAGAGATGTATATAATGTTCTTAAGAAGGATTATTACTGTGGTGTAGTTTTTTTGGGCTGTTGTTTAATGATATTTCGTTTCCATAAAGTATGGGGTGGAGTCCACAAAGGATAGAATTAAAAACAAAAACACTAGTTTAATTAAAAGCTACAGAGAGTGAAATACCCTGGTTTTTAGTTTCTATGTGACAAACTCCAAAACATCTGGTAAGCACAATTCCCATAATAAAACAGCCTCCTAAATGTCCACTGTTTCAAACTCCACACCACCAGTTTAAAACATGGGATTGCTTTTTACAAAACGTTCTGCTTCAAGCCCAATCTGAGACACCATCTGTTTTGTTTTGTTTTTTCTGTAACTTTGGCTGAGTTGTACTCCACATTTGCTTTAAACTGCGTTTCATGTGTAAAATAATGTGGAGCACTCCTTTAAAAGCTTAAAGTTCATTCTTGACCTCAGAAGCACCAGTGGAAAACTTCAAGTTCCATAAATAAGTGATGAGTAAGTCAAGTCAAATAGCCCCTTGAGTTTTGAACATATTTTGAATCACTTTCCACCAGCAGTCATGTTTTCTTAATTTTTATATGCTCATGATAGCATGTCATAGATACAATTTTTCAGCATGGTTAATCGTGGTCAAAAGGCAGAGCTGTGATGATCCACCACTAGAGGACAATCTCAACTCATTTTGAATGAATGAACCAAGTGAACTGACCAGACATTAGTCCACATCTATATTTCGGACCTCTGTAGAGCTCTGTGGTGTTTGGCGCTGTGCTGAGAAATTGTCATGGTCAAAAATGAATAATCTGCTTCTGTGATATGTCAGAGACAGTCTCCTGTGTACCCTGAACAAAAAAACCACAGTGTAGCAGAAACATGCTAAGATGAAAATGCAAGTTGGCCTTTACAGCCAGTCTGCATGTTGTTAGTCCAAGAGAGGAGGTGTATTGGTGCTATTTGTGAGAGTGAGTGTGTGGTTTGTGCATTTTCTCTCTGTGATATCTTTAAGAATAAGAGTTTCTTACAGAAAGTTTGTACACCACTGAAGGAAAACACAACTGGATTTATCAATTAAAATATATCAAAACATTGAAGTATATAATAACACATGATTTAAAAAAAATTGATATGAACTTTATATTCTTTATTCTGACAACACATACAAGATATTTATTGATATAGTATTATCTAATTTTGAGACATTATAATGATATATAAAAAAATGTCTCTCTCTAAAATCACAACTGAGTGGCACAGACACATGTGAAGTTCTTAAATAAATCATATTTGCACTTGGTGAAGGACAAAGATGGCATTTTCAACACTTGAACCATTTTAAAAGAAAAGATTCATTCTTCATTAGTTTCCATTTCTTCAGAAGTTTCTAAATGAAACTTACCGGAATTAGCCCCTTATAATTTCTTCATTGCGATTACAGCATTAGCATTTATCTGTGTTTATGTATTGTACTTTCTTGTGCATGATATTTATTGAATCTTGTATTCACTTTATAAGATGTTGTTTTATTCCAATTCAATGGCGCCTAAAATACTACCAGTTAAATACTAGTCATACAAATCAGCCCTGGCTCATTTTAAGTACTTCTGTTGACCAATGAATAAAAAATGTTTTTATAGAGATTACAAATCTTTAAATATTCATCAAGCAAGTGTCACATAGAATTACGAATTTAAATTATTTTCAAAATCTACTTGTAAACATACCGACTCTTTTTTTTTTTTTTTTTACAGAACACAGACACCTTTGGCTCATCAGTACAACACATTATGAGTTTATTTTTCCTGACTGTGCATAATGTGCCTAGATATCATCTCAATTCTCACTCTACTCTATGTGTGTATGCGTGTGTGTTTGTGCACCTTGTTAGTGGGAGTGTGGCCCTGCAGGATCCTGATGACTTCTGTTTATGGAGGAATTCCTGCTTTCTCGCTCCTATTGACTGCAGAGTCTTTATGACCTCTTTGGAACTCAGTTTGTAAATACAAACACTGCAGCACAAAAGGACACGAGTGACACAATGGTACACAGGTGGGAAGAAGTCACATACTTTAAGCGTCTGCTGCATTTTAATCTCTACAAACACACATATATATGTTGACGGTTAAGGGGACGAAGAGGTTGAGTTCATAACAATTTTGAGATTCTTGAGACGAAGGAAACCACAGCATGTGAGACAGGTATGATCACAGTGGTAGGTGTAGAGCTCATCTGCAGCATCAAAAAAAAGGACTATTAATATGAGAATGGATGGTTCATACATGGATAATGTTGCAAAGTACATTAGTTTAAGATAGACCAAGATTTGTATTTACATTCTTGTTGCATGTGTGTGTATATGTGTAAACATGCACCTCTGTGTGTGGCTGTGTAGGAATCTGAGAGAGAGAGAATGAGATGAGTTAAGGAGATGGACAGATTGTGTGTGTGTGCGCGTGTGTGTGTGTGTGTGCGCATCAGGGGGTGGGTGCATTAGTCCGTGTCAGACAGCAAAGAGTGCCGCAGTTATCTAGGAATCTGAGCCAAAGCAACCTCACTAACAGAGAGAGAGCAGGAGAAAGAGGAAGACCAGGAGTGAGATAAACTGAGGAGGGGGGGAAAAAAGACGAAAAGCCGAAGAGGATGAAAGACAGTCGAGGACAGCAATAGAAAGATTGAAGCAAAAAATACGGGTCAGCAAATACTTTTCACCCGAAGTTATTAAGAAATCAAGGAAGGTGAAGTGAAAGCTGGTGAGAATTCTCAGGACCAAAAGGACAAAAAACATCTGACTTGGAGAAGGAGGCTTTAATCCTGGAGGAAAAGGTGGACCACTGCCCAAGAGTTTAAGACAGAGGTCAGGACAAGCTTGTACTTATACATTTTCCCATGATTCGATTTGGTTCTCTCAGTTTGCTCCCTCTGCTGTCACTGTGTGCGGGAGCACTACTGTCATCAGATGCATCCCCGGCCTGCACGCAGCCTCCCTGCAGGGACAGTCTGGTGGCTGCACCCATCCAGCCTGGAATGGCAGCAGGAGTGGGTACGGGGGCCTGTGAGGGTCAAACTGGGACACCAGCTTGCAGAATGGGGGTCTCACTTCCAGCCATTTCAGATGTTCCTCGGAGGGTGGAGCACAGGCATGATATCCCCCAGGTTCAGCCTAAGGTAAGTGACATCACGTATGGAGTAGTGGGAAGACATGCTTTTACTATAATATTAAACAGTAATTCTCAGAAAAGTCAGGTTATGCAACGTTTAATCAGACATTTCAGAGCCATGGTTCAGAAACATTGATGGACAAGTTGAAGCAGACCTCACCTCCTGTCTTCTCATGCATATGTGCAAGGGACACAGAGCATTGCATGGGTCAGCAGGTCCTTTCTCATGGGACAGTAGACACACTAAACTTGGCACCACCTAACAGTGAGAGGCAATGACAGTGAGCAATCAAAGAAGGGATAAAATTAGCTCTGCTTTAAAAATGTCCTCATCATATGATTGTGCTGAGCTCATGCAGCAACAGGTGTGTCTAAGGCAGGGCATGATTTCAAAGGCTGATGTAAGTGTAAGAGACAGATGACACAAAACATGCACTGAGCTGTGAGTTTTGTGTGTGGTTTAGCACTGGTCATCTTCCAGACTGGTGGGTACATAATGATGCACATGCACAGCTTCACCTGCATTCACACTTTTTAACTCAATAACATTTGTAGACATGAAATGTCCAAGATGAATATAGAGGATCTAGCTGTATTCACTCACTCACAGTTTTCTAATTTAATGTATGAAACAATGTCTTATCAAAAAGTACCTGTGAGCACTGTGTTTGTAGACAGGAGGAGTCAAAGAGCGCCTGGTTCAGCTGCAGCGCTGCATGCGCTCTCTCCAGGAAACAGGGGGCCCCTGGAGTCATGGGGGCCAGGACAGCGACTCTCTAGGGGCCATCCTGGCTCTAATGGCAGCTGTACTGACAGAGTGTGACCTCCACTGTCACAGCCAGGCCCTAGGGGTGATGGCCAAACGACTGGGTGAGGAGTACACATTTATATCCCCCACCTCTGTAACACACACACAAATGCACACACACACAAATGCCAGCACAGCCACTCCCCCACACATAGTAAACAGAACCTCAATGAGGCCTGCTAAGTGTCGGTCATAGGTGAGTGCATAGGAATTCAACTGCACTGAGAAGAATGGGAAAAACTGTGTACATGCACACACAGACACACATACTGTATGTCCTGAATGTGAGGAAGCTTTTAAGAGTTGTCGTACAAGCTGGAACCCCTCTGTGTAGCATATAAAGACAAAGCTTCTATTTTCATCCCCTGACAACAGTGTGATGTGTCTGACTGATAAACTAATCTTAATCTGGGTTGGTAGAGAGTGCAGCTGTGGGAAGAGAGGGGGAGAAAGACTTGCTGCTTTTCCTCAGGAGCATCACGCAGTATCCACCCACAGGTAAGAGCATAATAAGTAACCATATAGGTGTTGCTGATTAATAATAATTTGAATAAAAATGTACTGTGTGTGGTTTTTAGTTGCCCCCTTGGAGAGATTGCATCCTCAGGACTGTGCAGAGATTTACAAGCTAGGAATCAAAGAGAATGGAATCTACACCATCCAGCCTGACCTGCACAGGCCAGCATTGGAGGTATTTCAGATTCACCATGCTCATAAAACAAAGAGACAGACCGCCCACCCTGCTCCTCTTCTTTGGGAGTTGTATGTGCTATCTGTAGATCACTAAAATCTAGGCTTAATATCCAAGTCTTTGTTTTGGTTCAGGCTAAATGTGACATGGAGACGGCGGGTGGTGGGTGGACAGTGATCCAGAATCGGCAGGACGGTTCACTGGATTTCAATGGGACATGGCAGGAATATCGGGAGGGCTTTGGCAGTCCACAGGGAGAGCATTGGCTGGGGAACGCAGCACTGCACTCTCTTACCTCCACTGGCCAACATCAACTCCGCATTGAACTGGAGGACTGGCACCACCAGAAGAGACATGCTACCTACAACAACTTCAAAGTGGCCTCAGAGGCACAAAGGTAAAACACTCTGCACAGGCACAAATGAACTTTTTTTTGCCACATCTTAAAATCTGAAAGTGTGTCTTCCTCTAAATCAAAAGTTCCAAAGTTTAGAAAGGTTTTTTATTACAGTTAAACACTCAAAGTTTGCTTCATACAGGCTTTGTGGTTATAGTTTGATCACTACAAGGGCAAACACCACCACAAGAGTCCTGACTTTTGATTAGAAATGTTGCTAAACCATGAATGGTGACTGGAAGTATGTGTCCCCACATTTTTAAACAGAAATCATTTGTGTTAAATAACCAAATGTGTTGTAACTTTAGCAGATAATAATGTGACCAACACTCTTTTAAATCAACAATCACACAGTTAATTTTGCCCTGACCCTGACTAATCAGTCTGATTGCAGTTTTATAAATTAAGATAATGCAATCATGGTTGTGTGTTTGTGTTTTGTGTGTATCCACTTCTTTCCCCAGAAAGAAGTGGTTACACACAACCCACACAACAAATGTGTCACATGTTGTCTCTCTCTATTTTGTCTCTTTCTTCCAGGTATCGTCTAACAGCACGGGAATACTCTGGTGATGCAGGTAACGCATTGAGCTACAGCAAACGTTACAACCACGATGGCAGATCCTTCAGCACCACTGACCGAGATCATGACCGGTATGCAGCTGGGAACTGTGGTCAGTACTATGGTGCAGGCTGGTGGTTTGATGCCTGCCTGGCAGCTAACCTGAACGGACGCTATTACCGTGGGCGCTACAGTGGGGTAACCAATGGTATCTACTGGGGGACATGGTACATCTTGACTGATGGACGAACTGGAGAGCGCTACTCCTTCAAGAGAGTGGAGATGAAGACAAGACCCAGGAACTTTGCAGCAACATCCTAAAGATGACAATGCCAGTTTTCACAGGGACACATGCTATAGAATAATAATAATCACTTTAGCCATGGTTTTGCATTGACTTTCTGTGTGTAAATCACTCTACCTAGAGTAGCTTTCGTGTTAGTAATAGCTACACACAGATGGCAGCTAATATATTAAAGAAACAGTCAGGAGCACTCTATATTACTATTTTTTTTGTTGTTTATTTAAGGCTCTTCTCTCTATAAACCCCATTTATACCATTAACAGTATAAACAAAGATGTAGTTATTGAAAATATAGCTCATTGAAGTTTTCATAATTAATGTCCTGGGTTTTTACTGTACAATAAAAAGTACATTCGGTGGCACTTTAATAATAGCATACTTGGTGGGTCACGTGTCTACATGCAATCAGTGTTTACACGTGTGACAGATAAAACTCAACCTACACTTTTCATATAAAGTGATCCCACAAGAATGCATTATTAAACTAGCAGTGTTTATATGTGTTCCTGCATGCCTAAGCTCACTAACCTATCAAAATATAAACTATCTGCAACAGCTCCGACATATTTTAGGTCAGATGATGTAATGAAAGAAAGAAGCATGCTGAAGCTAAGAGATCATTGTGAGCCTGCAGGCCATTGGGGCAGTTGTGCTCCTCAAATTCAAACTCTATTACAGCATAATTCATGCAACAGAGAGCTAAAACCCACTTCTGTCTCTTCACACACCTTCAGCTGCATTAATACAGAGCCAAACCCAAAGTTCACGGTGTGACACTAAACCAACAGAGGTCCAGTTTTGGAGAAGCCATTTTTCTCACCTTACCTTGCTCATACTTTCCCAGGTATTAGCCTGACACACTGATGCTGACCATTAGGAGCTTTACCCTGTCGTCACACCACAAAACCACTCTCCACCCACTACTTTCAAGTTAAACACACACTCATCCTCACCTGCCTTTTGGAGCTGGCGTCAGGCAGGCGGCCCCATCTCTGGCTGTGCTTTACAAAGTCTTTTCTGGGAGTTTAGAGTTGGTGTGTTGGCCATGCACGTGTGATGCCTGTGTGTGTGTGTGTGTGACTCACAGTATGTGTAAATGGCTGCATCTATTTTAGTGGTGTTCACAATGAGCTGTCAGTCTCTCCAACAAGCAGGGTGTCTAATATTAACCAAAGAGGGGGGTAAACACAGAGCCACACTGTGGGCAGACTCTAGACCGGCCACGATATTTCACACACTAGTCATACACACACTGGGACATGCCTGTATCCATGTGCATAATTTTACACGTGCACACACACACACACACACACACACACACATGCACACATGCACACAGACACACACATGCACATTTAGCCTACAGGACACTCAGAGCAGAGGCACACGAGGAGGTGCATGATGTGCTTGACTTCATTTAAACAAGTGCACATAAGAAATAAAATCGCTTACTTTGAAGACAGTTTGATCACACCGCCTTAATTATTGTTATGAAGCCACAATCTCCTTTTCCCACACACACACACACACACACACACACACTAGCTAGCTAACCATAAGTAATGAAGATCAATCAACCATATAAACCATTATACATATCAGCTTTCTTGTTTGATTTTGTCTTGTGTGTGTGTATGTGTGTGTGTATGTTATTGGAGAAAACAATACAAGACTGAGAGGCTCCATGTTCTGCCCCCTGGTGGCTCTTAATCATATTGAAGAGCCAGTGAAAAACTTTATTTTTGCTGAGGATAACTGGTCAAATCTGCAGTGTGTCTGCTTGGACTGAAAGCATTGAACAACCATCCTTTATGGTCTGAGTAAAGTTTCTGTCTTAGAAGTATTCTCTATGTATTCTCTAATAAAGATACTGGGTTATGAGGAACCTCTCAATTGCAGCTCAATACCTAACATTTGAATATTGTTATTAAAATAAATTATTAGTACATGCTCTTTGCTGTTGTTCTCATCTTCAGCTTCCAATTTTTCCTTTACACTATTACTCATTCTGAAATCACCTCCAATCATGAAGTTAAATTCTTAATAACGTATCTGTAAATATCAATGAGTCCTCCTGTCATCTGTCTTTTGTCCTCTCCTCCTCTCTGCATCCATCAGTCTTGTTGACAAGGGAGGAACAGAGGCCCAGAGTTGTGTCACCACAGTATCCTGGCACAGCATCTGGAGTTGGGTGATAGAGGTGGTGCAGCAGGGTGTGAGGGGCACCAACAGGCTCTGCTGCCCCAGGGCCGGAAGCCCAGCCTGGGCAGCGGTTAGCCAGCACATCCCTCTGAGAAACACTGCGTTCCTCTGAGGGAAGTTCCCCCATGATCTGTGTCATTCATTGCTGTGTGCCACAAGAAAACTTAACATTTAAACCAGAAGCCTAACTCATCTTTCCGAAATTGTCTTGACCCTTGTGCAGCTTGGTGAAAGCACTCTCTACACTTTACAGACTTTTACATGATGTCTTAACATTTGTTATGTATGCTGATTTGAAAAGTTATGGTGACCACAAAAACTTAAAATATTATATAAACAAACCCAAATTCCCAAATGGCCACTGCAAATTAATTTTTATCTTAGTTTCTTGATCAAATCATGTTAATCCAGGCACTATCCACCATCTAACTCTGATGATCAGTTTTTAATAATCACTTTCACGCTAATTAAATTGTAACAATCATATCTGACTTTACAACACATATTACAGTTCACTTTGGTAGAAATTAAGCTCCTGGTCCTTCATCAAATTTAGTTCAGCCACAGAAAAAACCTCAAAACAAAACAAAAAAACCCCCAAAAAACAAAACTCAAAATATTTACAGGTAGACTATAAACTGACCAAATAAGGTTAATCAGGTAGTTAACATAGAAAAGGATAGGTTCAGTTGTTATTGGTCAAAGCCCAACAACCCTGATTTTGACTCTTTAAAGATAGAAACTATGTGAGCAAGACAGTGTGTCTCTGTTTAACACCAGGTGGCAATGTTGCTTAGCAAAGAAAAAATCAGGAAAATGACTTTCCCTCTGTGTCACTGGTATGTTTACATGAGAAACTGCAGGTCGGTCACAGAAACAAAGAGACAGAGGCATTCTGTGCATAGAAAATAATGAACAATACATATTGTGCTCTATATGAAAATAAACAGTCAAGAATAATCACACACAATATGTTTTGTGAAAACCCATTGGTGAGAAAGTACATGATGATATATATGTGTTAAAGCTATATAGTCCAGTCAAAATTGATTTCTCAGACCGAAAAATGTAGCAGCTGTGACACAGAACTGCTGCAAAAACAAGAGAACCTTGAATTACAAAATGTTAAAATGCAGTTTTTCAGGACTATGGTTTAACTCAAACCAAAAAAGTCTTAGCACTGAAGCTTTTTCAACACTAGGGGCATCACAACTGAGACTGGAGGTCAAAGGACAAAACCAGACTACAGTGAGGAGCATTTGAAAAATGTAAATAGTGTGTTTAAAACTTCACATTTACATTATTTAACCCACAGGCTCAACATCTGTGTCTGCAGGAGAGAGTGAATAAGTGATGTGACAGCGTGGAAGAGGCCGGACGAGGTGATGAACTTTGTGGCCTGCAGTGGAAGGAACTTTTCATTCTTTAATGTGCTCACATGGTGATAAGGACGTGCATGTGTGTGCTGTCAATGGTGAGGAGGGGAGGAAGCAGGAGAGGGTGAGGTTTCAAAGGTGTGTGAGTATACAGTAACAGGCCGTTAGACGCTCCCCCTCCCTGACCACAGGGCCACTGAGAGACAGTGTGTGCCTGCTTTTAACACTGGTCCTGCAGAAAACCAGAGCAAGGCAGCGTTCCGTTTGAAACCGGAATTCACCAGAACAAGTGTATCCTGATGTGGTGAGGAGCAGGAGGTGAGGAGGGGAGAGGAGGGAGGGGAGGACACAGAGGGCGCCATGTGGCAGGCCTCACCCCATCTCTTGTCATTTCCAGATCTGCACACAAACGTGGAGGTGAAAAGGTTTTTCAGTGAGGGAAAATAAACACTGGAGGCTGAAAACTGTGTGATTTTGCAACACTGAGCAACATTTTAATGAAACTGTGAATAAAATACAATATTCATGTAGTTAACATTCAGCACATGCAGCATCTGCTCAGTGCTGAGACAGTGTGGAAGCTCTGGTTTGTGGCAACTGTCGCAAACTCATGCAGACAGTATAGAGACAAAGCTGGATAACTTGATTAGTTCTATGATTCAAGATGGATGAGAATTCAATTTAAAAAATAAAATCATCAGTTTACAGCAGCAGTTCATATCCCATGGAAGTGCAGGTGACATAAAGTGCCGTTTGTCTTTGTTCTTGCTTGTTCCACAGCAAGAACACAGTAGATGTAAAACCGTACTATTTTGCATGAAGTAGTGAGAAAAGATAATAATTGATAAATAATTGATCTTTCATTTCTGTGGAGCACGGGGAGTCTAAAAATACCTGCTCTCAGCACTTCTTAGTACCTTTTCCATCTTTATTGCTAACATTTTTAAATTATGATTTTCGATACTGACACACCCTCCCAAAGTCCACAAATATTACATTTTAAAATATTAATACGAATCAATAATAATAATAATAATAATAATAGAAATTTGTTGTTTAAAGGTATCACAACAATTGTAACTTTAATATTAGAATATATATTTGAGCATTTTGTTTTTAAAATTTAGACAAAAACCTACTATATATATATATATATATATTTCCAGAATAATAAACTGGCATCACTGCTAAAAACAGCATTTTCGCTCTTTAGTCCCCTTTCATGTCGCAGGCTCTGGTGTTGATTGTTTCCCCTGTAATCCACCAAACTGGAGAAAATACCGGAGCGAGAGGAAAGGTGAAGAGATTGAGATTGCTGATGAGGCAGACTGTTCCTGAAATCAAAGGATTATCTAATCTGATAATGCAGACTGACACAAACACACATGAAAGGAAACCACCAGGAGGTCAGAAGCAGATCATCATAATCCACATGAAATACCAGGAAAACATTCAGCAATTAATAGACCAGCAAACATGTGTGCTGTGCTCATTATTATGAAATATGAACAGTGTCTGTGTATGTGTGTGTGTGTGTGTGTGTGTGTGTGTGTGTGTGTGTGTGTGTGTGCTGGGGAAGATGTGAACTACAGTATGAAGGATGTGGTAAAGCAGCCTAATGGTCAGCTGTGTTCTCTCTCGCTTTCTCTCTTGCACCTGCAGAAAGTTGTGGCAGAGTGACAAAATACTTCCAGCACACACACACACACACACACACACACACACACACAGACACACACATCTTGTAGCTGCAATCTCAGGACTTCTGTGTCCTCCCATCGAACAGCAGCAAAGGGCACAGTGAATTCCTCTGAATGATAGGAGATTTTGTTTGTGTGCGTGTGTTTGTGTGTGACAGACAGGACGGGTTAGCTCTGGAGAATCAGCTTAACCAAAGCAGCAGACATTTCTTCACAGGAGAAGGAGGAAGTCAGGGGATTTATAGACTCACAATCACAATCACATACACGCGCAAACACACACACATACCTAGAAACACACGTTTGTTGTCTCATGTATGCAGAGAAACTCTTTAGTCTTTAGACAACTAAAAGCACATAGAAGTGTTTGGAGGTGTGGACATTTAATTTTCCTTAAGTTGGAGGTCAACATCATGGCTGTTTCTGTTTGAAACATGGTCTGAAAGATTAAAACATAGCGAAGAGCAAGAGACATTGTTGCTTAGTTGCATGGTTGCTGACTGAAATATCGCAACATCGACTGGATGGCTAGCCATAAAACATCGTACTGATATTTAAGGTTCTCAGAGGCTGAATCCAATTGTCTTTGGCGATCCTTATTCATGTTTATTTATATTTGCCATCTGTGCAAAACCAGTAAAGTAACTGTACATATTAGAGACTATTAAATAAAAATAAAAGGATAAAGTATCTAAAATTGTGTTGTAAGGCCAGAAAACTGTCCTATAAGCTATAAGCGATATAAGCTCTGTAAATACTAAAACTTTGCGCAGAAAACATTGATTTAATCTGCAGCTTAAGTTCTCTTGACCAGTAACTGCCTTTGTGGTCCTTCTTCTTGAACATGCAGACATGATCACCAGCGCACACACACAGAGACACACTCCCACAGGAACTGGATTCATATGAAGACAAAATAAGGGCACAATGTCTGAACTTGATGAACACTCGTGGGTTGAGAAAAACAAAAAGGTGTTTTGAATTCTACAACTCCCTGGACAGCTTCACTGAAACTGAGATTGACTGACAGGTTGTTAGTGACAAGGTGTTGTAAACTTTCACTTCCTGCTGCTCTCTGGGCAGGAAGTGAAGTAGTGAACCTCTGACCTCTAATGACTTAGTAAAGATCCTTTGTAAGACTACACACAGTGAAATGAGAGATCATGCAGGGGCATTGAAAAGATACTGGAGATACTGGAAACGGTCGTTTAAACTTTCAGTGAGATGGACTGTAACAGGAGAGCCGACTGTAAGCACAGAGTCCAGTTTGGAGGAATGTATCATTTAAACTTACGTAATCATGTTAAACATGGTAATCATGATAATGACTGGTAAACATGGTATTTTTAACACAGAGCGTGGACCAAGCTCTGTCTCTCTAACTGGACTCAAAATGAATCTTACAAATGTTTACAGAGAAGAAGGACTCAGATCTCTTACTTAAATTTCCTCACTTAAGAGATGTTGTCTCGACATGCCTCCTCTGCTAGAGCTACACACAGGCAACAAATTAAAATAATAACCAACAGAAGGTGTCACAGTGAGACAAGTGACGCACCCAAAGCACACCGATCACTTCCTAAAGTGTCTTCTTCTTCCTAAAGATGTTTTGGTGAGGATGAGGTCACACACGTTACTCCAAAATCTTGTGTTAGGTGTTCAGTTGAATTGTAGTCACAATCATCATTTTCATACTCATCTAACCAAACAGTGACGCTTTGTGGCCTGGGTGCATCTGCATGGTTATGTGATGCACTGAGGGTTTTCCTTTAATCTGTCATGTGTCCCATACATGATCTGGAACTAGATGTCCACTAGGATCATCACATAGTGCCAGGGTATAAAACTGCATGAATCAAATGAGGGTTATTGCAATGCTGTGAACAAGGAGGCACCACCTTTGGAGGTAAAATCAGCACTTTATAGTAAATAAAGTGAAGGGTTAGCTGCATCTACTGTTTAAGTGGGTCAGGACAGAGAGCCCAAGTCCTCTCCCCTAGGTGTCACTGTCCACCTGATTATTCCTGCAGCGAGTGACACAGTGTGCCTTACCTTCTCCTGAGTGGTGCTAAACGTTCCCTGCAAAGAGTTTCCTTAAAAGAGGGTTTCACAAAGCTGCTGAGAGCAACTTATTCAATAAAAACAGTGTGTTATGACCACATTTATATCTTGGTTATGATTACATTAAAGTAATTCAAAGATTCAAAGAAAAAAAGGCAATCAAATTAAATGCAAACACATAATAAATAAATGACTTTTTAATGAAATTGAAGTATATATATTTACATCACAATATACATTAAATTATCCATTCAAGTTTAATTTTGATATTTGATTATATTATTTTAATATTATAAATTAAAATTAAAGTTGAATCCATTTTCAATTAACTAAAATTTTCAATCAGATATAATTTTAGATTGAATTTAAATGAACAGACGACGGGCTGTCTGATGGTATAATTTCACATTTATTCTGCAGATAATCGGTCGTTTGCCTCAAAAGTTATTTTTTGATTTGACTTGGTGATTATTTTGAATGTGCATTAACTTATCAGAACAATGTGGATCTAAAGGTGTGGATATAAAGATCAACATTTATCAAAAGATCCACGTTGGTCCAAACTTCTACTGCACACCCTACATATCATTGATACTACATCATCTAATCTTTGTTTTTGTCTCTTGAGTTAAGAGACACACTGAATAAAATGTACTATGATTTTAGATGGATTAGATACAGGTGCAGCACAGAAACATAATTAAAGTGTGTGGTGATGGTTAACCATATCGCTGTTCCCGACAAACTCCAGAGTCCTTAAGAGAATATTAAAGCAACATTCAGGGAGGCTTGTCGTCTGCATTGGGAGGTGTGCATCTATCAAAGCATGTCAGCAAAGGTCATCACACAGGTTTAACTATAATATAGAAAAAATGGGAAATGCTCTGTCACTGTAGGGGGAAGGAGGAGGAGAGGAGGAGGAGGAGGAGGAGCACTCCTGGTTGGCTTGACTTTATGTTTGACCTTTTCGGGAAGGAGAACTAATCCTTGAATATAATAGACTGTAAGATATGGAAAATGACTGCTGTTATCTCCGTTACCCTGGAGACCATCAGCAGCACCCAGGGCTGCTGCAGCTGCCAAATTATTAAGCATCCAGTTTGTATATAATGGAAAAATACCTTTTCTGCCATACTGGTCACTCCCCACACACTCATGCACAATGCTTTAACACTAGAATAAATAAGTTCCTGTTCATTCTTTTCATTCATTCCTGTTCATGCATAAGAGGACACTTCTTTTGTGTGTGTGTGTGTGTGTGTGTGTGTGTGTGTGTGTGTGTGTGTGTGTGTGTAAATCTTGTGAAGCAAGCAATGAGAGATTTTGTTTTGGGATAAAAGGTGCATTTTTAAAATCAGCCCTATGTTCATTTAACAACTGCTTTTATTTTATGTCTCTGATATAATTCAAGACCAGAAATTGGAAACAGAGGCACAACAGTTTTCGTTTGTTCATTTAAATTTCGTTAATAGATGTGTGGAGGAAATGGTTTAATAGTTTGTCAAAGTATTCATAGGGTTATAATAAGACTTTGGGCTTTGGATGATAATTCTAATCAAATCATCGCTGTTTCCATTATTTGGAGGAACACAGTGCTTCAGGATACCCACAACCGCATACAGTGCTGTGAGATTTAGACCATGATAAAAATAAAATCAAAATAAAATCCTGGCGTATGAGTTTCAGATATCAAGAATGGCCTTTTTGTAAACAGACCGTTTCATACCCGTGGCTTAATACCGCTTGCTCGCATTTGCTGCAAAATTTCTAGCACATGAAAACATTATTCAAATATATTTTTTTCTTCCCTGCGTGGAAGCGGCTGCGTCTGTTTAACTCTTATCCAGTAAAATCCGACATGAAAGAAATAAGATACCACAACAAAGAACCGGAACCTCAGATGGCTCCTACAGATAACCTAAAAATAATGGAAAATCGAGCTGAATTTATGCTGTCTAAATACACCGAATAAAGACTTTGCACATGCAGGACATTAAACTTGTAAATAATAGACAACACCACGCTTTCCCCCAGTGGAGCCCTCCCTGCTTCTATCTATCTATCTATCATTTACACAGATCTGGTCCAGTAAATGATGCATTCCCTGCATTAGATGTATTTGTTGTGCGAGTTTGAAAAGGCGGCGATAATCTGGGAGAGAGAGATAAGAAATGCCATTTATTCCGCGGCACTTTGGAGCCTATTTCCCGGGCCGATCAGCCCCCATTCTCCCCGACACCTCCAGCAGCTCGCTGATAACGATTAGGCTATTTATTATCTTCACAAAGAACAAAGATTAGCCTGCACCGATGAAAAATTACCCCGGGATGGGTTATAATCAGTGGGACCCAAGGATCCTACCAGCATAGGATTTCTTTTTCTCTCTTTCAATCTAAACACACGCACGCGCGCACGCACGCGCACACACACATCGATATTACGGCTGTTAATGAAAATAATTTAGATGTGTTAAAAACAAGAGCAGGAAACTACAAAAACAAATAAACAAAAACAAAATATACCTTAATACTAACATCCATCCTATAACTAAAACTAATGGGCTTTTAATTAAGATTAATTATCTCCTGTCATTTTTTGTAAGTACGGTAGTGACATTTGATTTTTATTTAACTTTATTATTAGGTATAGCCACTTCCTTTCAATGGTAGTCCTATTATGAGATTCTCAGGACTGAATCTGGCTGCGACCTCTTTCTCCTGTGCTCGTGTGAGAAAAACAGCAGTAACAAAAAAAAGGGCGGATTGAATTAATGTCAAATCCTAAAATGGAAGTGGATGTTCGCCGCCGATAAGGTTTTATCGCCACGCCAGATCAAAAGGGCTCACACTCAAAGCATGTGTATTTCCACATTATCATGCTGATGAGCTCTAATACTGCCACACTTGTCCCTCCGGTATGTTCTGCTTTCTTCAGTCTATACGGTGGATTTCCTCTTAATGCTGCTTGAAAAGAATCGTTGTCTCTGTGTAAATAATGACTTTCAGCTCTTCACGATGCAGTCTGATTTTTACATCCAAAGTTACTGTTCATCATGGACTTGAATTAGGACTGGCAAGCACAGGTGATATAAACAATGATTATTAATTAATAGATAGATAGATAGATAGATAGATAGATAGATAGATAGATAGATAGATAGATAGATAGATAGATTTTTTTATTTCACATGCTCATTAGCACCTGTACCTGAGCAGGAATTTGCGATAACAAAGCTGCCAATCTAACCAATACTGGAATTGTGAATAACTCCATATGTACTGCGTTAATCACTTTATCTTCCGACTTTAACTTGAGATGCCATTTATTGAAAGAGAACAACGAACTTGGGTCGAATCAAATGTGCAGCAAAGTCAATCGTCTGATTCATGCTTTGTGCTGGTGTTTGCATTTCGCACAATTGTGCATTATTGTTTACCATCATGTATAACTGGTATTTTCCATTTGCAATTATTATTCAAAGAATATTTTGCCAGCAGGATGGAAGACAGTCAACTCAATAAGTCTAAACTTAATCACATTTCTGGACCTGTTGGATTTCCAAATTTACCAAACATTAAAAAAAGACACCAGGCTCCTTATTTTCTTGTTCTGTTCAGGCACCATGTAATAAGGCCACTCTTTTTCTTGATCGCTGAGTGTTTCGTTGAGGAAAAACTTCCTCATTTAGGACATTTTAGTCTTCTAATCTAATCTAATCTAATCCAGTCTAATCTAATCTAATCTAATCTAATCTGTACCGTGCACCTTGGCGATAGTTGCAGAGCTTGTTGGCCTGTTCTTCGAAATCACAGCAGGGTCAGGAGGATGTACTTGATGTATTATTAATGTTGCCACAGTGTAAATATCAGTTGCAGTGTCCTTCCTCGAGTTCATCCGCTGGGACTGCAGCAGACTCCGGGCAACCCCTGTCTCTCTCCCTCTCTCTCTCGGTCCCTCTGTGTTAGTAAAAGTTCATGTCCTGATTCAGTTTTTTTTCTCTCTTCCTCTTCACTGCGATGCACTGACGTCAGGAAACGGCGTCAAGCAGGCGGCAGCATCGGCCGGCCAGGGCTGCACGCGCTCCCTCTCCAATTATTGTCTGTCAATCATGCGCGAGGGGAGAGAGAGAGAGAGAGAGAGAGGTCTCCATAACGTAGCCTGGAATTTTTACTAATAAACGACCAATACAGACAAAGAATCGGGACAGTTACACCCGAAACCACTTGTGATGCAACACAAAAAGATAGAGTCTTAGTTGAAATATATAAAGTAAAGACTGTGCATAAATGAACCCTGAACAAATCAGAGAATCAGTGGTGACTTTATCTGAATTTTATTCAAACGCTTTCTTTTATCGCACGCATGTGCAGATAACAACTCTATTTATGGGAGCATCGCTACTCATCTGAAAGGTACTGCATTGCATTTATTTCACTGGCAAAAGTTTGCCGTAAGCATGACATTAACAATTAGGCTGGAAAATGTGGGACAACATAGTTCGTCTGCTGCAGTATGTTACACTTTCATTAAAAAAAACACATTACCTGAAATAAATATCATTCCTTATTTGTCTGCATGTTGTTCCCCTAGTCACAAAATAGACTAATGTGCTTAGGAGAATAAGCTATAAATACGCCTATGTTTGTATACAGACTATTTATTTTAAATGGATATGTTTCAGGAAACATTATAGTGGTAATTGAACTTTATATTCCATAAAGTACAAAAGAGTCATAACACACCAGCTGGACTATATGAATCTCATGGAAATATATTAGTAATTTTCTGGTCTGGAGAACCGCCTCTGAGGTTTTGTGCAGATCCTGTGCAATTGGCTGAGTCAAATCTTTAATAGAGACTCCGCCTATAAGCTTGACAAGCCTGGCCCCGCGCTGTCAGCCACAGTTAGACGTGTTGCTTTAAGTCCCGGTGGACGGAGTTCACTCTGACAAACACCAGCCGAAAACTGGAGAGGACCCGCAACAACTACAAAAAGGGGACAGGGGACACTTTTCCAAAGATTAGTGAGCTGTTCTGCGGGTAAACAAATAACACTGGCAAAGGTTCGTCACGTTAATCTCATTGTCATGTTATGTAAAGCAACTTATTGAGTGAAAAGGCATATTTGTCTGTGGCTGAGTGGTGACCAGATTGATGTAGTAGTAAATATGGAGGGTGGAGATTATTTTTTTTTCCATCCTGCACCGCAGGGGTTCTGCGTGTAGAGATCTAATGCTCACAGACACAAACGCGTACCAGGCAGCACAACACTCCCAGCCTTTAAAATATTAACATGTGATGTTTGCTTGTTGCAGGTTTCCAGTGTCAAGCTCGACTCGATCTTCGGGAGAAGAGAAGAGGAATTTACATCAGAGGAACAAAACCAAAGCGCTAGTCCTTCACTGTAAATGGACACAGAGAAGATCTCCTAAAGGACAGGTATTTTAGACCACCCCGCGTCCTCTACCTGGATATTCCTTGACTGTATAAAGCACGCAACAAAGAGCCACAGAGATGGATGTGGCGGCTGATCAGCCCCGCTGGATGCATCACCACGCCGTGCTCAATGGGCAACACCCGGACTCTCACCATCCCGGGCTGGGGCACAACTACATGGAGCCCACGGCGCAGCTCCTGCCTCCGGATGAGGTGGACGTTTTCTTTAATCACCTGGACTCACAGGGGAACCCGTACTACCACAACTCTGCCAGGGCCAGAGTGTCTTACAGCCAAGCGCACGGTAAGATGGAGCCACCGACACAAGTGCTGCAACTTTGACAAACACAAAAATAAACTCTCACAGATGGATTTACAGTATTTATTTTTACTGAAAATAGTTCCCTACATGGTTTAGTTGTTGGTTTCTACTAACACAAGGTTATTTTTTTAATATATCTATGTATCAAAAGTTTAACGTGCATCTGGCAGTTTCTGCGTTTGAACCGTTCAGTAAAATGTAAATTATTTTCTGGCTTCGTGCATAAAAACATCTAAATCTGGCTTACAGTTTTTTGTCTTTTACTTTTTGACATTAGCCTACAAACTTTTTTTTTACATTAGCCTGCAAAGTTTGTTATATCAAATTCTAGGTAAAAAACAATAACAAAATAACAAACGAGATTTTAATCGTGAGATAACACAGGATCATTTTAATTTTAAATGCATTTTACAGGGCAGGAAATACTGTTTCGGTCAGTCTTTTTTGTGAAATTGTCCTTCTTTGTTTACACTTTTTATTCAGATCTGTGTGAATCAACAAGTCTCAATATTATCGTCTCCAAACTCACTGAATGCTGAACCAACTTATCATGCCTCAATGATAACTAACTTGATCTTGTGTTTCACAGCTCGTCTCACTGGGACTCAGGTTTGCCGCCCTCATCTTATCCATAGCCCGGGAATCTCATGGCTGGACGGGGGTAAAGCAGCCCTGTCGGCTCACCACCACAACGCCTGGGCCGTGAGCCCTTTCAGCAAACCCAGCCTGCACCACCACGGCTCGGCGTCCCCCGGCGGCCTCTCCGCTGTCTACCCGTGCAGCAGCACCTCAAACACGGTCTCCGCAACCTCGTTAACGCCGCCGTCCCACTCAAGCCCACATCTGTACACTTTCCCACCTACTCCACCAAAGGACGTATCGCCGGACCCGGGGGCCGCGTCTCCCTCCGCCACCAGAATGGACGAGAAGGAATCTATCAAATACCAAGTGTCGTTACCGGAGGGGATGAAGATGGAGGGCTCCAGTCCGTTGAGGAGCAGCCTGGCCTCCATGAGCTCGCAGAACCCCTCCACACACCACCCAATACCGACGTATCCCACCTACTCTCTCCCAGCGGCGCACGAGTACAGCAGCAGTCTGTTTCACCCTGGAAGCCTGCTTGGAGCATCACCCAGCTTCACCCACAAGAACAAAGGCAAGACACGGTCCTGCACCGGTGAGTCCACTGGTAATACCCAGGGGACCAGTCCCAAGACTAATATAAGAGAAATACACCGTGAAAATGTTTAGGCACCATTTCGACTTAGAGGTTGTCTACGCGTTTCCAATCATAGGTCTGATCTCCAGCGACTCAGTGGAAAATAAACTTAAGCTAAAGCAAGACTTACTCTCAGAATATTACAAAGACACTTAATTCACAATTAAAATTTACCGTGGCACTTTACAGTAGATAATATTTGTATATCTGTAGCAAAAGACGAGTTTATTGTCGTTTACTGTACACTGTCAGCATTTTACACTGTGTTTTCGCACACCACAATTTTAATTCATAAACTACTGTCTTGATATTCTGATACATCACATAATATGGCCAATAGACCCAAACCCACATAATTATTAGCTCGAAGTCGTTTATGCATCCTAGCCGACGTGACACAGAGCTATAAGATTATCACATGATCGTCTTAATGAGCCTGTAACACAATCAAATAAAATGACATCTTGATTTTTTTTGCAGAAATAATACTTACCAAGAAAAACAAAAACATTAACAAGAAATAAACGTGGGGTTTTTTGTTTGTCTTTTACAAATGCTCCAATAGCCTGTCCGGAAGGATATTCTCCAGGATTATGAACACAGTATTGTTTAAATTATAAAAGCCTGTAAAAGCGATATAAAAAGCCTACATGTAACCAGATTAATGTCTTTGAACTCAGTAAACAGTAACAATAATAGCAAGCAAACAGTTATAACACGCAGACGGTGATTTAAGCATCGCCAAGCTTCGATGATTTCATGACTTTTATAATAACAAATAATAATAATACTAATAATAATAATAATATACATTTTTTTCAATAAATATTCTCAATGGCCTGAGCCTGGCCACACAGTCCTCCGACACTGCGCGGACTTTGGTAATCCTCTTTTGTTAACCGTGACTCTGTAATTACGCCTGATCTGGCTGCAGCAGCACAGTGAACTGGATCCAGCCCAGAGGTGTGAAAGGAAGATCCGCAGGCGCGCAGAGCCAAAACCTCAGTATTTAGGCTAGGAGTCGCGTCTCTGTTACATAAGACATTAATACACCGTCCTGATTGTTATTTGATTACAGAGCAGGAGACTTCCAGCTTAAGCCTGAGTGTGTTTAACCGGTTTATTAACCGGGATATAGTAGAGGGTGACCTAAACTCACTTTGAATAGCTTATGTTTGTGAAATTAGAGCTGGCATCTTAACTCGCTGTAAAATATAATATATTCACACAACTTTGTTAAGACACTGATTGCTGCAACATTTTATTATTATTATAATGTAAAACATTAACCCAAATGCTATTATGTTTAACGGCTTCCTTTTTGTAAAAGGGAATTAAATGGCTCTGCTTCTATACAATTAAACATATATTCCCCACCAGGAGGCTGTTCAAAGAGAACATTTAAGTATTGGTTTTGGATTAATGGCACAGAGGGAATTATAATAAGTTACTCTACAGCAAATTTCTGTTTCAACCTCAAGCTGATTTCCTACATCTGCCCATGCACAACTGTGAGAGAGTCCCTTTGGATTCCTGTTTACAACATGCAGACGGTGTTTCTGTCTCTCACAAACTCTCACAAACAAATAGTCGGCGGGTAAAACATTCAATATGGCAGTTAATTTCTAAATAAAGGTGATGTTTGTGGAAATGCATAACTTCTAGTTTGTCTAGTGTAAAAAATTATGTTGCCGCACAAATGCACAGTATAAATTCATGTAGAAAACCTGCAGTTTGGTGACTGTTCATGTGATAGAAAATGTTGGGTATTTTTGTTGCAGCTATGAAAATCTGACAAACATCACTGTGTGTTCTCCCTCAGAGGGCCGTGAGTGCGTAAACTGTGGAGCCACCTCTACACCTCTGTGGAGACGTGACAGCACTGGACACTACCTGTGCAATGCCTGCGGGCTGTACCATAAGATGAATGGCCAGAACAGACCACTCATCAAACCCAAACGCAGGCTGGTGAGTCTCATCACTGTAGACCAGAGAGAGGGAGGGGGTTAGTGACCAAGTGTGTGGGTGTTGAGGTGGCAGTAAATAAAAGTAGAGTGAGGTGGAGGTGGAGGGGGCTGGGGGTACAATTCCAGGAAAGTTATATTTTCCCAATCAGTTTCCAGGAATTGTGTTTCTCGTTCACCTCTTGCTCCTTTAGCTCAGACCGTTAGCAGACTGGGACTATCTGTGTTGTTTCTGTTATCATTATAACTGCTCCCTCTGATACTGTCACTGATAGCAGGGCCATGGCCTCATCCCTCATAACTGCTCAGGCTGGGTCCTCGGCTTATAATGGAGCTGTGGTTTGGACATTTGTTTGATTAAGTTTGTTTTTATTTTGACATGTGGACATGGAGTGTCAATGTCTATTGAAAACTCACATGCACAAGGATCAACTGTTCCTGTCTTCAGGTTGAAAATTCACCTTCTTTTTAAACTATAATAACCCATAAAAAAAGCAATTGGGTGATGTGAGAATGCTTTCTCACAAAGGTAGAAACAGTTTTTAGAGCTGACATTTTGGCGATAACAGACTTTTGGAGAGTCTGTCTCAGTGTAAAAGGGACAAAAGCAGCTTTGGGGTTGGTTAATGTCAGATATTTCCCATCATGACCTGCTTCAGACATCACTGTTGTCGGGAGTAGCTCAGACAATCCAGTCTGCACCAGCTTCATGCCACATTGCTGCGACAAAGAACTGTGTAAACACATAAACCATTGTTAAGACATGCAGCACCAGGTTGGAGGAGCCAAAGATTATGTTAATATCAATTACTTAAAAGTCAATTACAAAATTTGCTTCTAAATCTGTGATTGCATGATCATTTTGACATCATTAAAAAAAAATAACGTAGATAAAACATTTATTCTAAGTGATCATTTGACACCTAGATAAATAATTATTTACATTAAGATAACTTTTAGAATAATTTCAAAATCAAGCAACTATTTGCAGGCTTGGCGTATTCACATAATGCTGTGCAGCAGTTGTGTATGTTGAGATGTGATGCAGCAGGAGGCAGCGATGAAATTAAGACAGTGCTCATCACATCAGTAGTAGCCTGATTTACTGCAGTGACTCATAAAGCAGGACATATGGAAATTATATTGAATGATGTTATTTTGAAGCAACGCAACAGACCTAAACGCAATATGTGTTCATGACTGCAGGTTTTCTGTCATCATTGCGTAATATAATTTGTAAACACACACAAATGTGTTTAAATGTGTTCAACCTCTCATGCTGATAGAACAAACAGATTAGAGAAAAGGCTTCCTGTGTGCAAAGAATTACAGACCTACTTTATCACCACTAGGACCAGCTCAGATTATTTTGCAGAAATTTTAATTATAATTGAAGGCAAACATGAATTTTAGTTGGGCAAAAGTATGTTTTTGTAAGTTTGTTGTAATAATGCAATGCAATAATGTTGAGTCTATATCGCAACCCACGACTGCCTGCTTCACACAAAATATACGAGCATTCACCTCTATGTCTTTTAGCAATGATTGCATATACAGCCGTATATCAGGCCTGGTTTCCGTGTGGCTCGCTCGGTGCTCGCAGCGCTCCTCAGCGTCTTGTGCTGAGCGGCAGCAGCAGCAGCTTTCCACTGGTTTCCTATCCGGATATCTGACCGGTCCAGATAAAGCAGCGGGACCAGCGCCTGTTTCCTCCTGCGGCCTACTAACTATAGGACTTTTAAGACCTCGCTTCATAGTGGTCAAGCTCCGGCCATGACGGAGAAAGTACAGCACAGTGAAAAATAAAATAAATAATGAAATAATTGAAGCTGCTGTATGACCTAATGGGGCACCAACCATGGGCACTGTCGTCTTCAGTTTTAGTAACAATTTAAAAAATGTTGAGAATATTTCATGTTAAGAATAAAGCATTTGAACTGAGGGTGCAGATTAATGTATTATTTTTCTGGAAGTGTAAGAAGCATAAAACACTCAGGTGTGAAGATTAGGGACTGTCACGGGCGCTTTGTGCATGAGGGCTCAACACGGCGTCAAATTAAAATTCATTACTAACTGTGAAAACATTAACTACCACAAAGTAAATGACAAGTATGACCGCAGGTCGCCTTTTTGACGTGCACTTTACGCAAGATCCCACCTTTAATAAGCGAAATTAATCTATTAATTGAGAAAACACTAAATTAATCGATCGTAATGAAAACGGTCTTAAAGTCGTGACACTGTTTCAGTCGATGGCACACAGTTCAGCTGTTGCACATACTGAAATATACAATCTTCAACGTGTTCTTAAACTGACCTTTGGTGTGTGTGTTTGTGTTGTTGCGCTCTAATCAGAGCTCTATTCATGTTTTTCCCTCCACAGTCTGCAGCCAGACGAGCAGGCACCTGTTGTGCTAACTGTCAGACGACCACCACCACGCTCTGGCGACGCAATGCAAATGGAGACCCGGTGTGCAATGCCTGCGGCCTCTACTATAAACTGCATAACGTGAGTATTTGACTGCTGACCGCCAGGTTGGATAAGTACAAAGACGGCAGGGTGAAGTAGACGGGAAGTAGGCAGGCAGGTTACACTGATTGTTGAGGGATAAGAGAGGTAAGAGAGGCAGAGAGAGAGATAGATGGAGAAAGAGATGGGGGGGGGTGTTTAACTCTCACACTGCTGGATTCGTTGGTGCTTTCTTTCTTTGTGCTTTATTGTTTGCATGGTAGGCGTAATCCTCTTGAGAGTCTCAATGGTCGGACTGTTGTTGAGTGGGACTGCCATAAGGCCAGTCTCCTTATGAATAGCATTAAGACTGGAGGCATCGATGTAGGCTGTATGTTTAAAGGATGAGTCCCATGATATATCAACATTAGGCTAATATGGCTTATTCCGCCACAGAGCCTCACTGCTATCCACAATTAATTAAGTAATACCTCTTTAAGCAAATTTAAGTTTGCCAAACAGTGGAGCTGTTTAAGGAATTTATTTATGCATCTCAAAATGAAAATGTACACTTGGATGTAGACGTTGGAAAGAATGAAGGGATGTACTAAAAAGTTGGTGTGGGGGTTTCATAACAACAAAAATATAGAATATTTCTAATCTACTCATTACTGAAACCCAGTATTGAAATTGTAATTCATTACATTTTCATAACATTATTCTAGACGGTAAACACTCACCCTCTCACCTCTCCCTCTTTGCACAGGTGAACCGTCCTCTGACCATGAAAAAGGAGGGAATACAAACACGCAACCGAAAAATGTCCAACAAATCCAAAAAGAGCAAGCGGGGCAGCGACAGCTACGAGGAGTTTTCTAAAAGTCTGCATGATAAGAGCTCTCCCTTCAGCGCTGCCTCCTTGGCTGGACACATGTCCATGGGCCACTTGCCACCTTTCAGCCACACTGGACACATGCTCCCCACACCCACTCCAATACACCCTTCCTTTGGGCACCCACACCACTCCAACATGGTGACAGCCATGGGCTGAGAGGGTGATGACACGGGAACCTGAGAGGGTTTTATGAACGGTGATGAGGGTCTCACTAGAGGACACTGTGTACAATGTTACAGACGCACAGTTTGTGGTGTCTTCATTTTAGATTGTCTCTTGATTGGTTACGACAATGGTTTGTTGGAGAACAGATGTATCATGGGAGGAACGGACACTTTTTTTGATCCTTATCTATAGGTACCTAATTGATGGAGGAAGATATTCTGCTTCCTGTTGGGCCGGGTAAACTCATGTAAACACAAAAATGTCAATGCACCTCATAGATTTATCTCCACTGACAGCCTGACTGACTGTGGTGAGGTTCAGCATGTTCCGAACAGGTTTATAGTAACTGTGAATATTGTAAATGTGTGAGACGGAAGAGGACGTCCCAGACAGAGCAGTCCTCTTCACAACAATAAACAAAAAATATGCTGGATTTTTTTTTCTTTGCTCATGGACAATTTTAAATGAATTTTCTCAAAAAGAAACAAGCAAACAAAGAAGGGTTATGACTCCTAATTTGACACTGTTTATTATAATTATTGTTATTATAATTATTATTGTTATTCAGATAATTTATTTTCACTGCCTTGACTTCTTTTACTATATCACCTGAATCATAATATGGATACTGTTATGAATCCCAGTTATGAATATATTTTTAGCTGAAGCGCTTTCTCTGAGCTGGTCAACATTTATACTCAAAAGAAATAAAGAGATCAAGTTCATTATCCCATCTGCTCCTTCTATTCAATATCCAACATTCAATATTTAAGCCTGATACAGATATTCATATGGCTAATTTTGCTGTCCTCAGATATAGATGCTCCTCCTCATTAACACACAATTAACAGCAAGGCTCGACATTTGATTTAGACAATTAAACTCTACTATATTATTAATAATATTTATTTGTTCTAACATTATAACAATTATCTTCGGTTATCTTCTGTGCACCAAGTGCTGTGTAGCCTTTTGTGAATCCCTATCACTCAGTGGAGAGACAGATTAAAGGAATAGTTCAGTGTTTTCAGAAATATGTTAATTCGCTTTCTTTTTCAGAGAACAGGGAAATAGCTCGCCTGGCTATGTCAGAAAGTAACAAATGCAACAGTTTATAAGCTGAGAAATAATTTGCACGTTCAAGCTACAAGGATTCATTTTTACACTTTGTTATTTGTGTCAGACGAGCTTTAGGGCTACTGATATGAGGACTTTGCTATCTTTGGAAAGAGCCTGGCCAGCTATGTCCACTCTCTATGTAAAGCTAAGCTAATCTCCTGCTGGCTGTATAGATTCATATTTACCATAAAGGCACTAGAGTCTAAAATCATCAAAATCTTAGCAAGAAGAAAACATCAGACTATACCTTTAATAGGTTTTAGTTAGTTTACTTTGCCTTCACAAATCTGCTCCACAGGTGGTACTAATGTCACTGTGTGAGGAACAACTTTACCACTGAAAACAGTTACCAACTTTCTATAAGCCTCTGTATCATGACATGCTGTCAGCATCAGGTAATCAATACTCACTATTTGTTATCTGCAAAAGTCTGGTGGCATTGCATCTTGTTGTATATGAAGAATCCATATAAACCTGGCAGAGATGACTGCCAGAGAAAAGTTATTTCCCTTCATTTTCTACAAAACTAACATGTCCTTAACATAACAAATTAAAACTAACATCCCAAGCTGCTGTAATAGTTTTAGTAAACTTTTAAAATATCATGTTTATATTCTGATAGGAAATGGAGGAGCTAGCTCAAGCCTCTTTCGCTGGACAATGAGTCATCCCTATCCTCTCCTTTTCAGGACAACTTTTGCATTAATTCTCAACAGTAAGGTATCAGTGCATTCAAGTTATCCCTCTAACCCTTGTTGACATGTACTACCACTCTCTAATAAACAGGTTACTTCACTGAGCAGTGGAGATTAGTGCTGTTGACAGAAACTGAGCAGGCTGAGCCATATGTTCCCACAATTACTTAACAGGTTGCATCTGCTCATTGGATAATACTCTTATGAAATTGACCTTCTCATTATCAGTGTGTTACATGATGTGAGTCTTGCTGTGATATAAGACTTCCTCATGCACATTTACTTCTACAAAAGGGAAATGTATATTTTACATCATATCTAACCTTGATCCATATGTTGTAGTTTTTCAAATTGCTCTAAGTTATGAAAAGTTACAAACAAAATAGCCTGAAATAAGAAATTAAACACAGTAAACATCACATCTGCAAGAGACAACAATAACTGTGATGGTGGGGTGCAAAAATCTACACAAATATTTAGATATAACACATCTCAAACAGATTTAAAGCCTGTGATTGATGTGGATAAAATGTATGGAAACCACTGAAAGTCTGCATGATCAGCTTTTTAAGAAGTACGATATCATTTGGGAAATGATGAGAAGTAATGTTAACAATATAGTCTATGCATTTAGTGAAAAAA
This sequence comes from Datnioides undecimradiatus, assembly GCA_008933995.1. Taxonomy (NCBI): domain Eukaryota; kingdom Metazoa; phylum Chordata; class Actinopteri; order Lobotiformes; family Datnioididae; genus Datnioides; species Datnioides undecimradiatus. The sequence continues at coordinate 10,128,965 of WARS01000013.1, forward strand.
AAGAAACAAAAACAATCTTGCAGTGTTTCAGTCTTGTCTCGTGGTGCAGATTTGAGCTTCTCAGAAAGCAGAGGGGCGTCTCTGCCCTGAGGCTACAGCACTGAGCCTTGAGATGACACACAGTCAAAGGTCAACCCAAGTGCAGCATGCAGCCTCCTCTCAAGACTTCCCTGACCTCTCACCCTGGAAGCACTTACTCTGTCATTCTTCCTGGCCCTCCCACGCTGCACTCAGACTTATTCACAGCTTTTAAAATGTCATGTCCTCACTGAAAATATGAGCAAAGAACAAGACTTTCCCCATAAAGAGCAGATAAAAAGGAGCCAAGTGGTAAGAGTAAAGTCTTTGAGGTGAAGGGGGAGTATGGGGACTGGGTGGGCATCCTAAATCTGCTTACCAGAGAGATTTATAGATCCCACCTCCTCAGACCATTTGTTTTTCTACCAAACTCAATTAATGGAATCAAAAACAAGGCCAGAAGTGACTTCAGAGGGGTGAGTTAGCAGAGAGATGGTGATAAAGGAGATGAAAGGGCTAGGGAGCAGACTTTTATCCAGTTCAGAGCTCTAATAATGACGAAGGGAGAAGGGGGCATGCTAACCAAAAGTGGGAGAAAACAACTCAGCCACATTACATCTGGATCCTTAGATGTAAGAGTTAAGGTCATGTGAGTCAAAAAGCTTCTTAGTGGTAAAAGACAGGAAGTGATGCAACCATGGTTTAAACAAGGTAAGAAATTATTTCTCTTCTGTAAAACATGCATGATCTTTGTTTCTCATGTAAAGAGTGATTTTGTTGGATGATCAAACTCACATGTAAAAGTGTTGCTCTCTCCCCCTGTGTTTTGATTAACTAAATATTTGCTGTTTGCTGTGTAATAAAGTCCTCACTCCTACAACAAATAAATTTTTGCAAATAACTGTGACTCATGGGAATGTTTTTTGCTGAAGTAGTGACAAGTTAATGCTTAATTTCCATTCAAAACTGAGGAGAGCTTTACAAACTGCGCATTAACACTGAGCTAGTTGAACTACAGAACTGTCTGTAGATCAGTGCATATAAACTAAAAGTGACAGTAAACCTGTGATACAGTTATTTCATTTTCAGTTATTTCATTTTCAACAGCGTGCACTCTCCATTGAAGGACCAGGGCATGTGAGAAGTGTCCAATGAGCACCAATGGGACTCTGCTGCATTCTGGGACAAGCTTGAACGAGATCTGGAATACAGACAAAAAACATGTCAGTCCCTCCTGGGATTTCAAGAGGACCAAAATGCACAAAAAACAGTGAGAGGGCAGAAAAGGAGAGATCAGTAATCTTCATAATGTGTGACAGAATCCGTCCCAGAGGAGAAGTGAACGACACATCATCCACAGAGACACACTGACATACTCTCGCTGAGGCCAAACAGAAGTGTGGAGATGCCCATAGAGATCCAGTTTACATCAAGGTACAAAGACTCTTTAGGCACCTTAAAAATAGTGATATCTAAATGTAAATAGTACAAAGTGAGGCAAAGCTTCCTTCAGACAATACAAAACAAGAAAGGGATGACTTAGTAGCAGCAGTAATCGGGATAAATTATGACAAACGGAAGTAATCTGGGTACATGAATCTCCTCATAGCTACGCTGGAGCAGGGATGGCGGCACAGATAGAGACACAGATGTGCATACTAACACACTGTACAGACACATACATTGTGACTGCAGACCGGGCTCCACAGAAAAGGTAGAACATGCTGACACACAGTGCATTCTCTCTAAAAGTGGGACACCCTCCAACAACCCGATCCACAGCCACTGACAAGTCCCTTTCAAACTGCTTTTCTTCTCCTGTCTGAGGCAGACAAATTCATCCCTCTTGTCTCCAAACAATTGCCTCTTTTCTTCTGCTGGTTGCACCAATGAAAGAAGGAGGGAGGGTCCAGGAGAGACAGAGGGAGGGAGGGAGAAATACATCTGCCTCACAGAGCTACACTGTAGGCACTACGCTAATGTCCTGTGTGTTAGGGCCCCTGGGACTGGGCGTCTGGGCCCCACTATCTTATAACACAGTTGACAAAAAGCCCAGGGCTCAGCCCTCGGGAAATCTGAGAGGCGGGGTATCTAGGCCGGGAGGGCAGGAAGAGGGAGGGATGTGCAAAACATCTCAGGTACGTTGCACCTATGCTGGCCCATATATGACTGAACACTGGGGTTTGCTTAAAATGAACTAGTTTTCTGCTCCGTGTCATAAGACCACATCAGAAGGCAAAAGTGTCTGAATCAAACAGCCCCACTCAAAGGAGGAGCTGCAGGCCTGCTGTCATTAGTCAGGCCTATAGTCAGGCTCAAGAGCAGAAGTCAGGTGACAACCATAGTAAGTACAAGTGCTGAATAAAGTAAGTGTTCGTGGTGGATTACCAGTTCACGAAAGTTACAAAATCAAATGTCGGATGCTCCATCATTGGAAAGCTTTGTGAAGACAAGGTTTCACACACTTTTCATTTATTGGACACTTCAGCACTTCATTTGAAACATACTCATGAAATCTGACAAATGTGCTGGTCGATGAAATTATTGGTGATGAATCCAAAGCAGGAGACAGAGTTGTATTTGATATTAATGGAGGACGAGTAACGTGACAACCTTTTGACTGAAAAACAGTTCTGTGGTCAGATTATCTACTGATCAGCTGTCATACGCTCAGTCTTTTGCTCAAGGACACTTTAGCCGAGAGGAATCTGTATCACTGCACACATGTAGACACACTCACAGACACATACAGCAAACATGCCCTCGCTGTCAATATTGTTAATCTCTTTCACTGCGTTTCATGTGCATCTGAGGCGACGTGACAGACAATATGACACATGCACACGCATCCACAAGCACAAACAGGCAAAAACACAAAAAACACTCAGCTACTGGAAGGTCTCTAACACCAACTTTAAATGCTCTATTTAGCTACTTTATCTGTCTCCTGTCCACACTGTTTGACCAGAACTCACTACTTTAATTTTATCTTTCACTTTCACTTGACTGCCGCAAAAATCTGTCTGCTCCAGTTGGCAACACAACACAAACATCTTCCTTTGCTGTCAACTCTGACGTCAGGTCAGTGTTTCGTACCTCCAACAAATCACTGTGTCCTGTGATGGCCATGAGCAGGGATGATTGAAAGAGTGGAGAGAAGCATTGTTATGGGTTTATGCTGGAGGCCGAGTGTTTCTGCTGTTAATGTAGCCTCTCAGCTGACCCCTGTCAGAAGATCAGTGCAGAGGCCCCATCTTTGCCTGGGGAACAATTATTAGAAAGAGAGCACAAGACACGAAGAGAAACATGCACCACCAATAGAGCTGTGGTGGAGCAACAGTAAAACAGTCAGTAAGGGGAAGACATCAAGAAAGATTAATAAGGGAAGTTGTGAAGGAATAACAGTGAGTTTTCAAAAGAAGGAAGAGAGATCTGAGCAGTGTTGGAGGTTCAGAACTCAACTCAGCCACAGCTCACAGTTCATGTGTTGCAACCCCAGTAATTTTTTTACTGCATTCTCCTCCCCCAACAGAGCTGATATCTCACTCAGTGGAAAAGACTGCAGTCAAAACTGATAAGCCATATATGCAAAGGTGGACATGCATAGACCCACCAAACTACACACAAGATTACACACAAATCCATAAAGTAGTGAAAAGGTGATTCACTTCGATCAGTAAGGTATCCCAGTGTGACATGCACGCTGCTATCTCTTTCGTGTTCCTCACATCTTTCTTCTTCTCACCTCTCTTCTTCACTGTTTTTAATTTGTGCTGATTGCTTTCATGACAAGTGCACATCCTATCTCTGTCCACCATCAAGCTGCTTTTCATTTCCTCTCCTTTTTATTGCTTTTCTTTTTTTATAATTTGTGTGGTGTGCTTCTTTAACTCTTCCACAACCTTGTTGCGTACCCGTGTGTAAGAATCAACTTGTTTATCGTTTTTGTTCTTGACACTGTTATACACTTTTATAGAAGTCATAAAAACTCATGTTTTATCACCAGTTACTTAGAAGAGATCTTGTGTTACCTCACAAGAAAGGCAAGGCTTTCTGTGAAGAGGAGACACAACTTTCACACAGTTAGGTGGGGTGAGGGATGGAAATCGGGCCAAGAGAAACTGGAGACATTGATGTGAGCACCGAGAGAAAAAGATGCAGTAGAAAAAGAAAACAGAGTGGCAGACATGGATCTGCCTCACCAGTAGCTTCTGCTACTGCTTGAGCACTGTATATACTCCCTCCGCCCCCCCATCCCACCACAACCCTCTATCACCATTTCCCCGCGGCCTCTAACAGTTTCTTCACATCTTTAATTTCACTGCTATTGTTGCAGTGGCCACAACACCCTGTTGTATTGTCCTTTATACAGCCTCGATATAATGAGACTGTTTTGTCACCTGCAGAGGAGCCATTTTGTGCCGAGAGAAATCACTGCAGGCATTCGCAGCTGCTACAACTTAATTGGCCCATAGACAATGTGTGTTTCCTAAACAGTTTAACCCCATTAAGCAGCCAGTCACTCATACACTGGCCTGCGCACACCCACACAGGCACAGACACACACACACACACACACACACACACACACGCACACTGACATGCATAGGCATCTGAGATCTAATACCAGCATGTGAGAAGACTTCATTTGAATGGATCAGGACAAGGAAAAAGTCTCAAGTTATTTTGTCAGTCAATAAGTATTATTTTCTTATAAAACTGAGGATTGTATAGACATATTTAGAATGAAAACAAAAAATATTTGAGAAAAAAATATTCTTCTCCGCTCAATAAATTGAGTTTTGTGTGAAGTCCAGTGCTGATCCAGCTTAGAGATGCAAATATGAAGCCATTAGAGTGAAGAATAAAGGAGGCTAGTAAAAGTTGTTTTAACTTGTCTCAGGATTTTTCTGGATGGTCTCACACAAGATCTTCTAATTTGCAGCAAGCTAAATACAGTTGCTGTTGAACAGAGTAGTTGGGCTACCTGACTTACAGTATGTTCACGCAAATGTGTTTCCTATGAAGAGATTTACTTTTTAGTGAATGGTAGCTGGACACAGCACAGGACTTTGACACAGTCAACACACAATCATTTCCTAACCTTAATCAAATGTTGTCAATGCCCAAATGTTATCATGAAACATTTAATCATGTTTTTATTGATACAAATAATGCAAGAGCAGATGTTGTAGGAACCATTCAATGGAATTTTGTAGAAATATTTTTTTACAAAGTTTCCTTGTTATGTGGATAAATAACTCAATTCATATGCACTATGATTCTCGCAGTATTTGCCGTTGCAAAATTAGTGGTGCATGCAAATGTCAAGGCCCCCAAATGTCAGGATTTGGGGGCCATCAGCTTCTAAAACATTCAGATATCTTTCTTCCTCAGTCTGTCAAGCTCTCAGTGCAGCTCAGGCCTTTTCACATTCCTCTCCATTCAAATGGTTCTCTGGGATTGTTCTTCTGACCTGCTGATGAGGGAGTTAGATAGCGTCCAAGCACCCTGCCTCCACGCTGTGCCACCACACCACAGCCCGAGACTGGCAGGGGTTAGGAGACTGGTTTTAGTACAATGTTTTTACTGTGTAGCAGGCAGACCTCAGCCATTGTGAGGGTCCCAGAGTCAGTGTGGGCCCAATCTTAGCCTGTTACATCAGTCTGCGCTTGGACACTTTGACCTTTACAATTACAGACAGTCAAACACACAAAATCCAATGCCAAACACAGATAGGACAGCAAACCAATAAGAAATCTGTCTGCACCTCTGCGTATTAAGTAAAACTCACATAAACAGAGGCACTCATGTGACTTACAGCCACACATTTATCATGTGACCCCAGATATTCATTTGGAGATTTTCACACAGTCACACTGCCTGTGCTCAAGTGCACTGAATGTAAGGAAATCTCACCTCACTCCTCTAAACTGGATCTTTTGTGAAATAAGCATGATCAAACTGCTCACTTACACCCTCTCATTGTGCTTTTTATTGTCATTTAGGAAAAAACTTCCTTCATGAGCTACTGCCCCGGGCCACGTTTGAGGACAATGACGCTCACAACACAGCCAAGGAGCTTCGGCACAATCGCTGTGGATTGAGTGACGCTCTGAGGTTATTAGTCCATGTTCTGAAACCTCACCCTACTCAACTTCTCTGCTCTTCTCCACCTGTAAATTACACCTTGTACTGTGCTGTACTCCTATTACCCAAATGACTGTGAGTGTGTTCGACAGCCTGTGAACTAGTGATGCCTTCATCTGTCACAAATTATTTCTTGATTTTCATTCAAAACCCAGGATTTTTCCTATTAAACTCAGTTTGCATCTTATACAATATAATAGCTGAAAAACATGAAATGCAGAGCTTGTGCCTGTGATCAGCTTTGTGTTTTGGTGTATTCATCAGGAGTGGAAATTAATTACTATGAACTGCTTACTGTATTCCTGTAGGTTCTCTGTGTACTTCAAAAATCAGTATTTAATAAATAAATACAATAATATAAACCTTTTATTTAAGCAAATTTTTGCTAATGTTTTTGACACTTTTGAAATGACAAAACAAGGCGGATCAAACCAATTACTTCATAACAGAGAGCAATGTCAAGGGTCTGATTGGAAGATGTTTTCATATTAAAATAGCTACAATGAGGATAAAAGTAGTCATTTCAGCCTTGGTCACCAAGGCGGCTTTGACCAAGGCTTTTTTGTTTTTTAATTGAGAAAAACTCTTTCTCAGAACTACTCTCACTGATGACTTGTTCCAAAACCGTATGATTTTTAAACATCACACATTATAATACACTTTTCTTAAGGTAAGATATCTGAGAACTATAAGCACCTTGTGCACAAGAGTGTCGTGACATTACACCACCCATTCACCTTTCATTCTCCATTTTGGCTGGTCTTGTTCTTTCTTGCGTGTGGACTCTATTGTGTGAGCAGCCAGCGCACATACAGTATATCACATTCACACACACACACACACACACACACACACACACACACACACACACACACACATACACATACACACTCACCTACAGATGGCTGCAGGGCTGCTGAGGGTGAGTGTGAGTGTGTGTGTGTGGAGAATGCAGTTCCGTGAATTTCTATAACAGGAAGCTGGCCTGGAGTCAGCCCACACACCAAGGATGCTGAGAGGCTGGAGGCCCTGGGCCCCAACCGTGGGAGAGACAGGAGAGGTAAGCGGAAGTCAGCTTCAGCTCACAGCTAAACAGTATATTAACTTATATATCAGCCTAGTGGGGTACTAATGATTTGGAAAATAAAATGCTCCAGAGGGCTTTGATTCCAGCAGGGCAAAAAAAAAAAAAAGAAGCAGTAACATGACTGACAGAAGACACACGTCCTCTATTAACACAGAACCCAGCTGCACCTCAGGCAACCTCATCCATCTCTCAAACCACTAATCCTTTAATGACAAACCAGTGAGAGGGCGATTCAGCAGACAGGAGGAGAGAGAGAAGAGTGAAGACAACAGGAGTAAAGAAAATATATGATGAAGAGTCCACAATTATGAAAGAAAAGTTGGCAGCAATCACACATCAGGACACCTGCCTTTGCCCTGAGAGATCACACACAGGTTAATGTGTGTATGTGTGTTTCAGGGGGCCCATTAAATAAAGTCACTTACACAAAAATGCATGTCAAATATTGATTATTCTCCATATTGTTACAGTTGACCGGCGTTCATAAAATGCTGCGCTTGAAGACAAAGAAAGCATTTGTGTGTGTGTGTGTGTGTGTGTGTGTGTGTAAAGTATGTGTGACTGTTGCTTGTGTGCATGTATGTGTTTGTGTGTGCTGTTCAGATTAATACTCCATTGTGAATGGAAAGGGAGGGCAGCAGGGGATCATGTGACAAGAGTCAGACTGAACCCCGGCGCCTACACGCTTCTCAGGGGTCACACAGGGGTCGTCATGTGGCTACTGTGCCCACTGCCGAATATACAAACACACACACAGAAAGCACAAACATAAGTATGTGCAGAGACACAAAAGTACTTAAGGACATACTGTACAGTGCACATTGACATGAGTACACAACCCGCGGCTAATTTTCACATGACCGTGACCACATCATTTATACATAAGACACATGTCCTTTCATTATCATGACATGTTTCACCATTAATTTCTCCACTATTTTTTATTTAATAAAAATAATTTTCCTGTCTGTCATTACCCTGCTGAACTGACACATGAATACAGATTAATATACACCTCGTCTACTGCTAATATGTTCTTCTCTCGTCTCTCGTCTTTTTCCCAGGTCATGCAACCTGAGATTCCCATGTTCTGTCCCGTCTACATGTTACACCAAGCCATTAGTGACATCAACCTAGTTCAGACGTGGGCACAAGGAAATCATGGGAAGGAGACACTGGGGAAATGATGGAGAGCGAGCGAGACGAAAGAAAAATATTCAACGGAGTAAAGAGAGACATTATTAAGACAAAAAGGAGAGAGCAGGAGAGAGGTGGTGGATCAGGTTTCAGTGTGTTTTCATGTTCTCTCCCCATTACAGTAATGTGCCGGGGCCACTTAACTAATGCATGAAAGCGCTGTGATACCCGCAATAAACAGCATTACACAATGAATTAGCGTGTGAGAGGCAGAGAGAGCCACTGCAAAATGTAGACTGTGCATACTTAACCCCCCCTCCTCCCTTCCTCTCTCTAAACACACACAGTAAGATGACTAACTTCATTACCCTCCCCATTCCTCTTAGTGAGCGCAGCGAATTGAAACCTAATTACCACACCAGAGCCAAATTAAAAGCTTTTCCTCTCAATGGCTGCAATCCATCTCCTGACAAATGAACAGCGCCACTTCCACTGTGTTAATGCTCGCCTTCTGCCTCCCTGAATTCAAACATCTTCATTCATGCCAGCGTACTTCCTCTCAAACAACACTGAAGCAACAGCTTTGATACGAGCAGCACATTATCTCACTTATACTAATATCAATCACATTTCCAAGAGACAATATTGGGAATTAAAAAAACAAATCTGCCGGATCACATTTTGTTATTCTGAAGATCATTTGTAAAACTTCCCTCCAGCACCTCAGGGACAGATTACTGTCGTCTATTCTTGAGTCAGCTGTCATGTTCATGTTTTCCTTTACTCTCTCTGCTTTTATTTTGGTCAATCATCGTCTAATGTCTGTTTGTTCTCTGCCACTGCCCATCTCCAGCCCTGCATACATCTGGCACTCTTATAGTTGACTCAGTTTTTTGTGTAGACTGACAGCCACAATATAGAAGCAAATGAGCAACCCCACAGTTAAAGCGCATTTCAGATGCTTTCAGTACAAGTGCTGCTGTCAAAAATGCAGAATTAGATTCACAAATGCATAAATCTAAGATATAAGCTTAACAATACTCTAAACAATCATTGACATTTGATTTGATGGTTCTTTCATCATTTTCAGCCACACTAGCAGCTTGTTGGTCAATTGAGTGGAAAGATTTGATGCCCCGCACTTTTGTCCAAACATCAAAATGATGAATCTTGATCACTCGGGAGGTCACCTGCCCTTCCACACCCGCCATCATGAGGTTCACATTTTTCGTTCGAAGTGAAATTTCTCAACAACAATGACTGGATTGCCTTGAAATCTGGTACACACACATTCATCTTGCCGTGATTGTGAATTGTTGTTATTTATTAATCTAGTCATGCATTTAGTCATCATCTATTTCTATTTTAATACCACCCCTGCCAGCAGAACCTGGACATATATTGGTTGACTGTACAGACAACACTCAGTGGAGTACATAAATATATTAAGAAAACTCTCACTCCCACTATGTTTCACATAATCAGTTATATGCTGCACATGCAATGAATATCGGCCATCAGACACACAGATGAGAAATATTTGCACACAGCCTCCTTACACTTCCAAAATAATCCTCTGAAAAGCACCTAAGTATAAAAGACGTATCGAGGTACAGGTTACCGTAAGACTTTAAAATGCGCCTGGGATGAAACATTATCACCATTTTACCATTAGTCCAGCTGTAATTGCACAAAGTAATTAATAATGGCATGTATCAGTTAAAGATCAGATGTTTTGGGTTGTGGGAGGGTATGCTTAATCCAATGATGTCTTCTTTGAACAGATAGTGCAGGCTCCCAGACAGCAAGGTTATCAGACTGGCTCTCTGCTCACTGCCACTTAATGGAGATTGCAGAAGATTGTGGCTCACAAATTCACTATTACCGTTACATTCTCCTATCTTTTCTTGTCTCTGGTATTTCCACTTTTTTGGGGCGGGGGGATTCTGGCTGACTTATAGGAAACAGCCACTGTCACCAATTATTCTTGGAACAAAAATACAAAGCGCGCTCCTGGCTCAACACAATTCAGTCAGTCAGTCACTACTTGTTTTGTGCTGCTCAAAACAAAGATGGTCAATGAGAAGCTGGTTTGAGATGAGATTTCATCTGATTGATTTACAATGACCCTTTAAGAACAACCAATGCTAATACATGTAACGTGTACTCTTTCTGTTAGACTGTGAATGCTCCATCCTAAAATGTATGGTTATCACATGGAGGGCAAAGTGCTCTTCATTTTAAAGTCTTTATCACTAGTCAATCATGGCCGAATGGGTTTGGATTGACAAGGGATCACTAGTGCTCAGTCTGCAGGTACTAATGCCATTATTGTCCTGCTGGTTCCATCTCTGTCTGTCCATCCTAATCCAGTTAGACACAATGAAACAGACCCAGAGGGGAAAAGTGGAGGACCAGTCCAAAACACATAACACATAACGACAGTTGCCTTTGTCTATGTTACCAAAATATATCTTTTCTTTTTGTTATAGCGGGCACTATATGATAAAGAAAACTGATTGCACCGACGAACAAGTCATATTTTCTGCGTGGCTTGTGGCTGATTGACACAGAAATTGTATCTTTCTCAGACCCTGCACATCCTGTTACTCCTCCTTCATGCTAAATCCTGCACTCCTATCTGTTAGCTCCCCAGGGAGCTGCTTGTAACTGCACTTTGTGGCATCTGTCACATAGTGAATGAGTGATTGTGACTGCATTTGAATTACTTAACGAGTTCACCAGTTGCCTGGATAGGGTTTTGTTAGCATGTTGTACAGCTAAATACATCAAAATTAATCTTGTAGTTCTATCTTGTGACAAGGACATTGTCTCCTATATAAAAACTTGGATAAAAAGCCACTAATAAAAAGGAAAAAAAGAAACTCTTAAAACAGTGCCAAGATTGCCTACACGCCAATTCTTCTATGTAATGTAATAAATAATAAATAAATTCCTGAATTTCCCTCGGGATTAATAAAGTATCTATCTATCTATGTATGAAAAAGGGGGTTGATTATTGTGAGGGAAAGAGATGGGTAGGCAGCTGTGTAGGCGACGAAGAGAGAAAGAGGGGGTGTATGATAGCAAATAAAGAAGAGAAAGAACAAAACTGGTACAAAGTTGTTTGTTTTTGCTCTTGCATATAAGGCAGGTGGTTGATTTATGCAACCCCATAGTTTGTCATTTGAGTGCTTACTCTACTCTTTGTCATGCCAACAATGTGGCTGTGGCATGGTGGGTAATTGTAGACTAGGCTGCTTCTTAGACTGTGCACAGGTGGGGAGTGAAAGAGGACAGGTATACCTGTTAGAGGAGACTTTTATACCACATATGATTTAACTGCATGACATTAAGCGATAAAATAGAGTGGTAATGTAATATAATAAAATGGATTAGTGATCCAAGTGATCCATGATGGGTGTCACTTGTCACAGAGATGGATACAAGTTCAGTGGTTGTTATTTGTTATTTCATCCATAGCACTTTAAAGATGTCTGATGTGCTCAAAAGATAAGTATGAAAGTTCACTCTTGTCCTTGAAAATTACAGTCTGCCAAAATTCCCAATTCAAGGTTCACTTAGAAACTTTTTCCAGTTGTTGGTTCAGCTGTCCAAACTCTACAGCTGCTGATGAAGAATTCATGATGTAGCCAAAGGCCTCAGAAAAAGATGACAATTAGGCCTTGAGTTTAGATTATTTTGTCCAAAACTATTTTCTACCAGTTCAGAAACAAATTGTCAAGCTCAAACTCAGTTCTACATTGCATTCCATGTTTCTCACAAAGATATACTGTATGTATCCTTGACACATCCTGACAAACAATTGTAAAGTCATCTCAAGGAAATTGAATCGAACGCAACTGGACTTGGTTATATGTCTTTGAAGATGTCTCACCTCTCATCCAAGAGGCTTCATTGGTTCATGCTCATCGGACTAGGCTGGACTAGAGCATGAACCAATGAAGCCTCTTGGATGAGAGGTGAAACGTCTTCAAAGACATATAACCAAGTCCAGTTGCGTTCGATTCAATTTCCTTGAGATAACTATGACCTGGATGAATGAGAATATCCACAGACAATTGTAAAGTCAGTTTTTTAAAAACCTGCATTGCCCTGTCCTTGTTAGTGAAAATACTGCCAGAAACTGGCTGTCTCAGCATATGAACTGGAAAACCCGAAACAGGTCAGTCACCAGCAAAGGTTCAGGTCTTATGTGGAGTTACAGTCTCCCATGCATGGGCCAACCAGCCCAAAACACTAAACCAGAGTTTCTCTCTCCTTCGCCCTCTCCTCTCATCACTGTAACCCTCTTTCACTTTGAGATAAGCACTGTTAGTAATCTCCTGCTTTCCTTTCTCCTATTGCACCCTCTCATTTTCAGCTCCCCATTTCTACTTTTCTCTCAGTCGTTCTCTCACTTCATCCATTCTGCTCGCCTACTGAGGCCTGCACCGCTACCGCTCCACCTTTAAACACGCCAGCTTTCATTGCAGCAGCAGGGATTCCTGAGTCAGAGGCAGACATTGGCTGTGGCACTGGGTGCAGAGCGGTAAACAGTAAACACTCAAAGCAAGGGAAGAAGGATATAGAGGGTGTGTGAATCAGGTCTTTGTCCCTAGCTATAGACAGAGGTGTAAAAGGAGGAGGCATCTGCATGGCTTTGTCCTGGCAACATGATACAGTCAGCAGAGTAAAAAAGAAAGAGGCTTCAATGCAGAAATTTAGACTGTCTAGTATGTATGTGCGGAGACCATGACGGAGGATTTCATGACAGAAATCATTTAATTTGAAACTATCAGTGATTGTTTCTGAGGCTGTTGAAGTGAGAGCAAAAGCACAATGCAGCGAGTGAAACTGTAGACTCTGGTTTTGTGTTTATCAAGAGCACACCTCTGATCAGCTGATGTTAAAAGCCCAGGTGAAGTGCTGAGGTTTCCCTTCATGAACGCTCAACAGAGACGCCTGACAGATGAGCTTTTACACTGTAAAAAATGTTAAAGTTTAGCCAGTGATTTTGTAATTTCAATAGTTTGAATTTAAAAGATTTATGAATTGATATACATGGACAGATCCTGATTGTTTCAGCTTGAAGAGGTTAATGTATCAGTTGCACTTGATGTTACATAATCATAAAAAGAATTAAAAAAATTAAAAGTATTCGTTTAACTCTTTTAAAAAAGATCTGAGAGCAGGTTTCAAAGGAGGTATGGAAGACAAAAATCAAAGCAACATTTTTATCTGTTAACAAAACCGTGACCATGGTGACCGGCAGTTTAGATCATATTAATCTTTCTCCAAAACTAGATTAAGACTATACTGTAATCAATATTTTAATGATGCTCAGAGCTGTAAAACGGCAACCAGCCAAAATCAGTGAGGTTTGTCAATAATACGCATGACAATTTAATTTTACAACCTGATATTATTGCAATGTAGGCCCTCTGGGGGTTAGCAATGGCAAATTTGTAAAGATAGACAACTAATTCATCAACATGTATGTGTCCTCCACTGATACCGCTCAAGCCAGCTTCACTTCTTATAGCTCTGATCAGGGGCTCTTTGGCTTTCCAATAAATGGCACAAAGTGTACAAAAGGCACTGCTGGTTAGAGCTTCAATAGACGAAAACAACTTTCTGCACAATTATGAACCAAAAATGTTTCAGTTTAATAGAATCGAACTTTATTATACTTTTGTGTACAACAAAATATGTGCTTGTCACTTTTAGATAAGTAGTAAAGTTAAAGTAAAGTACAAAAAAAGAAATATATATAATATGTAGTGTTGCACCAACATTAAAACTGAATCAAATTTTTTCTTTTACTGACATGTTGGTGAGAATAAGCAATCATAACATTTTTTAAAAATATAATTTAATGTTTATTTCCCTTCACTGAGAAACTTAAAGCTCTGATCAAATACACATGAAGTTATTTCTTTAATAGCTGAACTCACTGCTGACTTTACTTTTACGACCCAGTTCAGCTGGATATTGTGTGCTGGACAGCTTGGCTCATTTTTAACAGTGCACTTCAACTCGTCTCAGTTAACCACACACGATCTGGAACAAATCCTCACCGTGCACACAACACTTAACACTTGACCTCCAACTCAGCGAGTAGTACCACACACTACGAGTCACAGGCTATTAGACAGGGATAAAAATACTGAGAGGCAAAAGAGAAAAGAGAGAAAAAGCGAGGAACGAGAGAGGCACATATGTCTTCCCACTTAATTCCTTTCACATTCAATCAGGGCTCTCTCTCCATTATCACACTATGGTAATTATGACTGTGATTATCTGTCAAAGATTGTACCTGTCTTTGTATTCTCCATTCACACGTGCCAACTGTGTGCCCATTACCATTTACAGATGTTCTGAATCAGATCATAAATTGGCATTAGTGCCTATAAAAGGCTGACTAGAGGAGAAGATGAAAGCGTCTTCCACTCTTCCTTGTCCTCTCATTCGTGCTCCGTCTTTGTCAAGTGACGGCCCAACTCTATTCATAGAGCTGTGGCTTCTCTGCTCTCTGCTCTGCGACAGAAGAGTAGCAAGTTGTCAATACAAATGAACTGAGTGAGGGGGGAAAAGCAATTACAATTTCCTTTTAATCCTTAGCAGTTCCAAAAGTCAAAGATTTAGCCTGTCTTTGCTCACCTTAGCTCCTCGGCATGTGCACGTGTGTGTGTGTACGTCCTAATCAGGATATAGTGAACAGCGATCAAGCCTCTCTTTTCACTGATCAGGATAACATGTCTAATTAATCCAATCTCTGGCTCCCGAATCTCCATTCAAACTGAAGGTTAGAGAGAGATGAACCTTTGAAAAGCTGCAATTCTTTTAAAAAGGGGGACAAAACAGGTAGAAAGTGATTCAGCTGGTGGGAGAGACGGAGGTGGTGAGTGGATGTGGGGTGCAGAAAACGGGTGGTGGTGGAGATGGTGGAGGGTAGGTCTGGATTAGTTTCTACCTATTCCCCACCTTCAGTCTGAGGAATTAGACGGGGGGGACGGGGGAAGGAGGCTGATAGTTTTAACAGTCTGAAAGGAGCCCAGATAAGGAGCAGAGAGAGGCTGGGCGTGGAGGGGATCGAGATGGGAGGGAGAAGTTAATTACCTGAGCAGAGGGCATGGAGGGAGAGGTGATTGCAATGAGGGAGAGAGAGATAGCTCACATGGCTACCCCTCCAGAGTCTCTGATGCATACTGAAACAGACTTAAGGGGGTGGGTGGGGAGCTGGGTGGGAAGAGGGGCCTGTTTAAGTGGCATCATGGTCCTTCCAAGACCACAGACAACACTGGAATATTAAACTGGAATCAAAGGGACACACTCATCTTTAGGCCATCTCCCACAGAGTCACAGACTTGCAGCCCTGCAGTATTAAAAAGCATGAAGGAATGTTTTACGTAGAGGTTGTTAAGGCTTGCTGTGAGGCACTAATGCAAAATAGATGCATTTATACACTTGAATAGAGTTGGGGGGGTTTTCAACCTAGAAATATATCAAATATTTCTGTGTTTGAACCTCTATATAAACAGCGTGATCTCTTAAAGACTGTGCCTGGAAGAACAAGAGAGTTTTACCAGACATAAAGAGGAATGCAGGCACGGGAGAGAATTAAAGGATATGAGAGGAAAAAGGAAAAGCAGAGTCCCATTAATAGAGCGAAACTTCAGAGCCAAATTACTGAGGCGCCGCAGAGATAGTGATCAGAGCGTGGCCATGCACCCTGGGTCTGTTAACGCAGCACTCAGTGCATTTACATCACCATCATTACCGTCCTTATCATTAACATCATTCAAAGCTACACATGAAGACCATATAAAAGCTGTAATGGAGTACATTAGTCCACTTTGTGAGAGGTGAACTCTTGGTCGGATCCAAACTTGTCTCACAGAAAGGGGGAGTACAAGAAAGTCAGCATTTTGGAGCCACTGTTCCCTTGTTCTCCATTCAAAAGAGGAAGTGGTAGAGCCGAGGTCCTCTGTGATTGGTCCCTGCAGACCAGCCCCGCGGCTCATTCGCTGGCTGGACTGTAATTTTGTTAAGGGCATGGGTTGCTTCCTGTGCTGGCTAAACATATCTGTGTAAATGAGGTTTGAGATGCCTGAGGGGAGTGGTGTTGGAGGTGGAGGGGAGGCGGGGGTTCCCAGTTATGGAGCTAGTTGAACAGAGCACCACGGGGAGACAGAAAGGTGGGGTTGAGCAGGGAGGACAGGGACATGGAATGAGGAAGCAAGGCTAAGGTAATGGGGGTTAAATGAAGTAGAGATAGAGGGAGAAATACAGCTCTAGCTTTGATTAACAGGCCTGGTTTGAGTTACTGTTCTAACATTTCCAGACGTCAAACAAAGTTGACCTAGTGAGCTGAGAGCTGTGTTCCCCCTGACCTCCTGGGGTCACTACCAGCCTAATGTCTCTCACAAAGCAGAACAAAAACAAACACGCTACGGTCCTCAATGGCTAAAACTGTTCCTACTCTGACTCATACATGTCCTTAACCTCAATAAAACCTTCAATCATCGTAAGCATTTTGGTTCAACAAAACCCTCTCTCCCTCTTTAATGGAAATATGTCAAAACTTCATGCAGCACTGCACAAGGGAGTGGTATTGGAAGGCCTTTTGAAGTAATTGTTCAAACAGTTTAAGAGAGACAAAGGAAGACTCAGCTCTGCGCCGAACAGCTGTTTTATGTTTTCTAATAAAGACTCATCAGATCACATCTCCTGCTCAAAGTCTAGATGGCAGGGGCACCTCTCCCCCATGGTCCAGTCCAAATGCAATTACAGCAGAGCAGTGACAGTAAGCGGCCCAGGAGCCAGGTACCCTACACTCCTCCGTCCCCTGAGGCCAACACGCCCTTTTCTCCATCCCATCCGTCCCTCCCCGGGCTCCGCTGGGCCCCTCACAGACCCATAATTGGATTGGTCAGCAGTTAACTCCATTACAGCTGGAGCAGTCAGGCACTTGATATTTCCAAGTTGTTGGCAGTAATTTGCTCCTATTATCAGCTTTTACTGAAAATAAAAGCCACGACGTAAACAATCAACTAAGTAGGGTTTCAGTATGTTTGCATGTTTGTGTGAACGCTGGTGTGCAAAAAAAGGTGTTTGTTTGAGAAGCCGGTTCAATTTGAGGAGTAAAATCTAATCAGAGACCACAGAAGTCTTACAGGACAGACTGTGTTGAAGTGGGTGTCAGAGGGGCCTGGATGGCTCTTGTTACCACAGACGTGCAGCAGTAATGGGCCTGGGAGGCAAACGGCTGGTTCACCATACTGTGGTTGGGCTGAGGAAGGAGAGGAGGATGTAGACATGGGATATTTGAATAGCGTGTCTGCCACTGTGCGTAGGAAAATGAACTCACAATGCAAATATCCTTAAAGGATGTTTCAAGGCAATTTTTCATTGGTCCTTTCAATTTGTTTGACATAGTGAAATGATTAGCTTAGGTTGGAACAAACAAAATATAGTAAATGCAAACATTTTAATCCAGACTGTCATCTGCACAGGGAGCACTATGCTGGGTCAGCACGTGGTGTTTATGCTCATATTAAACAGGAGTTTGACTCTTAAAAGCATGAGCAGTACTGCAAAAAGCAAATGTAGCATATACACAAATTATTACTAATATCACTGAATTTACTGGAAAATATAAATGCATGGATTAATAAATATGAAAAAGGGCTTTCAAAATATAAAAAGTTATATGAAAATGGAAAACATTGGCCTTTGAAAAAGTTAAAAATGAAAATATTTACAGTACTTATAAAAGCATTAACAACCTTTTGAAATGTGTTCATTTGTACTGTCCTATAATATTGAATCTGTTCGGTCATTGACTACATTTATCAATAGAAAAAAGGCCCGGTATCAAACACATATAATCTGTCACTAATTTATTGTGTGTGAATCTCGTCAGGCCACCATGGAATCCTTCATTAAAAATGGTAAAGAGGCTTAGGCCAGCACAAACAACATTAAATAGGACAAAGTAATGGAAAAAGATGGGAATGATGGATGGATACAGAGAAACAGAGAAAATCCCACATAATGTAGTTGCATCTGAGCAAGCAGCCATGAACAGTGTTTAACATATTTGACTGTTTACACTAATGTGAAACTGGATCTTTTGTTGGGTTCATTGTGTGTGTATAGTAATAATTTGGCCTTACGCTTCAATCAGGAACAAGAGGAACATAAAACTGAGAGCAGAGGCAGCTCCAGGTCTCTACAGGAAGCAATAATCTAACTGGCGATAACAATCTGAGTGAAGGAAAGAGGGCGGTGGGTGGATGGGGGATGAGGGAAGCTGACAGTAGAAGGGTTTTTTTTCCAGTATTATCCAGCTCTACTTCAGGCAGGTTATTTCTCCAGTTTAACCTGAAGAAATACCTGTCCAACTTCTTGCTGAGCTAGATTGAATGAACCCGTGCTGGGAACGAGAGGCCGATTTTTTTTCCCTGAAACACCCTGACAGCCCATCTGCAGAAGAATGGGAATATCTCGCTATGTGTAGTGACAATGGTACCCAAACCCAATCCATCAGATGGAGGAAGAAAATTGCCAAGAAGAAGAAAATAAAAGGAAACGCCTGGACTCTTGTTCTCATGTTAAATCAACCTTTTCTCTCCAGTTTGTCTCCCTCCCTTTTTTCGTCTGCTCAACATGTGCAGAGAGAAAAGAGGAGAACTGTTTCCTGACATTCATTCTTCAGACACAGAGTGAAGAGAAATTTGAAAGAGGAAGAGCAGGCAGGTTGTAGTGTGGAGGCGGAAAGACTAGTTGAAGGAGAGAAAGGGGGAAAGATGAGAGGGAAGGGGGTTGTGTCTGGGTGTCTGTCTCTGAGGAGGACCTCTCCACCTGTCCGAGCCCACATTACTGCACATTCCAGGGATCCCACAGACAAAGCGTGGTGAGAGGGCCAGGAACTGACCTTGGCTCTGCCTGTCAACAGCAGATCTCTCTGATAGAAATTGCAAGGGACCCATACGCACATGCACATGGTACAAGAAGTCACAAGGATAGAAAACACACACACACACACACACACACACACATTACCGGGCTTGTGCACACACACACACACACACACACACACACACACACACACCAATAAAGGCACAAAAGATTGTTGTTGGAACCAACTTGTTGCCATGTTTTTTTGTCAAAGGACCAGCGTGAAGGTTTTAGGAGGAGCTACTGGCATAAAGTAAATATAATACATGATGCATTAAGAACATTTTCTGACAGTTTCTGCTGAATGTCTTCCCCCTGCTGAATGTCTGAATAGAAAATATGAAGCTACAGACAGCAGCTGTTTAGCTTATCTTTACATAAGTGCTGACAACAAGGGGATACAGCAGCTCTGTACAAATATATATATATATATATATACCATGCTAATGAGTGAGCGTTAGAGGTACTGGGCATACATTTGTTAGCTCTGGAGGGAATAAGGCTAGATGTTTCAAACTGCTTTCATTGTTCATACTAAACTAAGCTACATATTATATTTACAAAATTGAGAGTAGTGACAATCTTTTTTTTCTAATTTTCTGCAAGAAAAAGCATATTTCCCAAAATGTCAAGCTAACTAAAATATGAGTTCTGGGCAGCAGTATAATTCAATTAAATTAACTAATTTGTTTTCTCATTTGTACAGATCATCTTGATGATTGCAACATCCAGCTATAAACCAATACTGAAAACTTACAAATCATCCCTGAGGCTCAATGTGAACAAAGCTTGAATGAAAGCAAAGTTGTTGTTTATATTTATCTGAAACAATTTTGTCAGCTATGTTCAAAATACATTTGGTCAAACAAAAAAGAGATCTAAAAAAGTGTCAGATGTTTTATAAACAAAACAAAATTAATATTTCAGCTCTAATATGTTTACAGTTATGTATGATCAGCTGGTAAATCCACAGGTGAATATCAACAGTAATCATAGTTATGGATGGTCATTTCACACAGTACAGTATATTCAAATCAAAGGGGCAGGAAACTAAAACCACAGCAGGCTGCAACTCCACATAGATGGAGAATATCCTGAGGCTGTCTATCATATTGCTGTCTGTCCACCTCAGTTTCATACCAGTAAGAGCGCCGAACAGTGTAGCATTTCAGCTGTTAACAGAGTGGAGGAATAGCATTGAGAGGTGGGGCTGGGAGTGTGGAGGGTGCAGCAACTTATGAATGGACTTCATTCTCCCTGTGAGGACTTCAAACAGGCCCGCATCAATCAGCCAGGTGGAGCACCAGTGGCTGAGCCATGCCCGCCGGCTGTCAGCCCAGAGGTTTCAGATGCACCAAGCATGCCCTCTCACACGACAGACTGACTGACACACTGACCGGGAGTGAGCCAGTTGGACTGCAGTTACACACAAACACACAAGCAGAGGCTCAAACAGACACACACATACACACACACACACACACACACACACACACACACACCTCCACCCAAAACCTCAGATCCCCCGGGACCCAGCCACCAGCTCAGAAGTGCCAAGAATGGCTCAATGTCAAATCTCACCTCTATCTCTTGTATGTTTTTTCCAACCTAAGCACCAGACAAAAAAGGACATGGGAGAGGACACGCTTATGGCAGATACAATATGGCGGCTTCATGTCTCAGCCCACAGTGTAAACCATGAAGTGTAGAATCAACCAGTATTTACCTAATTACTTGGGACACTATGACTCTGTTCATATGGGGAGAAATATAATAAAGTTAAATACACACATTAACACAATAACGTTAAAGGATGGGTTCATTTTTTCTTCAAATCCACATGTCCATTGAAAGTGTTATAGGTTGCTGTTTTTGTTCCTGCTGTCCATGTTGGCTGCAAAGAAAATTCCTCCTAAAGCAACTTCAAAGTATGTGAAGAAGAAAGCAATCCACAGTCCTTGTTCTGTGCAAAAATACACTTTGCTTTACTGCTGGGGTGCAGCAGAGGAAGTGACACAAAGCTCGAAGCCTTAAACTCGTCTCAGATGAATTTTGAAAGTCTGAAGTTTGAAAGGCCTACTGTGATCTTTGTATCCCTTCACTTACACTAAAATCTCCTTCAGAAGGGATTTCTTCAAACAGCAGGTTTCAGCACAAAGTGCATATGAGCATGACAGTTTTGTTTAAAGAAAGATTTGTAAACATATTCTTTAATGCGACCCAGCATATTCTAAAACCTTGGCTGCGTGCAGGAATCGTGACGATTCCTTGTCTCTGTCTCTTACATGTGGGTGTTTTCACGAGTGGGAATCTTTTAAAAAATACCAGAAAGATTGAATAAGCATTTTCCTGTACAGAAACAGTCTCATTAAATTTTTCTACAAATAGGCTAGATGAAGGTACAAACTCTAAATCCTAAAATCTGTCCTGTCTTCTGTACCTCTCTGTATCTGTGGTTCCTTCTATGGAAAACAACGCTACAACTTCCTTTGCCTCCAGGCTTTAAGTGGTTAACAATAGATAATTGATCAAACAAACAGAGTGGACAGACACACTACTGTACAGCATTTTGAAGGTCAGACCGGCACAACGGCTGGACCTCTGAGTGTTGTCCATCTTTATGTTTGTGCTGCAATTATGCGCTCTCTCTCATCCACCCTGCTCCCCATGTGACCTCTGGATAAGGGTCAACATCCTAGACGTCCCTCACAACACACACAATGGACCTCCATTCACAAGCTGGGGGAGGACAGAGAGAGAAGGAGGAGAAGAACGTTCTCTCAGACATCAGACTCCTTATCGCTCCATCTCTCCATCATTTCCCCTCATCAGTCAGAGCAGAACAGGGCGGACTCTACCCACATCCTCCTACAGCTACGAGACCCCATGTCTGCCGCTCCGTCTCTCAAACAAACCCACTACCCATATCCCCCTGCTCTACAAGACTAGGCTGTACACTGTATGTGAACCTGTGCCAAAGTAGACTGGGCATGGCCTGCAGTGCAGAGCTTGTTGAACAAACTCCACCATGCGCGCTTGCGTCCCTAAAAACACACTTTTTTTTCCTGAGTAGCAGCTGATTCCAAAACATCCATGTGTCACCTGCTGCCTTGTGTGAATTCAGCCTGATGCCACCATCACAGTCAGACGGGGTGGTGGGGGTGGGTGGTGGTGGTGGTGGAGGAGTGAGGGGGAGAGAGTGGACCCTCAGGGCTTGGGGTTGAGAAGGGGGGTGGGGTTTGGGGATGCAGTGGAGGGTGGTGGTGGGTGTACAGGGCTGGTGTTGATGGGTGGGCGGGGAGGCAGTGAGGATTTAAATGGAGATTGACGCCCCAGGGGTAACCTGGCAACAGGCAGGAGCTGCTGTCAGATTAGGATCTGAAAGAGAGAGATAACCACTTTACTGCCCCCTGGACTGAGGAGAGCTGGAGGCTGCAGCATGAGTGTGTGTGTGGTGTGCGTGTGTGTGTTTAACCCACAGTGCCATGTACCAGGAGGCAGCTGCAGAGTTGTTTCTAAAGACCTGGTTAAAATGCCAAACAGCAAAGCACATTCATCAATCACTGACTGCATCACCTCAGTCTCTGAGCCATAATATATGAACAGGACATGCATACATGCACAGTGACATACAGTATCAAATGTACATCAAGATTTAGACTAGTACAGTTCTCATTGATCAAATCCATGACATTCAAATGTAAGAACATAAAGCAAAATAAATACAACTTCTCTCTAGAGTTTAAGTTTCATCACACACCTCCAGCAGCTTATATTTACATGACAATAGTCTATCAGCATGGTTTTATAACATCTTAACAACAGCAAAGACAAACAGAAGCCTCTTTATGTCGTGTCAAAGGGCAAAGGTCATGCATAAAAAGCCCGTTGAATGGTTTGTGAACAGAGACAAACCTGATATGCAGCTGTATTACTGATGGAAAAGAATTGTTAAGGCCTTTAATGTTGTGTCTTTGGAACAACATTGTCGTTCATGGAGTCTGTTGGTCAGTTGTTACCCCTTTTAGTCCAGACTAATGTATTTGATCAAATATTTGATAACCTTGCATGTTACCATGCTGATATGTGCAATTGGGTCAAAGCATTCCTGTTTAGGCACAGCATCACAGACGCTCTAGCATGGCTATAGTCTGTTGAGTTAGCAATAAATGCTGCAGCATATTGAACTTTATAATGGGGGGGGGTTTCACCTAATTTACTAAGCAGACATTAGTCTTTGGTGAAATTGTTTTTAACCAAAGAAAAGAAGAGATAAGATGTATTTGTAGGAAGACCGGTTCAAAAGATAGACATATTGATTGGCAAAGATTGACAAACTGATCAGACAGAGGATTGATGGATGCAACAAGCTGTCTTAAAACAAACTTGTATCTGATGTTCAATACGCTGACTGAGTGTGTGATTCAGTTTCCCTTTTTAAAAGCAATAATCAATTATTTCTTCCCTCAATCAAGAGAACAAACAGCATTAAAATAATCATAAATTAAAATTAAAAAAAACTGAGATGCACCCAAAAGTCAGGGAGGATGACAGAGCCACATAGACACAAAAGCAAAGCTCATAAAATCTAAAGATGTGCACACACATGCACACATATATACGTACACACACACACACACACACACACACACACACACACACACACACACACACACACTCTTCAACACTGAGGACAGTTTCAAAGACACACACAAGCCCACTCAGGGCCTGCTGGCTGGCGGATTGAGAGGGATTTGTTGGACGGCACGCGACTGTGTCATGGCAGTGCCTCCACCTCCTGTCAGCTGTGTTTGTGCAGTGACTGGGTGAGAGGGGAGGGGGTGTCTACAGAGGAGGACAGTCTCTGCATAAAAGGCCAGAAAAAAGGAGCATGTAAATCTTCTCGACAAGGAAGAGGGCCGGAGAGGGAGAAAAAGAGGGGGCACGGGTGAAAGTTGAAACAATCACTTTTTCTTTTGTGCAGGTGTTTGTGTGTGTGCGCATGAGTGTAAAAGAGAGAGAGTGAAAGGACGGGCTGTGTGGAGGGTGGATGACACAGACAGACTTAATGGCATTAACCAAATAAGCTGAGTCCAGATCTGCTTTCTCTTTTCATTTAACTTTCTGATGATTTGCATTCGCCCTTTAGCTATGGCTAACACTGAATATGTGTATGTTTATGTGTGTGACTGTGCGTGTAAAGAAGACAAATGAGACATTGTTTAGGTCTGATAGAATAAGGCTATAATGAATGACATGTTCATAAAACAGTTACATCAACCTACAAATGGCAGCAAAGAACAATCTTGATCATTACCTTCATCACAAACCAAAACCAAATAAAAACCAATAAACCAGCAGAGGATCGTCAGTACGTCTAAATGAAGAAGAGCATTTTATTGTAGAGCATAAACATAATTTATGTTTTGTCTATAAACCTAGTCCACTAGTGTGGTCTGAAAAAGAAAAAATAACAGAAATGACTTTTTTATTTTACTGTTATGAAATGCTGTAATTATTCAAGCTTTCACATACAAAGGTATATGTGTCAAAATCTGTATGATACAACAGGTAGTTCCATCCAGACAATATAATTAATCAACAGTGTGTTCAAATAGAAAAAGCAGCAATTTCTTCTTAATTGGTTTCTATGTAAACTTTGTGCTTTGGCAGCAATGTGAAAGCCAGCAGTTACGGATGGATTATATCTGTGCGCGCAGTAAATAAAGCACACTCCCTCTGGTAGGACTGCTGTAGTCACACACTTTCACAATGTACAGAGAAGAAGACAGCTGTGCACATACTACTGGCTTAGAGCTGATTCCCATACAGCTGATTTGCCTGTAACAGAAATAGTCGTGACAACAGATACATTTGCATCGACAAAAGTTCTGAAAATAACGCTTCATCATGGAGCAACTCTTTTGCTTCAGCTTGGCCCTTTGTTTCCGGGTGCAGATAAGTAGCACAACTCAATAAAATAGTTCTGCAGTATTTGTTTAGTGCTATAAAGTGATTTAATACAACTTAGTACAACAAAATATAACTCACATACCAGACACTTGTGAATATGATACTGAGTTTTCAGTTTTCAAGTTTTCAGTTTTCAAAAACCTATAATCAGCACATTAAATACAAAACATTTTAACAAAGTCAATTAACGTAATCCAAATGTTTATAAAAGCGGTAAAATTAGCTCCACCGCAGCCAGCTGCAGTGCATTTTGCTGATAATTTCAGCATTACTCTGACATGTATGTAACATTTTGAATGTAAGACTGGATATTTACACTGTAGTAATGTTACACTTACTTAAGTAAAGGATTCAAATACTTCTCTCACCACTGGTATCGTTACTCCTTGTGTTATAGAAACAACGCAGTCAGGCATAAAAAGTCATCCCAAGCCAAAAGACTCAATCAGCAACATTTTAGTCATATAAACAGTTTCAGATTGAGTGATCCAGCTCATAAATAAATCATAAAGCTCTACAAACCGCAAAACAGGCTACAGTAAACCACTTCTCTGAAAATATTGTCATCACCAATTGTACGTGTGATATTTGAGTTTTTGAGAAGAAAGAAAGAAAGAAAGAAAGAAAGAAAGAAAGAAAGAAAGAAAGACAAGTCAACTTCATTCCCCCTTTGCAGCTCCTCTGCAAAACGGCTGCACGATTCAAAAAATTCAACAACTAAAACAAGAAAGCGATAAATCGCGTAGCATTCAGTTATTTGATTATCAATATTGGACATAGAGCAGGAATGGAAGGAGAGGGCCATAAAGATGAGGGGATAAAATAAAGAGAGGGCTCTCTGGTTCTCATTTCCAGTCTGTGGACATTACCGCTTCATTAGCAGGCAGCATGTGCTAAATATTATTCTGACTCAGATGGCTATCACACTCCTATGTAATGAGATACAGACCCTATGAACACACACACATCTAAGACATTTTCTCTTCCCCTCCAACACCTCCTGACCCTCCTTTTACCTCTGAACAATTGTGAACATTAATGTGTCTGTGCAAGTATGTGAATACACAGAATGTTGTGAAGGCAGTGATGCAAACACCAGAGAAACACAGGTGGTAGAAGAAGGGAAAAAGGGGGTGAAACAAGTGATGCACATCCTTTAAACTCTAATCCATATCATAGGCTACTGTACGTCTCCCTCCCTGCGATACCCTGATCTCATTTCAGTTCCAGGACTTTAGGACCTCGCTCTTCACTCTCATATCTCCCTCTGGCCGATTTAGGAGAATTATTCAAATGAAGGAGAAACTTTGTCCGATAAAGACCCTCAGATGTTCTTTTAAGGACCTTTGAAGGTTGCAGATGGAAAAGGGATTCCTCTAGAGTCGTTCCCTCATTAAGAATGATAATTGAGATCTGGATGTGTTTGATATACACCATTAAACTAAAGGTCTGAGCTGGGTACTGAGGGAGAGAATAGTCGAGCTCAAGGCGAAGGGAATTTTTCCACGGTGGAAAACCTCATGAGCATTTTAAATGACTTGCTGCACAGCTCCGTTCAACTTCATCATCTGCTCCTATATAACTCATAAAGGCATTGTAAGTCTGTAATTTTTGATGGAAAGTTGTAAAGACAGTGGTCTGGTGTGCAATCACTTACTACTGAATTAATCACAATGTACAGCTGTGTTAGCTCTATTAACTTCATATATAGGGTGAGAACCGACATACTTTACTCAACATTAAACCATTAGCAACAGTTCATTAAACACATAGACCTTTCTGACTACAATTTCCTCATGGAATAAGTAATGTTGGTGAATGTATTATATGTGAAGTCAAATCAGTGGACTGTTTCTCCTCCTAACATGCTGCCAATTCTTTAGAAGTGTTTACTGGCAGTAAAAGTAGCAATACCACACTAAAAATACTCTTTTATAAGTAAAAGCATGCAGAAGCATCCTGAATGTAATTAGGTAAAAAAAATACATTATTGTCAACAATCTAAAATTATTCATCCATTAATATATTTCTGAATTATTAGTATTGATGCATCAACATGTAAGCAGACCCTCGTGGGTTTTTTTTTTTTTACTCAAAATCAAATCTCAAAAATGATTGAACTATAGCTGTGAAAATCTGTCTAACTATTTTAAAGAGAATATCACTAAACTGTGCTTCAAGTGTTCACAGTGGACTGAGTGGACAGGGGATGAATCTTTTTAAGCACCAGGTGCATAAATGTGTGTGAATCACTGGTAATCTGTCTGGGCTTTGATAGTGTAATCGAGAATTTTGTTTCTTCTTTTCATTTCCATCTTCATTTTTTCTATCTTTACACACCTATACTTCACACACACACACACACACACACACACACACACACGCACACACACTAATCAGTCACTGGGCTAACCATTCTTGATTACTACTACCCCCTAGAGGTACATATTTCAGTACAGGAATGTGGTGAAGATAAAAAGTGGGACCTGCTATAGTGAACTTTCAGTGGTAACAAGGACAATACTTCACTGAGAAATGTACTTAAACAACATGTCCCCCCAAAAATATTTCAGACCAAATATTGTTAATTTGGTGGGTTATACCACCAGCACTTATTAGTAAAAGTATATACTGGTTAATTGCAGAAAATATATTTATCATTCAAATGCTGCAAATGTTATACTATTATTTATCTACTGGGTTATTTTTATTGTTGTGTTATTGTGTAAGTAGAATTTCACTGTTGTAGTTGGTCGAGGTGGAGATAATTTGAACTGTTATATATACTGTTGGATAGTGTGTCAATGAGTGTGACACAATGAGAACAATACATGTACATGTACTATACAAAGTAAAAAGTACCACAAAATATAAATATGTTAGTAAAGTACAAATATCGTAATTATGTACTGAAGCACAGTACTTGACCACAGGTGCACCACAAAACACAAACTGCTGTACTTTTAAGTAAAAACCCTGTTCAGTTTATATACCGAACTGCACACTTGTTCATTAACATGTTACATAATATTAAAAATGATGGACTGTGTGCGGATGGAGAGGACGAGGATCTGGAGGAAACAGGATGACGGTCAGGATATAATGTTGAGTGTTATCAGTGTGTTGGGGCTGAACTCTGGTATCAGTGTGTTATCAGGCTATTTCTGCTCCATTGCAGTAAAGCATTATGACCTCCCAATCAGAGCAGCGCTCAGTGATAAAGGCCAATCAGAGCTCAGAGGGCTGATAAAAGCCAATCAGAGAGGTACAAAGTGATAAGAAAGCAGACCTGGCCCTGCAGGTGATGAGCTATGGCCTCAGAGCCACGCAAACCACATGCAAATACGCACACACACACACACGCATGCATGCATGCACTCACTCATGCACACACACACACACACACACACACACACACACACTAGTGTTGCACTGTGAATTGTATTGTAGGTGAAGTTTGCATTTAATAGCTGTTTTTATGAAAATTGGTCTAATTGCAGTAAAATAGTGTAGAGAATTTATGTACATTTTATAGCACCACACATGTTAAGACACATTAGGAAATTATAAAATTAAATTATAAAATATTCCATTTGAGTTGTTTCAATCACAGCTATTAACAAGAAAATGTTTAACAAATCCTAAAAATACGAATGTGATCTAAAATGTAATATATTTAAGGAGTGTATTTAAAACATGAAAAATAACTCACCCTATCAGCACACAAATACACTCAATAGTCTGTACTGCGCTCAAAATTTATCACACTAGTTGTATTTTGACCATGAAGTCTTGCTGCCAGTGAGAGAAACATGAGCCTCCACCATCCTCTTTTTTTGGTTGGTGAAACAAACACTGCGTTCATGTCCTGCTCATTGCAAAAACTTTACAGTCTGTTTGAGATCAGAACTGCTGGACAGTCTTACACAGACTTAGCTGAAGGTACCATGGACGGCTGGTGGCTGATGGCTAATAACAACAAAATAGTTTTCAACAAGGAAAATTGGATAAACAATCTCAAAAAACAGTCAATGTGGCATTGTGTCAGATTTATCTTTACGGATATACTTTACTTTTAATCATTACTAATTAATTAATTATGAGTATCCCAAACAGTACCTAGTTTAAGGCTGGATCCAGGGTTAAATGTGTGTCCTGTATGTCCTATACGTCTCATTTTTAGTACTCAGTGCTACGCGGTGCTTGGTGGTGAGATCCTCACACTCAGCTCAGTTGTCTATTTTGTCCCAAATGGACAACTGTATAACAGAAAAACAGTTTTTAACAGAGTCTACTTACTTTAGGCAAGCAAGCAAGGATTACTATCAATCACTGCCACTTAATGCACAGTATTAATGCATTTAGCGCCAAACAGATGTGCAGTTGGCGTGACAGATTGTGGGAAAAAAACATGTTTATGCTTTAAAGCACTGATTTTCCACTTTGAGTTTACATTAAAAAAATGTTTTTGAGCACATTTGTAACTTTAAGATAGTGTAGTGACCAAACAGCCAATGCTTAAACCATGACTTTGCTGCATATCTCATGCATTTTGCATGCCACTGCCTCACACCAGTACAAACTTACAGCAAAGCATGTTTTCTTTGGAAAGCTTTTAGACTATAATATATCCTCCATTCCTAGTCGACAAAGTACAGAAATATCAAGCAGAATACAACAGAAATCAAACATTATTAAGTCTGATTCACCGTTTGGTTTGTCACTTATTATTTGTGATGTTTACAATAAATCAACATACAGTTCAAACAGAGGTGGCAACGTTGAGTAAGTGTTTTTTCAAGAAAGGCCCCTGATTTTATTTTCAACTGTGTGAAGTAAAAGAGTTGAAGGGTGACAACAGGGTGGAGGGGAACGTTTGAAAGACCTTAAAAAAAAAAAAGAAAACGCAGCCAGAAAGAGATCACAGGCAGCAATTACAACAGTGTGCTGCAGTGATGGAGGTGATAACACGCTCTGGGGCGAACAGAAAGCTGGCCCTCTGAACCTCAGCTCACCCCGTTTTCCTCCACCTCGAGCCTGAAGCAGCTGAGCAGAAGTCCTTGACTTCTTTCAAAGGGGTCTCCCAGAGGTCAGGCAAAGGTCACATACAGGAAGGAGGTGGGACGTGCACGACACAATCAGAACTTCTGATCTAATGGTGTGCCTGCTTCATCTTTTGTGTGTTTTTTTGTCTTTTCCATTTTAGCTGATTTTTCTGTCTGTGTTTTTTGTGGCTCAGATTTTTTGGCAGAGCTGTTCTATGCAGGCGTGGACTGCACGGTGAGTCACCCCTGCAATGTGAGGACCACATAGGCTTCTTCAAAATGCAGTCAAAGTGAAGATCTTTTTTTAAAAAAAGCATTTAGTGCAAATAGCAGATTTCCTTTAACAATTTAAAACTCTTTGGTGTAAATGTGCTCACATTAAAGGGGTTCTATAAATGCCTTACCTTCAGCGTTACTCATTGTACCCATTATGTTTATCCAAACTTGTTGAATGCATTTCTTACCTTGTAAAACAATTTTTAAAAATATTTCAAACAGGGCATATTTTACCTTCATGTTACAAAGCTAGCAGTCTTCTTCCTCACTGCTTTTGCTAGTGCACCAGAATGATGTATCATGTCATCTAGATGAGCATCTTTGTGTATGTGCATGATATAAACTCAGTGGGGATGCACATTGTCTTGTAGTACCTGTGGGCACACACAGTAGGCCTACCTTTAAGTACTGCATCTCACCCTGTGCATCACAACACACACCGTATACACTGTATGCCTGCATGCACACACACAAAGCCTCACATCCATGTGCACACATTCACAATTCACCTCTCTCTCACCCCTCTTCCCTGGGTGGGAGTCCATTTCCGTCTCCTGATACATAAATAAATAAAGGCGCATATAGTGCCCCAGGACTGGGATGGAAGAGACAGAGTGTTAAAGCAAGAGAGAAAAAGAAAAGAATAGTGGTGGACAGACAGAGGAGAAATGAAGAGGGGGAGGAGGGGGAGGAGGGGAAGAGGGCGTAATTGTTTCCCAGCTCAGGGAAGTTCAGTCCCGATGCGACCGGGCCGTCTCTCCCTATGGAGCCCACCTCCCTTCTCTCCCAGACACAAGAGGGAGGCCTCAATCAAACATGTGAGCCACAGAACATGACCTGGCAAGTTCAGCAGGAAAAGAGGGGAGGAGGAGAGTTAGTGTGAATTGATTGAATTACACTTGGCCAAAAACACCATGTGTGGGGCTGAAAGTGGAGAGAACGACAGATTGCAGTTCATAACGACACGATACACTGTTGTTACCACTGCTTATTTAACTTATTGCTCTACTATTACCATTACTGTCCCAGTACCAGAGCCAGTTGCACATATCTGCATGTGTGTTCTTGCTAAAGTCCTCTAGAAATAAAGCATTAAGGGGGGAGAAATAAGGTTAATTGAGTTTGTTTTGTTTGGAGCCAATCTAATGAAAGAAATAAAGTTGTGCCTATCGGGGACTGAAGGAGAGACAGAGAAGAAGTGAAAAAAAATGAGAGATTTTGAGCAAATACATCTGCATTTGTCTTCTAGGGATCATATATCCTTTCCCTTTCTCTCATCTCATCCCTCACTTTCCCATAGAGGAGAATAATAGCTCAAAGCGCCAAAAATAATTAAGCCTCCAAATTTATTCATCTAATTTAAAATGGCCATCCGCACAGAAGCATTGTACATGGTAGAAAGGGGTTTCCTTATGCTAATTCCTGCTGTAAGTGTTGTTTGTTGTCCTATCTCTCGCAGTCGTATCAGTGTGGGCAACAGAAGCAAACTTCACCTGCCAATCATAAACAACCCATCAGCTACCATAATTACACAGACTGCATCAGTAGAAGGCAGAAACTGGATTCTTGTCAGCACAAAGACTGCACAGTCTTACAGTCTCATATGTACACAGATTTGTTGATGGTTTGTTTTGACTTGTGCATTTAATTGGTAAAACTTGTAATTACCAAAAAGAAGAAATTTAAATTTTATTACTTTTTATGTAGTGTTCCAGGGGATATGAATTCACTTAACTCCTTGTCCTGGTTTAAGTCACAAGGTAACATATGGTGTTATGTGGTCACAGAACTACTTGTTGCTCTGTGTTGTTTTGGTTTTTTTTGCTCTGGTTATTTAAAGCTCTTGACGACATGTCATCTGGAAGGCCTAGGTTAACTTGCTTTAAAACTTTTGATTGTCCATTGTTTTGTCATGTCATCCTACATTGAAGCATATTCATAAGTAATGTTTGTTGTTGTCTGGCTGAGGAGAGTGTGAGACAGGTTGGACCAGTTCCAATTACAGACAACAGGAGCCGACAGATATCACACTGATTTGCACATATGGTGCATTTGCTTACATTTGCATGGGCCTTATTTTTGGCCTGGGACATCCAGTCTTCATGAAGCTTCCTTTGTTAACTACTGCTGCATTTAACACCTGAAGCACTAAAACATTTAACTGTTACACAGAAACTCGTGTTTTGCACACAACAGGATAAAAGTAAAAGATCAGTCCCAGAAACCACTAAAAGGATCAACTTGGCGGCAGAGTATTAAATCTCCAATACAGAGTAAAATTAGTGACAGCGAGCACCAGCCCTGTCAAAAACTGGGCCATACAAACATTTTTTGTCCGGTGGGATACTAGAAAATCCAGTGCAGCAGTCATCTCCAAATCTCCACCATCAGTGGGGATATTGGGGTTTGAATGTAATTACTCTATGACCACTTAGTTCAGGCTGTCACTGCTAAGGTCACATGAATAAGCCTCCATATTTGTCTCTAATCGAGCCACTAATCTGAAAGATCTAAGAGCCTGAATCAATCCTCCATTCTGCCTCTATTGATCTCATCTCCTCCGTCTACCAGTTTCACTCTGGCTTTTTCGTCTCAGTCTCCTCCTCGGCATGCTCTTTGCAGTAATGGATACTGAAGATGTCAGGCAGATTTAACATTTATTGCTTATTTAAAACGGCCTCTGACCCACACACAATGCCCTCCACCACATCCCTGCAGACATGCCTAAGAAAGAGAAAGCAGTGCGTCTCAGTGGGTGCAGTTAACGTGAAGGGGCTGTCACTCTTATTGTTGCAGTAGCCATGAAATGATCGAGGCTGGCTAATGGCTGCCTTATCTCTGCAGCAGGCTTAATAATGGCTGTTCAAAGCCCGCTTCTCCAGGTGGGAGTTATGTCATTAAGCCTCAATATTACACTTAGACTAACCACAATAACCATATGGTCTGAGCTCAGAGCGAGATACTGAAAGGTTTTCAAAGCCTGGAGGCCCGGACCAATGGATCAAAGCACGGAAACCTGATTATAAATGTCTACATGTGTCCGTTCCTCCTGCGCTAGCAATTATGTGAATGTGCCTATTTTTAAGTACACAGTCAGTTGTGCTCACGTTGCTTCATACCTAGCCTGCAGTGTTTTCACAGGCAGCTGATGTGAGTGAAATTACCTTCCTTTTTTCCAACATGTTATAATTAATCAAACTGCTCACTGCCGAACTGCAGTGCTTCATTCATATTAATACAAAAGAAGATGAACTTTAAAAACACTGGGGGAGGGGAGAGTCACATAGTCTGCGCAGTAACAACAGGCAGGACAGCAAACTGAGACTGGAGCCACAGCATTGAGGAGTCAAGGATGGACAGATGAGGACAGAAGAGGAGATGTGTGTGTGTGTGTGTGTGTGTGTGTGTGTGTGTGTGTGTGTGTGTGTGTGTGTGTGTGTGTCTACATGTATTACTCGTGTTCTGAGAAAACAAATCTGTTGACATAGTTACATTGTGGGGACTTGCCTGACTTTTGGGGACAAAATACTCCAATGTAAATTCCTCTGAAGTGATGGAAACACATCAGCTTTAGTCTCTCAGAAGTGTAATATTAGCAGGGCACTGGATTTGGAATACATGAACAGGGAAGACAAGCTGTGTGGAGCATGTGTACACACACATTACATACACACACAGGCATGCACACTTGCGCACATACACAGACATAATGGGTTTCACTGACAGTGCAGTCAACAGAGTGCAGACACTTCAAAGTAAGATGATCTGATGGAACACATATAACACAGTCTATTATTGCTTTATGCTTAAACATTTTATTAACTTCGGTCACGTGGTGTTCTCAGAACTTTTAGGTGTTTTAGGTGTTGGTGTAGTCTGAAGGTTTATCCTTAATGTGGTTGGTTTTATATTTTAGCATTAATGTGAATAACTTCTATTCCAACTTGTCAGCAGGATCTTTCTGGTGGTATTATTTTTTTAGATTTGTTACTGGAGCTCTTAGAGCTCTTTATTTTTCTGACTGAGTGTGTTGATATGTGACATGAATTGGAGGTTAGTTCAGTAGATATGCGGTAATACCGTATACTAATCAACAATATAGCACTGGAATATACAACTAGATGTACAACTGAAAAAAGCCAAACAAGGATAAGCAGACAAATGTAGCTACAGTATAATTCAGAGGCATCAAAATACTGAATGTACGAGCTGTACATAGTGTATAGATGTAGCTGGTGTAAATAATGTACAAAATTTGTGTGTACACAGTGTGTACAGAGACTGTTTATATGTGTTTTTGTTAATTCTCATTATCAAGTGTAATGTGTTTTTAAATAATAACTTGAGTAGAAATGCATATGAGGTAAAGAGCCTTTCAAATTCATCTTTGGCTGGAATTAAGGTTATAAAGAAGACGGGTATGGATTTGACCTCAGGGTTGACAGCATCTTATAAAAAGACAAACTACAGTGATGACAGTTAAAGTTTTGTTTCAGCTTCAAATCAACCGCACATTTTATTAAACACACACTGGTATTATGGAGATTAATGCACAGAAAGAGCAGCGGATGGGGAGCGATCACGACAGACAGTGACCATCGTGGTTCTGGTGAGGGCAGTATTTACATGAGCTGTGGGCAAACCCAAATCACTGTTGCATAAAGATACACTGCAAACCAAAACATTCAGTTCTGCGGTGCAAAATTGAAATTCGAGTATCTGTAACGGTGGATGAGGGACATTCTTCAGTGTTTCGTTGCTAGTGTTTACAGAAAGCAGTCAGTAACAAAACAGTTGGTGTTTTACAGTTTGTATTTATCACATCAGCAACCAGAGATGGGGGTTTGTCAGATCTTAGGAGTGACAGCTTACTTCTGTATTCTTACTTTGTTTCACCTGAAAAGCTCCTACGTAGTCATTTTCTACTGTACATTGTCTGGGATAATCATAAACAAATCATAAACCTAAGATTATTATTACTTAGCTTCACTGCCCTACAGACAGTAAAACAAATTATCCACAACAAATGAAGAAATTCAAAAACACTCTCTTTCTAGAGCTTCTCTAGCTGTGATTCCCAGTAGATTCTCTTGTTGTGGGTTGAGTTTGTTTTGGTGTTTCTGTGCCGCTCAGCTGTGTCCAAACAAGGCCTCCACTCTTCATCGCCCCTCATCCTTGCTGTTTGATAGCTCACCTCCTTGCTGTCTGGATCACAGCTCACATCAAAGGTCTGCTCAGCACACCAATCCTGGTCTTGTGCTGGCTGATAAAGCAACACCTCATCCATAACTTCAACCACATCCCTCACTTCTATGCAATCTTCCTATCTGCCTGAAACCAGCCTATACTTGTACAGCTAGGGCTTATTTTCAAGAACACAAAACAAAATTGCAGGAAAAGTGCTGGAAGGTGGAAAACTACAACAGAAAGACAAGAAAGACAAGGGCAGTAAGAAAGTGCACACTTAACTTTACTGCAATATCTGTCAGTGACAAGAAGAGATCCAGTTACATGCTTGAGCCACTGTCTGGGCAAATCGGAAGCATTCAAGACACCCAACCCCCTCCAAGATATTGCTGATTAAATAAGAAAACCATGATAATCGAAGCAGCATTTCCATTTATGAAATCTAACTCACAGGCTGGTCCACCACGGGGGCTGCCGTCCTCCTGCTCCCCCCCAAATCATTCCCAAACAGTCTGCCTGACTTCTGCACCCCATGCCAAATGCAGAGAAGGAAAAGGGGAAGGAGAAAAATAAATAAATCCTCAATTTTAATGGCTCATTTCCGTGGGACACTACCCTGAAGCCTCAGGCCTGACATCAGTAAAGAGACAACCCCTCAACCCCAATCCTCCATTAAATCTTCCCATCCACACACACTCTGAGCACGCACAAGAGTCGGGGGTATGTCTAATCTGATTTTTCAGTTTGGTCCTCCTCTCCAGAGAGCAGACAGACAGTCAGACCTGCTGGTGGCACAGGCAGGTGAATGTACTGGCCCAAACCAGCTGAACTCATGATTAGTTATTTATATGCTTGCTCGTGTTTGTTTGTTTGTGTGTCCGGGCAAATTAACTGCGAGAGTATACAAACTGACTTTCATGAAACATACAGAAGAGATAACAAGTAGCAGTAATGGTTCATTAGCAAAAGTAGTATTTCCTAAACTTTTATTTTTAGCAACATGAATGATGCTTTATAACTTATTGAGACTTCTAAATAAAGAGTTTGAAAAACACTTTGCTTGTTTGTGTAACTGATCATAAATATAGAAAAAGTATAATTAAAAAAGAAATGACAGTCAAAATTATATACATACATGTTTACATTTTTAGAAGAACATGAGAGTTTGAGGTATGTAGAGATGAGTTTATGACTGCACATTCATCTTATAATTTAAAAAAAAAGAAAATTATACTATTATACTAAATAATAATATTAATCTATGTATTTGTCAGCAATTATCTTGGAAGCATCAACAGCAACCATATAAAATATATAAAATCAATGAATGACTGTCAGCACAATATAACACAAGTGTACATACGAAATGTTATGTATGTTATTACTCAGTTTATCATTCAAATATGCTTTCTCAGTACTTATTGCTAGTTGCTACTCTTTGCTGTCTGTGACAACTGAACAAACACAATGTGGTGATGAGATCTCTAAGGTGTGGATGAAAGCTGTGGAGGAAATAAAGCGAGTACTGGTTTAAAAATCAAGAATGAAAATATCCACCTGTGACTGTATGTGTGGGTTGTATATAAACGGAAGAGGACAAAATCAACAAACCCTACAACTAGTGCTATAAACACTTATTACGTGTTATATACTGCTTATAAATGCTAAATAGGAGGATTAAAGTAAATAATTGTCAGAAAAATGGGTAGCTTCGTATCCTCAAATGCATGATAATTTAACCCGGTGTGTCGCATAACGTGTGTGTACTGATACGTCCTATAGAGAGTTGTAACATAATAAATGGGGACATTTGATGCTTCAAGACGCAGATGCAGAATCAGAGGAAGAAAGAAGAGAACTGGGTATTTTTGTTCTGCGCTATCAGTCACTGTATCTGCCGTTCAGTGTCACCCTCGAATGGCCTCTGCTCCTCTGTTGTCTCCACGCCGCCCATGTGCCTCCTCGCAATGACGTTATGTACACACACCTGATGATTAATATGCAGCAATGAAAGCAGGGAAAAGAGAAGCGAGGGGTGGAAGAAAAGCGGAGGGGAGAAAGGCCTGATGGGAATCTTTCCGGGACAGTAAACACTGCATGAATTAACCTATCAGAGCGCTGACAACATGGGGTGTGACCAGGGAACAAATGAGGAGCGGGAGAGGTAGAGAAAATCTACTATAGTATATATCCTAATAATGTACAGTCCATAAAAACAGGATCCGGGACAACAGACCTTCTGAAAGTGTGCAAATCTCCAGGATTGTTAGTTTAACCTCAGCTGATACATTGTTACTATTACAGATATAACATGGGACA
This sequence comes from Datnioides undecimradiatus, assembly GCA_008933995.1. Lineage (NCBI taxonomy): Eukaryota > Metazoa > Chordata > Actinopteri > Lobotiformes > Datnioididae > Datnioides > Datnioides undecimradiatus. The sequence goes on from WARS01000013.1 coordinate 10,167,122, forward strand.
GAGGTATATTGTTTCACAGAATGCTTATGTATGCATGTGTGTATAAATGTGTGTAGTGCAAACTCAATGTCAATCAAGACAGTTTCTAATTAAGAGTTGCTGTGCAAGGTTAGCGATTGTTGCCGGGGAAGGAAATCACTATCAGCGTCCCATTTTCATATGAATGAGCTCTTTTAATTAGAGTGAACAGCTAATGAGAGCCTATATCAAAATAATAGAATGTTTTACCAGCTATGTAAGAAATGAACAAAAAAAGGCAGATGATGACATATAGGACGAAAAAGGAGCTGAAGAGAGAAACAAATGGAGGGAAAGGCAGGGAGATTAACTGGTTCTGAGCAGAAAACAGATATCTGTTGTCTTTGAACCTGTAATGTTATTTCTGCGCTGACAGAAGTTCAAAGAATCCGTAGGCTGAGATTGAGTCAGACTTTGCACAAAAGGAACGAGAGAGAATAAAATGTCGACTTGCATGTTCTAAGTCTGCTGTGTGTGAGAGAGAGAGACAGAGTGAGAAAGAAGCAGGAAGGGAGATCTCAGATGAAAAGCAGAAAAAAAACTCTCCTCCATTGTTGGAGTCTGTGTGTTCGTGTGTGCGTGGTTGTCAAGCGTGCACACATACTTGTGTGCCTGCTATAATTTCTCCATTTGAAGGTTAATTAACGCTTGAAGTAAAAGCTACAGGATTGCAAATCAAAGACAGTAAACAGTCTTCTAGCCGCCTGAGGGGATTATTAGAAAAATAAATGAAAGCTGCATAAAACAATTAAAATATTTGAAATGTGAACTTTGAGAAGCAGTTTTCTCTCCGCTTTACTTTGATAACATTAAAATGATCAAGGACAAGTGAAATAAACTTGTTAGCTTGACACTGTACTGTGGACACTGTCACTGTAGTGCATTAATGGCAACCAAACAATGTAGAGCATTCAAACCAAATGAGTTTTCAGGAACCTTCACATGTATCTCTGTGAAATGCAGAAAATGTAAATGTCATTTCAAATATTGAAATTGCAATATAATAATCATATGAGGTTATATTTTCTCCACTCTGCTTCTGCCACTTCAAACAGAAAACAACAAGCGCAGAAGTGCTCCTTATGCTAGTTATGCTCCTCGAAAGAAGAGGAAGAAAAAGAAAATGTGTGTGATGTTAGTAGTCGTGAGGGCAGTATATATATATTTATATGTTTGATTGGGGCTGTGCCGTGTGCGTGTCAACACCCTCAATCTGGCAAACCGGAGGGATATGAGCTAATTAAGGAGGAAGACAACCGAAGGGGCGAAACAGAGGGAAGAAATCAAATTAAGGGAGGGGGGGGGATTAGTGAGAGAGGCAAAGTACTTTCTACTTTTTCTAGAGTTTGGCAGAAACATTTGGAAAGAAAGAGGACAAGACAAAGAGGGATGGTAAGCAGGGAGTCAAGCATTGCAGAGATGGATGAAGAGAGCTTTTGCTGAAAACTGATTTGGAAGCTATTTCAGACCACATTTGCATCAAATGAACCCCCACACCCAGTTTTTATATGTTCCATTTGTCTTAGTGTCCCCTTTTTCTTGTCATTTTCTCTGTGTCTTTGTCTGTCTTTCCGTCTCCTCTTAGTTCTCTCAGAGGAGCTGTCCTTGTCCCAGCCCTGGAGTTCGTATCTGATGGGCAGCGGGCCACTGTTTTCATAAACACAGTTTTTGGAGGGCTAGCATACATACATAAACAGCAGCACCACAGGCTGCAGTGTCAGATCTCCTCTAAACCTCCGTCACTCACTCTGCTCTTCTAAAAGCCCCATCAGGCAGTGTTTGGGCCAGCCTGACAGTGCTGGGCTTTCAGACGGGTCCCAGACAGAACCAGAGCCATGTTTGGGCCCCCCTGCAGACACTGAGCCCCCCGACCCATCAGAACCCCACTGTCCCTGCCTGTCAGTCCAGGATTAACTCTGTATACACACTGGGCCATTACAGTACACACAGCATAGACCTCAGGGCACAATAAATATCCCTTAATCTGATAACCTTGTGTTTGCTTAAAAAAGAAAGTTATTTAGAGGCTTTTGTGGATTCGAAATTGTATGTTCGCATATTACTCTATGAAGAACCTCGAATTCTGTAAACATTTTTTCTCTGATAATTAAAGAACCATTTGTGGTTTCCTAAAGCTGAGATCTTGAGGTTCTTAAGTGTTCCTTTGGTTTTTCTGTGGCACCAAAACCTCTGCGTGGCACTGCAGCAGCGTTCCCATTAGAATACATTTTAAGGAAATCTATCCACAGCCGGAACAAAAGCACAGTAGTGACTCAGTCCCTAAGGATATAACTCCTGTCAGAGGGTTTGTGCATCAATGAGAAATTTTCTCCCATTTGACAAAAAAAGCATTTTAAGTTGCTTTAATCAATACTAATACTAATCAATATTTATATATTGACAAAGGAGTGTGACAACAAATATGTGCGTCTGAAAAAATTGCTATTGATGATGACAATAAGGATTTGTAGCTACAACCAGTGTGACAAACTGTGTATATTCAGGGCATAAATGTAATTTTACTACTTGAATATTTTAATTTAATGCAACTTTATACTTCTACTACTTCTACTTCTACATTTTAGCAGGAGATATCATACTCCTTACCCCACTACACTGATTTCAAGGTTACATTTACTATTTTCATACAACTAAACATATTATTATAAATATGCATTGTTAGGAATCAAGGTACCCAACAGTGTGTAAGGTAACACCAGCTTCACCTCTACCAAGTGCTGCTTATATCATGATTATATCGTGAATATTACTTTAATTTAAAAATGTATCATACTTATTTGGGCATTTAATTTTAGTTTTGATTCAACATTATGTTTAAACTTTAAGAGTAGTAGTAATTTCAATGCATCATTTTTACTTGTAAAGGATTTTACTCACGAGATTTAACTTAAATAAATGTAACAGCCAGCAAACAGACGTAATGATGTTTCTGTGTTCACCATTTCTACAAGACTTGCATGACAGAATAATCATGAGATTTTAGCTTGTTCATGTCAAAACAATGACTTAATTAGTCATTTTCTTTTTTCAGGGCAGTTTTACATCAGACACATTGACATAAATATGATACTACATAAATTAAACAGTGTTCTAAATGTATTATAATCCCATTGGATTTAGAAATGAACGACACAGACTGTGTGACTCATAAGGGATGAGTTAGGATGGGTTTCTTTGTTTATGACTATCATGTTTGGTGACTAATCTAAACATAGCATCTACCTCTGGGTTTCAGCAGACCAAATAGACTCCCCAAGGCTCCCTGAAGACATTTCATTAGATTGTAAAACAAGCATGAAAATCCAAGAATAGTTGACATCTCTTTGACATCTTTTACAAGGTTATCCAGAGTGGAAGTGACTTTTCACATGACCCCACACATCACATGACCCCACCAGCAGCAATTTTACTTAAACTGGATCCCCAGTTTTTAAACACTCCTCCCTGCAGCATAAAGCCCCCTCTGCAGTAACACAATGCTCGAAAAGGAACAGCTTCGGGCCTTTCCTTCAAATTCATTACTATGTTGGTTTAACATAATTATTGGGAACATTTTTGTACCTACGCTAGACCTCTAACCAAAATCCAGGAGATTAATAATAGCTAAGGCTCTATACCTGGCTGAATATAGGATTTGAAAAGCTTAGATTAAAATAGAAGAGTAGGGTCAACCTGGAGTCCTGCTGTTTTGCAGATAATGTAAAACTGTTGGGGGAAAACATATTTGTAATGAAAATAAACCAGTTTGACATCCTATTTCAATTTATATAAATTTGTAAGGATAAAAAAATGTTTCAGCATAATTCAAACAAATGGCTTTTTTTCTTGCTGGAGTGACGCTGTAGTTTGTTGTTCTGCTGTGTGGGATTAACAATACTTGAACTACAGAGAGGATAGCAATGTGATAAGTAGGTGTGCAAATAGGATGAGTATCGAAGGAAAGCTGTTTCTTCTATCTTTTTTTCTCTGAATCATCTCAGCTTCCCCGCTGCTTTTTCCAGTCACCTCAGAGCTTGAGTCACAACTGCAATGTGAGATTGTGTTTACATACATCTCTGACCACCACCTCCTCTCTATATGAGGGGATGAGTGATAGACATCGGCAGGTGCACATTTTACTGGCTGGCATTTTTCAAGGTGACTCTGCAGGTGACCTTTGACCTGAACGGCTGGACTCTGCTGAGCTCAGCTGCAATGATCGAATGTTATTCTTCAGCCATCAGTCCCTGCCTTTTACTGACTGTCCCCTCATCCTGGGGTGGTGGAGGGGGACGAGAGGATGACAGCGGCAGTAAAAGCAGAGAGGGGTACGGAAGCAGTCTATCACATAGATATGCAGGACAACTCAGAGGTGATGAGAGAACAATGGTGTCTTGAAGGTGTTTCATTCATTAGGGTGTACTGTTTACCCCTTGCAGCTATCTTGTGGACATATAAGCTTATGTGCCTCTTTATTATGCAAAAAGGGAATTTTGTTTTTTGAGTGGCTCTCAGATTTTTTTCTAAAACTAAGTGACTTACTTAAAGACTCCACATGTCACTGATATTTAATTAATGATATATAATGTAACTGGTCAGATTAACTTTAACGGGTACATAATATAGTTAAACAATATAGCAATAATATAGTATGAATAGTTATTTTGTGTAGTTATTTATATATATATATATTTATTTTTTTTTTACAAAAATATATACTACTCCATTTAGACTGAAAGACCATTCGAGTTTAAACTCAACTAGACCAGGAGAAACAATTGATAAAAGTGGATGATGCACTGGCACTCTGTGATATTTGTTTTGGGCACACACAAGCAGCAAATTAATTCACAGGTTAATTATTTTCCTATTTTCAGAGTTATTAATGCTGCTTGTGATCTTAACAGTATCACCATGTCTGTACTGTAATGTCAGTATTGACATTTTATGTATTCTAGATATAAAAAGCAACACAAAAGCTGAGAAAGCAAAACTATCCAATCTAATCTCTGGAAATAGCATTGCACCGAGTTCTTTCATATCAGCTTTTATTTTGCTGTGACTCTGCAGTAACAAAGCACTATTTTACAATTTTAAGCAATTTATACTTCTGCATGTGTATCATTGAAATATTGCTTGCAATATTGTACAGTAATGATAAAAATAGAGTCGTGAGATGAATGACACATTCTGAAAAGGAGACAGTCTTTATACTGACAGATATTATCAGGTACATAATTGGCACTTACTTCTATACTTTGAATTCAGGAGGACAATTGCTAGTCATAAAGTATTTTTGCATTGTGGTGATTTTATCTTTTACACCAGCGAAACAACATAAATTCAAACTATATTCTAGCCATATTACTTAATGATACAGACCCACACAGGCATGAGTCAAAAACAACTGGTAAGACTTCCACAGCTGATGGAGGGCTGGGAGATAAGATGCACCGGAAATGGAGAAGTCGACTGAAAGAGACTGCGGTGGTATTAATTAAACAATGCCTTTTTTAATCATGGCTAATTATATTTGCAGGCGAGGGTTGAGAGGAGTGAGGGGGCTGAGGGTGATTCTATCTGTGTCCCTGCTTATTAGAGTTGTGGAGCCGTCTTAGGCAGCTCCTGTCATCAAATAATCAGCAATAAACATCATCTCTATCATAGTAGGATGATACTGTTAAAGCAGTTGTTACATAGGACAGGCTGGTAAAGACAAGCACCTGGTGTAGCTGTTTGGGTATCAACCACAGGGACACGCGAATAAAAGTGTTTGGGGAGCTGCTTTTAGAGCAACAAAAAACAAACAATACAATTGTCAGGCAATCAAGACTGGATTAAAACAGTCTGGAGGGATTCAGGGCATGTATTTGAGCAAAAGAGAAAGCAAGCCAAACCACCTCCTCCCACTGCTTAAATTGTTAATTAATGTGGCACCCATTTATCAACAATGGCTACTAATTAGTCTTTTCAATCTCCTCTGCCTCGAACCACATTTTAAACTCTTCTTGCCCTCCCTACTGCCTTGTGGTCAATAATCGCTTCACCACAGTCTTCCCACTTGTTTCTTTCATACGTTGCCCGTTATCTCGCTCACTAGCCCTTATAAACATCTGGCCAGGGAGTCGCCAGATGTTGACCTCGACTCCTGGCTGACCTGGAGGTCACCAGCAAAAAAGACTGGAGGCACTGAAGGGAAATCATCACGGCTGTGTCTTATCTCTGCAGAGGAAGATGAGAGATTTTAAATTAAGGAAAAATATTGGGAGTCTTATTGAAAATTGGAAATGGAAATACGTGCACTGGGCCTCACTTGCAGGCCAAAATGAACAGGGAGAGCAGGAGGCCTTGCTTCAGGTGTCAAGTATTTTATTGTCTTGGCTTGGTGATGATGTATACATGTGTGTGTGTGAGGAACTGAGGCAGAACACACTCCAGCTGCACTCCCATAGCCTCCCTGTCTGTTTCCTCACGATCAGCTGCCTCTAAAAAAGCGATTATATATAGTCCACCAAAACCTTCCTCGCCTAAGCTTGCATGTGCTTCTCCTTTCACACACACACACACACACACACACACAAAAAACAGGATTAGCATGCATGTTAAAAATGTAGTGGGGGAACGCGGGCACACATATTCCATCATTGTATTAATGAAACACACATGATCTTTTATCAAGACAAGAGTATTTAAAATAATCATCTTCTAACAGGATGCATTGGCAAATTGATTCAGTGTTTACAATTGTATTAAGCCATAACGCATTTTCTTTTTTCAATGAAATTGTAATGGAAGGCGGCTAATTTATATATTAATGTCCATTTTTTTATTGGTTAAATAAGGACAACATGCAGATAAAGATACAGATTAGATATTAATCTGACTAATATGAGCACTACTTTTAGATGTAAAAAGAATACCGCACATGCACCTTCAGCTGACTATACTGCAGCAATGACACACACGCAATAAGCCGTGTCCACCTATGAAATTATGACATAAAATGTAAATATTTTAGACCCTAAAAGAGAATTCCTGTATTTATTAAGAGCTAGTTTTTTAATAAAATCAATGGATGGAGAATGAAAGAGGATGGTGGAGCAAGAAAGAGAAATTGGAGAGACACTGGAGTAAAAAGCGACAGATTTTTTTTTCTTGTCTGGTTTTCTATAAGAGGAACGAGAGGAGATAAGACTAAAAGGACTGTCACTCAGAGGAACAATCCTTCCAGTGTCCCCTTGCTCCCAGTTGTTCCTCACCTCCCTCCCTCTCTCTCTCTCTCCAATTTCCACAGAGATTCCCGCGGTTGAGATAGAGTCGCTGTTATGACAGTTTATTGACATCATCCGCGCATACCGAATGTCCTGCACTCATCTGCTCCACCCCACAACACTTGGAGTGTCAGTAGACAGGTCAAACAGACACACACACACGCAATCATTTCCCACCTCTACAGTTGTTAATAACTGCTTGATCCATCACCTACAAGGCTAATAAACAATTGTTACATTCCATATTCAGCGGTATATCCTTTTTACAGTTTATTTATTTGAACATTTTACATGGAAAGGAAAAGGAATTGAAAATGCATGCCCAATTAAATCGACGTACTATGTAGAAAATGTACCTGAGTGTGATTTTTTATATATATATATATATTATATATATATATTACCTTTATAAACTACATATTAAATTTAAAAACATAAAGACGTAATAGGTATACTTTTATAGTACATAATTATCCATAGATCCTTTTCCTAAATCTTTAAATCTAACACCACATACTGATCATACTTTTGCAGACCAGGGTAATACGATTCAGCAGGCAGTTTCATGCTATATGCGACACTAGTAGGTGCACTCATTATGGATATTAGTTACAGCTGAGATCGTATAAGCATCCAATTGGTTCTGGACCACGTGAAAACTGTAGGAAATTATAAGGTAAAATTTGCCAATTATGTAGGTACAGTATGGATGTCAGAAGAACAAACCAATCACAGGGAAGTGCAGGTTAGGCATGCTCTAAAGTTTAGGGTTCATTGTACAGTAATTGTGGAGAAATTGCGGTAAAACACATGGACACAGCATGTCTTTTGACGATACGCAGCGTTCAGTACTGCACAAATGAACTGGAGCTAGCATGGAGACACATTGCTTATGCAGAAAAATGTTTTTGTTTAATTCAGAGCTTGTTCAGCAAATAGTTTTTGGGTCACAACTGTTACATCCAATTTTTTATATTCTTATTGCATGCATCAAGTTCCAATGATCACAACACAAGTAAGAAATAGAGTTTTAAGCATGGTTTTGTTTTATTTGGCTTTCTAAAAAGAAAAGTACTCATTTCAATTCAACAAACCTCTGGTGTAACTGCTGTCCTAAATAAAATGCAGCTCAACAAACTGCCTGTAATGTAAATGAAACAAAAGCAATAAAGTATAGACAAATACTTTTGAAAGCACACAGCAGCCGCTAATGAATTCAAGCCTGTAACATAACACAGCCTTTATCCCAGCTATGAGTACAAAGATCAGAGTGAGCCTGAGGAAATCTGTTCATTATTTCTCTAATGTTGTCAAATGTGCCAATCATGGCTCAGCTGATTAAGAAATATACTTAAAAAAAAAAAAAGTTTGCTGCAAGTTATAGGAAGAAGGAAAAAGTAATGATTTATTTAAGACAACTCAAATGCATTGGGAGACAAACGGCTGCTTCGACCCTTGTGATGATGTAAACTGGATTAGGTCCATCTCCATACAGAGAGATAAAACAATCATTGTTTCACATGCGCTCAGCATTCCACAATCACTGCATTTCAGCAGACTGTCTCCATCCCCAGGAATAAAGAGCCTGAAAGAGGAAAGTTAGCATACGCCCGATACAGAGAGTAGTATTCCTCTCACCACTCCACCACTACAACACCGTGACACAGTGTCAGGCTGGAAAGTGTCAATACTGAACCATCTTTTTATGGGGATCAAAGATGTACCGTTTGAAATGTAAGTGAATGCTAACAGGCTGAGAATCTGTCTTGGACTCCTCTTCATTTGCTGCTCCACCTTTGTTTCCACCCTTCCCTTTCTTCTTAGAGGTGGAGGATAACAACTGCTTGGTTTCTGGGCAAAGACCCTCTGAAGAGAAGATAAACAGCCAGGTCAAGTGAAAAGGTTGATTATCTATTATTTAAAAAAGAAAAAAAAACCACGAGACATTATATAAATAGAAACCCTTGTGTAATAAATCTAGATCATAATGTCCTCCTATGTACAGTACTCAGGTCAACTTAATCATCTCAGTGTAAGTTTATCTGATGCTTGATAGAGATCTTCCCTTCCCTGTTATGTGTGTAGTAGGTGCTGTATCAGTGCTTCTGTGTGCTGACCTCAAGTTCAACTGATGCCTTCATCCTCCTGATGTAACTGATGAAAATAAGCACAGAAGCAGGTCTCAGTCGCTGCTCGAGGCTCTGTGTTAGTCTGCCATCTTCTATCTACTAATACATAACCCTTCTTTCACTTGGGCCTCATTCTCAGCAATACTGAGTAGTTTCCCATGAACCCTGAGCTTCTGTTGGATGCTCCTCATGCATGCACTACAAATTCTTCAATGCCATTCGGTATCTTTCTGTATGTGTGTGTGTGTTTTCAAGGATAGAAACTGGCTGCTTGTTTGCTGTTTTGCACACGGATGGTAAGAAATGTTCTGGGTTCACTGCTTTACACGCAGGCTGTCTGACCTCACGTACAAAACGGCGCCAGCATTCTTCTTGTTATCGTTATGCCAATGTGAGGGTTGTTATGGTTGCAGCGCAGCCAGAAATCTCCTCTTGTTATCTTTGATCAGCTAAAAATGTCCGTTTACCACCACAAAACACACTCACACACCCAAACTTAAATGTTTTTTGTTTACATAAAACACGCATGGAACACAGGGGTTGTTTTTTTATATGTTTGTTTAAATTTCTGGGGATATGTATGTAGAAAATATCTAGAAAGAAAAAAACATGTACTACATCTGCTTAATAAAAAATGCTGCACAGAGATGAAGGTGTATCGCTGAAGCCTAAGAATCAAGATAAGTACATGTGGGGACATGACTGGTGACATACTCATCACAAACAGTTTTTATCAGACAAGGTCTAAACTTAACACCCAATGAGCACCAAATATGGATATAAATTGGCTTTGGTGGAGAAATAAAATAGGATTAGAAGCCAAGAAGGCAGAAAATGGATCTTTTGAGGAGCAACATAACACTAGTTTTAAACCGCTGCTGTTTCTTTGGTTACACCAGAAAAGAGTATGGAGGAATGTTACCAAGCTGATCGACGGAAAATTACTAAACACAGTCTAGTTCAAGCTTCTCAGTGTCAAAACCTCAAATTAATAGTTTGAGGTTTTGACATTTGGCTTAGGCTTTAGGAAATTAGGATGGGACATCTTTGCTTTTTTTACATTATAAAGGACATTAATTAAGAAACTATGTAAGAAACAAAACAAATTAGTAGATGATGAAAACTAGCTGCAGCCCTAGAAAATGATGCAGGTATAAGAAGTAGGTATGAACAAGAGAAAAGTAATGATCAGTGACATATGTATGACAGCAGCAAGAAGCAAGATGAGGAAACTCAAAGGAAACACACAATAGTGGCCAAAAGGAACATGCCATGTTTTACACAGGAGGAAAAAACTTCCACTAAATTAAATTAAGTATTTTCAGTTTCACATAAAATTGGAGTAAAACACCTGCACAGATGCAACGGGCAACCTGCAGGTTTGTGCCATGGAGGAGACGGAAAGCTTGCAAAGGCCTCACTGCCATAAAGTAAAACTTCAGAATTGAATAGTCAGCATTAAACCTAGCATGACAATGACACGAGTGTATTGATGAAGTATTGTAAGAAAGCCATATTCAAATATATGGCTGTATCAATTATTTGACCTACCCTGTATCAGCAGAACAGTGGCATCTTTGTCCTAATGCCTACAGGGAGTCTCACATGAACACCACTGGATGTCTGACTGTATTATGCTCATGTGTGAAGATGTGTGTGTCAGTATGTCTGAGGCTTTGGAGTATATGCAAGTGTGAGGCAGCGTAGAGGATGTAGGTGAGGTTCTCTTTCTAAATGTTTTTGTTTTCTCTTCCCTCCCGGTGTGGAGCAGTGGGTTCGGAGCAACAGAAGGTAAAATAAACACAGAGCAGACTTCCCCCGGAACACAGGCAATCCCAAGAGGAATCCCGGGAATGTGGTTCAGGATGTCGGGCCTACCACTCTTACCGCATCCTGAAAACTGTCCATGGAGCCCCAAAATATGAGGAAGAAGAGCGAAAATGCTCTGGGTGTGTGCACTGATGAAGACGGAGACATGTCAGTGGTGTCCAATGTCAAACTACCATGATGACATGTGTGACTTAGCCTCCATTCAACAGCATCAGCGGTTTGAGGATTGGTGTGACAGCGGTGATAACCTCTAAAAAGATGCCTCACCTCAGGTCGTCCTTACCTTGGACCCGAATCTTGAACTTGCCACTCTGTCCGAACCCACCCTCGATGACGCCAGTCTCACCGGTCGACAGCGTGACCTTCAACCCCACAAAAAGCTGGAGGTTGGTCTCCTTCTTGAACAGGTTGCGGCCAATCACGGTGTAATCGTCAGTCACCTGAGCTCAAGAGAGAAGGAAAGAGCCTCATGAGCTGCAACACTAATGACAAATGTGAAAGCTCAAAATGTGACAAATGTGATTAGAAGTACTTGTTAAATGATGTGTGAGCATATGATCTAATTATGACTGTGAAAATGTCAGGATGTGTTTTAGTTTTGATCTCCTGTTTCCTCTTTTGGCTGTCCAGATCTTGTGGTTTGCCCTGATTTCACTTGTCATCCTGACAGAGTGAGGAGGAAGAGCTGATCCTCTGCCCTGGGCCCTCATCAGCTGTACCACTTGCCGTCAGACGCATTCTTCGAGGTTCGCCGCCTGGCTGTCTCACTTGTTCTCTTTCATCCTCTTGAACATTTTATGCTATATTTGTTTGTATTTCTTTCTTATCATCCATCACTAACTTGATCTTAGCCCGCCACTAATCTGATAACAGGAGGGCACCGCTCTGTCTCCAACTCACCCCCCACCGCCAGCTCTTCCTCACTCTTCTGCCTAACCCTCATTCATTCTTGAACATTTGACCCTGACGTCCCTCAAGCGTGACTGATGAACTGATAAAAAAAAATACAGTTGCTGTACACGTCTGGCAGACCGTACAAATTGTGACTGGACGCGACCGTCATATCTCAACAATGCCAGTTATGTGTTCCTTTGCCAAAAAAAAGGAATTCTTAAGTCTTGAAACATAGCTGCCTCTCTCTGGACAGACAGATGAACGGCAAACCAAATGTTACGTGACCACGGGCTGACCTCTCCCACATGTTGCTCTACTCCCTAGTCACTCAGTGACTGGAGCTGTCAACAGCCTGAGGTGCTAACAGCAGGAAACTAGTTCACACACTTGACCCCTGACCTGACTGTGACACTGCATGAGGGAGAAACTTCACTGTACAGTGCAGAATGACAAGGGTCATAACATCTTCAGTGCTCCCACAGATGAAAATACAAACTGAGACGTCAGATACTGTTGACTTTTTCAAACACTGTCGAATCAAATGTTGAAGTCAATAAGAAGACAATGGCACCACGTAAGACGACATACAAATTAGCATGAACTAGAACTCTGAACCGGAGGATTTAGGACACAGCATCATAAAGCAAAAATCAGAAAAGCATGTATGTGTGTGAGAGAGAGTGGAGAGCAGGATGAGAGCGAGAATGATGATGAGCTACAGAGAGGTGAAGGTGAAATCACACAGACGCATGTAGGTATTCCTGTGCCACTCAGGTGTGTCCAAACAGTGCCAGCTTCTGTCAGCCAGACGGAGTTAGTGGCGTCAGGCTGGCCACCCACGTACGCCTCTGTGTCACAGCACATGCTAAGGCATGCATACCGCCCCATGTCTCAAACACTACTAACAGGGCTGCATATGCATGCTTGTTTGTGTGTGTTTACTAATATACAATAGGGGCTCTGTCTGAGAGGCACGCTCCAGTGCCACCAGCAATGAGAAACATCCAAAGAAGAATCAAAGCCAAAGGAGGAGTACAAGGTGACAGGGAGGGCAGAGGAGCAAGGACAGTGCTGCTCAGGGGGTGAGCAGAGACAGGAATAAAGTTAGAAAAAAGGGTACTGTATTTTGAACAAACCGCTGTATGTCCACTCACCCTTTCCACTTGGCCCTCTTTGTGTTTTGTCTTATAGATGCGCAGATGAGGCAGCCCAGTCTCAGCATAGCCTTTATCTTCAAACCCCTGCAGCAGATAGCCTTGGAATGCCAACCGGCATGTATTAGCATGGATGTCTGTGTCCAGCTTCGAACCAATCACCAGGCAGAGTGAAGGACATGTGACTGGCCGCTCAAACTCCAACAAGGCCCATTGCTCTGGGTCAGGACCTGAACTCGCCTCGCCCTGACCAGTGACATACTCATCCTGGTAGAAATACTCCCTGTCAAAGGTGAAGGGTGTTTCCAGTGAGCAGGGCTGTGATGAAGGTGGTTTAGTGTCTGAGGGTGACTCCGAGGCACCAACAGGTGGCAGACCAAAGAAGGTAACCCTCGCCATGACTGTCTCGTGACCCACGGTGATGTGGAACTTGGCACGGGTGGCAAGAGAGCCCTTGAAGTAGCCAATCTTCCTCACAGAGACAATGGCTGCATAGAGTGTGCGCAGGGACCCGGGGGTGCACACCACACCCCTCTCTAACAGTTTAGGGTCAAACTGTGTCACACACACTCCCACACGATCCCCCTGCATAGCCCCCGACACAGGCTTCCGAAACATCTGTACCGATTTTATCTTCTTGGTCACCTGATGTCAGAGAGCACAGAGTTACAATAAATTACATAGATTTTTAACATCAACTTATTTAACTCAAAATCAATAACATAAATTTGGGATACATGCAACCTATTTCAAATACCTCCTGACATTTAAAACTTAAATAAACGTGGAAGACAGCATGTGATTATCAGTTTTATCTCCACATGACAGGGATGATTTATAACATATTTAAGGGAAAGGGCCTGGAGGGGATTAGGATTGTCTGTCAATAACATATGCACACAAGAAAGTAAACAGCTCATTAGATATGCACAGGTGCAGTTTCAGCTACTTCTTTCTTTGAAACATTCCTTATCAACAGAAAAGACTACCAATGACAGACAGACAGACAGACAGACAGATAGATAGATAGATAGATAGATAGATAGATAGATAGATAGATAGATAGATAGATAGATCTGGCCCAGCACAATGTTTCTGAGGTTTGTATAAACCCATCAATAGTTGCAGCACACACCAGGTCTGTGTAACAAATGACTGTTAATTTAGCCATTTGCTGCCACCAAGAGGTGAACCTGAAAACTGCCGACCAAACTGCTGAGCCTGGCTGAAAGTGTGCATCTGGTCTAAATTACCCAACTCCTATGCTGCCAGTCCACCCCCAGTCCCCTCATCCTTCCCTCACATTAAACTGACACATCCTCTGAACCCACTGAGCCATCTCTCCCTCCGACTGGCCACTTCCAGTCAACTTCTGAACTTCCGAAAACTGTGGTTTCTATGAAAGAACGTCCAGCTCTCTGATATGTAGCTTACTTGTAAATAACCAGAGATTCAGAATTCATGCCCTATTTTTTGGAGCGTACCTTTAACGCTGGGATTTCCACAGTGTCATTGATGGCCAAAGACCCCTGCAGTATAGTTCCGGTCATGACTGTTCCCTGACCACGGATGGAGAAGCAATGGTCCACAGCCATCAGGAGGTCACCTCCAGGGTCTCTCTGAGGGAGGTACGTCTGTTTCTTCAAAAGCTGATGCAGACAACCAAGAGAGGAGGAAGGCAGATACATTAATTTACACAGAAAAAGACAATGGCTGCCGTTATATTGCAAGGTTCCACAAAAAACAAAGATGAAGCCAGATATAAGAGGGGGCTTGCACTAATTACATCCATTTCTAGCAAGCCCTAACTCCAACATAATGCTGGTTTGTGCTGATGTTATGTGTTATTTATTTTTTGTTATTAAAATCTGTAGGCCTGATGAAGGTTTTTGCTTTATTATTTGAATCACAGCCTGGGATTAATTACCATAACTTCAATAGTTTAGTTTCAATTGCCTGGTAATTAAACACAGGCGAAGACTTGCTTTACTTTTTAACCTCTTAAACAATGTCAGCTGACTAAAAGCAGTTCATAAGTGCGACCTTATGTGTTCTTTTGAGCTAAATTAGTAACAATGGAGGGGCACCAGCATGTTTGCAGGCTTTACCTCGATTAACTCTGGCACTCCCTGTGGCTCTTCTGTGTCAGGAGCCTCTGGGCCCCCAGGCTTCGCTGCCACAGCAATCACTGGACATTCCTTAAATCTGGCCAATAGAAAAACAGTCGTATTGGAACTACTTCATGCTTTGAAGTTGAAGTAATGATTAAAGTTACTTAAAAACAAAACACTGGAAGGTCTGACAGACAGACTGCTGGAATGCAGACAGTGAGACAGAATGTGTAATGAATGGGGAAGTGATTCAGTCCTGGGCCACTGGGAACTACATGGGATGCTCAGATTCATTCGTTTACTGATATTTACTGCAGACCTGGTGCTCTCCAACGTTTTGTGAAGTCTCTTGGTCATTTTCTCAATGGCACTCTGTCTCTTGTTGGGAGGCAGTAGGTCAGTTTTGTTCAGGACAACCACCATGCGAGGGCAGGTCAGTTCTCCTATCAGCAGACACTCTGCAGTCTGGGTCTGCACCCCTTTCACCACATCCACGACCAGCATCATTAGGTCAATGATTTGGGCACCTGGAGAAGAAGGAAAATGCAACCAATAATCACAAAGATTGCTATTATTGTTGACATGGAAGAAATCAGCAAACTGAAGTGTAACAACAAAGGAATATGCGGTTACAGACATGCAGCATGTGAAGAAAATGTGAAGCGGACAACAGCAATGCAAACAGGAATGAAGAGCGAACACAGATACCCAAAAATAACAGCAGAACGAGAAGAGAAATTAGGGGAGGGGTGCATAAAGGCAAGGAGAGAGCAAAATGCTAGAGGGTTGAAACTAGAGCTGCAGCTCACTTGGTTGTCTTCCCTTTCCCTCTTTTCTTTTCCTGACTTTGGCAGTCTCCCTTTCCTGTGCTCCCCTCTTTTCTCTCATTCTGTTTGGCTCCCTCTCTTTCCTGTGCACTCCCCACATGGGACAGGAGGGGAAGTTTAATACATACCCCAATCCTCATACTTTCCTTCCTCCCTAATCTACAGCATGTGCCACCCCACTGGCTCATAGGCTTCATTTAGTATGTTGGTTACACGATACAATGGTATTCAATGTAGGAATGGCTCTAAAACTATTACTTCTTCCCAACTCTGCCTAAATCGCCCTCTTTAATCTTAAAAGGTGTGATCTTGGTTGTTCATTTGTGTGACAAACAAACGGGAATGAGAGAGGGAAAATGGAATAAACTGACTGCATTATCTGCCCTGGACAGTTGCACCACCTTCTATTTCTCCTCATACTCCCAACCATTCAAGTCAATATAATATAATATAACCAACCCGGCTGCATGCAGAGAAAGGGCGCCCTCTGCTGCAAGAACACAGGGTGGAACATGTGATAATGGATCATTACGTGTTTTACTACGACGCATTATGAACATGCTGGTACTAATATCTTTTGATATCATTGTTGATATACACTGAGTATATTCAGGTTGTATTAATTGTGGGCCAAAGGCCAACTTCAGAAGCATATTTTATATGTATACACACTCAGCTGGCAGTTTTTAGATAGATCCAGCTAAACCTAATGCAGTTTAATTCAACTGTCCTGCTATAGATCATAGCTTCACAAACGTTATTATGCTTTGGTCTTTCTAATATTTCCTCTTTGATACAAATTAGGTGGACAAACTGATTCACACAGCCTATAATTTATTTATAGAGGAATTTCAGTGCTGGTGTGGTGGACAGTGTGTGTGCCTAACATATTGTCAACTGCGTGTAGCTAAAAGGTATGAAAATAGAGGTCTTTGTATCCTGACTTTATTTCATGTATTGAACAAGCCCTCATGCACTGTCAACTGACATTCAGCAACACAAACTTGAAGAGCTCACCCCCAATGATAGTCCGAATAAGAGAGGCGTGTCCCGGACAGTCCACCAGAGTGAACTGCAGACTGTCATACTTCTGCTTCTGACCTCCAGCGTCCCGCAGATGATCGGGAAGGTCCACCGTGAAGGAGGAGAAGCCGAGGTCCAGGGTGATGCCTCTCTCACGGGACTGCGGGTTCTTGTCGAAGGCAGCCGTGGAGGCAGTACTGCTGAGCGCCCTGGCTAGCGATGTCTTCCCGCTGTCGACATGTCCAAGCACCCCGACGTTGAAATTTAACGTTGTGGCGTGTCTGTCAGTCGAGTGTGACATTTTAACACAAGTCGAAAGTAATGTTAACTAGCCTATCTATGTTTCTTTTCACTGAGCTGGACCTTGAACTCAGCTCCAACGCAAACATTACACGGTGTTATTTAACGTCAACAATCTCTGCGCTCGTTGGCATTCGGTTATAAACACCAAGCAGCGAAAATAAACAATGTTTTATTAAGTTTGCGCCTTTCAAAACACAAGTGACATTAAATGAGACTTTCGTTTTACTTCGGCGTGTAAACATTTGACAGAAACGTCTTCCCTTGTGTCAGCGCACTCCATGCTCAGGAAAACATGCCAAAGCGGAACGATTCTTTAGCTAACAGTAGTAAAAAAAAATAAAAATAGGAAAACTGACTTATAATAATGGCACTCTGATTACCAAAACGACTATAAAACGTCAATGGTTAAATGAAAACCCATTTTATTTTTGGTTTTGCATTTGTTTGAAACTCTTATCTACACTTTCTGGCAGTTTCTACTACGACAAGCAAACGAAACCCAAACGGAAGTGAAAACTGTCATAGGCGGGATTTTAGATGAAATAAAATAACGACAAAATTTTAGCCAATGAATGCGTCGTGTCAGTCCGTACGGTCCAATAGTTTTTCTATGCAGTCAAAATAGGCGGTTCTTTATGGTATCACTTCCGCTGATTTTCCCTAGTAACCCACATGGAAACCGATTTCCCTGTGTTTTGAGTTTCGGCGCCGATTGCGGCGGAAAGAAATCATTTGAGGCACAGGAAGCATTTTCTTCCCCATAAGTCTGCCTTGAAGTTTTTGTATCTCATATTTGTAAATTAAGCGCAACTATGAAGATCGAGGAGGTGAAAAGCACCACGAAAACTCAGCGGATCGCCTCTCACAGCCATGTCAAAGGACTCGGGCTAGACGAGGCCGGGAATGCTAAACAGTCAGCATGTGGGCTAGTTGGCCAGGAGGCTGCAAGAGAGGTAATATTTATCTTTCCCTGCAACGATGTTACTCTTGTATTAATCGGAGGAATGACCTCGAGAGCTGAGGACTTTTTGCAAAGATGAATTCGTTCGTTGCAGGCGGTAAGGTGCACCTGTAAGCTAGCCGATACTGTTAGCACGGTGGTGTCGCTGTTTCGTACCCAGCTCGGAGTTGAGAAAAAGGGAAAGTCCACCGAATTTAAGTCCCCTTCATTTGTATTTTTCCAGTGTATGTCATATTTAACATTTGATTTAGGACATTAAACTGATCTGTGCAGACTCTATATTGTAGCGCATGCAGACACTAACCGCACCAACGGTGGTGAAATATGGGAGATATTCTCAGTCAAGTGAAGGGGCAGCATCAATACAACTGATTATAAAACAGATGCTTTCTTGTTAGAACTTTAGTCACCAGTTTATTGACAAAGGATCAGATTAAAAGTTGATAACATATATATGATGATATTAACATCTGGTGTTGATGCTTTTATAATCAGGCTTTTTAGTCATCTGACAATTCATAGAGATACTTTGCTGTCTAAAAAGCACATGGATAGGATACGGAGACCTGTTGACATTTCAACCATTTATGGCTCTATGTAATGGCGCTATTTTTTTCTTCACCCTCCAGGCTTGTGGCATCATTGTCGAGCTTATCCGATCAAAGAAAATGGCAGGGAGGGCAGTGTTACTGGCAGGGCCACCTGGAACAGGAAAGGTACGTGTGCAGTGTTCATTCATAAACAACTGAGCAGAAAAAACTTTACTGAAGGCAGTTTATTTTGTTGTTGCAACGAAAATAATGTGTTCTTAAATTCCTTTCTTCTTCACTGTCCCTCAGACTGCCCTCGCCTTGGCTGTAGCACAGGAGTTGGGAAACAAGGTGCCTTTCTGCCCCATGGTTGGCAGTGAGGTATACTCATCTGAGATTAAAAAAACAGAAGTCCTGATGGAGAATTTCAGGAGGGCTATTGGTGAGGTTCACTTGAATGTGATTGATTTCCTTGGCCATAGCTCCCACCTTCAAAACAAATTACTGCAAGATCGCTTACATAAAATCTTTAACAACAGTGGCATTTTATCACTGGCACGTTTCAATGAAAACAATAGTTGGTGCAAGACAGGGTAAATGTTAGGATGAATGAAAAAGATTTTGTAAAAAAGAAAAGGAGGGGGCATGTATGTTCCACTCATTTCCCCTGTGAAGAGTCCTTGGGCAGGAAGAACAAGATGTCCTGCTGGTTTCATGAGCTGAAAACCAACACTTGACAGTGGATTTACAAGCATGGTGTTGAGAAGGAAGGAAAGCTGCAGAGGGCTAAGGGGGTTTGTATGACTGCTGATGGTACCTGTCGCGGGGAAGGAAACAGAGCTTAGGTAGAGGGAGAGGGGATCATCAGCACCTTTGCTCCTCCCCTAGATCAGGATCCACCAGGTGGGTGGGTGTGTAGGGGGGTTCATTCTGAAGTTGTCATCACTCTATCGATAAGAGTGCTGTGACAGACGGTCCCTGCTTTGAGCATTGCTTTCTGACCCTCACCACAGCAGATCAGCCACCTGTGTGCTACTCATAGCCGGGAGTGTGATCACGTTACGCAAGATGAAGCCTCAACGTTTCACGGACACACGCACACATTGCATTGTTGGGTGGACTGAAGGACGTGGCAGCTATGCTGAGTTGGGAGTATAAAGGCCCAATTGAGCCCTCACTGTACACTGTGCGTGTGTGTCTGTGTTTCTGTTTAGGGTTGCGTATCAAAGAAACAAAGGAGGTGTATGAAGGGGAGGTGACTGAGCTGACCCCCTGTGAGACTGAGAATCCCATGGGTGGCTACGGAAAAACCATCAGCCACGTCATCATCGGTCTGAAGACTGGCAAAGGCACGAAGCAGCTCAAGGTCAGACTGGGAGCTACAATCTTGTTTTTTCTGTCCTCTTTCTTTCATTCTTGTCCTCATGCTGCATGTGAAGAACCCTAAGCTATGTTGATAATAGTTACTGAATTCATGGGAACTATGTAATTTTGTCACGAGCAAACTTCTCCAGGAAATTTGCTGGATGTGGTTCACTTTACCCTTTTGAATGAATGTCTTGCCAAACATTTTGTGATGTGTTTTTTTTTTTTAAATGTCACTGACAAGTCATGTGGTGTTGGTTTAGTAATCAGATTTATTTCCCACTGGAAGACTAATTTATTTTTGCATACTGTGCTGTAGTAGCACTGGTGAACCAGGTGAGAATATGTGTCTCTCTTGTCTTGTTTCTGTAGCTGGACCCCAGTATTTATGAGAGTCTTCAGAAAGAGCGTGTGGAAGTGGGAGATGTAATCTACATTGAAGCCAACAGTGGAGCTGTCAAGGTATAAAACCTTCTTGTGTTTCTCCCCCATAGGGGTGGTATGTAACTAGGCTTATTTGTGCTGTACTTGACTAAAATTTTACTAAAAGTGATTTCACATTAACCTGACACATGTACTGTACAAGATCTCAGGCAAATGTTGAACATTTTAACTTCACAGTATTACTCTGACAGCTGATATTACTTATCAGATTACAGTTTTTCCTGTCTTTTCTCTCCAGTTAACACCACATATCCACAAATTTGATGGTTCTGAATTTTTTTTTAACGGGATTAACATTCTCCTCCTGTATGAGTTGAAAAAATTCTCCTTCCCAAGTTAAATACATTTAGGAACTTTTTTTGGAGTTCGACACTAATGACTTCACAAACATATGATGATCTAATAAGATAAAAAAAACAGTATAAAAACTAGTTAAACAAGCACAACCGTAAACATCAACTGCAGTAAAATGCAGCGTTAATGTTAATCCAGATATGATCGTGAAACACTGATAGTGACCGTTTTACCGCAAAATGTTTATTTTTACTTTTGATACTTGAAGAACATTTAGATGACGCAAGCCTTTACTTAATTAGGTTTTTAAATTGTGCATTCTTTTCTTTAAGCCCATCAGAACAGAAAAAGATGAAAATCCAAGATTTTTATTCACACAATTGTTTGATTCATGATATAATAAACAAAATATTTCAAATAAAAGCCAGAAGTATTCAGTCAAACTACAGTTCCGTATTTTCTGGTCTCTTCGGTCCTTCATGGTGGCGTTCTTTCATCTCTTTCAGCTCTGCATGAAAGCTCTGCTGCATTTCTACTGTACTCTGGAATGAGCCTCTCTCATTCCTGCATCTCTTCATGCTCCCTTTATCTCTCCATCTCCCACAATGCCCCTTTTCCAGCAGCAGGGCTTGCGGCCTGCGTTGACAGGCTGCGATGACGGCTCCTTTAATCGGTGCAGGTGGGCTGGGGCCGCTGGTCAGCTCTAGTCAGAGGCCAAAGGAGAAGGGCTGGACGACACATTTGTTACTGTTGACAGCCG
Source organism: Datnioides undecimradiatus (assembly GCA_008933995.1). NCBI lineage: Eukaryota > Metazoa > Chordata > Actinopteri > Lobotiformes > Datnioididae > Datnioides > Datnioides undecimradiatus. Next base: position 10,189,036 of record WARS01000013.1, read on the forward strand.
GATCATAACCTGCCCTCTGAAACTCTTTCATCCCGCAGCCACATGCCCTCCTGTCTGCGATGGGCTGGCACTGGCTTCAATCACACACCTGCGCTCCTGTTGCTGTCTTTTGTTTCACTATGCCTCCAGAGCCTCCACATTCATTATTTCTTGACAGTGGGTAGGTTTTTAAATTGTTTTTATTAACACATTTTGTCACTGTGTCTTTCCAGAGACAAGGTCGGTGTGACACTTTTGCCACAGAGTTCGACCTGGAGGCGGAGGAGTACGTGCCACTGCCTAAAGGTGATGTCCACAAAAAGAAGGAGATAGTCCAGGATGTTACACTGCATGACCTTGATGTTGCAAATGCCAGACCCCAGGTTTGTTGCCGCCAATGTCCTATAAGTTAATATCAGCTGTTAACATCTTATGAAATAAACGGCAGCATTTTCCAATATTTTTAAAAAAATAATTGCTCATTTCATTTTTTTTTTTTTATATATTTCAGGGAGGCCAGGACATTCTTTCCATGATGGGGCAGCTAATGAAGCCCAAAAAGACAGAAATCACAGGTAGAGAAAGCCTGACACATCACAGGTTGACCTTTGTTTGTTTGTATGTTTACCCTTTACCATTTTCTGTTGTCCTGTTTAGATAAGTTGCGTGCTGAGATCAACAAGGTGGTGAACCGCTACATTGACCAAGGTGTGGCTGAGCTTGTACCTGGTGTGCTGTTTGTGGACGAGGTTCACATGCTGGACATTGAATGCTTCACGTATCTGCATCGAGCGCTTGAGAGCACCATTGCCCCCATCGTTGTGTTTGCATCAAACAGGGGAAACTGTTTAATCAGGTTTGGAGGTCTAAAATATGTTTAATTGAGGCAGACACACTCTTTTCTCACCAAGATGTTTGGTTTTTAGTATTAACAGTCAGCTGTTGCTCGTCAGGGGGACCGAGGACATCAGCTCTCCACATGGGATTCCTCTGGACTTATTAGACAGAGTGATGATAATCCGCACCATGTTGTACACACCACAAGAGATGAAGCAGGTAAGTCTGCTCATCAGATACCTTTGTGTGTTACATATGACATCTGCATGTATGCATATGTCACTAATGATGGTTTGGTCTGTAGATCATCAAGATCCGCGCTCAGACTGAGGGGATCAATATCAGCGAAGAAGCCCTTACACACCTGGCAGAGATCGGCACCAAGACCACACTCCGGTAAGTGTGTAAAAAAAAAAAAAAGAGCGACCTTAAACTGATTGTCCTCAGTGGTCAACCGTCTTCACAGTAACTACAGTAATTTAGGTCAGTTTGGTGTGTGAAGAGAAAGCTTACATGTACGGTGAAGGAAAAAAATACTTGTCTGACCTGCAACTCCCCTCACTTTTCTCTCTATGAACTGTATGAGTGTGCTGAGTGGTTCTTATTTCCTGTTTCCTGTCAGGTATGCCGTGCAGCTGCTGACGCCAGCCAGTCTGTTGGGTCGTGTTCAGGGTAAAGAGACCGTGGAGAGAGAGCAGGTCGAGGAAATCAACGAGCTGTTCTATGACGCCAAGTCTTCCGCCAAAATCCTCCAAGATCAACACCACAAGTTTATGAAATGAAACTGGATTTCCACATTTTTCCCACCACCCGCAGCGTTGGTGTTCTCAGCCAGCTGTTACTTGGTTCACTTTGATTCTCCATCCTTCGATTTATCTGCATTTTTCGATCTTTACCACGATTCATTTACTGTTGTAGTTTTGTTCTAATAAATATAAAGTTTTATGGGTTTTTTTCTTTTGATGACTAATTTTTTGAATAAAAAGGAAAAACACCAGTTGACTCCGTCTCCTTTAAGGTTTTTTGGATTGGCGTGTTACATTTTACTGACATTTACAACACTCCTGGTACGTCTTGCAATGAAACAGGGTGGATGAGACGAAATTTAAATATTTCAGAGTTTTTGTATTATTTTGTATCTTGAACATTTATTGCAATAATTTTTGCCACAAATTGTCACAGCTGTGCTTACTATATAGTTTTTTATTGAAATGAAATTTGTGTAAGACAATTCTTTTATTTCAATGTCTATGTATAGTATACATAGACAATGTATATAATGTATACATTGTATACATTATATACTGCACAAATGCAGCTTTCATGTTATTACCCTTATTCCCTCTAATGACACTGCAAACAAAAATAAATCAACAGCACAAATGAAAATCCAATTTGCTGGTCAGTTGAAATATTTGATTTTAAAAAAGTAAATTGTCAGCTTTATATAAGTGCAATAACAAAACAATTGAGTGCAAAAATAAGTGTGACTTTTACAAAGAATGCAAAGTTTCTTAAAAACAGCTCTAAACAACATTTTTCATATACTGAAGTAAAGCTGGATGATGCAGAACACCTAACATGGAACAGGTGTAGACCAGCTGTGGTCAGGAGGTCTCTTGCTACTTCCTGACTGGTCTGGCTGAGCGTGTGTTCAAAACAGTCTCGGCTCCTGACCTCACTCCACTGAACACAGACGGAGCTGTTTTCCCCATTTTCTCTGTGTAGGCAAAGCAACAACAACCAGAGTATGTCACTGTTAATGAGACAATACGACAGGTTATGTAAGATCATAGATCCACTTTATAAACACAAACTTTCATTTTTCACCCCACTGAGTGAGAGAAAACATTGACAGGAATCTTCCATCATTAGCCACAAGTCCCCTCTCCTCTCTGTATATGGAGTGGAAACTTCAGGAGCATCAGGAGAAACGCCCCTCACACAAACTCACTCCCATAATGTGATGTTAGCTTAACCAGAGCCAGAAAACAAAAGCCTGTTTCTTCTCACTTTCATCTGTAAGATTAAGACCAAATCATGTTTCTGTGTGTGTGTCCTCACCACACTCCTCCATGACTTCAAATGTCTTGCTCTTTGGTGGCCCACTCCTACCCAACTTATTCTTTGCTTCGGCCAGGTCCTCTTCTCTCACCTCAGGACGCTGCATTTGTTCATCCTCTTCCTGAACTGGCTGAAGAGCAGTAAATAAGGAAGAAACACAACAACATACTGCTGTTAGTCCTGCCTCTGTGTGTCTGCAGAAAGGCCTCTCAACAATATGAGAAAATGTTTTTTGTATTTTAAAAAACAGTCTTACTTGAGACATGTTGGTTGAGACTCTCCTTTCTCTCCCTCTCTTTTTCTCTTGCAAGTCCAGTCTAACACACACTCACATATATACACAACTCAGCAGTGATTCCCCAGTGGACAATAAATCTGGTCTTGAAACTAATAAATGACGCAATGAGCGAATGTGCTCCTCCTCTTTTCTGTTTCCCTGCCTCTGGTTTTATTCATGGACTGCTGTCCTCCCTCTGCAGCTTCAGTAGAAAATGATGAGATCACCGCAACAACTTGGCCATTACCTGTTTCCAAATAAATCCCAGAGATGCAAGAGTATAACAAATGTCTGTCTGTGTATCCTGCTGCAGACAACACCCCCCACGCCGCCGCTGCCGTCCCCCCAGCTGTCTAACAGCAATCCAAGCAAATTGAACTCAAAGTTCAAAAGATATGACTCAAAAGATAAGTACCTGTTCGTCTTAAGACTTCAAAAGTCCTAACAAACTTCCTGGCTCAAGTACAAAAAATGAGAGGAGAAACAGCAATGCCCTGTTATGAAAGAATGCCGTCCCCACCCCTTCCTGCTAGTTTTCCATAATTACATCATTATTCGGCCCCAAGAGAGCTTAAATTCAATGGTGATTAGTGCAGAGGAAGGACCAAACAAATAAATAGAAAGCGTTTCCGAGCAACTTTTCAAATAACTGCTGGACTCAAACCTACTTAAAGTTGAGGTGCAGACAAAGAGCAAGTGTATTCATCTTTAGCTGAAACAATTGTAGCAATGAAATGATCAATTAACATTTTATACACACTATATATAACTGGCAAATGTCAAGTTGAGATGTACTGTTATGCTTTGCTTTTGTGGTCGTGCTTATCCTCAAAAACAAAAGTCACACGTGAACATTTTATGAGCTGACTGAATTCAGTTGTGGATTACATGTGAGCTGTACGGTCCTACATTTTTTTATGACTGAAAATTAAATATGCAAACTTATTTACAAAGGCTGAAGCAGAATGGATCCTTTGCCATGTGTTACTCAGTACAACTGCCCATTCAGGTTTTTACTTAAATTTCTCATCTAAAATTTCCTTAAAACAACTGGACTTATCCAAAATGGTAATTTGACTATATTTAAACACAAAGGAGAAATTCTTTGGGCTATTTTACATTATTATACATGCAGAATTTATATATTCATATTTTTTCATAAACTTAATTGTAACACCATAAATATGAACTTGGTTGTCTTGTTTTATTACATATGACAGTTTATTCTGTAACAAACCATAATCTTAAAACACATTCTTTTTTTAATCAGCACCCACAATTAGATCCCAAAACTGTTATGACATGTTTGTTCACAAGCATTATGCACACACACTTACTTTCACACACACACACACACACACACACACGAGAGGTCTATAGGAAAAGTTGTTCCCACATTTCTTTCACACAGTCAGTAAATGTCAATCTCTGGCTCCGGTCACTTTCTTCAAGTCCAGTACACACACTTCCAGTCCAATTTAAGTGTGTTTCTTTGTGTATCGGGGCAAAAGCTGAGTCCTCACAAACTGAATGAGCCGAGTCTCTGTGAGAAGGACAGCTACTAAAACACAGAGCAAACATGCTGCTCCCACGCTGATGTGGATCAGCCTGAGCAGCCAGCCTCTGTCGCAGCAAAACACTCCCTAAAAGAAACTCAAGTTAGTTTGTAAATGCTACATTACAGATTATAAAAATCAGAGATGAAAGATATAAAAAAGAGACATGACTCTCTTGTACCTCAGACAGCGCTGTGACAGCTGCACTGATACCAAGCGCCAGTAGTAGGAGCGGGGAGGGTAACAGGCCTCGCAGTGGTTTCCACTGACTGGACTGGAAGTAGTGATGTATGTAAAGTAGGCTGTGCAAGATGCGGAGTCCCATGTTAAGGCAGTTCGCCAGTATGAAGCCCACAGCGCCAGCCCACCATGTCAGCATATAGGACAGGAACAGGAAAGACAAAGACAGAGCCAGCATCACCAGGTTATACCTGAGGACACAACACAAGCATGGTGTTACCAGACAGCTTACATGTGTAATGTTTATAATGTCTGTGTATATTTCTACATTCTTACTTGTCAACCTCTTCTTGACTCATGGCAGCAAATACAAAGCACTCGGTTACACCGTTTACAGCCAACAGGAGAACATAGCAGCTGTAGCATTGCAGCAAAGTGGGCCCTTTAACAAAAAATACATAAAACTGTTGCTGCTTTGACTTAAAACAGCAGAATTGATCACATGTACCAAATCAAACCAGTGAGGTGTAGCTCACTTGCCTGCCCCACTGCTCAGCAGAGAGCCGCCATAAATATCCAGAGCCAAATGAGAGAAGGCGTAGCCAAACACAGTGATAATCAGACCAATCACCAGCACCAGCTTCAGCAGACACTCCAGGACCTCTGCTGCAATGGCAACGTCTTCCTGTGCGAAAAAACATATGACATGAAGTAAAACCACCAACACTTACTCTCTAGCTATTCACAAAAATGTGTTTGATTTGAAATCCAAGACTCACACCTGTTTCTGATTTTTAACATCCCGTCCTCGCTCCAGCACTTTGGCAAAGAAGATGTAGAAGCTTTCTTCGATAGGCAAGAAGATGAAGCGAGCCACCATGGAGCCCAGATTGTTGACGATATCATAAACTCCCTGGTCACCAAAGCTAAGGACGTTCAAGAAGGTCATGACATAACGTTCACCCTCTGTCAGGATCTGCTTCAGGAAGGACTGCTTGAAGAAGCTCCATGTGAGCCGGGCCAGAGTCCAATCAATCAGTGGCTACAAACAACAAATGTTAATCAATAGTCCTGTATGATAACAGTTACCATTAACTCATCAGTTTGAAGACAGATTGTAAATAATAAATACTACCTGCCCTTCAGCACTACGGGGCAAGAGATGTCCAACGCGGTACAGAGGAAAACTCTTCTTGGCTGCCTCTTTAGACCCCAAGAAACGAATGAAGTAAGCAGCATAGCACAGCACCAGGAATCCCGTGTACACCAACTAAAGAAAAGCCCACAGCTTAAAATCTTTATATAAAGATGAAGTAAATACAGAAATACTGTAGAAAGGCTTCAGCTCATCTCTTACATGGGCAGCAGAGAAGATGTAAAGGCCCCATTCACGGGCAAACACGACCAGCACCACAGTAATACTGCACTTTGCAATCATTGCTAAGCTCTCAGCGACCACCTTCAGTCGTACAAACATATGCGCCTGAGCCAGGACCCAGAGGGGCTCAGCCAGAAGCTCCTGAACTCCTGACAAGGCAAACAACACCACAGCTGGACCGTAGTAAGGAATACTCTGGGGGTCAGGGACCTCCAGGAGCCACAGCCAGACAGAGACCAGCAGAGCTGCCCATAGCACACCCAGGGGCAACCTGACAGGTTAGATAAGACACAAAGACAAATATCCGAGCTTAAAACCAAGAATAAACACACATACTCATACTCAAATCACTCTGTAAAGTCAACTCACGTCAGCCACAGCAGGTTGATAACTTGTCTCCAGCTGTGGTTTGTCTCAGATACTCCACTCAGACAGGCTCTCCGGAAAGCTTCTCTGGATAAAAATACTAATGTGGAGTACAGTAGTGTAAGCCTGCATGATAGAGAGACACAAACATATATACGTCACAGGAGCTGGTGCATCGAAAGGTGCTGGCATCATGGCATCTTCCTTATTCTTGGCTGGTGGCGCTGTCTTTACCTGACATTGACAACCCCGATTAACTCTTTGGACACAAACCGCAGTGTGAATGCGTTCAGCAAGAAGGTGAGGACACGGAACATCACCTGAGATAAATCCGACAAAATAAGAGCTATTATAACTAAAGTTTTAACACTGAGCTGGTGTGGAGATCCACCTCAGCTGTGTGTTTACCTGTAGCAACACATTATAGGATGCTAGAGTGGACGCATTCTTCAGCACATCCTGAGAGCTCATTTTGAACCTCCTCTGACTCGCTGAAAGTCTTTGCTAAGTGTGAATTTTAAAATATGTCTGCTGCTCTCTACGAGGGAAAATCATTATACAGTTATACTGTGAAAACCGTCGATGTGGCTGCCAAACGAAAGCAATTGCTGCTAAATTCTCATGAAAAAAGTGTGAGATTATATCGGTTAAGCAACAGAAGCTGGACGTGGAAGTACAATCACTTCCGTACACACAGACGTTACGCGGTGACGTCAGGAACGTTTGGTCAACCGCGTTGTCGCTAGAGGGCGTAACAATTCCATTGATGCGTGAGAGGTGATCGTTCACTGCAATGTATAACACTCGCTTTAGATAGATAGATAGATAGATAGATAGATAGATAGATAGATTGTCCCGAAGGAAATTCAGGTATCCAGTAGCATCATAAATTGTGCAAACAGCATGTATCAACATGAGAAAAAGGAGATAATGAAATAAAGTAAAAATAAAAATAAACATAAAACTAAATAAAGTTAAATAAAATAAAGTGGAGTAGAATAGAAGTAAGACAAACATACATACATTCACATCTTCACATACACATACATATACATATGCGTATATACATATACACCAGCATATACACACATGCTCACATACATATACATATGGTGGGATAGTGGTGATGGTTGGTTATGTCCATCATGAGCACAGACCAGGACAGTCCTCACTGGGAGGAGTTGAAGAGCCGTATGGTCCACGGGACAAACGACTTCCTCAGCCTGTCTGTGGAGCAGGTCAGAGACAGCAGCCTGCCACTGAATGTGCTCCTCTGCATAGTGATGATATCATGCAGAGGGTGATGGACATTGTCCAGGATGTGCAGAAGCTTGCTGCAGGTCCTTTTCTCTGCCACGGATGTTAGGGAGTCCAGCTCTGCACCCACTGCAGAGCCAGCCCTCCTCATCAGTTTGTCCAGCCGCAAAGCGTCCCTCTTCTTAATGCTTCCTCCCCAGCACACCACAGCATAGAAGAGGACACTGGCAATGACAGTCTGGTAGAACATCTGCAGCAGCTTCTGGCAGATGTTAAATGACCTCAGTCTCCTCAGGAAGTAGTGCCGACTCTGTCCTTTCCTGTAGAGTGCTTCTGTGTTGGCTGACCAGTCTAGTTTATTGTCTATTTACTGTGGTTCTCCAGCTCTCTTTGACAAACAAATGTATTTTACCATCATGTGATTAATAGTTCGGGGCAAATACTTATATCACAAAATATATTTAAAAAAAAAACATATTATTTTGTCAAACACACTTAAAATGTATATTAACACTTTATTACAACTAACATTATTCAAGTACAATCTGATGAATTCGCATTAGAATTCACAAGCTTTTCAGTTTCTTTTTTGCATGACTTATATTCCTATTATTCCCTAATAACCTGTTAATAACTGCATTTTTTTGATCTTCTGGAAATTATATTTAATTCTTTTGCAACATTTTGCTCATAAAGATTATGGGGATAAAGTGACGTTTTAGTCGTTTTAGTCGTTTAGTTGTTTCCAACATCCAAAGATGCCAGAAAGCTAACCTTTATAACCCTCATTTACAACCCTCCAAAATTTCCACACTTGATTCAGCTTATTTTGTAATAATGAGGAAAATATAAACGGCACGAGTTTAAAGACAACATATTTGACATGGGAGTTGATTTTTTTAATCAGATGTAAAAGATGAAGACAGTAAAAAAAGTACATCCATAGTGAACCAATATACATGTTACAACAATATACATATACATTATCTATATACAGCATTTCAGTAACTTCCCGCACACTGTTTTAAAACATGTACCTTTCCTGAACTTCTTGCACCCATGAGTGCATTCAATCCTGCCCAGTCCACACATAGGACCTTTCACTCCAGATATCAGCTGTTTAAATTTGTTCTTTACATGGCACTCTCTATCACACAACCATAAGCTCTTTTTTGTCCGCAATACATGATTAATCCAGCCAAAGGCAAGAAATCAGATGGTTCAAAGACAGATAACATTAATTATTGATCTATATTTAAAGATGGATCGATTTTTGTTGGTCTGATCTCTAAACATGCAGCCAACTCATTCACACATATATATTTGAAGTGTACATAATATTTTTTCCCTAGGTTTCTTTCCCCCATTGTAATTTTTTTAATCACCTGTTGATGTTGAATTGGATGTTCTGAAAAGGGACACAAAATGGCTGCGGATGATAGCAGTGACATCAGGTGGAATGTAAGGATTTTCAACCTCCCGCGCTAATATTATTACTCATATAGGCCTTAACAACCTAGACAATAATTAGCATGCACACAAACACAAAACATCAATATATACAGTACAGGGCCCGTTTCTACTTTAATCATTTCTATACGTACCCAAGAAGAATAGTATGCGCTTTAAATAAGGTCACAAAAATACTGATTATAGAACAGCTCACCCATTTTCAAGTTAAGCAATGTGACTGAATAAGAGAACTGTCCACAAACAGTAGCAGTGTCACCCAGGTCAAGTTGTCATGTTAACAGTCACTTTTCTAAAAGGTGCTCCATCTTCGGGTTGATGAACGAAAAGCCAGCGAATGCCGACTGATCCATGGAATCTATGAAATTCTTATCGCTGTAGGAGAGACGAGGCTTCTCACTGAGGAACTCGCGATCAAAATTGCTGCAATCATTCGGTGCTTTCTGTAATTGACAATAAAAGTATCTCAGGAAAAAGAAAAATATTTTTTAACATAAAACATCTTCATAGAATTGAATTCTCAGTGATTTGTGTGTGAGTCATACCACTTTGGGTTTAAAAGGAGGTTCAACTTCTCTCCTCTCCAAGGCCTGCCAGTTAATGGCCTTAAAGAAGGAGTGTAAACGGATATTACCCACAATTCCCAGCCTGCGAGTGGGGTCTCTCTCGAACAACTGCAGAGAGTCAGTGAGGGTTAGTAAGGAATGTGCACCATCCATGTCAAAAATAATTCTCTCATCCTTTAAGGAGCATTTGAGAAGGACATTTTTACAAAGACACAAATGGTGCCCCATGACAGATATTTATATAAAAGGTATGGTACAGACCCGCTCAAGCAGGTCATTTGCCTCCTTGTTGATCCAGCGGGGATAGTGAGGAGTATCCATGCGAATGGACTCAAACAACTCATCCTCATCATCTCCATGGAAAGGCGACTGACCAACCAGCATTTCATAAAGCAACACCCCAAATGACCACCAGTCAACAGAGAAGGAGTATTTCTGTCCCAGCAGGATCTGAGTTGAAATGCAATATCAATAAGAATCACTCTAGACAACAGTGACACTTGACAAAAGCAAACTGATTGCAGAATTGAATATGACAAAACATGAGACTTTCTGTATGAAACACTTTACCTCCGGAGCAATGTAGTCAGGAGTACCACAGAAGGTTGTAGCACGATTATCGCCAAACAAGTTCTCCTTACACATGCCGAAGTCTGCAATCTTTATGTGGCCCTCATGGTCCAGCATCACATTGTCTAACTTAAGATCTCTGAAAAGAAAACAATCACAGCAGACACAAATGAGTCAGACTGGGACAGACTGGGAGCTTAAATTAGAAGTATGCTGATTTTGTATTCAGCAGAATTAAGTCAGAAGGCCACTTCATGCTTGCATGTGAAAAATCTTGAGTGCTCACCACATCTTTCAAACCAGAAAAAAGGTTACAACTCACACCTTACTAAATACTTTTAGGCACCATACCACTAAATTTGCATGATTTATGATCATAAATCACTCATGTTTTAATCTTGCAGAGATCTAGTCTGAGATGGACAATTAATATTTATTTATAAGCCATTTCAAAAGTTTACTTCGATTTTTAAGTCAGATTTTTTTTTACTAAAAGCAATAACAATATTCAATTCCTCTTCAAAAATAGTCTATTGTTGTATTCTGACTTTTTTTTGCACCCACTGGGAAAGTTTCTTAACAGTTCAAGCTCACAGCTGCATTACCACACAATGATAAAACTTTCAGAAAAAAGAAAAGCAAAATGTGTCAAAATGCGTGGGATTACCTAACCAAGCAAGTTTAGAGTCTCTTCAAGTTCATTTTCACATCACACTTGCAACTGCACTGAAATCAACAGTCTTGTAGAAAATATGATAATATTACAAAGCAGTCAGCTGTTATGTTAAGAATATTGTATTTACATTTATCGGTGAAAACATGACAAATTACCAGTGTGGCCATTTAAGTGTACGTACATATATAAGATACATGTTTTAGCTCTGACCTGTAGATGATCCCTTTGGAGTGTAAGAACTGAAGACCACAAATGATCTCAGCAGAGTAGAACCTAGAAAGACAAGACAGACATCAGAGACGGACAGATATCGACTACTCATCTCTGGGGAAAAGTTACAGGTCTGCACTGCAGCTATCTCACTACTGAGTTGGCAGCTGAACAGTGGTGTCACTGCAGACTCATTTCAGTGTAGAGCTGAATTATTGAGGAGGACATTTGTATAGAGCAGGAGACTGGTGAATAACGCTCTCATAATGTGAAACCTGAGAGCTGCTGCAAGTCGAAAGATTAGCCTATCTCTGACCTGCTTCTCTTGTCATCTGTGTCAGGTGAAACGATTGAGTGCTGAGAGGAGAGAAGCCTCTGCTAACCCAATAACTAATCATTCACTGTAAATGACCAATTGATGAGACTGAGTAGGCATTCAGTTTTTTTTCTGATCTTCTCTCCTAACAAATATAGCTCTCACAGAACAAGTTAGAAAGTGTACATGCACATCTAAACCTGCTCTACATAAAACACACAAGACAGAATGTAAAATGGAAGTCTTGATACATTACGTCTAAGTAGATGCAAGTAAGTTGGGTCTGCTACGTGCTGAACACTGAGATGCCAGACTAGACTCTCTATTGCACTGGGTCAACAGGTTAGCAGTAGCCACTGGGAGAACAGGGCCTTTGTGCTGATAAAGAGGTCACTGGAAACTCTGCAGTTCATTTGCTGCCTAAGGAAAAATATTGCACTACTAAATCCAGGAGATACTTTCCATTCCACTGTGACAACCTGCACAGCAACCCACATGCTTATTTATCATAGTTAAACATATATGTAAACAAACATGCAAATGCATGTTTTGTTAAAAATTAATGCATTCTGAGATAACAAATTGGCTCACTCTCTTTTGATCTCATTCACTAAGGGTAAATTTTCCATCCAGGCTGAATACAGTCACTGAGTGAGCAGTATTTTAGATGCCAACACAAGATCAGATGTCTGTGTTTGCAAAGTAGAGAATTAATGCTGTCAACTCATGGGTCCAGGACACAGCTACCAGTTTAACTACAGGAAATGTAAAGGCAAATCACATTTTAATGTCAGTGTTTGTTCTTTTATAACGTGACACTTGTTTTTTAAACATATACCAGTAGAACAAAAAAGAAGAAGAAGAAGAAGAAGAAGAAGAAGAAGAAGTCCTCTGATACTCAGAATTGAGTTTTTTGTTTCACCTCAAAAACTGGGCAAACTCCGTCTGCTGAGAAACATTTTTGAAACAATCAAAAAAGCTTGATCTGATGACATTGTTTTTTCAACTGAAGGTCTGTACGAGAAGTTAAAATCAATAAAGATTTTCTTAAAAATATTTCATAAAATAAATTAAATCATGTTTTTATATTAGCCTCAAAGCTTGAGTCTCCAACTAACATGCAAAAACTGAAAGCTCAGTTTCTATATTAAACAGCACCTGTGAAGAAATGTATCACTTTCATCTGTTTGTAAATGTGAGACTTTTTAAACTTCAGTTGGCAGAGGCACAGGTGCCACCAAGCCTTAGACTTTTAGAACACTCTCTTCTACCAGAGAGTCGTTGTTTTTTTTCCTGGAGGGATTCCCACAGAGTGAGGAGTAGAGAGGTGGGTGGTAGTAACTGATACATCCCCATACAAACAGTACACAGGCACTAAGAGCTGCTCACTCCTTACAAGGCCAGTCTGCTAGTGAGCAGTAGCTAATGGGCACCAATGTAGCCCAAGCTCATCAGGGCTCAGTATATCATGTAAAAGTAAATAACCATAATGGGAAAGAGACAAAGGGTATGACATAGTGAAAGTAAACATAGGGTCTTCTTTATGAGTATCTGCTTTCCATCAGTTCATTGATTCTGTATGTGTGAGACTCTACACAGCTACTGGGGCACTAGAGCTCTACGTGGTAGTACTGTTCTGTATATTGTCATTGACTGTGTGGCAAGTGGGACTCACGTGGCTCTGTAGGGTTCAAAGCGCCCTTTCTCCTGAATATGAAACATCAAGTCTCCTCCATTCAGATACTCCATCACAAAGAACAGATGCTCCTGTTGAGTAGTTTATCTATGAGTATTGTGGAAATAATTGCAACTAATGATGGAGAGTGAGTAAAACAGTAACAGAGGCACTATTAAGATGGAGATAGTCTACCTTGGTCTGGAAGGTGGAGTAGAGGTGTGTGAGAAAAGGGTTTTCCCAGGCTAAAGCCAAGACTCTCTTCTCTACCATAGTGCACTCCACATCGTCATCCATGAGCACGACATCTTTCTTCAGAGCCTTCACTGCAAAGTACTCTCCACGACCCTTCAGCTCTGCTAGGAGAACCTGTGAGGCAAAGAGAAGAAGGAAAGAAGAGGAAAAGAGATGACAGTTAGATGTCTTACAAAGAGCACCTAGTTTGAAACTGTTAAGTGCTGATAAATGTAAACACCTTTTCCACAGCTCAAGCGCCTACATAACAATAACTGAATTTCAAGTTATTGTTGTTATTTCTATATGAGGCCTGTAATTACTAGTGTGTTTGACAGCTGACAGCTACTGAGTGAAGTGTTGTTGTCACTTGTAATGTTCTCAGTCTTGTGCTGGGGTTTATGAAACAGCAGTCTCACAATTTAATTCACGACATGGTTACTTGTACCTTGCCAAAGCTGCCTTTTCCCAAGACCTTGTGGAAGATGAAGTGGTCCACATTGATGCGAGTTAGATGGGTAATACGAGACTGAGGCCTTGGGCTGGACCCTTCCCACAGTCTGCCGTATGGAGATCCATCTAATGGAAAAAGCATCACAAACAGAAGTCACGTATGACCTAATTATCTTAAACAGTGCCTATACTGCTCACCTGAATGCACGTTAGTACAACCACATAAAGAATAACACTCACTGACCATTGACATCCAGTCCAGCAAGCTTGTTAACTTCATCGTAGATTCCTATATCAGGCAGATTAGGCAAGTTTGGATCTGAACGGCGGGTGGACGATTTCTGATGGAAAAGCAAATGAAATAGCAAAAATAAGCATGAAAGAGCCAGAAAAATAGATTCCCAGCAATGATTACCCATCTAGTATTAGTATATCCAGTGTGAACACAACAACAATTGCATGCTGACTGTCATCCCAAACAACTTACATTTAGAGGCCAGTAAAAAGAGAACAAGAGAACTGAGGGATTCTACAACAAGCCAGTCCTTAAACACCCCATGACAGAAAGCTCAGGTTCCAGTCGAGGTCAGGTGTCACACACACTCAACAGTCAACATTTCGTCAATACACACCGGAGTTTCACATTCAAGGGACACATGGTTTGATGGTTAGACTTTATTTGATTGTCTCTTGTTCATTATCAATTCATTATCAAGAGGTTTTTGGTTTAGGTTTTAGAAACATATACAAGTGTAGAAATCTTATTACCTGGATCAGGGCATTAACTGTATCATGTGACTGCAATTATAGCTCTCATGTCATCATTTTCATTTGTATTTAAACCCTCTTCAGGATACTAACAGATAAGTGAGAGACAATGTTATCAGATATCATCAGTGGCTGAAAGTGCTATGTTATGATTTAATTAGGTGGTACAATACTTGAGATGGACTCATCCTTAAAATTCTTTTAACTTTATACTTTGATTTCAACTTAAATACTTAAACAGAATATACCCCATATTTTAAGTGTACATCAGTCTTGATGGTAATTCCTCAATGCATGCTATTGAACGAGAGAACTGAGTTCTACTGCTACAAAATCTGACAGTAATGTGGTCAGCCTTAAGAAACAGCTACAGACTAGTTCAGATTCGATGTAGTGTCCATTTAGGTAACAAGAGGTATGTAGCTACTCAAAATGTGCAATGAAGGTAAAGACAAAAGTTGTTATAAGTTAAGTTCCTTGGTATTGTTGTATAACTTTGATTAGCATCCAGCAGTTAGCTTGCCAGTGGACTTTGGCGTGAGAACCTTACATGCAATGCATTCTGGTGTGTAAACTCTCCTCTCTCTGCCTACGTAGCACACACTTCGTAGTTTACTGCATCAATTGACAGTTTACCTGTAACTCTGACTGGAAACCCACAAAAACCATGGCAAAATTTCTATGACCTGTGACCATCTCCATGAACTCACCTGGCTGACTTGTGTGAGCGCTTCAGCTAGTAGTTTCTGGTTGATACCACAGAGATTGGCTACTTTATCTTGACACTTGTGATGAACATTCATGGCACAATCTGTAAAAAGAACAGAATAAAGTCTGTTAAAGAAAAACCTACACTTGCATTTGAACAATAATTCAATCACATCTGAATCTGTACCTTCACACTTGAGGCCTTGTTTGACCAGACCCCACAGAAGACTTCCACAGTGGTCACAGAAGGTGGGACTCATGTAGTTGTAGGTCTTGAAACGATGTGGCATGTCAATTTTAAAGCGCTCCTTCTGGAACTGGAGGGGAAAATATGATTCATCATCTTCTTGAATGGCTGGTGGCATGGGAATCCTAATCAATGGCCTGCGACACCTCACAGGTCTGCGCACCTGCCTCATCTTTTTTTTGCTGTGCCTTTTGTTTTCCTCTCTGAACTTAAACTGTAGAAATGACCACACAGCTTGATAAAATGTTCCTTGTTTCTTACCAGGTCAGCTTGTGCTGTGATTTTAAGTATCTCTCTGAGACCACACCCCATCTCTTATTCACCACATGGGCGTGTGTCTGTGCTTGATCATTGACATGAAACCATTATCTAGGTCAGCTGGTCTTTGATCGTCTTTATCCACTAATATTGATGATCTTTGAAAACAGGATCTCAATGAATGTGGACCATGACTGTTCTGTATTAATCTCTGAACCAGCAACACCTGTAGTTTAAGGATATTACCATCATTATTCATATTGTTACGGACAAAATGTGAGTATATTAATTAAAACCGCAAACACCACAGTGAGCAAAGCCTTCACTAAACTGAAATTTCAAGACATATGGAGTGCACTCACAGTACACAGTGTACAGCACAGATATGTGATACGTACCACGGTATCCCGACTGTTGGCAGCAGTACCAGTACATCTGCCGATGATTTTATCTATGCATTTCTTGTGGATGGCTGCATTGCATTCTGGTAAAAAGCAAAGATAAATCAGAGTTGTATACTTTTAATAGACGAGATAACCAAGCTTATCTTGTATACTAGGCACAACATAATGCTTCTAAATGCTTAAAGTATTTTTCTTCATGTTCAAATACAACATTTTTATCACACCTTTTTACCATATATCCATGAATCATCTTTCCATGTGTCTAAACTCTAAACTCCTGAGTACTGCACTAAGCATAGCAATTTTTTGTAAACACTTTTTAGTACATTAACTATACACTTACGTCTGCATTTATAGCCTTGCTTATTGAGACCCCTGTGGGAAAAAAGTGACACAAATGGTTCAGTTTGTATCATTCTTTGATCATGTGCATGACTTGCTATTGAATCAGTTGTAAAGCAAAACACCTATGATAATTTGTTAGGCTGTTAATTTGTACAGGATTATCTTTCTCCAGAAACTTCCTCTTCTGTGAGACCAAAATCGTCTTCAAATTAAATGGGTAAATAACAAAAGCAGAAATAATAGTGATCTGTAGCAACAAAGGATAACTAAAATTATATTGCCACAAACATTATAACAGACAAGTCTCACTTTATTGCTTTTATTAATAAATTAGCAAGCAAACAGGTCCTCCAATTCAACAATTTGACACAAATCACCCAATTCATAGAATGTTAGATGCTGCCAAATAGGAAAAGATACCTTGAAGTTATGTTTTAAATCAATTTTTGATTTGATTAGTTTGCGTATCTGATTGTTTATGACTTTGACTTTAGCTGTCTTTAGGGGTTGTTTACAGGGCTGAAGCTGAGGTCTGACTGACCAGACAAATTCTCTGCATACGGAGCAGAAAGTGGGTTGTCTGAAGAACGTGGCGATGAACTCATGGTTCTTTATGAAGTGGATCTTGGCCTGCTTGATGGCCCCTCGTCTTCTGTTCAGGGTAGGAGCCTCTTCCTCCTTCGCAGCCTGCTTACTCTCTTCCAAACAGACACAGAAACACGGATCAGTCCTCATACAACACTGCAATGGAAACAATGGTAATTTTGTATACACCAAACACTGACAGCATTAATGATAATCTATGGTGACCCTCCAACACTATTCATGGGAATGCCTGTGAATGATTAGTTTAAATTAAAAAGGAAATATACTGTCTAGTGGCTGAACAGTCTGTATATATGGGGCTGGGGATTTTAAAACTGAAAAAATTGAAAACTATAGGCTTGAAATCAGATGAGGATGTTTTTCAAGATTTTTTGGAAATCATCCTCCGCATTCTTGAAAAACATCGCTGAAGATTATTCAAAAATTCTAAAGATCTGAAACAATTTTAGTGCCACTAAAGCCACTGTAGGTAATTAGAAAATGAAAGCAAGAAAGGGCCAAAAACTGAGGTAGTAGGTAAAAAACATTTCTACTGTTTTCCTTTACCTGTATCCACTCCCTCCAGGAAATACTGCACTGCCATCATCACTTTCCCAGAGGGATGGAGATCCACCTGAACACAACGAGACACAGACAGTCATAGATAGACACCCTGAGATGTAGATCTACAGGAACAGAACAGAGTCAATGTCCTACCCAGAACTCAGCACGCCCATTGGCTTTCTTGCAGCGCTCAGCAAGGACAGACACTCCAACAGTGACCTCAGCCAGTGGCTCCTCAGCAGTCTTCATCAGTAGTACCTCAAGCACACGACCCTCATAGATGTGTGCATCAAAACTTGCTTTCCAAGCCGGGTACATGGTGGGTTTCCGCTGAACCAGGGTCTTACCTCGTTCTAGGAAAAAGAAGATGGACAGGGAAAAAAGCGATCAAAACATCTCCTGTTTTTAACCTCTGCAAACAGGAAGGAAGTGACAGCCTTTTACAGCGGTACCAACTTCTGTAAAAGAAAGAGTGATGAAGGTTTTCAGTGTTTCTCACCAGTTGTCAAGGCTTCCTTCATCTTGATTGCACAGAAGGGCGGGTCAGCCAGAGGAGGCAGGACACCCAAGTCATATGAATTAAAGGCGATCCTCAAGAAAGGGGCCATGGTGACGAGTACCAAGGTCACCTGTTGTCAGATATGGACAAACACAGTGTTACCCAGTTGACATTTAACTATAATGATTTGTTAGTTACACACATAGCTAAAGTTCAGTTACAGATTCTTGTGCAGTAATAACGCCAGCTCATATTAAAACTAAAAAAAAAAGAAAAAAAAAGCTGTAGGTCTATGTTAGACTGTATAATCTTATTTAAACAATGTCAAAGCAAGAAGATAAGATACGACTTCTTTAACTGATGCCTGGCAAAATATATTTTCAACATATTCCCTTTCACCCAGTCAGACACCTGCATTTGCACACAAAAACAGTAGATGGCTGTCAGTGAGGACAGAGCGACTTCGGTTGAACTACAGTGAAATTCACACAAACAGAAAAGAATTTAAACTCTGCCTGCACCACCACTGCAAATTACCCCTATGCTTCTCTCATTTTCAGATATATACCACGCACACACGTGGAAGAGGGAGGGACACAAAATATTACATGTCTGTCAAAAACATCTGTTTTTATATGTGATTACAATGCTGGTTGTTGGAGATAAAAGTTAAAAAAAGAGGCAAGGATTGCATGAAATGTATTTAGTATTCCACATATATTTCAGATTTTCCCACTATGGTTATTTTTGTAGCAGTTTTTATATGTGGCTTGTTCTGGTAAATTTAATACTAAAAGATACCTGTTTGAGTGATAGTGAAAAAAAAAATCAATGATGATGACAACTAGTTGCATCCCTTTTACAGTGGAAGTAAAATATAGGCTGAGAGTGACAAATTGGTGACCGAAAGATCAATATCATACTTGCTGGGCACTGGCTAGCTGCAGCATGCATGATTTACTACTTACATAAGCTTACATGGGTTGCAGATACATGTACAACTTTTTTTTATAACAGTCAATGAACCACCTGTTTCTGTATTTGTGATGCAACAGCTGATGCTTCAAACTTCACAACAATTCTAGCTTACATTCCTAAAATGTTAATTCCATATATATTTTTATAAAATACAACACAAAGCAAAATGTGCTGGCATAATTGGGGCCTCTGTTGTCTGTTTGATTCCCTATTTCATCCCTGCAACATTTCATCTCTGAAACATTTCATCTCTGAAATGCTGCAGCTGCAACAGCGGAGGTGTTTGCCCATAATACAAAGGTAGTGCGAGCCTCAACATGTCGCTAATCCAAATACAAGCATGCAGTGCACCACAGTAGGCCTAGATGGTATTCACAAGCCTAAACCCATAACCACCCACACTTAGACCAGAGAAGTAAGACTGAGAAAAAAAGCATGCATTCAGAAGGGAAGCTGATAAACGACCATGTTCACTCACGGCTGCTGCTGTGAGCTGTGATGTCAGGGTTTTTGGAGTTAATCAATACCAAGCACACTGTGTGACTGAGGCCGGTAGTGATTGATTACTGAGCAAACTGTTCATGTGCAGTTTCGATTTGTCCCATCTGTTAAACTCAGTAGTTATGTCTCATGCACCAGTGTACTGTAAACTTAAATTGTAAACTTCCACCTTATAGTCATATAAGGTGGAAGTATATCAATAGCTCACTTCCAGATATCTAATTGATAACGCATAAGTGTGTTTGCTACCAGAATGTACTATTACTAATGCTAAATTGTGTTATTATATTGTTACACCTAGAAGCTTAGACACCATGTAAGGACAACTGAAAAACATGTCGTTGAATGTATTTGAACACCATATCTTAAATATGAGCTAGGCAACTATAATACAGGCATGGATACGTAATGAAACAGATGCAGCACCAGTAGATTTTCTATGTCAAGGTTGAGTCCTGGAGTCTGAACTGCACACATAATATTACGTTAAGTTATTAGGAATCATAAAATAGTCATTGCAGGGGAAAGAAAGTGGGAGCAGTACACTTGCTCCACTCCACAGAAAAAGACAGGGAGCTTATACAGTAATCTGCTACATGGATGCAATTACCTTTTCAAAGCATTGTGGAGCACTCTCTTTGTATGTCAGCATTAAATTAGCAACCTCTCTGCATGAAACTGGAAACATGCCCTTGCATGCATCTCTCCAACACACGAATACCTTCGCACATACACACATGGTGAGAAGTGTATAAACTATGAACATATTGTTGTTTTGAATGTGGCACATTATATTCAAAACACTGCACAAAACACTTTAACAGTCACAAAGAACAGGGTAGTAATAGGGCAGGGTAATAGTGAAACTGTGCGCAGGCAGCCACCTGTAGACCGAGAACTCATTCACATGAGTGAATGCATGTGATTTTCTTGTAGCAACGTTTCTGTCTTTGAAGGTTGTGGTTAATTGTCAGTTGGCTAAGGGTGGATGTCACCTCACGCCTGTCTCAGTTTGCACCCAGATTCGCTCCAGGACAAATACATGCAGCAGTTTATTTAAAACAGGCTTCTCTTTCTTTGTTGTCCAAACCTGTCCGCATTCCTCCTCGTGCCCGGTGTTACAACAGATTCTGTGACCTGTCAGATTCTCTGACCTGAACTGGAATTCCATATTGCCACAGTAACCACATAAACGTTACAAAGGCTAACATGTGACAGCTGTCATTGCATAAAACTGGTGGTGCCCGCGTCAGTTTGCCTTTGGGTCACAACGGCTCACCTGGCAATGTTTGCTCAAACAATCAGTCTTTTTTGCCATCGTCGACTCCGTAGCACCATAAAATATGCCAGATCACAGATTCCGTCGCACCATTTCAGTTAAAGTGTATTTAAAACGAGGCAAAAGCGTTCGAAAAAGTTAGAGGCAACTATCATTTCAACCAAAGCAGCTAGCTAAGCAGTGAAAATCATGTTACAGAAAAGGTTAACTATAATATCGTTTCTGCAAGTTCGCTCGTTTTTTGTCAAAGTGTAGATAATTAGCTGTCGTTAGCGCCAACGGTTACGGCTGAACGAGTTACAGTTTGTTCCCCCAAAGATGAAAGAGGACAAATGAGAAAAGGGGGGGGAACTATGTTTTCTTGGTCGTTAAACAACTTTCTGCAAACTCCCATCATTATGTACCACATCTCTGTGGAAAAACTCGATTAAAAATAATTAAAACGACAGTCTCACCTCGCCGTGCAAACTCAGTGCTGCTTGTTTTTCACCGCAGCACGACGAAAGTTGCTCTTTCTCTTCCTCTCGTTTTTTCGCTCTGTGATTCCGTCGTTTGAGGAAGTGTGGCGCGCGCTCTGAGAGGCTTTCTCGACAGGCTGTGACGTTTACCAGGTACACACACACACGTACACACTCAGCGGTCTCTGCCCCAGCACCCGGTTGCCCTATTTGAATAAAAGTCCCGTCAGTTATAAAAATGCCTTTTTTCTTCCACGTGAGTTGGATTAATTATTTTAACCACACGTAATTTTCCATCGTTGCTGCCTCCCCCCACGGGTGATTAACATGATATTGTGGGATCGTCACTGCAGACCTGTTGATCTAAGATTAAAAAAATTTAAAAAAAAACAAAAAACATCGTCCAGACAACCTTAACCCAACTGTAGATAAAAATCTGCATTGCTGGTGTATGCGCCCTAGATTACTGCAGCATAGCCCAGAATGTGGGGGAAGATAGTTTTTTTTTTTTACTTTAAGTGTTTGTGTGGCAGGGTATAGGGTCACGTGGGTACTGTAGGCTGCGGGGGTTTGAGTTAGAGGTTTGAGCAAGGTTTTGCTGGTGAGGAGGTGGCAGGTTTTGGCTCCCGTAGCCAATGAATCTTTTTTTGTTCCGCGCTAACACAAGTACTCCAAATTATCCATACCATTTATTTATTTCATGCCTACAGTCACCCACTCTCACTCGCACGCACGCCTGGATAAAAGTGTGTGCAAATGAGCAAGGGTATCTATTCTCATCTGATGACACTAATGAAATATTGGCTGAAGTAAAGACCTAAATGAGGGACTGCGGCAGATAAATTCCTGCAGAGTGAGTCATTTAATGTTTAGGTGCAGTTCATAAGTAGAGACTGCATGTGCTCCTGTAGTACAAAGTGAATGTAGAGTGAAACCTGCCAGGAACAAGCTGACAGGGCACAGGTGTGTCAGTGTTCCCCTCTCTTCCTGAGGGCTTACATAACAGACAGCTTGTGACTCACCATAGACACAGGAAGTCTACAGTGAAGACTAGGTGTGTGCACAAAAGATTTCATTGCTCAGCTGCACTTCTCTGACTCTGACAGATGCACATTCAAATCTTGAGGAATCCTCTCCTTCTGGTCTTCCTCGGACAAACACACTCACCCGCATGTAAACAGTCATTTTGCACCCGTGGGCTGGAATGTATAGGCTGATGAACAGGCGGATGTTAAATTTATCATACAGAGCTTAAAGCGAGCCAGATGAAGATCCACATAGAAACTCCCTATACATTGAGTTGATACAGCTACATGGCTCTTCTGTTGTGAATACTGGACCCGTTTTCATCTTCTGGGCCCTTAAAAATCATTTAAATTAAACAATCATAGGAACATTCCCTCTGGTTAAATTGCTTACCAATTTAGTCAACACCATCATAAGTGGGTCACAACAAGAATGAAAGAGAGTTAAATTTTTGAGAACTATGGCACATTGTATATGTGTGTAAGGTAGATAAAACATGCTGAGTGAGGCTGTGGGTGGTGAGTTGATGAGTGAATAGAGTTGAACAGCCCCGGCAAGGTGACCAAAAGTTTCTCTGTGCAGTGTTTTAAAGACAGTGAAGTAAATTTTGATTATTAACAAAAACAAACTAATAAGGGAAGCTGCACTGTTTGAGAATCATTAGCAAAGCCAAAACTTTAAAATTCAGGTAGGCAGCAACCATGTCAGTAGGTTAATCTCTGTGCTGATGATGATAGCAAAGCAAATACAGACTCTTAATCCACAGTATCTTTATATGATGCACTGCTGTTTTTGATGAGCGTCTATATAAAATATACTGCTATTGTTATTCAGGTGTTCTCTGCTGGACATTTTTTGTAGTCTGGAGCATTGTCTCTATTTAATGCTTTGTTCCTGCTCCCAGCAAAGACATAGTCCAGTATGTAGGCAAATTCAACTTTCAGTACCTTTGTGCAGAGTCAGGTTAGCTTCACACATGGACTGCATGTCATCATGTTTCTAGTCTTTATTATAAACTAAGCTAACCAGCCTCTGGTGCTAAGTTCTTACTGAATTGACAGACAAGAGAGTGGTATCAATCTTCTCATCTAATGCTTTTTACCCCAAATGGATAATTATGCCTTGCAATACAAAAGAAAAAAAAACTCTCTGACTATCTAAGTCTTGGCTTAATGGACAGATTTACATCCCTTAGTGACAGCTGCTGACATGTGTTTATACTTCTCTCTGCATGCAGATGACAGAAAAGTCACAAGAGATTGGAAAGCACGAATCAGACTCTATGTTTAGGCAACACGGATAACAAATGTTCAGTCAGAGGCGCAAAGTGTGCTGAAAGCTGTGTGTTTTCACTGTTTGTCCTGCCGAGGAGAGTGGGCTATTTAAAGCTTTAGGGGAGGTGGAATAGGTGTAACATTGACTTGGCAGTGTATGCTGCAAAAGTGGGACATAAGAGTGCATCCCTCTATTCTTCCAGCCTCTTCCCATCTTTTTTCACTCCCTCTCCCCATCTGCAAAATGTGCCGAGAGACACAAGACAAGGTGCAAACCCAGAAATGTCAAGCCAATGTCAAGTGGACGCAGCTATTTTCCACTATGTCCTATTTCTTAGTCTTTTTATTTAAATCTTCAGCTATTATGTAATAAAATCTTTCCTTTTCCCCTGAGGATCTGCCGCCCACACAACACTATGAAAGATGAGAAGGCATGTTGCTGTAACTCACGACATCAATACAAACACTGCATTGGCTTCCCAGACTGAAGCTGAAAATGGCCAAAAAGTTTGTCCGCCAGAGTTTGTCATTAAGAACTTAACAACTCGGCTATCAGGGGGTAGAAAACGTCATAGATTAACTCAGAAAATATTTCATCTTTTTTGGCATCAGTTAATGATTCCTGAGGCTGAGCACATATGACAGAGCTGAATGTGTCCAACCTTATTGAGTAGGCTGTGTGTGTATGATTGATTATTTGCTTCTCTCCACATTGCTCCTGCCTGTAGCGATGTGTAAGTAAGCTTGGATTATGACACTGTTGCTGCCCCACTGTAAAGAAAAAGCCCATCTTTTCCACCATCAGCCTCACAGCATGATTTCACAACCTGTTTATTTTCTCCTAAATTGATCAGCACATAAAAGTAAAACTGGACAGCCTAGTTTCTGTCTTACTTACTATTCAAGCAGCTCAAAGCAGGGATTTCCTGTTTCTTGCTGTTTTTCTGTGACAAGAAAAACATAAGGAGAAGTATCGTCAAATCAAACATGAAAGCTCTGTTTTAGATACTGAACGTGACAGACACTTATGTAGTCATGTAAATCAGGTATTTCAACTGATTTATTCTTGATATATCTATTCTTCTGTTTTATAATGATAAAATTGAGTTATTCCAGCCAAAGGATTCATTGACAAGGAGCAGGTGCAGGAAGTGTGGGATGATACATGGTTAAAAAAGTGTCACATGTAAGGAATTTTTGGGTTGTGTCATAACATAACGTCAAAAAACTACATAAAACACAACAAAGACTCAAAAAATTTGGGAAGCGTATAGCTACAGAGGAGGAAGAAAACAGAATTGGGGCTACAGAGGGAGAGCAGAGTGATGAATGATCTGTCCTCTATATAGGACGAGGTGTCTGCAACTTTTCAGGAGCCCCAGAAAGCAAACTTTCTGCCTGATATTATTCTAGGTCAGGAAGCCTCAAGGGGGAGACGAGAAGCAGAGCAGGCCTGGCCTTTCTTTGGCCGTGCAGCACGCTGGTCTATGTGTCAATCAGTCCCTGGTGTGATCTGAAACACTCCACACACACCAGCTTCATCAGAATAGTCCAGAAAATGGACTTTGTGTCAAAGCTGACAGATATGCTTATATAGGGAGGGGGGGCATGGGGGTTGTGCGTGATGTTTCCATTTTTTATGTATTCACTGAGCCCCATCAACAAGGACACACTGACTGGAAGTCAATGGCAGCCTGTTGTACTTAAATGTTTGGCCCACTTGCCATCTAGAGGACAGGAAGTGAACAAAAAGAAATAAACAGACACAGATGTGTCTATCATAGCCTCTTTTACTTGATTTTAAAATAATAGTGCTAGAAATTTTAAATTTATAATCATCAAAGTACAGAGTCCAAGACACTGATTGCAGAGGTCAGTGAAATCAGTGACTCATTATTCCATTATCATAAAACAATCTGTGCTGCACAATCTGTGGAGTCTTTGTACAAGTAAGACCGTATATTAAAGTTTTATAGGTATTTAAAACAATAAAGATGTGATTGGCATAATAATTTTTCTCAATAAAAACGTTTGTTGAGTAAATTAAGTAAGTTAAGTACAGTAGCCAGAGCTTTTGGCCTCTATGATGAAGATACGCTCGTATTTCTTCTTCAGGTTTGTTCCTTTTTTAACAGTGCAAAAAAGCATAGAAACTATTTATTCACTGCCAGGACCTTCTCAACATTACAGTACATGGCAAAGCCACAGACATTTCTATACATATAAAATTATTCATTCTTTGATACAGCTTGTGCTTTTAAGTATTAGCCATGGAGATGCAATCAATCCAGAGGAGGAACATATGTTGAAATGAAGCCTAAGTAATGTTTTGTAAAGCGTCCACATCTGCATGGTTATCTGCATGGGAATGACTGAGATGACTGTGGTTAAGCTGTTTGCTCGGTTAGAAGGATTTTGAAATATTTCACATATTAACAAAAGTAAGTCGTATAATATTTTTGTTTTCCAAAAAATATCTACAATCCAATGATTTGGATAAATGTTGCTGATCAGCTGCTGGGGGGAAATACAGGTCACATCAATGTAATGTTCCACACTGGCAGGTATCTGGGCCAACGCCTCACATGGCAGCATCACACCTGCTGTAGCAGCAGGCAGGGGACACTGGAGGTTGACAAAGTAGGTAATCGTGTCCCCTCTCAGAGAACACCATGTCTTCTTTTATTCAGTTCAACCAGGCAAGTTACAACTTGCAGACATAATCAAATCGTGTGTTTTATTCATCTTGTTTTCTCCTTGGTTTCACAGTCTGTTTGGAGCAGAGAAAAAGGCGTCAGACTTCTGTTTTTGGCAGTCCAGCCAGACTAGCTGACCCTATAAAACCGTAGCTTCTTCCATGGCATTAACCCACCTGTGTGAGGAGAGGATTCTACATTAGGAAAACTCATCAGCATGACATGTAGCTACAGTATTAACCGAGCTAATTTTGGAGCTTTTCCTGAATCATATTTTTTTCTAAAGGGGTAAATTTCTCATCAGCTTCTATTTCTGTAAATTTAGTCCACATGTTGCTGCTGTACAGAGAAAATATTGAATTCCAAATTTGGTGATGCCCATGTTTCCACTTCAGACCATCTCATCAGTCAAGAATGATGTGTTTGTGTCTATGGGTCAAGGAAAACTATCCAATCTTGGGCCTAAAAAAGCCTGATGGAACCCAGTGAGCAATGTTAAAGTTATAAACTGAAATCTTTTTTCTACGTATTCACACTGGAAAAAAATATCAGCTTATGATGAGTCTCCATCAGCAGCACAGACATGGAGTTAAAGTCACTATGTTCACACAGTTTTTCACATTAGAGTTATACATATATCTTTACATTGTTGATCTCTAAACATTTTGAAATCAGCTATCACATGAGCATGCATCTCACCTCTGGGCTGTGTGGTTGTCCACAGCTTTAAAGGTGTAATACAAAGTGTTTTTATGGTAAAGCTGGAATATGTTGGCCTCCTCCTCCCCTTCTCCCTCTGGCTTGTCAGGTAGTTTCACTGTGAAACCCAGCAGAGGTAAACTCTCTGATGCTACTTTCTCCTGCAGACAGAGGGTTTGTCAGAAATAGAGTGTAAATTTGCGTCAATGTAAAGGTGGGCACTTTTAGTGAGAACTTTTAGTCCTTTTTAATCTACTAATGGCTAAAGTTCTCACTGTTTAAGTGTGAATATCAGGTTCAGGTTCAAGGGGAGTGCATTTTTCCCCTCACCTCTTGTGCTCTGTAGGTGTAAAGCACCTTGTCTTTCAGGAGGAACCACAGTCTCTTCCAGCTCCTCTTGCTCTTCTTGCTGCGCTGTAGACTGCCACTAATGGAGCCTTCCTCTGTCACGGTCACCTGCGCAAGTCATCAGCAGGAAGGGATCGATAAGAGGCAATACTCCTTACAAAACTTAGTATAGTGAACATGCAGTGAACAAGGCCACTGTCTGAACTGGGAGCAGGGCACATGTTGCAGGTGTACCTGTGTAAAGGACGCAGTGCCTTTCTTATGTCTCCAGATGTTCGGAGGATGAATGTTTTGGAACACAGCAGAGAGAGGGCGGCTGGAGCGGTTTGGACGAGGGCTACTCTTCCCTGACAGTGCAGACACATCTCCCCCTGCAGAAATAGGCACACCTGCTTATTGACCGCAACATAGATAGATAGATAGATCCTTTATTAATCCCGAAGGAAGTTCAGGGATAAGAAATAATAAGATCTACATGCTGACAGAGAGACATATAGTCAAATTGATTGTTGGCTCCTGTAAATGTATGTAGTAGTAGGATGTAGGTGAGTTTTCACACCTCTCTTCTTTAGCTCGTTGTAACAGTGATCACACACTTTGGCCATGCGGTCTTTCATGTATTTCAGTGGATATCTGTTCCTGGAGCAACTCCGACAAACAATCTGTGTCAAATGACATGAAAGCACATTACACAGCTCAGAACCCAATATGTGCATTGAGTACACTAGTTAAGGCATCCCATCAACCAGATATTAAAATATTGTAGAGCACTGTGGATTATTTACGGCTTACTCACTCTTCCACAGCCATGGCAGTGGTGTCTACGTAGAGTGAGGCTGAAATCTGAGGTGCAGTTCATGCACATCATCACTTGTGAGACTGGAACAAGTGTGGGAGCTTTCTCTCCTAAAGACAGCCGCAGACGATCTCTGGCCTGGGACAAACACACAGGTTTATCACACTGCTGAGTTTGAAGGCAGTTACTCATAAAAAGAAAAACATTATTAAGTAATAAAACAATAGATTAATACAAAGAGGTTTGCTCACCTCTCCTGAGCAGCCATTAAATGCTACAGATCCCCTGGCGTGCTCAGTCACAGCATGGCTTAGAGTGTAAAACCAGTCCTCTCTTTCAATGAAGGAACTGCAAAAAGTGCACATAAAATTGCTAAAGTATTATTACAAAAGTGTAATTCAGTAACTGACGCCATGCAAAAGTAATTAACACCAAATCAACTTCAACCGCAGAAGTAAACATTTAACACGTCTTAGGTTTTAGAAGTTTCATCATTAAGTGGTGTCCATTATTCAAATAGAACACAGTGCTGTGTGACCCACCCTGCAGCCAAAGTGATGGAGATGTCTGTTCCTTCAATCCTCAGTGCATTTTGAACATTTTCTATGATGGGTTTACTGACCTGGGGAATCAGTAAAAACCAGAAATGAAAGACCAGAAAGACAGCGAGACAATGAAGAGCAACAGTTGTGACAGTTGAAACTCTCATGGCTGTAGTTTGAATATTAGTTGAAAAAAGTACTTGATCAACATATTAGGTAATGTAATGACCAACTCTTAACCTTTAACCCAGTGAGTTGCAGAGTGTTCTTCAGCCTGTATTTCCCATCCTGCTGAGGGTAGGTGTACAGCAGCACATCATTCATCTAACAACATTCAGAGATATCAGTCATTTATCACAAGAAACTGACAGAACAGACAAGTAAATGCAGATCAGAGGACACTTTAAAAAAGGTAAAATATTCCAAACGCTCTGCCTACACGTCATTATTCAGATATGTGCAGCCATTTTCCAGCAGGTGGCAGCACAATCTAATATAAAACTTCTACAGGCTCCAAAAAAAAGATTCACCAACTGGTAGAAAGACAGTCACACTTAACTGTATTTGCATTTCCTCTTATTTTTGGACAGGTTGTGTACAGTTACAGGTACACAGTAAACATTATCATAACATGCTGTACGTCTACTAAACACACACGTACACAGCACCACCTCCACCACTGTCCACTACACACATTACAGAAAATGAAAATATAAGTTTAAGAATGCAAAATGTTGCAGCTTCACTCATCCAGAATGATTGACATTATAAGTCTGTTTTCATATTCATCAGAAACAAAGGCAGGTATTTAGAAGCATGAATTTGTGACATCACACGAGCCAGTCCAGGTCCAGTATCAGACCTAAGAAAGTTTGATGTGATAACTTGAAATCTTTTCATTGTTGGGCATCTCAGATCCAGCTTTTTAAATAAAAAATATCTGTGCATTCATTCTGAAGTTTTCACTGTAGGAGTGGGAGTGGAGAAGAAATTTCAAATTTACTGGTCTTTTTTTGTACAAAAAGCACATCAGATACAGAAATATCATTCCAAGCAAAATAGTTGTGTATGTCTTAAAATGTGTTGTGGATTTTAATGATCATACCAGAGTGCAGTATGTCTGTAAATAGATATCAAAGATGATATCAAACTGGATCATTAACCTCTGTATTATTTTTCCAGCGAATCATTTCACTCACTGTTTTTTAGTGAGACTGGCAGCTCCTCCAGACCGGTTTTATCAAGCTGTCTCCAACATTAATAATGACTGATTACACATGATCTCTGTCTGGGTGCATGAACTGGCAGGATAAAAGTTATGGAGCGATGATTACCAACATTCCTCTAGAAGAGACATTTATGAGCTTTTTTAGTGTCGAGCCCAGACCACAAATTTAAAAAACGCGGCAGGAGGGAAAAGCAGCGCGCTTTGATGATGCTCTATGGATAATTTGCGAAGGCGTTTAATTTTCTAATCTCTCTTGATTATAACATTTCAGGGCAATTTCTGTGTTATGATTTTACAAGCTAAATGTCTTGCTGTTATGTTGTGTTGACCTGGCTGTGACAAGTGGTAAAAAATCACATTTGTAATACTTAGAACTATATCAGGACTTCTCCCTTTCCTCCACATCCCACTTTAGTTTAGCTGAAATCACTACAGATGTAGACTAATATTGAGTAAAAAGAATTAGAGCCATAGATGATCACAGGTGAACACAGATCCTTCAGTTTGTAAGGAGCTGGTGTTGACCTTCGCTGTGCTGTCAGTAAAGAACCGGCTCAGGAAGTCAGCATTCAGAAACATCCTGCCAGGAAACCCTGCTCTTAATAGCTCAGTCTGGACACAGAAACACACCAGACAGAAAAACGCCTGACTCTACAGTTTACATAAAGATGTCTTTAAAACCCACTGTAGTTACATGAAACAAATAATAAAAGGTAGTAAAAATTAACATAATACTGTATGAGGATGTGTCTACAAACAAACAGGAAGCAGTGTTTACCAAAAACAGATGGCGGGGTTGTCGATTCTTCCTGGTGACCTTCATCAGGGTGCCCTCCTTCACAAAGACCTGATTTAAAATAATACACATCTGTTTCACAAGTCATGACACACAGAGGGCATCTGCAATTATTAATGTTGGTTTAAAAACCATGCCGACTGGGGATTCCCAGTTAAATAATTGTATAAAGGGCAACACAGGGGTGGTGCAGGGCAGACAGGGTGGGCTGGCAATCAGCAGAGAGAAACAATGCTGTTATCAGAGTCATACCCTGCCAGGCTGTAGCAGGCCCCGTTGGCCATGAACGCTGTACTCAATGTTGACCAGACGCAACAAG
Organism: Datnioides undecimradiatus; assembly: GCA_008933995.1. Classification (NCBI taxonomy): domain Eukaryota; kingdom Metazoa; phylum Chordata; class Actinopteri; order Lobotiformes; family Datnioididae; genus Datnioides; species Datnioides undecimradiatus. The sequence continues at coordinate 10,220,418 of WARS01000013.1, forward strand.
TTCTCCTGAGACACACAGAGATATAAAGGAAAAATAAGATGCCAGATCAATAATGAATGAGCATTACCGTGAACCTCAAACTAATCTTACACTCTTTTTTTTGAGACATAGTTTTCTGCTTGATCACCTAGACATCATACAGACCTATTCTTCTCTAAAGAATGAGTCTAACCCTTTAGAAATATCATCATTTGGCATGTGACTCATATCTTTTGTGGCTACTAGAACAGTAGTTAGAGTCATGTGCCAATGTGGTGACATCAGCATGCTAACATGCTAACTATGTCAATACTAAAATGCTGCTGTTTAGCCAGTGTAGTCATTATCTAACTTGGGTATGCTAGCATGCTAACATTTGCTGATTAACACTAAGAACAGATAGAAAGTTCTGGATACATTTGATGTAATGATGATGATGAAGGTAAACGTTCAGGGATCACAAAAGTTGTTTCAGTTCAACATACAAGGAGCAAGAACATGTGAAACACAGTTTATCTTAACCCATCCTATAGTTTAGCTTGTTTCCCTCATAGACCGTGTAAAAGGTTTCCCTCAAAATCTGTCCAGCCAAATGGATCAAATGGTGAGACGGAGAATCTGAGGGGTTGCCAGATGATTAACATGATAGTAGAAAAACAGGACACATTTTAGTATATATATTTCTGCTACACAATGCTTTTTATTTCAGACGTTGATCTAATTTTTCTTTTCTTTTTTTCTTGTGTTTGTTAGAAAAATGCTTTGTTCGAAGGAGCCCAAAGCCAGAAGGTTTGGGAAACACTGCTCTATGCTTTAATAGATTAAAAAAAACATGAGGTTAAATTGGAAAAAAGATACATTTCCTTCAATGATGTCTCCTTTTGTTGTATAAGAGTTTGAATGTGGATTCAAACTTAGGAAAATGCATGATTTAGACTGATATCTTAACAATATAAACAGGAAATTAATAGATTTTTAGTAATATCATTTTGATCATTTGTTGGTATGAACAGGCTTTCTTATGTGTTAATTTAGAAGCTGTTAACTTTAAATCTTGAAAATCTCAGGACCTGAACTCTAAGTAGATGACTTGGCAGGGAAGATGTTAAAATTTTAAGAGGTCACAAAGTACATACACTTTAAGAATTAGACTCTTTTCCAATTTTTCCAAATCCCAGACCTTTGACGCACAGAAACAACCCATATTGTTTGAATTACTATACTGAGGGATTCTACATTCTATATGTGTATTAATGTCTGCGTGTTCAATACTTGCCAAAGTTAAGCTTTAAATAAGATCCCAGATATTTGTGTACATGAATTTCATATACTTTCACATGATACTCACCCCATGTTTTAGGCTGTCGTTTGCTTGATCTGCAATGTCAGACACTACCGCCACAGCAGCTGTATAAGACATACACAGAGGGAGGAATCAGGAGACACACTTCGTGTCCAGAAGCAAGCACACGTTCACGATAAACATTCATATCTGATGAGATGTCTCATGTTCTCTCTCTTTATGTTGAAAGTCACCCAACATAAAACTCATAATGAGTCAGTTGCCCAGATATGTCAGCAAGCCTAGACTGGGTTGGCTCCCTTATCGGAGATAAGAGATAGTGTTGCTGCAACTGGTCTTCTCATGAATTACACATTACAGTCTTCAAACAGAACAAAGCTGAAATGACCGCCTGGTGGGCTACCAGCATGAACAAAAAATCTAAATTGGCTCCCTCATGGCCCTCTCTCCATGCCAAATGAGAGCAAATAAATTCCCTGTAAACACAGAGAGACAAAACACAAGCCAGTAAGGCTCTCCTGTGACTAACAGAGTGGGCATCCTCTGTCCACACTGGGTCTGCTCTTTGTTTATGGTACCTTGGGTGTCTTCATATTCCTTGGAATCAGGGGAGAGGTTATTCAGATAATCTGTAAGAACAGTGAGAGAAAAAAATGCAACCACTATGAGCAAAATATGTTTTTTTAATTCAGAAAAGATACTCTAAATGGTGTCTTTTACATGAGACTCACCAGTGAGGAGCATGCGGTACTGAGCCACACGCACAATCACCTGCAGGAGCTGATGTTTCAGAGACACTTTTTCCCCAGCTGGACTCTGCTGCTGAGACGAATAAAGCAAACATTTTCATTTTTTCATTGCTGCTCATTCAGGAGAGATTTACTGTTGAAATCTACATGAACTTTGGCCAAATATATCAGTGTCTCAGTAATCCTATTATTTATGATTACTAACCACCCTCTCTTACACACACACATTCAGGGTGAAAAGAAAAAAATGATAGTCAATCAAGAGTTTTCATTTGGTTGAACAGGTTTAATTCAAAAGCGTGGCATATTATCCTGTCAGCAGCTTTCCGTCTAAAAACTCGAAATTACAAACTCAGAATCAATGAAACTCATGATGATGAAGGGCAAAGTGTATTAATATTAATCCACAAAGTGCTGAGGAGAATCTAATGACTTTTAAACATGGGTACTCTTAAATCAGACAGAGAAAACTGCTCAGCTCTGCAAAGACTTGTCCTCCGTGGTCTATAAACTGGAAGGAAAGTTTGTCCATGGCTGGATAATATCTGATTGTAAATTAAATAGTGGATACGGAACAGATACTGCAATCTCCCTCTTGACCTGTGAAGCTTACTATCATACCCCTTTCTTTAACACTGTATGTTTCATTTCTTATCAACTTAATAGCCTCTCTGGCTGTGTGGTTTGAAAAACGCTGTCTTGTGTCTGGTCATTTAATTGAGGCTAATTATAACTTGAGGCAAATTATAACTCACTAAAGTGTGATGCTTGGATATGTGGTGGAGCTCAGATCAGCTGCAGGGAAATGCAATCTACGTAAATTTTAAGATTCCCCTGTTTTTAAAGAAACATTCAGTGTATAATTGTCGTTCTGAGTGGCTCTTATCAAACATATTGGTTCTTAACATCCAAACATACAGTATCTGTTTTTCCTTCGGGTGTCATGAAAGATGAAGCAAACCGTGTAGTTGTTGCTTTAAATTAAATTACTACTTTTATTCACTTAGCTGTCTGTCTTTTACTTGAACCATTTAAAGGTTTGCATCCTTTACTTTTTGTCCCAAAAGCTCTCTTACACTGACTCACACGCAAAGTCCAATACCAAGCACTTAACAATCACCATCTCTGCTTCCAAGAAAAACTTGGATCCTTGTCATTGCACGTAGGATACACACACAAACACAGAGTCAACTCTGCCAGCGAGAGATCACATGCAGAGATAAGTGTGGCTCTTGATACATATCAAACATTTGAGGCTGAAATCAAAATGACTCTGAATTCAAACATTGAAATTATTATTAAATGTTTTGTGCTCACATATTTCAGTCATTCCAAATGCTTCCAGTGTTCCTGCTTTAGTGGTGTTTAGATGCTTAAAAAGTAAGCATAACATTTATATCACATAATAGGTGAGGTAAAGCATACAGAAATCCCTCGTGGGGGAACGAGTGAGAGTATCACAACATAATGATATCATGATGTCATGATGATGACAAAATACGGCTAATATGCTAGACCTTGTTTTGTTGTTGCTTTGTTAATGTTGATAACTTGACAAAATTAATAAAATAGAACTGTGCATGCATAAGCATGATCGCAGCCTTGTGGTAAGAGAGGATTCGTCTTGTGATATGTGTGTGTCTATTTTATTTTAAATCTGAATTTTGAATGTTTTCAAAGTCAGTTTTTAAGGACTTTAGAGAGGCGCTGTAGGTCTCAAACCTCAAACTGGTGAACAATGGCTGAAAAGGCAGGTGAAGTTCGGCAGCTGTCCTCCAGCAAGCTCATACTTCGGTCATAGTGGCCAATGTAAGTGGTGAAAACCAAGAACTCTGCTTTTCTGGACAGGAAGATGTCTGCGATCCTCTGGCTCTCCTCCCTGAGGATAGAAACAGTGGTGTAAGGTGGAGGAAAAGCAGCATGTGTCAGTCCTAAGGACACATGCTCTCTGAGCTGCTTGAATGAGGGCACTCCATCATACGAGACCATCATACGATGTACATGTCTCACCAGTGTCGAATCCGATTCTCCAGCTCGTTGAGGATTTTGCGGTGCAGCGTGTAAACATCAGGCAGCTCGTTGAGAATCTCTCGAAGTCTCTCTTCACCCAATACAGGCTCTCCTTCGTCCCCGACTGCAGACCCCACTGCTTCCCGAAAGTCCTGGCACACAGGCAAGAGTGGAGGGATTGAGGTTATTTTTCATAGTTTAATTATTATTTGGGAGTCTTTCTGAACTTCAAATTCAGCAAACTCTTAATTTCTCCACTGTTTTATTACCTTCTATTCTACTGCAATATAACAAGATAACACCTGACAGCAGGGAGGACGTGAGCTATTATATCAAGAAACTCATCTTTGATAAGACCACTGGAAGAGTGGTGGTCTGTGTCACTAGTTTAATCTCAACACTGGAGTGATATCATCTAAGAAGGGTAGTGGGAGGACAGCACTTGCTCCTTCATCATCATCACTGATGAGATGCCCTTGAGCAATGCACAAAATCCCTGACTCTCCCGGTGAAGCTGCTCAGAAACCAACAGATAAGACTGTGTGTTTGTTTTGTGCAGATTTTACGTGAGAGTGTGAATTGTTGTGTAGCAGATGTTCCTGGAAATGAGCATTCATACTCTGCTTAAAGAAAAGGAAATTTATACAAATGGAGCTAAAGTAAGTATAGTGTCAATGTCCTCATAAATACATACAGAAGTCATTTGTGACAGGACATGACTAGTCAGGACAGGCAAGCAGACAAAGATGTCTACATTTCTTCTTTTCTTTCATGTGTACATCTTCAAGATCAGCACTACAGAGTGCAGATAAGCTGCTGCAGCAAGTAGACACTACTGGAATTCCCTCACATGTAGAAAATATGCATAGACATACACAAGAATTATATTAAATAGTAAATTATATATAATATATAACATATATAACAATATATCACTTACTTCCTGCAGGAGCTTGAGGGCTTTTACATGTCTATGAACATAGAAATAAATACATTATTAAACAGGAACCTGATTAATTTTGTCCGATAGGGCATTTAATAAGGAATACTAGTGTACATGTAACTTACAATCTCTCCGTATCCACTAGCTCTTTCGCAATGTAAAAGGCCCTGGATCGGCCGTCAGGCTGCAAACAATCATATTATTTACTTGTAATGAGCGCAGGGTTAGAAAGAGCAAAAGCATTTTGGCAGCAGTTCAACAAATAACTGGCTCCCCTCTCCACATCATCTCCAAGCGGCAATCAAATTCTAAATAATGAGGACAGCCTTGTAGTAGCCCATTAACCTCCATTAACCCATATTAAAATGCTGGCTTGTGAGGGCAATTTTGCAATTGCCCAAGGTGAAAAACAGTTTACTTTGTTTTATTTTGATCTGTTCTGTTCATTAAATATGTCATTATTTCAGTCCACCGTTTGGTGAAAGGTGACACTAGCCCTTACAAAGTAGTGAGACAAAACAAAACAAAACAAATCACTTTTTAAAGGGAACAGTCCTTTAGTGAAAACATGAGAAAATGGTGGAAAAATCGCATTGTTAATGAAGTCATGAAAATTTTTGAACATTTGAGAATCAGGATGCATTTTTTAATCTCAGCACACAACACAAATTTGTCAGAACTTACCAGTCTGTCATAATTGCTGTCTGCACCTCCATCTTCCTCTTCTGAGGTGCGTCCTTGGTCTTCCTCACCTGCCGTCTGTCTACCAACATCCCCCATGGAAACAGTCTGTGGAGTTTGTGGAGCAACAGCCACTGAACACACATTGTAGGCTTCTGTGTAGGCACTGGTGAGAAGAGAAGAGAAGAGAAGAGAAGAGAAGAGAAGAGAAGAGAAGAGAAGAGAAGAGAAGAGGGGTGATGATAAATTATGCAGGCACAGGATAATAACTGACTGATTCCTGATGAACAAAGTAGAGGGAAGACATGTTTATGTGTACCTCCGTACAACAAAGCTGAAGCAGTTAAGACTGTGAACAGGGTGAAAGCGAAAGCCTGGCTCTATCCTAAGGTCACCTTATCTACCTACCAGCCCCTCTTAAACTCACTAGTAGACACATCTCATTTGGCTGGGAGCAGTAACTTCCTTTAGTCTCCACTCGAAGCCTGAGAAGTGTTACTGGTCGTGAAAATGATTTGGCATGATATAGTCTTTACCTTAAGATTTTGTCTGAACCAGAAAAATGTAACATGTTATTTGGTGAGCTTAATGATGGTGGTAGACATGGACATGATGTGATCTCCACCAGAAACCTAAAAAGTATATGGGGCAAAGGCACCAACTACTCCTTAATTGATTTTTAGGGACAACAAAGATAAATCATTCAGTAGATCTCAAGACAGAGTGAGGTTGGGACGTTAGAAAAAGCTAACTTAGTGTGAGAGAACAAAATATATTTCTTATTTCTGTTTCTTTAATTGTCCTTTGACCCCTTGGTGTGGTCCTGACCCATTGTTGGGAACTGCACATCTAGTCTTTAAAGTGGCATTTAAAGATTTACCAAACCATATAGTTTGTACCACAAATTTGACTCAGTGGTTTAATAATATGAACTGTATTCAAACCTTCATTCTTGTGACAATAAATCAGATGAATTTCATTTAATCATCCAAACCATCTTTATGGTCCATTATGATTGTCTACCTTGAAATACTGCTATAATAAACATATTCAGCGAATGTGAATAGATAAAACATTGCAGGTCTAGAGAAACCAATAAACCGATCCTGAAAGGCCTGCGGTGACAACTGTACCCAACTAGGGACGCATGTCGGTGCTTTATGCTATGAGACTCTTTTCTGCAGGGAGCCCAAATGAATACGCTAATGGCTGCAGCTCTGCGGGGAGTGTCAGCCATGCACATAAAAACACGTCCTTAAGTTACAGTAGTGGTGCAGCAGTCCTCTATGTGACCAATTGCCTTGCCACCATTCCTGCTATGCTCCACTCCGAGCTCCAGTGGATTTAACCCCACTGAGATGCAAATTGGCTACGTATGAACAACATATGTGAGCAGTTCAGATCTCTGCATCGCACACATTAGAACTGCATGGCCCATTACTGTTCAAGGGATCAAACTTTGGATGAGATACCAGACAGAGTTTGAACCACATAGTGCATGTGCAGTGTCTATATTAGGCTTTTATATCACTCCCATATCAACTGCCTCTGTCACTTCTCAAAGTCCTCAGGCTCAAGATGAAATCTATGGAGATAAATTACAGAAGGAGATAAGAAATAGTCATTTTCTTTTTGCCTCAGGTTCATTGGAGAGCCTATTTGTTCCAGTGATAGCAGTGATGGGGCAAAGGCACCAATGATCTCCAAACTATGATGTGCTAATATTGCCCCCTCAGGCAACTGTAAAACTAACAGCCTCAACCACTGACTGAGGTTGGTGTCCATCCGGATATTGCTTTGCTGTGATTACAGGCACAGTGTTCAAGCTCAAAGTGTGGAAAATGATGCTGCTGGTTTTTATGTATTTTGTGATGAAGAGGCAATGACATAAAAAGAAACTGAAGAAACCTAATGCTGAATGACACCTTATTTTTTTCCAAACTTAAATGTTTTTCAGATTTACTTTAAAATTTTATTTACTATTTAGTACTAATAAAATATCTAAAAGGAATAAAGTACAAGATAACATAAACAAAAGTTTAACTTCTTCAAAAAGGCATCTGTTAGCATAAAACCTTTGGCTTATCTGACTCTACTAATCAATTGTTTTTAGTGGACATTAAAAACACAGCAGAGCATACCTGTCCCCATCATTTTCAACATGAATGATATTTTCACAAGGAAAAACTACAGAATGATTCATTAATAATTACTGATTATTTTCTCCAAATCAAATAATAAATTAACAATTTAGTAGTTACAATTCGACTCCCAGTCAATAGAAAATACTTTAGAGTCAGACCTATTACATTTTTAATGATTTATTTAATTTAATGCTTTCAAGGTATCCAGTAAATCTACATGAGTGGATATTTACCTATCCATATTCAACAAAATATCACTTACATAACATTTCACTTCACATTTCACTTCATAAATGAAAGGCACACAACTTTCTAATAGTTCTAATAATAGGATTTAAACTGCTGTTTACACACTGAAAACAAATGTGAAAACTCACTTATTTGAGAAAAAAACTAACAAAGGACTTTGTCATCATACTGTTGTGACTGAGGCCACAGAATGGAGGCGCCAGAAGAGAGAAGGAGAGCGTACAATGTAGATTGTGATTAACCTGTATTCACTTTTTGCAGGAGAAAATACAAAACATGAAGTTTTAATGTGCCAAATGTTTGTCTTACATTTGATAAAATGTGTATTTTAAAGGATTTGTTGTGCAGTTTTTCTTGCACAAATAACCTCAATGATAAGATGGAACCACTACAGTGAACAACTGCAGACTACAGAACATACTGAGATTATATCTCAGCCTGTTGTTCCTGACTGGATAGAGAAGAGCAATGACTCCACTATGCTCTGACTATTAATCATCCTGAGCGGCCTGTATGATATGGGGACAGCCACCAGGAATGCAGGGGGGATGGGTTAATGTCAGCACAGTATGGTTGATCATACCGACAAATATCACCACAGCAGGGAGGCTGTACATACTGCATCAACACAAGAGACTGTTTCAGCCATAAAAAAGACTATTTGTAAATGAAACAAGGTTGGTTTCACTTAGATCTGAAGATACCACCACCACCTCCAGCACTGCCTCCAGTGTTTCCTTGTCTACCATCAGACATGTCCCAACAACACACAGCCATATCACAGCTTAGTACATCTCACTGCATAACAAGAGGGAAGCTACTGCACTGTCCTCCCTACTGTACCACTGTAGACCACATTCATGTCTGCTATGTTTCCATCAGGGGACCCAACATAATAAATAGTTATAAATCCTCTTCCCCAGGGGCATTGTTAAACCCTCACAGTGGCCGAGCAGTAATAAAAAAGACTTGTGCTCAGTGTAAAAGATGGCGAAGATCACTAATATTATGTCCAGCATCATCAATCTGCATGAGTACACACTTGCACCAGCTGCATGTTTCGATGGATTCCAGCCAGTCAGTCGGTCAGCCCATCTTGTTGCTCCAAACTAAAATATCTCAACAATTTTTGGATGGATTTCAGTGACATTTTGTACAGGTATTCGTGATCCCCAGGGGGTGAATCCTAAAACCTAGATTTGTAGAGTGTGTTCCATATATCATATAATTGCATATCAGTAGAGTAAAAATATTTTTGTAATTTTTTTTGCATGTTAGCATTTAACTCAGGTATAACCACACAGGTGCTTGGCTGCATTCTGAGACATAGTTACATACCTTTCTGTTTCCTGCTCAGGTGACTGAGTTTTACTCTTGAACCCAGGGAGACTGCTCATGTCCACGTAACCATCAGTCTCATTGGCAGAGGACAGCACTCTACAGGGACGGTCAAAGAATGGCGTGTGTCGCACAGGTCTTTGCTGTGGAACCTGAATATTCTCGTAATCTGAGCTGATGGCAGGAACATTCTCATAGTCTGAGGTATCTGTGTTGGGGAAGGAGATTGAGCGAGGCTTGGTCAGGGGAAGAGGTGTGAAAGGCACACGTGAGCGGTCTTCAAAGGACTCTACCCGGATGACGCTGCGATTGAGGAAGGCCACCGAAGTCCCTTTTCTTTTGCTGTCCTTGTAGTACAAGAATTTAGAGGCTGGCTCAGGTGAAACATGAGGTTTCCTAGCAGAGCGTGAGTTGAGCTGTGGAGAGCTGCTATTGCTGTGTCTATCTAAGTCCAACAATCTGCTGGACATGTGGTGGCTGGACTCTGCTGAGGACGGGTTGACATCCACCACAGGCTTGCTTTTGTCTGTTTTCCGTCTAAATTTAAGCATCAGGAAACGCTTAATGGAGGATTTCTTTTTTCTGTTTTTCTCCAATGAGTCTGCTTCGATGAAGAGTGAGGGGGAACTCTTCGTAATGGGCCTCTTGGTGATATAGGCAAGCTCAAATGGAGGAGGAATCTCTACTACAGATGTTGGAGTAGAAAGGCCACTGGATGACAGAGGTGAGCACCGTGAGAAGCTTCCAGACGAACAAATGGCTCCTCCTTGTCTTGGGGATCCTTCCCTGTAACTGAAGACTCCAAAAGGTGTGTCTTGTCCCTCCATGGAGAGGGAGCGTGGGTACAAGGACAAATGATGGGGTTTAGCGTAGCTCTTGTGCAGCACTGAGCCTAACATGGGGCTGCTGCTCAGTGCAGGTTGTCCAAATACACTCATATGGGGCCTCTGAACAAACTGCGCCCCCGTTTCTGCAGCATTACTATTAAGGCGGTGTGACAGTGAGCGGAACCGCAACTCTGACGTCTTATCAAAAGGAAAAACATTCTTTCCATCTGAACTGTGCCTGGGCTCCTCATAGACATGCTCATCACTGATGTCCTGCTCTGTGTCAGTGGTGTCCTCTAGAAATGGCACTATGTGACCGTCCAGGTCCTCCTCATCCCTGAATATATCTGAGTCATCTGGGGAGATCAGCTGGCTTTCAGAAAGAGAGGATGTTAGTGAGGTGTCTGTGTCCGTTGGCACTGAGATGGACACCAGCCTGAACCTTGGTTGGCAGTCCAAATGATTCAAAAAGGTGTCCCCTGTTTCAGCTTTGGACTCTTCCATTGTCCATTTCTGATAAGTTCCTACCTTGTTTTGGTCACTGTTGTGGCAGCTGTACCCATTGTTACCAATCTCCACATAATCCTCAGAGGATTGTCCATTTTCTGCTGTTTCCTTATATTTCCCAGCTGATATTGCACTGCTATTTACAGACAGAAGTTTCTGTGGTGTGAGTGGACTCTCTGGTAGGCCACAAGCTATGTTATTTCTTGGCATCATCTCGTTGTTAATGATGTCCTCAGAAGAGACGTAATAAGGCTCGTGAGTTGAATCCTCCTCTAAGATATTTCTCTTAGGTGGATCACAGACTTGTTTGTGGTGTTCAGGAATAAAGTCATAAAAACTAATGTTCTGTATGTTCTCACCCCTTTCCTTTATTTTATGACCACATCCAAACTTCAGGATGCTGCACGTGATGCCACAATCAGGAGCAGATTCCTCTTCTTTCTCCTCTCCATCTATTAGAGAAACTTGGGTTTCTGTGTCATTGATGAGGAGACCGGGTTCGTCTGTGAGAGACTCAGTTAAATCGTCTGCCGTGCAGTCACCTGCTTCATCCTCCTGAACCTGAAGCTTTTCATGCCGCTGCAAAAGTCGATCCGTAGCAGAATAACAGCCTGCCTCCTCATCAATGCTATTAACAGAAATGTCTCCTACTGAGAGGCCATCTGTATCAGCCAGGGCCTCGCCTCCGTCACAACCTTCAGCTTCCATACTCTCTGTCATGTCTGTGTCAACCATCTCCACCACCTCCTCAGAGTCAGCTGTGAGTCCAGCATCACTGACCCAAAGTGTTTCCTGGGAGTCTACCTCCTCTGTTACAGCACTGTCAGTTAATCTCCAATCCTCATCCATCTTCTGAATCATGTCTTCTTCCTCTTCCCTTTCCTCTTCTGTCCCCTCTCTGTCCTCTGCACCCCGTGACACACTATCAACATCTTTCTGTGGTGATTTTAAGGTGTAGATGTTAATTTTTTTCTCTGCTGGCAACCTGTCTGCAACCACTTTGTTTAGGCTGTTCTCTGGCTCAGGCTCTTCATCAACCTCATCATCTGAATTGAATGGGCTGCCATTAATGCATCCTCCCTGGTTGCCATTGAGCACTAGTGCAACTTTAGGTTTTGGGGCTATTGAAGGTTTGGGACCCCTGGCTGCAGACATGAGAGGGGAGGGCAGCTTCAGGCTGGCGTGACAAACAAATCTTGGCTTAGGAGCAACAGAAGGCTTGGTGCAGTCTGAAAGAACAACAGGAAAAGGAAACTGTAAGATTATGCGCTTTAAAATAGCTTACAGGTCATTTGTATTGTGTCCTGGTGACCTAAAACCGTTTAACAGATATTCTAAATATTTTCATTTTCTTCTTGAAATGTGTACAATATTTGTTAAAGAACTAATTTCAAAAGCTATCAAATGTTGATACTTACGAAAATGAGCAATCCAAGCTAAAAACTGGTACTAAATGGACACAATAGTGGACTTAAAATGAATTATGTTTGCTTTTACATCCTTTGAGAAAGACTACAAAATCAGGGATTTCCCTGACTCATTTCCCGTGATTCAAGAGAAACCCCTCTCAAGTTGCCTTTAGCGCTTACAGCAAAGGACAGTGACAGAAAAGCAACACGTCATTTATATGTATTTATACATTTAACTCGCGCAAAAACATATGACCACTTTCAGAGAAGGAGCTTTTCTGAGAATATCAAGGCAATTCCCAAGCTAGAAAAGACTTGATGCCGTTAAGAAATAATGGGACCTAAAAACCACTGCAAAGCTGGCTGGGGGTCCAAAATGTATTCACGACTAAATGATCTAAATGATCACTGATGCTAAATCACACTGAAATTTCCTTATTTTATCAGAAAGGTGTAAACTGAATAATTTACCTGCTTACACTGCCCTCGGCTCGGTTATTTCAACACACTTTGATTTGCTTTTCATGTTGCTTCATAAATTGACCATATTCACGGGAATTTACAAAAAAGTCATATACAACTTCTCTCCCCAGCTCCATGCTTACTAGTCACTATCGTAAAAAATACTCAATCCAACACGCAGGTCAATAGCAGCTTTTAAGACCTTGTCATTTGAAATAAATTATCTTTACCTGCGTTCATTTTGGCGAATCGACCGCCTCCAACATCTCGTCCACAGAAGCAGCTTCGATACACAGAAATTTTTAATTAACGCGACAAAAACACTGAGTCAAACTCTGTTGAACCGTCCTAGGCTGAGTGGGTCAGTCCGACTGAACACAGCTCTGACTATTTTCCTCTGAGAGGGAGACGCCGCTCAGCTGATCGTTGGTGCGTCCTACAGCGCGCAGGACGCGACTAGAAACCAAATGGAGAGAGAGCTCACCATGACACCAGCCTCCAGGATCCCTCTGCCAGCAGCAGCACGTCCAGTCAAGTGTTGCAGATGTCAGACAGATGTTACAGATTGACTAGTAATGTACCGCATTTTTTAATGCTGATACAATGATATAATGATAATAACAAAATCTGTGTTTAAGAACGTTTCTTGAAACACAACATCTCTGGTGGCGAAAATAACAGAAGTAATGCTACTACGTTACAATAAGACACCTTTTAATAAAATTATTTATTATTTCATATTTCTTATTAATTCCTTCATCACTGCCAAATTTTGGGTTGCTAGGCTGTGAAAACTGCCAAGAACTGCTGAATGAAATATCTTTCATTAATGACATATTAGTACTTGCACAGGCAGATGCTATTTAGAAGGACTGAGGCCCATTTATTTATAAATTTGGTTGATATATTGTAGTACAATGTTATCCAGCAAGTCATGATGAGGTGAAAATATAATCTCAGATCCCAGTTGTTTTATGGATGACATTAACATAAAGCTATATTTCACAATATTACTAATGATGTCTCATTAAAAGACACTGGCCGATCTGTCATCTTAAGTCAACTCTCCTGTATTGATAAACCAGCCGTGTTTCCCTGCACACCATCTGACTGTTTGATTGGTGCATAACAGGCTCTTTTCTACATAACAGGAAACTGCTCTCCCTGTTTCCTGCACAGCCCAGCTTCACATCCTCATGCTCACATTTAACCCCTTGGTGAATTAACTGTGACTCACAGGCGATGAAGTCAGGGAGGCTATTTTTACTCTTGTATTGTGGTCAGCTGGTGGAGATTTATTGTACAAAAACTATCTGTGCTGTGTATCACGGTAGCAAACATTCAGGACTATTAAATTGGGGAGTGGCTTTGCGGAGGGTCAGGTCCTGGTTGTTTTTACTCCAAACCCAATACACAGCAACACATGAATCCATTTTCTATTTGGTGCCATTTGCATTGATATATGGGCTGACCACACGCTGAAAAATTACCCCATTTCAGACCATAAAATATGAGTGTGATTAGATGTAATCCTAGTATTACATAGACAGTGTGTTAGAAATTACTTGGACAAAGGCTCCTCCTGACCAAACAGCACAGTGAAGCAGCCAGAGTCTTTCTGGGAGACTGAAGCTCTCAGTGCTGATGAGTCTGCGCACCACAGTGAGGAACAACATCTGCTTATATTCTTATCAATTAAAAAATGTGTTTGTCCGCAGACATATAACATGATTGTTAATGTTGTGGTTCTCATTGTCTCCCTAATAGTTCACAACATTGGTACATTCAATGTTTCCAAGCAGAGTGAAAAATATTATGTGGCTTCACCTTTGACCAACTTTTGTTGGTGCAATAATGGTGTTTTCATTTCGAATCAATATAGGGGGGAAGGTGGGACCTGCAGTCTGCGGATGGAGAGAATGATGATAAACATGGCCAATACGAAAACATGTTTAGGGATGAGAGCGTGTCCCTACTCACTAAACATACACAAAGAAGTGGGTAAAGCATAATGCCAGAGACATGTTGATACTGCCAGCAGAACAATGTGTTCTCCTTTGATACTTTACGACTTCCCCAGGCTGTTTGTGGCTCCCAGCTTTAAAACAGTTTATACTCGATAAAGAAGCAAATCTTAAAAAAACAAAAATACATTTCAATAAAGACTCAGCAGTTTCTCTTGAGAGATGGCCAATGGAGTTTTTAACTAATGTTAGTAAAACGGTATACAATATATAGAATACAATGCTTTTGCTGGGAACTTTTCAGCTGAGGATTAAAGTGAAAGTTCAGATTTTTTGTAGTGAGGTTGTCTGAGTTACCCCATCTCCAGTTTGAGCTAAGCAATGTACTGCTTTGGACTGACTTAGAATAAACTACAGTGCCCGCATTTATCCAAATGATGGAATAAGTCACACAGTGTTGCTGACAGATGGGTGGTTGCTACACTAATAATACTTGTTATGATCAACGTCTTGTTGGCTTTATGAATGTGATTTAATGAAAGATATGATATATATTATATTATGTAATTAAAGTGTAAATAAATATAATCCAGACTTAGCCTTTAATGCTTTGACTTATATCTCTTTAAACACACCTTGTAAGGTGTCTCAGAGCACAAGTCTTTCAAAAGCTAATTCTTTCAACTTGCCGCACTACAATTTGATGGATTGTGCTGCTCTTTGAAAATCAAAATTAATGTGTGTATTTATTGATTAGGGGTTCAACACCTAATCAATAAATTGTCATCTATCTCTGTGGATATATAGGAGATCCAGGTCAGATGTATATAGAGCCATGATGTATTGTATGTGTACAGTGGCAGTATTGAACAATGTCAGTATATTTTCAGTAAAAGATTAGAAAAACAATTCGAGCAGGTCTGAATCCCGAGGTCCATCTCTGTCTGTGTGTCTCCTGTTTGCGTCAGGCGAGGAAAGAGTGCGTCTCCTCCTCTCTCCTGCTCTGAGGTAAAACAATAAGACTGGGGCTTAAAAAAGGAACTCCATCTTGATATACTCCTTCCTGTGACTGTTTTCAAGTCTTTCAGCAAAACTAGAGCAGAGAGGGCGTAGTCACCAAACTTAATGGATAATTCCAGTTATTTTCAACGTGGCCTTATTGTCCTACTTTTTGACATCATTACAGGTTTATAAGGTTAAAAAAATCTGCACTCACTAAACTTTGTGTTTCCAGCTGAAGGAAGCACTTATTAGAAGTCTATTGCAACTCCCTTTGTTAATTTCTTTTGTAATGTAGCTTCAAACATGTCCAACTTAATTTGTCCCACTTATGTGACATAATTTTTCATAAAACCATGTACTAAACAATAATCGAGCATACTGAACATATACAAACTGAAATAGGAAAGAAAGGAAATAGATTTACACCGATTCCTACTTTCTCAAAACTAAGCGCAGACATAAAACGCAGATGAACATTGTGTATCCTTGGAAAGTATTGTAGGCTTGTGCTGTGTTTGGAAAACTGAATCCTGTAAACTGTCAAGTTTTTTTGAACCAATGGGACGCAGGAACAAACTCTTGTGTCATGGCTATCTAATTTTAGTTTTCCTTCACATCATGACAGGGAAACAAACACAGCTGGAGGGTTGTTTTTGTTCTTCTGTGAGAACCTTCTGACAAGTGCACAAAGGGATAAGTTCTGACAAAGGAAAGCTGTAAAAATAAGATTCATGAGGTACAGAAACATTTTAAATCTATTTGAATATCATGTGTTTGTTGACATATTTTTGTGTTAATGTTTCATTCTTTGTACAGACTTATGACTGAAAATAATTTACCTTTATAGGAACTAATAAACACAATAAGCTTCATTTGAATAATAAACCTTAAACGAGTACTTCACCAGTAGCATTGCATTGCTATATCTCTGTCTAAACAGATAGAAACTGATGAAGCAGAGCCAGGGACATCTATGTCTTTTGTTAAGTCGTGTTCTTCCTTGTTGAAGCCTGACATTATGCACAGTGCATACAGACAGTCAACAGTTTGGTCAGAAATTCGGGTGTGCTAGGCAAGTGGCCTGAATCAGAGAAAAGAAACAGGCCTCAGAGGTCAGAGGTCACCTCACTTGTTTTTAACTACACACATTCAGGTTTACTTTATTTTTAAACTTGTAGTTTTCAGACCCAACAGGTACTGCTTTAAATGACATCACTTGAGCCATTTTATCAGATTCTGGCTAGGTGAGTGAACTAAGTGGTCAAGAAAAGTATCAAATGTTATCAAACAATCAGCAGAATAGACCGTTTCTATTCTCACAACGTCACCGAGAGAATTCAGTGCAGCCTTGACTCAATACAATAAACAAAGGAAAAAATAATTAAGCAGTTTGAATTGTGATAAAATATTTTAACTGGATATAGGCAGTTTTGTCACTATTATAGTTTAATGATGCTTCATATTTTCTTTAACACTGTCATGAAATGTACCTGTAAAATCAGTATTGCATTCCTTTTAACATCTTCTATGCACAAGGAATGCAATAGTAAAATGTGCATTAAAACACTTGCTGAGATTTATTCATTGGCCCTGACTTTCAACAAATTAATCACTGTTGATTTAAGTGACAGCTTTTAACTGAAACCGAATAATAGATCCATCAGCTTGTTGTCATGGGAAGCAATAAGTCTAATGACCATATTTATTTAGGCACAGATCACCCATCTCTGCAAAACCACAGTGGATTAACCTGAACTGATCTTTGTCATGCGTGTTATGTGTGTCCTCAATAGTGTTTAGTTAGTTTGTATGCAGATGAGATGTTTTCAGGTGATGGAAGTGAATTATTGAACACAATAATGACAAAATGACAACAAAATCTCACGCAACAGAGATTCAACTAAAGTTTATATTCACTTTATAACACTTTATATCACTGTAAATAAGTGAGCTGGTAATCTTAGCTTAGCATAAAGACATAAAGATAATATAGTCTACAAGTGGCTTCATTTTTACTGTACAGGCATGAAAGTGTCATTAATCAAAACTGACTTTCAAATAAACAAAGTAGTGTCTTTTCCCAAAATGTTACACGTTTCATGTAATGATTATGTTTACATCTCTACATTCTTTGAACATTCTTTCATTTACATAAACATGCATCCCACTCTGACTTTTCTGTGCTTGTTTTTGTTAATATTGGTGTTTGTGGCTGCTGTGTGTTTAAAATCCAATATTCACTTTGGTTTGGCAAACCACAAATTAAGTTTCATTAATAATGAAGAGAGATGCAAGGGGGATAACGTCTGTGTTTTTTAGTGACAACATTAATCTTCTGCTGAAGGACACATTGAGATGCAAGTAGACCCCTAACAGCCCCTGCATCTAACAATCAATACTGGCCATGTGACACTGGAGCAAAAAGAGTGACATCGGTGCTGCCAAGAAACATTGCCTCCTCCCTTTTAAAGCATCTAATCCAGGCAAAGTCACTGACTGTCACATTTCACCATCAATGACCTGATCAGACAACACTGAGCACATTTTAAACTCTTACTTATTATTCAGCTGCTGCCTCCTCCTCATGTGTAGGTCATTAGGTTCACAAGTCTACACAAAATAAAGTTTGATTTTGATGAGGATGTTTTAAATAACCAGGCAACTACGACAAGACACATGTGAAACTAATGAAGCAATGTACATAAATGGGAAAGGGACAGTAAGAAAGTATACAAAGACACAAGAGGGACAACACTATACAAAATAAAACAGGAAGTAATCAAACAGAAACTCAGAAACCAGGACAAAACCATCATCAGAAGTGTTTAGTGTCAGAAGCCAACAGCTAATAAATGATGGGTGTTCAAGTTGATTGCATCTGTTGGGCTGTTAAGGTCACAGGCCTACACAGCTTGCAAAAACAATCAGAGCAACACATGTCAACATCATACATATAGATCAAAACATAACAGTAAACAGTTCTTTAGACGTTCTTTAGACTATTGTTAAAGGAAGTTTTATATCTTGTAATAGCAAATGTTTATAAGTAAAATGTCTCAGTATTTATTTACCAACGCATGTGGCATATAGAATTGTTGTAAGAATCCAGCTGATATTATATACGAAAAACTTTGTTCAATGAGATTTGACATCAGGAACAAACTCATGAAAAAGACCATGCATGTGCAATGCAAGGTAATATAGATAGTTTAACGCTGGCAGAAAACTGTGTTTTTGCCTGTGTGACCTGTAAGAGCAGTACTTCATTTTCTGTTGCTGTTTAGTGACCTTTAGTACAAGTGACAGTGTCCCCCATGTACACAATAACAAACACTTTCTAACTCAATTTATAAATGTTGATGCTTGAAAAATGTAGGTGATATTTTGCATTTTCAACAAAATGCACAAGTTATCATGTGATGTTTGACACCTTGCCCTGAAAGTTGCATTTCTATTTCCGTACACTGAAGGAAGAAGTGAAATTGCCTCATGATTTATATGAAGTTACTTGGTGTACCATGTCACCTTGTCCATTAAATCCTTTTACACTAGTGTTAAAAATTTAATCAGAAAATTGTAAACAGGGGTTGAGTAAATGCTTCAGTCAGAGCTTTAAAAGGTGTAACTTTACTAAATATACCGTGTAAAACCATAATCTGAAGAAGCCCCAGGGTTTGCTGCAGGTAGGGAACATGGTGGGTGGTTTGGAGCAAGCAGAGAGTGAGAGTGGACTGCCAATGAGTCCACAGTCCCTTTCCTGCCTTTTTCCCTCCCTTTTTCTCTTTCACACGCGCACAATTTATGAGGCCATTACTAGTGTGCATGCAGTGTCAACAGTGGCCAGCTAATATCTTTATCCAGCACTGAGAGGAACGGGGGACCTGTCAGAGAACACATACGCCGCCCAGGAGACAAACTGCCCTCTCAGCTCAGAGTTCGGCTGAACACACGTAAACACTTTAACACACACGTAAAGACATTTAACATGCCTCAGCATTTCAAACACATTAGCTGGCTTCTTTAAAGTAGCTTAACTTAAATAATAAATTCAGCCCAAGACTTCACGTATTACACTGGGGAACAATTTGAAAAACATTTTTCTGTTGAGTTAGATTTTTATGCTGATTAAAACTAAAATTGGCATGCTGATTCCAAAATTGCAGTCAGTTTTTTTCTAGCACGTCAAGTTTTTTCTCCACAGCTTACCCTCCAGATAAGCAAAATTCCACTGATTAGCTGTAGTAGTAGTAGTAGTAGTAGTAGTAGTGTACATATGATGGCTGACTATTGTTGGAGCATCAAACGCGATAGTCCTCAAGTTGAACACTCCAGAAAGAGCTATAAACGTAAATTTTTACCTTAACTACTTGCACACAATTATAATTACAGTAGCCATATCCTTTGTAAAAACATAATACTGTTAAACATTGCAGTCATGCCTGTTTCTTTCATATTTCATTGTATGTCAATATTTGAAAATTTTTATAAAACAAGCACATATCTGTTAAGTACAGTATTTTTCATATGTTTTAAGAAAACGGGGATCCTATAGTTCAAAAACTTGACGTGATAGAGAAAAACTGAGATCAGTTTTGGATTCCGCACCCAGAAATTAGTTAAAAACAGCTGTCAGACCTAACTCAACAAAAATTGTGTTCCCCAGTGTTATGAACAAATCTCTTCATTAAATAAGGAAACCTGGTCAGATGTCCAGACGATTAAAATCTATTCAGTGTTACGAATACACCAACACATAGAATTGTATTCTGGTGTGTGCTAACTAACACTGAGTGTCTTTTACCACAGACCAAAATGCTTCTGTAGCATGTGTCTATTCAGGACTGGAAATTGAGAGCTGGCATCAAATGTCTGGACAGATTTTTAATCTTATTTACATATTTTATAATCAGATGGCTCCAGATTTTAATCACATTTTTGCCAGTTTATATTCAGGTAGTGTTCTTGTTCAGCTGCTTATGTGTACAAAGAGTTTAAAGATCACATTTTGAGTTTCTTTTACATTACATTTGGTTGTCAACAAATTTCACGTGAGGCCAAAATTAACAAGAACAATACATTGGTCTGTCACAAAATCTGTCCAGTTGGACCAGCAGACTTGAGGCGTAGCATAAAACAGTTGGACAAGCCACAATTTACACATAGACATCTGCAGTGACTTGTTACTTTTCAGATTAACCCTTTACATTTAAGAAAGTGTCCATTTTGTCAATGTAATGAGTATTTTTGATACTTAAAGTATATTTCACTGATAGTACTGTGCCTTTAATTAAAATGTAATTTTTTATGAGTGTTCTAAGATTAATGTATTGGTATTTCACTTAAGCAAAAGATTAATACTTCTTCCATTACTGTCAGCCAGTGCAACAGTGTGACTTGACAACAGCACAATCCATGTGGGTATAAAGGCAAAACTTCAGTCAGTTCATTGTTATTTTTGGTATTTTCATGGGATCTATTGACAATAATAAGTATAGCATGCTGACATATATTATAACTTGATATTTGAAAGTGTTGGCTACATGTGTAGAGTTTTGCAGAAAGCATGTTTAAGGACCAATTCTTAGGTATTGTACTGGCACCTGAGCAAAAACATATGTGGTCAACAGAGTGCAAAGGTGTTATTTACAACATAAATTCAACAGCTACACGTTGTGAGTTGAAATGCAGCCAAACACTGTCATTTGAGACTCCACAGGGCCTTTGTCCCTCTTCCTGTGATCCATCTGCTGCTGGGGAGACACTGTAGCGGGCCTGCCATCAAACTCACTGGCACCAGTCTGTTTTGCATGTGGCTGTTTGACACAACACAGCGGGAGTGGCATTATGGCCTGGTGGCAAGAGCAGCTCAATAGCTGTGGCAGCATTAGCTCTCATTACGCACACACCAGCTCATTACAGCTCACCGTGGGGTGATGCTGACAGTGGGACCCAGGCCTCCATCTGAAGCACATCGTCTCACAGTGTGGAGGTGGCGATACAGGCCAGTGGAAGATGCTACTCACTAATGGACCATTAAAGAAGCCCACAGCAGCAAAACAGTGCTCTCATTGAGCAGTGTGGGATGCTGAGGCAATAATCGGTTTTAATTGTCTGCCCTCTGGATGCTCTGATTTAGGCACATGTGGTCAATTTGTTTTATTTTTATACATTTTTTCCTTTCTATTATATGCATGTTCTTCTTTTCCAAATTATGACAAATGTACTTCTAAGGGTCAATTTGTAAGAGCTGGTGTCATATGACTTTTTTCATTTTTATTAAATTGTACTGGTAACAGCATGGGTTTTGCTAGCAACATTGTTTTTGATAACTGTGATAATTGTAGAAGAAAAAAACAACAGTAGTAAACACAGAAAGAGGCTCAGAAAACCACACTGGCCGCTGTTCCATTCATTTTATCTTTATACTTCAGCTTCCCTCTGCTTTTCTGTGACATCATGTGGCGTTTCGATGAGGACTCTGACAACAGCTAAAGTTAAACTCCTGCGGCGTTTCGCAGCTGAGATAAGCACACAGAAGAACAACTTGCATCCCAAAGCGAGACTCGTGTCACGATGAAAGAAAATGCAACCAACCAGCTGTCCATCTCAGGTGGTACAGTACAGAAGGTGAAATTAATTTAGATGGATAAACCTGCTTACGTATCAAATATGAAATGTAATAAGCTCTAATGAATATTAGGTTTTTCTCACTTGTCTTGCCGGACCTCACAAAAAGCCCCCCTATTGTTTTATGACTCTCACTAAAAAGCTCATCTCAAAGTTACTTTACTACTTGTTTAGCAGTTTTTTCATAGATGCTCTCTTATATAAGTGTGTGTGTTGTAAGAAAACTTGACCTGCAGTCTCCCTTCTCCCCTTTTTTGGCTGTATATATATATGGCTATATATATATATATATATGAATGAACGTCTTATTATCCTGTAGGAGTTTTCTAAATTTGTTTGTTGCCTCAATATGCTTGATTTTACTGATCGAGTCTTAATGGCCTATTATCCTTAATGGAGCCAGTAGTATTCCCTTCACTCGTTTTTATGTTAGTGTTGGTAATTTAAAGAAGAATCCTAAACTCATCCTCGAAGCTCAAAATCCTGCCTATTTTTGTGCCCTTTGTTGCAGTGTGAAATGACCCAGCTCTTTTGTTGAGTAACCTTGCCAATATCAAAGATTCATCCAGCTCAGTGAATGTGTGGTTGAGGCATCTTCCCTGGGACTGACAATTTATGAGTTTGATTCTGTCTCCCAGTTTGTGACTTCAGTTCCCAGTTGGATCATTGAAACTCGTTATAAAACTGCCTTGAGAATTAAAAACCTCCTATGGACAAGTGTCTTGGCTTCACTGGTGTTACATCAGCAGTAAATTGTGTGCAGATTCTGGGGAAGATGTGTGATGTTACAGCAGAAGCAAAACAGAGAACAAGACAGTCGGAGCTCTCAGCCAAGAAATAGTCAGCTGAAATGCTGCCGAAACACTTTCAGTTTAAACAAACAAGATATATCTTGTTTATTAGTGAGTTATGGCCAGGCTAGCAGTTTCCCTCTGTTTCCAGTCTTGATGCTACACTAATGCTAATTGTTTTGGTAGCTTTATCTGCAGGGTGAATGTAATGGTTGCATTATGTGCATCATAGCATTGTTGCTTTGTTTTATTCCTTTTTTTTCGTTTTAAAAATTGCATTTATGTTATCTATAAACAAGTTTTTAGATTAATACATAGCGACTGTCTCTCAAATAATAATATCTACCTGACTACATCATCCTAATGTCCCTGGCTGTTAACTTCTTTAAATGGAGCCATTAAAAGATTAGGATGAAAACAGGCACAATCCATGGTAGATCCAGACTAATAACACAAAAACTGAATCTGAATTTAAATATATCTCAATATCTATCAGGTCAGTAAAGGGGTATAGTCTCGGTTTGCTAGCCAAGTAAACATAAATATGACAGCTTATTGTCCCGGCCATTATTTAGTTGTATTTTATCCCAGTAAAATTGCATTAACAAGGGCACAGACCTGCCTCTCACCTCTCCTCTGCTCTGGACACGCAGTGCCATAAAGGCAACACTGATTGCCAGCTCAGGTCTAGAGGACATAAGACAGGATTACCGAAGAACAAGTGTCAGAAACCATCTTCACCTCATATCCTTCCTCATAAAGGCTCCATTAGTTCCTGTGTAACAGCAGCTTTATAGCTGCGCTGGAATATCAACAGTAAACCGACACCTGCACTGTGTGTATGTGAATCTGAACAGCACATAAGTGACTCCTGGTTCATCAGATCATGCTTAAAAAATATATCAATAAAACTAAAGCACGCTACAACATTAGATCTGAAGCAGTTTCCACATGCTGGAGGTCATTTATTTTCTATTACGAAAACAGCAGGTTGCCATTTTCCTCAGCCACA
The DNA here is from genome assembly GCA_008933995.1 of Datnioides undecimradiatus. Taxonomy (NCBI): domain Eukaryota; kingdom Metazoa; phylum Chordata; class Actinopteri; order Lobotiformes; family Datnioididae; genus Datnioides; species Datnioides undecimradiatus. The sequence goes on from WARS01000013.1 coordinate 10,244,415, forward strand.
GCAGGATTAAACTGCCACAACTAAATCCAGAGATCATTTCTCAGTGCAGTGGGTCCCTGAGAGGAGGGTGGGTCTGTCAATGAGACACACCTTCCTGTCCATTATAAGTGATGAGCCCAGTCAAACTGGTGAGCCAGCAAGTCAAGTTAAGCTGAAAAGATGCACATTTTTCATGTTTAATTTCTTTTGGTTATTTGCACTGTGGTAATTCTGCACAGAAGAGATGATGCCTCTTGCTCTTCTCAGTGCAAGGTGTATGGCCAGTATTGTGGCTCTGAGTGCTACAGATGCTGTTTGTTCTATCTGTCCAAGAAGACTCAAACATAAAGTTAACATACATGTCAGCCACTCTGCAGAGTTTTTGAACTAAATGATAACGCCATTCGCATTTAGCATAGCAAATTTGGATTCTTGCTGAATTTGCACACCTGTAGCTGATTTACTGTGTCTAGGTACCTGCTGTTATATTTGATGCATTTTGGTGAGCTGAATGGTGAAATGGAAAATGGACAGATGATGCTGTATATTTGAAAGTTAAAACGTGTCCTTTATCTTTCTCTTTCTCTGAGATAAGGAAGGAAAAGACAACCGTGGGGAATCTGACTGCACTAGGCTAAATAATCATATCACAGTGGATGTCTCTCTTGCTGTGGGTTAATGGTGCCCTGCTTTAAATATTGCTGTATCCAGGAGTTCTTGGATGGCATTATCTAGTTTCCTTTACATAAAGAATCATCCAGTGTATTCTATTCTACATGAGATACAACAGGTATCACAGTCATTTTAAAAAAGTGTTACCATAATGTGAACAGATAGCAGATTCTATGTGTAAACCAAACCCTAAAGCTAAGAAGACTGTGGGTCTAGAGCTGCTAAGTAGGAGATCTCGTTATGGAGCACATTTCCAGGTCACTTCCTTCTTTTAGGAACCATCCTATATAAAAAAAGTTATTTGGTTCCAACCTATGAGACTAATGCTAACATCATCAGTTTTAGCCAGTTAAATGTTTACCATAGTCATCAGCCTAGTTAAGGTAAAGAAATGCCATTAGTTTTTCAAATATATGATCAGGAAAAGTGCTGGACCAATTCAAAGTCTTTGACAAGAAGACAGTGCTAGAAGAAAAGTAAGAGAATCACCACAGTTACTACAGTTCACCCTGAGAGGGACATGGATGTTTGTACCAAATGTAATGGCAACCTATCTTAGTTTGGATGTTTCAGCCAAATCCACAAATATCATCATCATAGTGGGGCTATAAATAAAAAACATCACAGTGATATATCATGGCATCCAGTAAATTTTGAGATATTTCAGTCTGGTAAAAAGAGGTGGACTAATAGACCACGACTGTTGTAGCTGAGACACACAAACAAACACAAACAAAATGAGGTAGCCTCTTTGTGCTCCTGTGCTTATTAGTGCTGAATTATTTTGTTGGGAACCTCAATAAACTGAGCTCTGTTGTTGTTCTGAGTATTGCACTCTGCACCACATTATGTATGCATGTAAGAACATATTTAAATCCCTGTGTGACCATCACTCTGTGAGGTCTTATCACTGTATCATCATCATCTCACCTCCTAGCCAGCAAATTTACTCAGGCAGCAAATTAGCTTGAAGATTTCAGACAAACACGTAAACACACATGGACACATACTGCACATGAGAAAACACACACACACACACACACACACACACTGATATACATTCATATACACACACATTTACCAGGGGGACAGTGCTGTCTGTGTGTGCATTTCTCAGTCTGCCTGAACTGGTCCAGCTTGAGCCTGCAGGAACAAATTGGGGAGGAAACACAGTGTTTAAGGTCACAGTGGGGTTAACAGTGCTACTTCGCCGTGAAGAAAGCCACCGCTTCATTCAGGAGATGCACAAAACACAAAGTGTCTAACTATCTATTCTCCTGCCTGAGACAGGGAACAAGTGAACCAGAAATCAGAGATTTAGGAGGTAATCGGGTCAATCTGGTCTTTGATCTGTGGTCATGTTGTGGTTCTAGCCCTTACAAATCAAATTATTTGCCAATCCTATCAACTCCTGTAGAAAGTTTCCTGATGTATTTTAGGTCTTACACTGTTCCTGTGGACCAGAACAGTTGCAGAGGTCAAAGTCATACAACTGTGTACACACACGTGTAAAACATCATAATCCACTGGTGGATAAACTGTCCTTTTTAACTTAACCCTTCAAGTCTGACTTGCTGCATTAGTGTAATTGATCCTGCAAATGTTTTGTTAGCCTTAATTAAAACCTGTAACATTCAGAGCTCTGAATTAAATCAAGAAGTTATAGTCAATTTAAAGTCAGACTCATCGCTGTGATATTCAGTGAGTTTACACAGATAATATGAGACTGACCACTCTACAGTACATTGAGTAAATATTTATGATTATTAACATTCACTTTCATACAATCATCTGTTGACTACAACCTGCACACATTCAGCTACGGAAACTATTCAAGTTTTTAACAATATTGAAGTTTTGTATTTTTCCTTAACTTTTATACTTTTTGAAGTATTTGGTGTATTTTCAACACATTTTGACAATATTGGTCATAGTTTTTCATTTTATGATATTTTACAGACATAAGTATCAATATATCAATACTGGAAATAATCAGCATATTAACTGATTAAGAATTATATCCTTTAACCGTTAAGATAGCTCACCACAGTACACATGAAGGTGTACGGTACCATCTGGTGGATGTTTTCATACTGCAACTCAGTGTCTAGACTTCAACAACCTTCCAGATTCAACTTAAACAAATGCTAATTGAGGTGAAAATGTCATATGTATGAGACCTTAATTGTTTTTCAGACTGCCAGAGCAACAACAGAAAAGTCAGAACAGTGTCCAGTTAAATTCCTGATATTTATTAAATGTTCAAACTTTTAAAGAGCTGATGCGTTGAGTCCTGTAGATTTCCTCCAAAATGAAAACAGCTGTATTTACACTCACAATGTTAACAGCTATACAGCAAACATGATATCGTAGGGATCAGGAGGAGTTTCTGTAGAAAGACAGCATGTCATCTAGACTCTGTGCAGGCTGCTGGGCCTGGCTATGGTCTGCAGGTGGGGGCGGTGGCTGAGATGGATACTGAGCAGGGTACTGACCAGGGTACTGCGGTGGGTACTGGTTTGGGTACTGGTTTGGGTACTGTGGGGGAAATGGAGGAAGCCAGTGAGGTGGTCCAGCAAACTGAGGAGGAGGAGGAAAGGGAGGATAAAATGGAGGAGGGGGATACTGGGGATTAAAAGGAGGAGCACCAACAGGACGGGAATCTACTGGGTGATCTGGAGGTGTTAACTCCGATGAAGTCTGTGACTGAGAAGGAAGTGGGGGATTTTGTTGAGGTGGAGGAGCTGAGAGAGCAGGTTCAGGCTGAGATTGTGATTCCTCCTTGTTTTCAGAAATTCCTCCTGGGCCTTTGGTCCACTTAAAGGACATCTTGGGTTTATTCTCCTTCTCTGGTTTTTGTCTCTTCGCCTCATTAAAGTACGCAGAAGGAGGTGCAAATTCTGAATCTCGCTCTTCTCGACGCCGACTCTTCCACTCACTAAACATAAACTCTGAAAAGAGCAACAGAAGTGGTGTTTAAAAAGTCAATTAGCAAACCAGGCACAACCACAATTACCTACTGCAAACATAATTCTTTTCCCATCCATGAAACATTTTATTATAGATATGTAAGCACAGCTCCATAGCAAAAGGGCAGAAAGAGATGAAGCTCTATATTTATATGTATCTAATAATACAACTTAACTTGCAACATGTTGACTTGCCAAAGAGAGAATAGAAAGTGCCTTAATTTACAGCAAAGATTATACATGACACCAAACAGCAGCAAGTCAAGCAAAGTCATGGTGTAAGCAGATTAATTTTAAATAATGGATGGGCCTTTAAATAATGACGCTCACCTTTGCCTCTGTCCCACTCTCTGACATGAGGAACACCTGGTTTTGTGTCCTTCCTTTCTTGGATCTCCACTTCCACTTTCTTCAGTATGCTGACATGTGGAGAGTCCTCCGGTGGAGGCGAGGGTCCTTTTAATTCTCCGCCCCCCTCCTCTCCTAAGATGAGCAATTCAAGACAGTCCCCCATTAACTGTATTATAACTGTATACAATAATTAAACAGCAGCATGCAAACAGACTTCACACACAAACACATCCAATACTATAACATCAAATGGAGGAGCAGCTCACTGCTGCATTTCTTGTGAGGTGGGTGTGGATTCTAACCTTCATCCTCCTCCTCTTTCGGTTCATCCTCATCGTTATCCAGCTTGGTCTTCTTCATCTTCCTCTGCCTCACCTTGGCCAGTCGGGCCTGCAGTATGGCCTGCCTCTTCTCCTTCAGTTTTTCTCTCTTGGTGCGCTGCTCTGTTGTCTGAATGACAACAGATGGAAAAAACAAACAAAGACAAAACAAAATGTTATTCATTAAATATAACAAGTGCACAGTTTGGTGTTTAGCAGCACTGTCAACACTGGGAACAGTGGAGATGTACTTATCCAGACGTAGTTAACAACAAAAAAATCACAGACATAACAAAAAGGCAACCAATATGCATTCAGACAACACTAGCCTGCCCAGTGCAGTGTGGATATACAATATCTGAGAGGGCTGGTCATTATCAAAATCAATGTCATCATTATTTAAAACTTAAACTTCCAAATTCCAATCAATAAATGGTTATTATTTCAAAAGTGTCAACAACTGTTTATATTATACCTCTTGCAGATTATTGATGAACACTCAAATGAAACAATGTTCCTAAACACCTCATGTACACCTGCTGCTGCTGCTGATTCTGGTAGCGTTTGTTGCTGCTCACAGCCCTGTTCATTTTGCACTATTCTTGACTGCACCAGCTAATTACTCAAGCATCTAATCTAATGCTAGTTCTGCTCAAGCACTCTGAACTCTCTTCTTCTGGTGACTTTCAAAGCACTTTCACAGTTGGGCGACATACTTTACAGATCTTCGAATCCTATCACTTAAATGCTTGATCCAGGCAGGGGTTTGCTAAGAAATGTTGTAGGATTCATAGTCAGCCATATGTTGTGATTAAAAACCATATATGTCCAGCGATCAGCAGCTCACCTGGTCTCTGAGCATGTCCAGAGTTTCTCTCTGCTTTCTGCGATTCTCTTCATCCTGAGAGAACGCAAAGTAACCCACACCGAGCTCCCGAGCCTCTGAGATGAACAAACAGGAAAAATGTTTTCCGCAGCAGAAGAACGTAAAAACCAAAACACTTGATTTCAAATGTGTTCAAGACCATTTAAGAATGCTGCAACATTTACCTTGCCCCCTGATATTCTCATAGTGTATCGGCCCAATAGGCCTCTTCATAGCCTCTTCCTCCTCCCTCTCCCACTCCTGTCTCTGCAGCTCTCGGCGCATGTCCTCTGAGAGCAAGGTCTTGTCAGCTGTAATTTTTCTAAATGGAAGAGCCACGACCAGAAAAAAGTCACAATTTCCAGCTTGGTAACTTTCAGTCACCAGTTCTGAGCATCCACCATCTTCACCTTTAAACAGTTGTTATTTGCATAGTATTTACCCTTTTCCTTTAAGGTCTTGGTCCATTTTCTGAAAACTTGGCAGGTCTTTCTTCATGCATCTTCGAGAACGGCCCAAAGCGTCCACGTAATCAACCCTAGCAGCAGAAGAAAAGTGACAGTATTTACATTGTATAATTACATTGTGCATATAGTTTCACATTTTTGGTACTGTTATAATTTTACTGGTGTTATTGTGGCTAGTAGTTGAGAAAGCACTGGCTGATTAACTTAATAAAGTGCTCATTTTGGCCAGAGTTTTTTTCATTTATATATCAAAGGGCTGATGTGTTGAGTCCTGTAATATATACTGTTAAACAACATACTATGTAAACTAAATATTTCCAAACCACTGAAAATGAATGGCTCAGACGTTACCATTCCTCATCTGGGGTTTGAGGAGGAGGGACGGCAGACAAGTTGTCTCTCTCCTCATCATCTCTTTCCTTCTGTTCAAGTGTTTCTCTCTTCTTGTCAATAATCTTCTGGGTGAAGTCAACCAGGTACAGTCCCTCTGTCTCTTCATCTGACACAGTGCAGGGGAAATTGATTACTAAGCAAATACATTCCTACATGCAACTAAATCAGGAGGATATACTTCATGCTCCACCAACCTGGAAAGTCTCCTTTTGTCATTTGCTCATATAGTTTGGCCTTTTCCTCTAATTTGCGTCTGTTACAAGCAGAATGAGGATTCAGAGGTTTTGGTCATTCATGTATTATGACAGTCAGTCTCCTGTATAGTGTTCAACTCACTTTGCTGTGTCGAGGCTGTGTTGCTCCTCAGAAAGCTGCTCTGCATCCTTCTGAGCTCTTGCTGAAACACCGGCGTTTTGTTTGCTCCAGACATTAGGTTTCTACACAGAAGCACGACGACAGGGCATAGTTAGGGATCTCAAGCAGCATATGTAATAACAAACAAGGAAAAATAAGTCTTTATACTGAACCTTGACTTTAGATTTTGATGTGAACGCAGCACCAGCGTTGTCTTGCCCGAGTTTTTCCTGTTTGAATTGTTCCTGCTTTCTATACAGTTCAGCTTTGAGGTCCACTAGCTGGAAGAAACAACGTATTGCCAAAATATTAATTATAAATAAACAGTGTATTTTTATTCTTTGACTCCTAAAACAACTGTGTAACTGTTAGCAAGCCATACTGCCTGACAGCAGGTTAGCTAACATTAGCTAAATCTAAGCTAAATCAGTTAATTAATTAAACGTCCCGCAGCAACACAGAGCATCAATGACACGCTTCTTCTCGATGTAACTCACCGATGAAGCGGTCACATCGAAGGGTTTCTTCTTTTTATCCATATTTACTTTGTATTTTCTGAGTTACGCCATAATCTCTGAGCTCCTGTCGTTTTACCGGTGCACGACTACTTCGTTGGTGTTTCTCTCGACAGTAAAATGTAAACTGTGCTGTAGCGCCACCAAGTGGTGTCTGTTAAACACAAGTCCTGTCAAACTGCTCTAACCCGATGTCAGCTCTCTACTAAATCTTCTTGAGTTTCATTGTTTCTGTATCTTTTGCAAACCTGTCTTGTAAAATGACAAAAAAGACAGCATCTGTAGTGCAGAGGTTGTCCAATAGATGTTCACAGTTTGCTGTTCTTAAACCACAACCCAAGCCAAGCTCCCACGCCTCCCATGCCTCTCCTTTCTCCCTCTTTTACGCCTCCCTCTGCAGCCAATGTACTTGGCGAAGCCAGATGTCAATGTGTCTTGTGTGTGTGTGTGTGTGTGTGTGTGTATGTGTGTGTATAAACACATAAAATTCACCATTAAATTTTCTTTTTTAATACATTTTATCAAGGCAATTTGAGCGCACTTTGAAACTGTGTGCAATGATAACTAAGTTATATCACTTTCAAAACTATATATATTACAAGTTTCGATATACAAATGAATCATTAACTTATAAATACACAAATCTGAAATTTACATAAATCCAGGTTGTAAATTCTTGTTTGATTTTGTCAACATATTTGTATCACTGACAAAAAACACAGTAAAATCTTACGAAATATCTCCATGGTACTTTACAACCTCTCCCATGAATTAAATATGCACACATTTGTGTACACATTCAAAGCAGATATCTGATTTCCAATTTTGGATGTTTGTCTCCTCTTGGTAGCATGAGCTTTTTAAGAGATTTATGACATGATCTTGCTTGACATGATTCTTCAGTTTGACGCATTAAAGATAAGTCAAAAAGGAGGTATTTACTGTTAAGCACTGTTAATATTTAACTGTATTAATACAAAGTATATAAAGTTTGTCTGTGAGTGAACACTATTTACAAATATTTCTATGTGTAAATGCACTTGTTCTGGGAATGATAGCTGAATATTGGTATATTTCTGTAGCCATGCATAACAAGCTGTATCAGTCCATTTATCTGTATCTCTATTGCTTTCTGTCATCCAGTTGAATAGATAATATCATCAGCATGGCTGCTGTCAGGTTACAACAGAGAAATGCCCACTTGGTTATCAATTTAAACATTTGAACAGCCCAATGCTAGCAAGATAAGACAGTACCAGTACGCATTACTAATATATTTAATGCATTTTAAACCAAAATGGATAAGAATCAAAGGTATATAAAGGTATGAAGCGAGCAGCTAAACACAGGTCGATGCCAGTGATCAGTGAATTTAGCATTTACACAGCGGATCACTTCTTCGTTTTGTGTGTACTAAATCAAGCAGTCAAGGTCTTTGTTCTACCATGTTTTTGAAAAGAAACACCTGCTTGCTGGTGTTTCTGTTGTGTTCTTTGACCTTGTGGTGCAAGTCGACCAGTGCAGGCTCCAGCTTCCTCAGCCCTTCACAAAAACCCCAGGTAAAGTGCTTTCTCTCACTTCTTTAGCACAACACCTTTGGATGATGTTGATGATGATGGTGGTGAAATTTGCACACTTCTGCTCTGAATATGAAATCATCATCCCTTTTAACATTTGCACATGTAAATCTGTTTGACTGCATTTTAACTTCTAATGCAAAGCGTAATTGTTACAGTCATGAAGTTGTTCTGTTCAATTACAGAACAAGGGGAAGTCTCCCAGAGTCGGCCGTCAAGTCATGGAGGAGCCTGGTCAACCCACTGAAGACAACCACATCACTGTGAGTGGGGATCACACATGACGACTACAGCACACCACCCAAAATCATCCCTCTAACTTTGTGCTTTTGATGTCGTCTAAGTAGATAAGTGCGCCCTTTGAAATTGACCTTACCATGAAAGAAGAGGACTTTGAGGAATTTGGTGTTGTCCTCCACGAGATCATTCAGCGTCTTCTGGGGAACAAAAAGACTGCAGGTTTGCCTGATTCCTCTGTTTTATATGTGAAAAAATTATGCTCTCTTCGGACACCGTATAGAAAAGTAGTCAAACTTACAATTTCCTTTGTTATTTTTAAGATAATGTTCCGTCTGCTTTCAGAAGGACCTCCGTAACTTAGAAGATCACGGACAACAATCTAAAATTTGCTGTCTCATTGCCTGCAACTTTTAACTTCATCAGATAGTGATCCTCAAAGTACTAAACCCAATGACATGATGGTCTTACTTCCTTCAAAGCTTCCGTCAAATGTATTCTTTAGCTCATGGCTGTTGAAACATTGTTAGTCACACTGTGGAGGCTGAAGTTACAGTCTGAAACACAAAATCTAAAACAAATTAAGACATTAAACTGTTGTGAAACTATGAGTGAAATTAACTCAAGATTGGATTTGGAGCTTTCAGCCTCACCAGAGTCTCCGTCAGTGACAGGAGTTGGTCCATTTGTCATCACATGACCTTATTGTGGAAGATAACTGGTGTGAATATGGTTGAAACAAACAAAACAGAATTCAATGTAAGTTGAACATGGCTAAATATGGAATTTGATTTTGTCAAACTACTGCTCCCACACTGGATGTTCACATTCAAAATGTGAAACTGTGGTGACATTAAGTCTCTCAAACATTTAGTAACAAGTCGCTCTGTAGTCCTAGTACCTAGTATTTAAAAACCATATCTACTGTATAACCAGTTCTTATTTGTCATGTGTAAAAATAAAGCATTAATCTTTAGTCTTATGTCTGTGTCTCATCTTTGGCTGTGTATTAAAATACATTAAATGAAAATATGGAGGTAAAGATTATGAAGGATCTGGGGTGTGGGACTGGACAGAGGTATGTTTTCTTCCCATTTACTGGGCCCCATAGATGAGACCCATTTCCAGGATTTAATGCGGTGATGTTAAACAACAAAAACAAAACAGACACTGGACATCAAAACAAAAATGACAGCTTTCTGTGTTTTTTAAAGTCTCAACCTTGGCAGACACAATTGCAGGCTTAAATGTTTTTGTTCTACTCAAGGGGGTGAACATTAAATGAACAACTCCCAGAACAAGGTTGTACAACATCCTGTTCAAAACACATGGTGCTCTAATGCTTGTGTCTGTCTTGTGTTCCACCTGTCCAGAAATACAACCTGGTGGAACAATGTATGTATTTTAACACATCCATCTTGTCAACCCCGATGTACAGGAACCACATCTACCATTAATCTAATCCTTGATGGCATACTCCAACCACCGGAAAATGTCACAAGTAGGCCACGCTAATTATTCTCAAAACAAAAAGCACTCAAGCCAAATGTGTGTGGCAGACAGGGTGGTATCAAAGCAGGCTAATGGACTAGTCTCACAGCCACGTCCTTTCTTCAAAAAAGAATAAGATTTGTTCCTGGCAAACACCACAAATGTTTGCGTCACTGTATCATAGACAATATTTTACGCTCTTCCTTTTTCACATCTTCATTTGCCCTTCAGTCAGCACCTTTGTGCATTCATGAGTAAATTAACAAATCACACCTGCAGAATAAAAAAAACTGGATTAAAGGTTTTTAATGTGTCTCCATTATATCAACACAAACAAAAGACGACACAGCGGTCAGACAACATTGACATCTAGACAAATTAGAAGGCAAGAGATGTCAAAATGGAAATAAAGCTTAAAATCAAAAATGATTAGGAATTAATGCTTGTAATGAACAACAACAGATCAGATAAACAATATGTGTCATCTCTATCACAAGAGATACTTCACTTCAGTCTTTTTCTTTTGCCTGTCAGGATCAAGTGCTTCAGTTCTTTTAAAATGATATTGCTTCCCAATTCTCTGACATTTCTACAGAGAGGATTAATATAACTCCAAAACAAATGCCGCATAAAATGTTTGCGTCACAAACCAACTCTGAAAACGTCTTTCTTTTAATCCATCATATCTGCAGATCACAAGCCATAGAGTTGAGTGGTGTTGTTTCGGATCTTGGTGAGAACTGCGCTCATGTCTTCCCGCTTCAACAGGCTCAGCTCCTGCAGTGTATGGATTCCCATTCCAGGATGTGAAAACCGGCAGACATCTTTTGTCACCTGTCAAGAGACATGTGTCATATGGATGCAGTCAGAATCTACTTCTGTCTGAACCCTATCACTGTCAACCCACCAAATTACTCTTTTGTGGAGACCTCAAAAAAATGGCTATTAGTGGCCAGTGCATGATGTTTTGTACTATACATACTATACTATTTGTGTATTATACATTTCAGTTTCTCTGTGAGTTTGCAGCCTCTGACAGCAAAAGAACCCTACTATACTTTTTCACTGGCAGGAAAAACAGAAGGACAAATGCACTGCTAAAAAAAAACAGTACAAAAACATGATTGTCTAGCAATATTAATACATTTGCAAAAGAATATGAAAAAAAAAAATCAAATTATTAATAACATAATAATAAAATATTAGAAGGCCAGCATTGGTCTTTTGCAAAATTTGCACATCTGACAATTATTTTCTCTTGAAAATATCCATTTACAATAATATAAAAGCAGACATTGCTAACTGTTAAAACCTAGAACCAATTAGCCATGCATTTGCTAAAAATTGCTTTAACAAAATAATTATCAAAACAGTTGCTGAGATAATTAGGTTAATAAAATATCTGACAAAACAACTGACTGATTAAACTGTTTCACATACTTTTCATGTTGCTCAAGTGATGTGTGCAATTTCAGGTTGTAAAGAGCATACTTTGCTTGGGAAGAAACGTATTAATGTTTTTTAAGTAGAATGGATGTTTGCTTTTAATTCATTCATTCCACATTCATAAAAAAATGTAGGCTCTTGACTGAATGATGTACTTGAGGTAAAAGAGCGGTTTTGTGGGAGGTGCTCTTATATGTGCTGGCATCATAATCAGTCTTTTTCAATGACATACAGTGACTTCACCAGCTGTAATCATGAAACATGTTTAGCCAATTCAGTGTGTAATTTCTAGTAATTTGCAGTCATTAGTGTGCATTTAAACCTACCTGCCTGGGCAGGAAATATGGTGCATCTGTTTCCAATACAATGCGGTTTAGAGGGATCTGGCGTACAGCATCTCGGGCGTCTGTGGCCTTTAAGTAGGTGATAAGGGCTGTGAACCCCACGTACATGTTGGGGAACTCTGTCAGGAAGGGCTCAATCACTGGATAACTGTTTGTGAAACAGTGCCTGGAAACCGCAAAAGTAATCAGGAAAAATTCACAGATTAATTGCAAAACAGTTTATACATAATCCTGATGGGTTCTGATTTCATGAAAACTTTAAGGATATCAACTTTAACCTATGCAGAACAGAGTCATTAAGTTTTTCATTTTTCTCAGATTGCTAAAGAAGAAATATTTAAATAAAATATGATGTAAAATAAGAATAAATACTCACATGATTTTCCTCCTCACTCACCTGTGAATTTTGTATTCCCTAGGGACACACTTCCTCATGATAGCCAGCAGGTCATCATCTGCATCCCTACAGTGGATCACCAAAGGCTTCTGCATGGCCACAGCCAAACGCAGCTGACGCTCAAACACCTACAGCGAGAGGAAAGATGAAACACAGACCACACTATTCACCATTCTTTTCATCATCATTTCTTTCTAAATATATATTCCTGTGCCTTCATGATGATGAAGGCCTGTCTAGTTTATGATAAACCATTTACAGACAAGACAGCAAAGTTTTATTCAACCCAGACAATATGAAATGAGGCCTTACCTCTTTTTGCTTCGATGCATCAGTGGAGTTCTTGTGGGAGTAGTCAAGGCCTATCTCTCCAAATGCCACAGCTTTTGGGTGCCGCATGGCCATCAGTATATTGTGCTCCTGCACACTTGAGTAGTCATTGGCAAAGTGTGGGTGACACCCAAATGCCCCCCACACCATATCTTCAGCAAGCAAACCTTCCCACAGGCATTCCTTCATCATGATCCCTGGGTTGCAGAAGTTGGTAATACAGCCTCTGAACTCAGGAGGAAAGCTGCTTCGGTACAGCCTCTGAAAGCTGCCAAATGTCCCGTGGAAGCCAAGTTTCCCATAGAGCATGTCTAGATGGCAGTGTGTGTCTATGAAACCAACCTCACTGTTCAGGTGGGGGTAACTGGTCCACATAGGTTCTGCTCCCATGGATAATCTTCTCTCAGAGATACAACCATTAGCAAAGGTGGAGGGGGAGCGACTCGTGGGAGAACCAGCATACGAATGTCGGCGTAAGGTTGTGGAGTTCACAGAAGGCTTCAATGCTCCTCTGTTAGAGTGAAGTGGCAGAGCAAAGGGATCTAGTAAATGAGTCATTATTTTGGAGGAGGGAAAACTCTGGGTCTCAACTCTGGATGCTTTTAAAGGGCCTGTATCTCTTGGAGAGGAATGCTTAAATGAAACAAAAACCTTTCTCTGCGATTGTGAGAAAGGCATCTCCCTGTCCCCAGGAGCTACCTGTATGGCCCCAGTGTCATCATTAGTGGGTAAAAAGGTGAGAGAAGAACTTGTACCTCCTTCAGTATTCACTAAGGGACTTCTCCATTGTTGGCTGCCTTTCCGATACATTGTGAAATAAGACAAAGAGTCTGGGACATACTCCAGAACAGGGGAGGACAAGCCACAGTCTTCAGCTTCTGGTTTATTTCCTGCAGCAAATAACTTGTCTTGAGAGGTTGTTGCTACCAACACAGAGTCCCGAGCCATAAACCTCTTGGGCATATTTTCTCCTTTTAGCACAACACTCTGAAAAACACAAATTTTCTTTTTCAATGCAAATGACAACATTAATTCATATAGACAGAGAGAGAAAAAGAAAGAGAGTTGACTGACCCATCGGTTTACTGTTGGCTCTAAGAAGTCAACTTGGGGTTCTGTGTCCACAAACACCTGAAAGGGGGCCCACTGATCTTCCTGGATAATGCTGTCATCCTCAGATTGATTCTCACATTTGGATGAATAACAGTTGACATCCATTACCAGTCTGTCAACTGATGCTGGGCTGGGCACTTCAGTTCTCACTGGTGAGGATACCAATGGTGAAGATGAACTGTTATTGCCATTCTCGGGGGTGTAAGTAGTGCTGCGTTTTGCACTTGTGCTGTCAATGGCTGCAATCAATGCCATCCTGTAAATCGCCTTTGATCCCTCCTCAGGTGTCCTTTCTTTCTTTTTCAGGACAAAAGAGTGAGATGGAGGTGGTGGTACTTGTTGGCTGTCCATGGATTCTAGCTGAACTGAGTCGACCATGGATTTTTCCTGATAGTCATGTTGCAAAAAGGACAAATTAATGAGTAATTTCTTAACATGAACTGAACATATTGCATGAGATTGCTTACTTGAATGTCTAGTTTTTATAAGAAACACTTTAGATCGGTGTACCTTTTAAAGTTGTGCAAACTAAGATTTATAGTAAAGATTTACCTTTGAGGTTATGAAATGCTCGTAGTTTCTCCTGGATAGTTTCCTCAGCTTGGCTTTTCCTAACGAGGGCATTCTTTCACAAAGCACCTCTGCTTTTCTCTTGGGAGTGTCCAGACTCAGCGCTCCAAGGCCGTCAGGTCCTGGTGAGTCACTGAGGGACAAAGTATCCAAATCTCCATTTGGCCACATATTCCAGCAAGAGGGTGTGTCTGAGTTAGCTTCTCTTCTCTGAAGATGTGCAGGTGAGGTGGCTGCAGTTTGTGTCCATTTAAACCACCTTCTCTCTGCTGCTGTCCATGTCTAAGATCTTAATCCAAAGTACAAGGAATAAAAAGTATTTTACAACCAGCTCTTCTGTAAGAATGTTTTAAAAAGTACCTAAACTATGTTAATACAATTTTTATAACTGATTAATTTGTATCAGGTTTTTATGATGTTGACAGTTCTGGAAGATTCACCTCTAAAGCTCAGCACTGACTGACATGATAAAAGCCTTTAAGTGGGTCTTAAGTAGCATTATCAGCTTTTTCAAAGGCGTCCTGGGTCAGAAACTCGTTTTTGGACATTTATCATATCAACTCATGGCAAGACAGGTACATTTTCTTAAATAAATGAGCACATAGCAAGCCTGCAGCCACATAGTATTCCTAGGATAACGGACACTGAAAAAAGAGATGCACTGCAAAAGTAACAACTAACTCATGGGGGTAGTAGTAGTCCAAGTCCAAAACATTAACTTTTTTAAACACAGCATTTTTTTAAGCCTTGGATACATAATATCCCTTTATAATTGCAGTGATATTGACAATACTATGACCGAATTTAACACATTACCACTGGTTGCGCCAGATTTGGTAGTAAAGCCATAGCTGACACCTGAAAAATATGCCAGTTGCATCAGTTGCTGATGCTCAGGTGTTTGCAAAAATTATTTTGATTATTTCGATGTCGCGGTTGTAAACAAACACACTGCCATTGTTTATATTTTGGAAATATATGAGGCCGTTTAGCTAACGCCTTTACTTTAGCTAATTAAAGCTAAGCTAACTGTTAGCTAGCTGTTGAAATAAACAGCTACTTAAAGAGTATCCGTTAACTACAAAGCCATTTTTAGCTTCGAAAACTAGCTTTAAAGTTGATTTTAGTTTAATTAAGACTTTAAACTCGGCTAGCTTCACTACTACACTTACTTAACTAGCAAGCTAATATTAAGACTTAAAAATTACCGTCTTAGACTCGGCGCAGTAGAAATGGCAGGTACTAATTGCGTCGGAAGTCAACATAAACTGCCCCTTTATCCGTGTTGGTTCAGTCAGCCACTGTCTACTATTTAATTAGCACGTTTCCTTCTTGACAGTGTGTCCCACCAAACCAAAATGTGGAAACCAATGTCGTGCTGTATTGACATATAAATTGTGTTTTTAACTGTTGGATGATCATTAAAAGTCGTTTTTAACGGTTTCACAGCCCGATTCGTTACATCTCGCGAGATGGACCTCCATTCAACTCAATCTAACGAGATTTGACAAACGAGCGACAGCCGCCAACACAAGTTCCTGTTACTGGAGTAATTACGAAATGTCATAAGAGTTGCATTTAGGTAAAGATAGGACACAACGAGGATAAAAATAAGCGCAGGTTCCATTTCAAACAAATAAGCTCGCCTTAAACCTACCTTAAAATGTTCGGTCGCCCATTTATACCCATAAATGTGTTTTGCAATAAAGGTTTAGGATATAGCCTACTTAAGGCTTTGTGAGGACATTCATTCATGTGTCGCAACACTGAATAAATGAAGTAGAATTTAGAAGAATTTTAAATGGCAAATTAAATAATCTCTAAATGGTATACAAATCAAGAGGCAGTCCTTATATACATGATATTCAGCCTGCTGTGAGAGGTGGTCAGGTATACACTGCCTATTAAACGCTGAAACAGGATACTATACAAAAATGTGTACTCTGTATTCAAATTTTCTTTCTACATAACCACATATAAACTTAAAACAGCTGTCATCATTCAGTAAGCCAAAACAATGGAACAACAGTCAGATAGTGTAAGTAACAGCTTCCTTTAAAATGTTCATAATGCTTATTTTGTATTCAGCATACAGTAGGAAAATATTTTACCCAATATCCAGGACGTTAATGCAGTCACTACAATCTTTATTGTAACACTTCAAATCAGAAGAATGATCAGTGGAAACAATGCAGTGAGGTGATTACATGTTACAACCCCTTGACTGATATGATAGGGTTACATATAAACGTGAATTAGTCATATCTAATCTGAATGGAGGGTTAAAACATCTTAAATAGTGACACTTTTTGCTAGAACTTTGGTAATCCCAGAGAGGTCTTGTAGGCACCAAAACTGTATCCTTTACCTGTAAGATAGGAATGAAGACATGGAATGACCATTGTGTAAACCAATCAAAATGTAAAGTGGCATTAATTATTCAACAATGCTGCTTGTAATATGCATGTAGAAGTGTTTACATCCATTTAATAAAATGCAGCAGACTTTGATCCTGACCCCTACTTCATGATATTCACACATAAATTGATATGTATGCAGACTCTCTGACAGACAAATGAGGGTTAGGAGACAATTTTTAGCATTTTGGAAGTTTGGAAGCACTAACAGTCTGAAAGAGACTTGGAGTATGGATCACACTCTTTCCAGCAACAAGTGTATGTGAATGTCACACTAAGCCGATACTTATTGTATAGGTGACATTTTTCTCCTGTCAGATAGTAAATCAGTACGTACATGTTGAGGCCTTCTTTTCAACGACCCAGTAGCAGAAGTCCCTCCTGGCACGGTCATTAAACACATTCCTATACTGGGGCATGTTTTGAGTTGAGGTTCTGGGTGTTTTTTGATGCATACCTAAAGAAAGGTATATAATAATTAAAAAGAAAAAGCCAAATAATTATAAATATTTAATCAAATCCTCTTAATGGTGGACCTACTGTGTCCTTGCACCATGGAGTGAACAGGGCTATTAATTACACTTTCTTCCTGAGTCAGAGGAGGTAACAGGCTGCTGGTGGTGGCACAGTTTAGAGCACCATCATGTGACTGATACACTAAAGCATGAAATAAAGCCAAATTAGGGACACATTTTCTACATGCATTGAAATTTGTATTATCTGTACTTTGGAACAGGCTCGTATGGCCACCTCCCAATTTCAAAGTATCTTTTAAACTGGGTGATCTTCACAAACCTCTGTCCTTCAACAAGGCAGCAGGAACTGATGCAAGATAAACCGGAACCTAGGTGGGAATAGCTGTTCATAGTATCACAAGAATACCAAGTAGTTTATGTCTTTGTTTTTAATCAATAAGAAATTAATTTCTATATCATTTTGTTATTGGAAGATGTTTTATTCCACCTTACCATTGTTTTCATTTTACTCCAGTGGTCTGTCTGGAGATGTGGGAACATGACAGGGTGACACCTTGACCAATATGTCATGCTGGTGAAGAAAATCAAACGATCATGAATATTAGTTACTGCCTATTCCTCCAGTCCAACAAATCCCTATAATGCACAACAATGCGTTTGAGCTGCAAAACAAAGCTCTTGACAGTACTCACTGCTCTCGCCTGAAACGACTCGAGCCCCATGTTTTCCTCTTTTCTCCTGCCTGCATGTCCCAGATATTACTGCACCCAGCTCAACTCAGCTCACACACAATGATGGGTTGTGTTACTTTGTCGCTTAGCAACACATTTGACAACAGTACCCCTGCTGCAGCGGCAGCAAATAACTAGAATAACAATAGTGTTCACAGTGTCTTTCAGTAAGAAATATATTTTTTATTACACAAATAGGCAATTATAGTCTCTGAAATACAGTAGCACTGTATGAAATAAGAACAGGGTGGCAAAAGAACAAAAGAGGTGAAAAATTACAAAGCAGGCAACAACAAAAAGCATATGCTCCTCAGTCACAGTGTTTCAGTGTATTCTCTGAAACAAGACAAGGTTAATCAAGTACCTAGGTTAAGTTTTCACTATAGAAAATCACCTAAGGACTAATTTTTCTGTGATTCTGCCCACTTATGCTGGTGGCTCTATTCTGAAAGGAGTTTAAATTTAAAGGTCTCTAAAGGGTTTTATTTACCAGAACAGGCCAATCTGAAAAAGCACTATAATTACTCTATCGTTTTGCAGGTTTAAAGTGCCAAGGCAAAATCTTGCGAATGACTGCAGAACATTTCAGTCTTAGAAAAACTGCTTAGCATAATAGCTACAATAACGAATAACAAATATGTTTTTTGAGTGATGATGTGAAGTAAAGTAGATTAACTGAAATAATCCCCATAAGAATATCAACAACATATAGAAATTCTCTGAAATCCTTGTTTTTTTTATTTAGGACAGAAGAGCCATTATAACACTGTATCTATGCCAAAAAATAATTGCCCAGAAGTTTCTTTTTATGCAAATGATTGAATGAAGTAAAAAATAAAGCAGTGAAGTAGTGGCCTTCCAGAGATAAACAATGAAAGCCCTGAATTACATTTTAGAGGACAAACAATACTTTTTCGTTGAAGATACTATCAAATTATAGAAATCGCTTCTTATTTCTGCTGAGGAAGAATTTAATTTGTCATTTAATGAATATAAAGAGCAGCAGATCAAACTGAGTCTTGTTCACAGGAAATGTGAGATCTCAGGAAAAGTTTTTGCAACAGCTGCACAATTACCCAACAAATAATTCACAATATTTAATCTTATCAATTTTACCATATTTAAATCTGGCACCTTTGCTTTCTAAGATTGTGGAACTCCATGTTGTTGTCCGTAAGTGGCTGTACATCCACCTTAAAGCCTCATTCCTCCTGGCCTTGGATTCTTTCCAGCAGATGCTGCTCAACTCGCCGATTGATGCGTTGGAGATCTTTCTGCACACTGGGCTGATCTTCCAGCTCCTCATGGAGACACCGTGCTATTTCTAACCTCCTGTAGTCTTGAGGCTGCACCAGGTGCCGGATAACTTGAAGGGCTCGATCCTTGAGGCTGTAAACTGTGTGAACCAGCCAAGTGTGTGTCAAATGCTGAAGACAAGAACCACTTTATAAGATTTTGCTTACACAAATTGACACAAGTTTAAGGGGTAAAGTGCAATGACTCTACTGGAAGGCACAAGTTGCTTAAATAGGCACATACTCATTTAAGATTAACACTGCTCTCTTACCAGCAACTGGTCATGCTGCCATATGACTTGCTGTGATTTTGTGTACTTATAAGGTCCAATTCAACGACAAAATTACTTTAGGTATTGTACACATATAGAAGTGATGAATTTTTTGTTTCTTTCTTTCTGTTTAACTCTTGCATTTATGAATATTTCTGGTTTTAAAAAGCGTTTACTAAATAAAGAATATTCATAATGTAGTCCTAGAATTTAAACACCTGTCAACTGATCATACTGGTTTGTGGCAGAAATAACAACATATGACAATGGCTGCAAAGAGACGATAAGTAAATTCTGTAGATCTGTAGTCTTATTACTGTATGTCTGTGATTCATGATGGATCATATATGATGAAAATGGCTAAGATTTTGTGTAATTTGGCAAATGTTACCTGGTAAGGTGATATTTGCATATGTTGCATTTCCACCTTCTGCTGGTTTAGGAAGAAACAGCTCTTTGCAGTTCACCCTTAGCGGCTCATCAGTCTCTGCATCTCTGAACATCCATGGGTGACCTTGGAAAAACACATTTTATAAAAGAGTGTGTATCACACAGAACAGCTGATACCAGTGCCCAGGCAAAAATCAAAATGTCTTAAGACTTGAGCTAAATGTCATGAGGTCACACTTTTTGTTGGTTTGTCCATGACATCATGACTTGTTTTTTGTTATTATATTAATTATGTTTTTATCTGATGTGCTACATCAAAAAGAGTTTCATCTGAATGTGAGGTTTACAGTAATGTCACAGAAACTTTCACAGTGGCTCATGACATCCTCAGATGGAAGTGAGCAGCACTCCTATGAGTCTTTCGTTAAGTTCATAAATTAAATTAAAAGAGATATATAATCTTATTTAAATAACACAACAAAGCCCTTATTTAAATGTAGGCTGTCGTTTTTAGCAAATACCAACAGAATGTGGACATTTTGTCCCCGGAAGCCGCTCTTTGTGGTCCTTTGTAGCTTTTTGTAGGGAAATCTTATCAAAGTAGCAACACTTAGTAACACCTTTGGCAGAAGAAGCTTGTGACACAGGTAAGGTTTTCTTACTGATAAAGGTGTTCATTTCTCGACCTGTTCCCGGCTGTATGTCGCGGTATGCCTGAGGTTCCCCGGAGAAATCTATCCACAGTGGCCGTACGACGCGGGGACTGCGGTTACAAAACACCACCTTCAGGGGGATGCGACTGTTCAGAGAGCGAACCAGGGGAAGAGACTGTTCTCCTTCTTGAGGCATTGATACTGGCGATTAATTCACGCTAAATTGTCACCATAGCGAGTATCAGTTTAGCTAACGCTAGCTAGCAGCTAGCTGACAAGATATCCATGTATGTTGACCGTTTCTCGAATCAATAAATCTACCACCTTATCTGTCCTGTTAGAGTAAACCGTTTTTAAAAAAGATTACGAATATATATTTTAGTCACACTAACTTGGAAGAACCGTCTAATGTTACTTCTCAATTTCGTCTGTTTTGTTTACATCCACTTTTCCGGAAGATGTCCTGGCACGTCGAACAATCCTGTACTGTGATTGGTCGAGAGGCACGGTGACACCATGGTCACGCAGACGTCCCGTTACTGAGGTATACGTGATGAAACCATAGTACGCTTACTTTAATATTATGCGCTGTACAGACCATGCGAAGCAAAAATAATACTTTTCTTGTTTCTCACAGTACACAGTATGTATGGAATTACAACATATATTAAAAAAGATAAATATATGGACCTTTAAAGTGACAACTGTCACACTGCTATGGTTA
Source organism: Datnioides undecimradiatus (assembly GCA_008933995.1). NCBI lineage: Eukaryota > Metazoa > Chordata > Actinopteri > Lobotiformes > Datnioididae > Datnioides > Datnioides undecimradiatus. Next base: position 10,265,763 of record WARS01000013.1, read on the forward strand.
ATCGCTTGTGGTCTTATTTCAAATACAGGGCAGGTTTCTTTACATCAATACATTCTGGCACTGCACAGTTCTAATCTTTAAACTTAGTTTGAGTATATTTATTCTTTACACCACCAAGCCACATTTCTGAGGCAGAGACTCCTACATTTATTCCACTCTCTAATGGGAATCTCGGAACATATTTGACATGATCCGTTTACTGAATACGATAAAACGTTGAAATTGAACTGCAACGATGAGTAGGCCTACTTTTAATTTACGCTCTTCTGCTGTTACTATGCCATATCTGTACCATGTTAAGTAAAATATAAACTATTCTTATAATAGGTTGGTGCTGTTTCATTAAGCACTGACTGATCACCTGTTAGCTGCCTGTGAAGCGTACAATCTCATCGCCTGTATAAGCATTTCAAAATGAGTATGAACACGATGATTAGGCTTTATTCTTTTTTCACCTGTAAAGAATAAGACTTCTTCTCCAGGTAATGACCGTACTGAATGAATCTAAGCTCCTCCCAGTTTCATCTTCACATAAGACACAGGGGCACAGCTGAGACCTTCTCGAACAAGACCACCTTCTTCTCTGGGGATAATTCCAACCTGAACTCGGCCGCCAAAGCAGTCCACTCTAAGGTAGGTGGAATAGTAGCTTTAAAACCTGACTGACATCATTTGATAACTGGCCCTAATTCAATTGTCTTTTTTTGGCAAGAGTCTAAGTTCCCAATGATTATGTAACGCACCCTGTTCTTATTTTCAGATTTTTTGTTTGCTTGTTTTTTGTTAGGACATATAACGAGTTTTAATACAACTGGACAATATGTTTCTCTTATTCCCCTTTGTCCCGCAAGCTAGTAAGTCCGAACTTCTCCACCTACAATGCGTCCTCTGAACGAGAGTGACTTTGTGGATACGGAGGACGTGGCGAGGGATGAGATTCTGGCCAGGGTGGAGATTGCGCTGCTCAGTGTCATCTTTATCAGCGCCGCCATCCTCAACACCGTCCTGCTGCTCGTCCTCTGGAGACAGCGCAAACAGATGTCCAGGATGCGCGTCTTTGTCTTCCACCTGTGCCTGGCGGACCTGGTGGTCGCTTTCTTCCAGGTGTGTCCGCAGCTCATGTGGGACATCACAGATAGATTCGTCGGACCAGACTTGGTGTGCCGTCTGGTGAAGTACCTGCAGGTTCTCGGCATGTTTTCATCGACTTACATGATCGTGGTGATGACAGTTGACAGATACCAAGCTGTCTGCAACCCGATGGTGAAGTTTCAGCGGACACGCACCAGACTGAACATCCCTGTGTGCATCGCGTGGGGAGTGTCTCTGCTGGGCAGCCTGCCACAGGTCTTTATTTTCTCACAGGTCGAGGTCGCACCCGGGGTGTTTGACTGCTGGGCTAAATTTATCCAGCCATGGGGGCTCCAGACTTACATAACCTGGACCACGCTAGTCATTTTTGTTCTACCTGTTATTACAGTAGTTGTTTGTCAAGTGCGCATCTGCCGAGCCATCCACATCAACCTGTATCACAAGATCCAACAGCAAGGCAGTGTGAGTCTCCACCTTCCATCCAGAGCCAGCGGCGTGGCCGGCATGTCTAAGGCCAGAGTGAAGACGCTGAAGATGACGGTGGTTATCGTGCTGGCTTATATTGTCTGCTGGGCTCCATTCTTCACTGTCCAGCTCTGGTCCGCCTGGGACACACATGCGCCCAAAGAAAGTAAGTCATTATGCATTTATGAGTGGTGCTAAGTTTTATACGGTTTGTTTTATACGGTTTGTTTGGCAGTTATTCTTATTTTACTGTGGATTTTATCATTCTTGTTCAGTAATTACACATAGTCTGGGTCTGTACGCGCCATCAGTGCAATGCGTTTTTACGCACAGGACCCATAAGATATGAACAGGAGTCTTTCTCTGACGCTTTGCGCTTGTCCTGTCATTCCAGCTGCGACCTTCACCATCCTGATGCTGCTGGCCAGCCTGAACAGCTGTGCGAATCCCTGCATTTACCTTCTATTCAGCGGTCAGTTTCCAAAGAGGCTGGTGACGCTCCTGTGTCGGCGGCAGTCGGACGGGAAGGATTCAACGCACGACGAGGCGACGCTGGTCAGCGCCTTGTACATGAGCTTCAAAAATGTCTCTGAGTCTAAATGAGGGCGACGCGTTGTAATCTGGGAAAGGAAAAGAGCCTGCAGGTGAAAGTGTGCGAGGTCGGTGCACCTCGCGAACCTCTGTGAAGAGGAGCTATTGAGACGGGATATAACGTATCTACCAGGGTCTGTGACATATGAAAATATGGCATAGAAGTATTCACCAATAGCAAACCTGAAATAAGCGGGCATGAGTGAGCGCTCCAAGCTGTGTTTAGTTGGACTGCAAAGTCAAATGCGTTTTGGAGAAGCAAAGAAGTCGTACAGACTCTGTACAGAAGCCGTCCAGACTGTTGTGGACCATCGCATTGTAAAGCCTGTGACAGTTTTAATGCGATATAAACTTTTAAAAGAAGCTAGATTTGGACTTTATGAACTCTTTCAACGACCTAATTTCTGATAATGCCGTTAAGGATTCAAGATGAACCTGAGAATTCAACTGTATTGTTATATTGTGTATCAGAAAATGTATGTGAAATGTAATGGCACCATGCTCTATTGAGCTGAGCTCTTGAGATGTTAAAATATGCTGTATTATTGGAGTGAAAGCATAAACAAGAGTGTCTACAAACACATTGTTTATTGTTTATTGTAAATCACAATCCTTGTGATTAAATTACAAAAGCAGCATTAACATTTAAGCTTTTAAATATTGCGAGATACATTTGTCACTTCTATAAATGTTCTCTGCGGTGAATAACTATTTAATAACACACTGTGTAACGTGCTCTCAGAGTCTTGTTCAGAATGTGACCAAATACTTGTGGAATAAAGTCATTTTCTCACACCTGCTTTCTCTTTTTATTTCTGTGTAAGTGCCCAAATACACAAAGTGTTTTTTAAAACCCACTAATGACAAATCAAGAGAATCTTGATCTAATATTGAAAGACTATTTAGTATAAAGGCAGTCTGAACAAGCCATCTGAGGTTAATTGGGAGGAATCATTTTCACTGAGTCTCAATTAAAGATGACACTGTCTACATTGTGAATGCATTTTTCCATTTATATTACAGTTGACAGTGTGCAGAGAAAAGACATTAGCCAGATTTGAATTTGGTGTTTGTCATTTGTGGTATGTGCATGATCTCCTGGGCAACAGAAGGACTCAGGAGGATGATGGATGTTCACACTGCAGGAGCAGCATACCAAAGGCTGATGCAGCAGCCTGAAAAATATTACACATGCACACAGCTCAAATATGGGGGTGGGGCCAGTAGAAATCAGGACAAAAAGGATTTTTTTTTATTAAGGTCAAATAAATGTGATCAGGATTTGGGGTCAAAGTCGAAAATGAGTCATTGGGCATAATTTTTTTTCAAGTATTATTTTGGAAAATTAGGATACACATAATTAGACCAGACTGGCAGTGTGTGCAGTAGTGGAAACCAACAGAGCAATCAATATGGAAAGGTTATCGTCAGTGTCACTATGGCAGCTGTAGTCTCAGTTCTGTCTGAGAATGTTGATATGACTCAATATTTTGACCTTAATGAGAATATGTCAAACTTTGTCAACAGTTTTAACTTTGTAGACTCCAGCACTTATGTCATCTGATTGTTTTATCTTGTCACAGTTGTTTGTTTGGTGCTCCGTCGCTTACTTGTTTCCAAAAATCACTTTAGTCATCTCTCTTGGCTGCTTTTAGCCCTGGAGAGGTACGGCGAACTTGTAAACAAACTGAGGTGTTCAGGGACACTTCAGAGAGGCAGATGTTTGGCAATACAAGTTACTATCTCTCTGTTGGAGAGCAGTTTACCAACAGACCACACTACCCTGCAGTTTGTTTCTCTGCCAACATCACTATTGAGCTGTCGCCTGTTGCAATAATGTTGCACAGAGGAGGAACAGTAGTTGTCTCATTAATAAACTGAAGTGTACACTGTAACACTGAAATACGCTTTTTGTAATACACACACACACACATAAAATCACATATTGAAAACCTTGAACCAGTTACATTGTTTTGCCTTCATCGGTACAACTAATAAAGTAGCCTGTGAGTGTACTGAACCAACTGAAGGGCTGTTTATGTTAAGTACATGGATGAAAAAAGCAATCAGACATCCTCCACAAAGGCTTATTCACTGCTGTGTTTACTTTATGCTTTATATTTGTTCTCACACAGATTTTATTTTGTTGAATGAATTTTGGAGCTGAAAGTAGAAAAAGAAAATTTTATCAAGACCAGGGAGCACAAAGATGAGTATCTGAAAACCTTTTCAATTATTTCTTTCTTAATTGCCTTGAAAGATCATTAAAGTAAAGTAGAAAGTGTGATGAAAGCAACAAGTTTGTTTTTGTTGAGTCACTTGTTGAGGTCTGAGTTCTCAATTTACTCTTGTCTTAAGAGACACAGCCTGGTGTCCCTCTTTCATACTGTGTCCTCATCAGATTTTAAAATTTCCTTCTTCAGTCTAAGTGGACTAACAGCCATTTCATTTGCAAATGTGAGTACCACACCGGATTAAATTAGGCTCTAAAGATATTCAGCCCCTTTACCTGGTGGATCACTTGTCACATCCACTGCTATTACCCGATTTCCCTACAGAAATCAATAATGTTTCATCTAATCTTAAAATAGAACCATTCAATCTAATCAAGGCTCTTAATGAAGCCATACTATTCAGCCTCAAGTCATTTGAAAACTCAAGCTCACATCAAAAATACTGACTAATGTTATACATTTCTACATGTCCAGAATGTGAGAGCTACTGACGACTCTAGGGTTGTTGTACAGCAGACAGGAGGCTCAATTACTTGTGCATAGAATACCTTTTTACTAGTTTACGTAATAATATGCATTTTCAATTCCTGGAGGTAGCCTGGCTTCAGGTATTATTTACAACATGCACACAAGCACTAATTGAAAATCATGAAGCCCGGTACAGTATGTGCCTGCATCACTTAAACAGGCACATGCTCATATTGGTGTGTACACATAACATCTTACATCACACATACATTAGCATATATGGTGGAGATCAGCTCCCCAGATGATCAAACATTCAACATTCAATCTGAGTACTGTAAGGGCTTCTTATCCAAGTTGGCTAAATTTTATTTTAGACTATTTTCAGTGGCAGTTGACAAAAGCAATTTCAAACTCAAACTCAGGGTCCTTACTTGATTGTTCTGGAGATTTCAACATCACTGGTTACACCTGAGGAGGAGATTCGAGGAGAAATTTCAGGAAGGAAAAAGTCTTGAGCAATTGTTGCCAATAGCCACCCAAAAAAACGCGGCGTAAACCTGACTTTGCAGTGAAAGAGCAATGGTTTGAAATTGTTCAGGAGTGTATTGAATAAATAACTTGACCTATATACTGAGAGTTGAAGGAAATATTTTTGACAGTAATTGAGAAAAGTGGGTTACTTACACAAAAACGTGATGCAGGCCAAATAATTAATTGTTTAAATATGGAGTATTCAGAAAGGAGAAATTACAAATATGTGTGTGTGTGTGTGTGTCTGAGCTAGTTGGTCAATCTGTTATCATTTTATCAATTGATTAATTTTTCGCATGCAAAGCCCTCACTCATTCACTGGTTCCAGCTGATTCATTGTGAGGATTCACTGATTTTCTGTGATTTTAATGATTAAACATAAAAGAAAACAGGATATTTAATGTGTTGTGATAGCCATAATTTTCTTCTTTCAACTAAACATAAATTAAAGAATCATGTAAGGAAAAGGAACACAAGGAATACAAGTACCTTGGGGTCAAAATTAACAATAAACTTGGTTCGTAGAGGACATCTGCTTCAGAACAGGACAGAACAGATTCTGTGATTCTGTAAATTCTTATACCCTAATGTGTCATACTATAATCATTTTAGCTTCTACTCTATCCCATAATAAATCATTAAGTGTGATATTTTATTTTACTTTACCATTTTAACATTACATTGGCCTTCTTTATGTTCTAAACCAGTCTTCAACAGATACGCCATATTAATACTGACAAAAAAGTGCAATTGTTAAAATATATCATAAATTAGCCTGGTGTTTGCTGTTGGATGTTGACTTGCTGCTATTAATCACACCACTGTCATTTTGTTTACTAATGCTCTTGTATAGTCTGTTTTGTATTTTTCTCTTTCTTTCTTTCTTTCTTTTATTTCATTTACTTCTATTTTATTTCTTTATTTACTTAGTTATTTTTGTTGTTGTGCTGCTGCTACCAAAACTGAATTTTTCCCTGCTGGGGATCAATACAGGTTTATCTTTTCTTTAAGATTACTTCATAATGACAGCAATGTTAGCTGAAGCCCTGATCAAAATAATACACTGACAAACAGTTTTCAATGTGATGTGTCTATTTAACAGAGTTTGTGCCAGGAAAACACATTACAAAACAGAGCAATAAAGCAAGGAACTTTACTGGAGACAGGCAGGAAGGCATGACGACTGCTGGAGCCACAAAACAAGTCAGTGGTGTTTTAGATACCAAGCAGAAGTGGCGAGATATGAGAAGTCGCATGTTACATGTCCAAAACCCTGTCAACATCATTATGGTTGATATGCCTATTTTCCCACTCACAGTGACTCATCAGATTCCCACTGTGCTGGCATAAAAATGGTCATCTGTCCATGTGTATCCGCACAAAAGATTAATAAACAGCAGGCTCTTTATATGCACATGAAAGTGTGTGTACACTAACGCTCACACAGACACATTGAAGTCACATGTCAATTTGTCTGTAGACATGAAGAAAACAAATCATGGAGAACAGCATGCAACCTTTCTACCTGCTCAAAAAAGCAGATTTCATCACATCTTTAGCTTCTCTCGCTCTCTCTCTCTCTCACACACACACACACACACACATTGTTTAAACTATCAAACTGAAACCTCTTGATGCACTCCCTGGCCTCAAGAAACATGTAAATGAGAAGAGAGTCACAGGATATCTGCATGTTTATTTTACTCCGTGGTACACTGAATCTCATGGAAAGACAAACAAAGACCTTCTTTGGAATCAAGCCATCAATTTCTTCAGTGATTGATGCATCCATTTTATTGTTGGGAGTGGATGAAACTGTGACAGTGGTGGCGACAACACTGAGTGACCAATTTTACACCTTATGTGTTAGTCTCATAGTGGAAATTTCTCCTTAATACAACAAAAAGATATGATAATGTGATATGACAGTGCTGCGTGGTCCAGCAGAGAAGTAAAAGATTTGAAATCTGAATGTGATACATAAAAAATCTGGACACGTTTCAATGGAAGTTTTTTGATTCTTAAAGGAGGACACCACCGACCTTCCACATTGAAGTCAATTAACAGATCTTGGCGAAGGCAACTGCTTGTGTGAAAAAGTCTGTATAAAACCTTTTATGAACTGACTCAAGTCATGTCACAGTCACCCTCGCTTACATCTGATGGTTAAAAGCTAAAAATGAAAAGATCTGGGGTTATGTGAGTTTACCAGATTTGTGTAGCCAGCTCCTCATCTCTGCTGTAGGCAAGCAGCTCGAGGATCTCCGACTGAATTGACAGTTGAAAGTCTCACTGTGGGTAGTGCAGGTACCTGATTCTGACGAGGAAGAAAACAGAGTGGAATAAAAAAAAGATGATATCCGTGCTTCTGCTGCATCAATTTTTCATACTTTTTGTCTTAACTGTCCATCATGAGCCCAACAGTGTAATAGACTGCAGCGCTAAGTCGGTGGAGAACTCTTTTAAGGGAAGACAACAAGGATATAAGGATACAAGATAAACTGAAAACAAAGTCTGCATGAAATCACAAAGTTATTCTCCCCACTTAAAACTTTGCCCATATCCCAACTTGCTTAGGCCATAAGAATAACATGAAAGAGCTTTTAGGCTGAAAGGCATCACCCTATAAAGAGTAGTACTGACGTCACATCTGCAAAGGCTGAATGTGAAGCTAAGCCAGTTAGCTTAGTTTAATGTAAAGACTTGAAAATAAGGGAAACAGCTAGCCTAGTTCTGCCCAAAGGTAAAAAGTAATCTACCTGTCACACCTCTAAAGCATTGAATAACAGGTTATATGGTTACATATAACCCATGTAAACACCCCAAGTATAACATGTTAATGTGTGAGTCTTAGAGCCATGGTGAGTTTTGTTATCATTGGAGAGTTTTTCTTTGTTTACTGTCTTTTGCTAAGCTAATCGGCTGGTGGCTGCAGCTTAATATTTATCGTACAGGTATCAATCATCTCGTGTAACTCTCAGCAAAAAAAGTAAATTAGTTTAATTCCCAAAATGTCGACCTATTCCTTTAAGAAATTATCCAAACACATTTAATTAAACAGAGCAATATCTTTAGACGATTTCTTATTGCAACCATGTTTGCCTAGTGATGATTTCTCTGTGACATAAAGAGATATGAGCAAACAGAGTCAGCGTCACACAATATCACACAACAAATGCTAGAACTGCCTCTTATGCACAGTTACATTTATACAAACATGAGCCAGCACCTTGCACCAAAATCGCAAGAAGTAAAATCCTACAAACTAAATAGAATCCTAAAAATAAAAATTCAACAATTCAATCTGAATCTCATCAACAATTTTCCATTTACAATATTTCGTTCATGTCTGCGGTTCACTGAGTCACCAAACTTATCAAAAGACACTTAGCCAGAGTGTAGGCACACCATTTTAACATGCCGCACAACATGAACCAACTAAATGAAGAAGGTTAAACACTCCTCTCGCTCTGTTAATTAGCTTTGACCTTTAAAAAAATTAACAGTCTGCCTTTCAGCATCAACACATTTCACTTGTGCAACCAGAGATAACTCTTGTTTCCTGAAGCACAGTGACTGACAGGACAATGAGCCTTTGTTGAATACGAAGCAGACACTGATGATATCGAGTATATTACACTTTATCGTTATTGTCGCCTCAGCTTTTTGTCTATGACACAAAAAACTGGTGTGATAATAAATAGCACAGCGTGTCCACACATGGATGAGCATGTTATATTACTTTCCAATCTTCTTGCATACAAAAATACATCCAATTTAATTCCAAGATTCAAAATATCCTGTATAGTGACAGCTCTACACATATATGAATGCACTTTCATTCAAACTGTTTCCTGCACTGGCAGCTTAAATTACATCAGAAAAACTTATCTGAGAAACCCAGAAAGGACCTGAAGGCTAAGTGAATATACAATAACTGGTTGGTTTTACAACAGATTAAAGATGAACTCTTGTCTGCTTATCATCTGTGTCTCCATCTCAACTGCATGCAGTCGTGCTCCCATCACACAGAGGAAAAGAGCTGAATGACAAAGATGCATTAAGCAGCATAGCTTTTGTGTTTGTGTGTGTGTCTGCAGCTACCAAGAAATCAGCTGGATAGGGGTGCAGGTCAGGGAGCTGCATGCTAGGATGTTGTCAGGTATCCTGGAATCAATCTGTCCAATCTGTTATCCTGCATTTCTTTCTCACTTTGTCACAATGCACTGAGTCATCTCACTGCGGCCTCCTTATTTCAAGAACCGTACAGAACAATCATGCCCTCCATCCTGTTCTCATTTGCTCTTAGAGTGCCATTTAAAGGCCGAATGACCGTTCCTCTAATATGATGGATTTGCTGCCAGAACTGACAGGTGGTGTGTGATGCATTGATTACTAAAAGTAATCGCAGCCAGAGAGTGCCTAAAGAGCCACGTCTGGGAGGTTTGCGGGGGGGGGTTGTTTTTTTTTTTTAAACACGAGGAAATTATGTCACAAAGTCGGACGTGTCACAGGCAGAAGAGACGAGCCCTCTTCCTCCTCCCCCTCACCCTGGGGATACGGGGTAGCATAGCTGAACGAGTCAGGCCCCAGAAACGAGGTGGAGACAAGTCCTTCTTGGTGGCTGTGAACTTCCAACCCATGTGTGACCCGCAGGTTCGGCACTGAGCAATTGTCCAGGCGTACCTGAGAGCAAAGGAGGACAACAAAATCCCCTTCAGACAGATCCCAGTTATGTAAACAAAAAACAATGTGCTCAGAGCAATTGTTTGTTATTTTTCTTAATTTTTCTCAAAAAAAGCTTACAAACTCTTTTATTTTTTACCAATTATTACAAGGCATCCCCCCATTGAAAAACATTTTATTCACTTCCAAAAATGTAACTACTTGACACTAGTTGTCTCCCCATTTCTCAAAAGTCAAGTTCATAGCTGCAGAGAGCTATGGGAGTAAGTTCCCGCCCCCTCAAGCTGCTCCCTGCAGAAGCCTGATGTCTAGATCATTAACAAGAGATCCCCCACTGACAATATATTACACACACACACACACATATATATATATATATATATATATATATATATATATATATATATATATATATATATATATATATATATATATATATATATATTTTATATATATTTATAAATTTAAATATATACCATTGATTCTAATGCAACACAGTAAGGTCAAAGACTTTTTGGACAATTTTAGGTCCAGGCAGCTTAACAATGGATCACTCCTACATTAAATATGGCCTTAGAGTCTGTTTAAGAACTTTGGTGCTATAGGTCAGAGGTACTGTATGTCTTACATTTATTTAAAAGATACATGAATTCTCTGAAAGGCACAGTGAGGGGCTTGAGTCAATATATTTACTGTGTGTGTTTTGTCTTGGATTGTTCAATAGACCGAGTCAGGAGTGTGAGCCAAATGCCACAAGTATTGCAGAGTTACCCCGGAAACCAGCTGTGCAGCGTGGATGGCCTGCCGGCCAGGTTGAGGTTGTTGGCTTTGTAGACAGTCAGGGTTTCATGGACGTAACCATGAGGGTTGACGTATGCAGCCATGGGGCCGTACAGAGACAGGCTGCAGGAGAGGAGAGGCAGGTGGAATACATCATCAGCACTGGTTATGACTTCAATAAATTGTTCAGCAAAGAACAAAACATCAGAGTCGTCCTTTGAAAGAGGGAATAAAGCAGACAGACAAGAGACTCCTTAAAATGCTGTAAAGTAGCCAAACTGCATCACAAAATACCTAAATTATAAATTAAAATTCTGCAGCCTGTCTGAACCCAACAATGAGTTCATCACAATAAACTCATATTACTCTACCAAGCACAAATCAAATCCTCAAACCTTGAATTCTTGTTAAGACAGCAGAGTTTCATAAAATACTGCACACCGTTTCAAAGTGAATACAAGAAAAATGCATGTGATTTTAATTTTAAAGAGTGAAATTTTACAGCAGTCTTGGCCACTCTGGAGAGAAGTCTTTATTAATAATACCGAAATATATTATAAGTACTAAGCAGTTGCTGGAGGTGTAATAAGTAGCCATTTGCTAAGACCATTGCCAATTGTTAATGAAGTGTCACTGCTGCATTTAATGTTTGTGTAGATGGACAAAAAAATGTCAATTCAGCTGCCATCTACACAACAACTGAAGGTAAAAGTAAAAGTAAAAATCTAAATGCGTTGTTCTTCAGTGGCTTGAAGAGTCCAGGGGTCAGCACGCACGCAGGCACACACACACACACACACACACAAAAGTGCAAATAAATCTACAATCAGTACCAAAACCTTTTTTTCTTGAGCAGTAATTTGATGTGGGTCTGGTGTGGGTCCCTAACTGTATGTGCATTAGCTACTATGTTCTTGTGTTAGTCAAAGGGAGTGTGCTGTAAAACTAACAAATTCTAAATGTGAACTTCAGAAATCATATTACACCCATAATCTCACTCATTCACCACATTCACTGGATGTCCTCAGACAAACCAGGTAATGTAATTTTCCTGTAAACATATGGCGAGGGTCTGGAAAGTTTCACTAATGTCAAATGATTTCTGTGTCACTCTTGGACAAACACATTAACCATCACACATCATCGACAGATAGAAAATTACCTTACGTAACAGTTTGTGAGTGTGTGTCGGTGCAGACCGGGGCCACTTATGTTCATGATGTAACCCCAGGCTGTTTGCAGACAGATACTTACAGACAGACAGTCAGATCAGCATTGACTTTGAGGTGTTAATAATCACACTGATTATTGTGACGTAAGTAACACTAAAAAGCAATTATAAACAAGAGCAGTTATGTTTCTGGTAGATTAACACTGTCTCACTGTGCTTTTTTAACCTTATCTCTAATTTGTACTGCAAGAAATAAAAACAAAAATGTTAAAGCAGCATAAAATGCAGCATTTCTGTCCATTTGTAAAATAAAAAGACATACAGCCTATTCAGGTTAAAAGTAGAAGGAATGAGCAGTTCAAACGCAGAAATCTGTGCATCTAGGAGCTTTAAAATGTTAAGGCTTCATTATGTGACATTTCTGATGTTACCATTAAATTGATTGATGTAAAAATGGCTACTAGTCCTTTTGAATACACCGTACCCAGCTTTTCATGCAGCTCTTTGCTTTACTTGCCTGCCAGAGTGAAGAAAATCCAACATCAAGTGTAATTTTCACTGTGTTGAATTACCTCTCTCAAACAGGTGTCAAGTCTCCTGAAGTTTGTTTTATCGCTGTGCTGAAAAGCATTTCTAATAACTGAGCTACAACATGCAAGTGTAATGCAATGTGGGCTGCCCTTTAAACAAAGCAACACAGCTTCATAAAAAATATATATATACTTAGATGTCGCCAAAACAAACCAAAACAAGTCCTCACCTGAAGATCTCATTTTTTGTGGTGATTTCTGTGTCCTGGCACTGCTTGCAGCACAGTGAAGTGCACTGAGGAGGAGAGGCAGAAAATGGGTTAAAAGGGATGTTTACAAGTCAAATGTCCTCAGTGGAAAGTGTTCTCGTTGTTAAGGCTCAGTGAAGACGCTATACGCCATCCTTTATGCTTCCACAAGAGCCACTCGATGGGTGACACAAGTTCAGGCCTTCAGTGTGAAAAGTGAGACACATTAAGCATCATTATCCTCCATCACACAGGAGCACAATGGCAGATAATAGGCAGACACATTTAAGAAGCACTTCACACATCCAGAGAGAGTTTTACAGTTTCTAGTTATGCAACAGTAGTACTATAAGAGAGCTTTTGTGTGTATGTTATATATAGTAAGAGCAACACTCTCCTTCCTCATTCAGGTGTATCTGTTATTTTTGTTGACATAACAATCAAATGTAAATGTTATATAGGCACATTTCATATGATTTAGTTGAAAGAAAAGTAAAGTTAATTATCATTAAAGTGCAGCAATAAGAACATTTTTATCCACTTTCTAATCTCAAGAGTGTGCAAATTATTTATTATTTATAAATACTTAATAAACATATTTATATAAAAGCCCAAATAGCTAACATGAATAAAGAGGAGTTAAATGATCACTGAAGGCCTCTACCCGTCTTACCCTCAAATTCACGTTACACATTTTTGTCAGTGTTATCTGCAGAAAGTTAAATCAATTCCCCAAAATACTGTTGCATTGTTAACTGAGGGATTTGAATAAATGTTAATATTACTATTTCTATATTTTCATTCAAGTTCCACGAATTAGTTTTGTTGCCTTGCACGTGGTACTTTACCATCTTAAACAACAAAAAGACAGTCTCTATCATGGTCAAACATTAAAATAATAATAATAACAGAGAGCTAGTGTTTTAGCTAATATTGCAAGTTCTCAAAAATCTAATGCTGCATTATTTCTTTTGTCCTGATCAGGCATCCTGTCACTGCCTTGGTCTCAAGTTGCGTTTTCAGCTTTGTGGCTGTGATGATGACAAATGGGGTGCAGAAATAAAAGTAATAATACCCAATGAAGTCAGTCTCCACCTGTTGAAATATTATGGTGAAAAGGAAAATGGAGAGTGCAGCAAGAGGGGACGACGGGAGCTAAACTGCTTTGCCCTGTTTATTTTAAAATATGGATGATGGTGAGGAGAAGGTGAGGCAGGAGAGATGAAATGACGTCTACCTCAACACTGTAGACAACCTACAACCTCATCCAACCGTCTACAGTCTAACCTCCCCTCCAGGATATTCTGCCATATTTTGTTTGTAAATGTGCACTAAATATGTTTTTTTAACTGATTAAACACTGTATACAGCTTGTTTATGACAATGAAGTTTTTTGTTACCGGCGATTAAATAAAACTATCTCTGCTTACACTAAATGATTTCTAAACCCTTTTGCCTGTGAGCGCCAACTTTGGACTGACATATTACTCATCTGTTGGCCCCTAACAGGCACGGTTAAATATAACAAAGAACATCAGAGGGGAAAAACAGACATAGTCTGCACACACAGGAGCAACAGATCTTATCACACCATGAGGAAAGTGATAGCTGTGACTGTGTGGACAGTGGAGAAAGGCAGAGGTGGTCATTCAAGGATGAGGGGTTAGCGGTGACAGGTTCATACCCGGTCCATGATGTCCAGCTCACAGCGAAGTCTCTGGATGGCACTGCCGATCTTCAGCAGCTGGAGCCGCAAAGCGTCGTCTATGGGCAGACAGGCCGCCACTCTGTAGGAGAAGTCTGACAGAAACCAGAAGGGTGACAGAGGGATGAAAGGAAGGAAGGAAAGAAAGCACAATGAACACAAACAGAAAGATGCAAGTGCGTATGCATGTATGTGACTGCGGTCCATCTGTAATACACTGAACAGAGGCTGACCTACGGCGTTGGTCGGCAGAGAGTCATCCTTCAGATTCTCGTCCCATTCATGGAGCTGTTTCTTCACTCTGTTCATGAGCGACTCCTGTGAGGGGAAACACAGGAAGCAGACTGGCTGGTTTACATTCACTTCTATGTGATGTTTATGTGTGGACCAAAGTCCAAGTACGGGGCTGCTGTACTCACAGAGTCGTAGAGTGCGTAGACCCAGGGTGGCCATGGCGTCAGACTGGCACAGTGAAACTTCCTCTGTGATGAACAACAGATGCACCATTACTGAATTAAATCTACAGATAATGATTACTGGAGTAGCCCAACATCCATACAGTTTATCTTCCCATTCTGTCTCGTGTTAAAACAGGGGGGCTACAAGTATCAGTCACCCAGATGTAATGCTTTTTAAGATTAAGATTAAGATATGATGTGAAGCCTTGTGCTCTCTGACACCTACACATATGTCCTGAACATCTGCACTGTTTAAACTTTTTGTGAATGTTTTTAGTTTGAAATCATTGTAAATGTTCTTTTTTTGATCTACAAATTAGTTGGTCGATAGAATCATTCAGCACGTATGCTTATGATCAGTTTCAAGATTTTCTGCTTTTCCTTGTTTTGCATTAAAGAAAACAATGAGTCCAACAAAGACATGTTTCAATACCAAGGTTTTATAGAACAATTAATCGGGAAAATATTAAGCAGATTAATCAATAATGGAATTACTTGTTAGTTGCAGTCCTCAATTTTACAGTCTGAGTATATGTGCCAGGTCAATTTTCCATTCCCTTGTGAAGGACCATGAAGTTTTTCTGCCTCTTTTTATTACTGTGTGCAATAATTGCACATATATGTTGCGTGCAAGTGTCAGTGTGTCTGACCTGTTGGTAGCTGCTCCACCAGCACTGGGCCTGTTTGCAGCTCTGACTCGGGGGTTTAGAGGAGGGGTGCATGTGGAGCCTGGACAGAGGTGTGAGCTGCACAGCAGAGAGGGGATCTGGAAGGATTCGTTCTGGAAGGATCTGTACTTTGGCTTGTCTGATGCTGAGGAAAGAAACAAAGGGAGACAATGACGTGGAAAAAAAAGTCAGGCGGGGGGGGGAAACGTGAAGGGGAGCAGAAGACAATTGAAAGTGAGCAGATGAATAACAGATTAAACAAATGGTGTGCTGGCTGAATGTCATCAGGGGTATGAAAGGATGTTTGTAAATCTGGGATGATCGTAAAAAAAGATGCTGTCTGCACATTTCCTTTGTCAGCAATAAGAAATATTCCTTCAACTTCTCACCCCGGACGACTTCGGTGAACTTCCTGGAGCTCAGACAAACACACACTCACAAAGCAACACCACACAAGCAATAAAAGCCCTACATGTTGCAGTGGTTACATCAGAAGATATGTTTCACACGGCAGACGGTACAATCCACAGTACTACAGCTAATATGCTACACATTTTAAACTCCTTGTGTCTTTTGATGCACAAATGGGAAAAACAGCTGCCGTAGCATGATGGTACTGACACTGAATTTTGCACTGGTTGGTTCTGAAGCAGTTTTACTGATGCAAACTCCCTGGTTTAACATTCAGAAAGTCTTTTAGAGATGTTACAGAGAGGATGAGAGGTGCATTGAAATACACAATAAACGTATTAATGTTTACAGGAGAGGACACAACAGCAGATCCCATCTTAATGAGCAACAACTTCAGTTCTATGATTTCTGAGGTCATCTTGAGTACAACAAGAGGTCAACAGGATTATTTCAGCCAATTTATGTGCATTATACAACAGGAAAGAGGGAAATGTGTCTTAATGGAGATTCAGTTTTATGGACAGTAAACCTCAGTAACTTCCTGGACAGAGGAGGATGTAAGTAAACATGATCTATAGAACTTTTAATAGGCAGATTTTCTCCATAAAAGCTTCTACTGGTCACTGTGACCTCCAGCAAGACGAGGCACAGACTGGGCTTGGTATTTTCATGCAATGATTAAATACAGACTAAATTCTCTTGGAACAACTAGACTATAAAAGCAGAAAAACTATGAAACTGAACTCATCTTTAAAGTTAAAGTCAAAGTTAAAGTCATAAGCAGTAAATCTTGTACAAAAGAGTGGATCAACTGACGGGAGCTTAAGATAATGATTTCATTTATTTTTATGAAGATGACAGTGACTTGAGTTAGTCTGCCCTCTAGCTGTGAACTGTGAGAGGACCACTTCGGTCATTTTGAAGAACCACCCAGACCAAACTGTAAATCAGCCACATGGAATCGCTGATCAAAAACTCATATCAGATGTGAAGTCATCCTCTTCTTTCTGTTAAGCATATATAATTCAGATACTATGGTGTATGTAAAATTTTATATTTTAATATTTGAATCTGTCATGTATGTATTGAAGATTGTTGTCGAAACAAATGAAAAGCTGTTCCAGGCTCATGCACACACACACACACACACACACACACACACACACATGCACACTACTCCACTGTCCTGCAGTCTGCTGCCGTGGTCCAGTCCCGGGTTTCTGTCTTATCACATGCTTAAATTCTGTGTAATGTCCTCATTGTTTGAACTATGTATGCACCTGTGCACCTACTGTGGAAAAGAATTTCCTCCCTGAGGTAAAATTAACTGTAATCTGTCAAGTTGTTAACAGATAATTACATTTGGCTCCTAATCCTGTTTGAACCAGTGCCTCAGATGATTTGGAGGAAAAGCAGAGCTCCATTATCCTGCAGACAACCACTGTCTTATTCAACCAGGACCACGGCATATTGTCTGTTATTCACAGACTACAGCTCTCAGTCAAATAATCATGAGCATTTAGCCCTAACCTTTGGTTTAATAGTTTATGGTGCAATTCAACTCACCCATCTGCTTGAGTTCTTATTTCGTGGACCTTGAATCTCTGCCTCCCCACAGCTTTCACTTTGACAGTTTCAATGCCGTATTCCTGCTCCTCTCTGTATGCATAGATCTCAGCTGTTGTCCCAAATTCTGCCTCTGGCTCACCTGTATCACTGCAGAGACAGGTACAGGTTATATTTCTGTATAGTTGGGCTTTCACAGGAGAAATACTAAAAAGAAAGTGTAAAATGTCCTGAAGTTCCCATAATGCAGCTTGATATCATCTTTTGAAAGGCCAGAGCAGACTTCATCTGCTGCAGAGACTGAGGTCTTTTGGGGTGCAGGGAGCACTGCTGAAGTACTTTTATGACTCTGTGGTGGCATCAGCCATCTTTTACAGACTAGTCTGCTGGAGCAGCAGCATCACAGCTGCAGGCAGGAACAGACTGAATAGGCTGGTCAGGAGGGCCAGCTCTGTCCTGGGGTGTCCCCTAGATCCAGTGGAGGTGGTGGGAGACAGGAGGATGATGGCAAAGCTGTCAGCCCTCATGAACAACACCTCACACCCCCTACACTCCACTGTAGCATCACTGGAGAGCTCCTTCAGCGACAGGCTGATCCATCTGCGGTGCCTAAAGGAGAGGTACTGCAGGTCCTTTCTTCCTGCTGCAGTTAGACTGTTCAATCAAGCCTGCTCTCAGTAGACACTCACCACATGCATCTACAGATATACGTGCAATAACTATATCAACATGTGCAATAACATATACAGTAAACACATATTTTTTTTGACTGGTATTTATACATATTTATTTTTCACCCACTATTGTCTGTCTGTTGTATATATTTATTGTCTGTTGTATTTATTTCTCTTCCACTGATATTTTTTTAAATTATTTTTTATATTCTCTCTCTATATATAATATATATATATATATATTTTATATTTCTGGTGTGTACTGTTCTTCTGGCTTTTCCTGCTGCTGTGGCACTGAAATTTCCCCGGTGTGGGACTAATAAAGGATATCTAAATTATTTAAAAATCTGCCAAACCTTGTTAATGCACAGATTTTTATGCACACTGTTTCTAACACAAGCTTTCTGTTATAAATATAAATCTGCAAGCTCAAGCCAAGATATCCCTTGTAATATTACCAGGAATATTAAATCAGACTTAAAAAAAATAGAAAACTTCTTTCAAAGACTAAACAACTGTGTTGTGACTAGTAAACTTATGTGTAATACACAAAATAAAACTGATGCTTTCCCCAAGTATCAGATCCTTCTAGTGTGGTGTTTACCAAGGAAATCAGTGTCCTTTTGTACCTGTGTGCGAGCACAGCAAATGTGCGGTCCCTCTGGATGACGCTCCTCATCATGCTGACCTCCTGCGGCCTGAAGAGCTGCAGAGGCAGCGTCTGACCCGGCACCAGCATCACAGCTGTGTGTGGCAGCACAGGGATGGTCTGACAGCTGTCGTCGTCGTGGACAGTGCGGCCATGAAACTCCTCCATGTCTGAGCCCAGGTACTGCCACCACAGGAGGTCAGTGTCAACACAACACAACAAGTAGCCCACAAGTGCAGAAAACTTATTTCACAGCTCTCTGACAAAACTGGGAAGGTAAAAGTACAGATGGATGGTACTAAATCCCCTCCCCCCCGTGGTTGTGGGGGAAGGGGGGAGCTGTGGCATCACTCACAGCATGTGATGTGGGAAGACTGGGGTCAAAGGTGATGATGTTGGGCTTTTCTGCCTCCTCACTGTCTCGGTCTTCAGTCTCCATGTCATCTTCCTCCTCCTCCTCCTCATTGTCTGCCATGGCACAGCAAACACAGAGGCTCACGGTGAAACCAGTTAGCTCAGTCTAATGTCTACTAATCAAACCGCACAGCTGCAACTTTATCAAACGTAAAATGAGAAAGTGAGAAGGTAAAAACGAAAAGAAAGTGAAAGCAGTGGCTCAGAGGGTGAGACAGTCAGGATGGGATCCCTCACAGTGGCCTGCTGTGAAGACATGTTAGCTGGCTGTTAGCGGCCTGAGGAGACAAACGCTCTTCGGGTGAAACACCGAGCAGGTCGACCGGTCGGTCAGAGACTGTAATTGTTACCTGGTACAAGCTGTAACTGGTTCCCCATGTTGTCGTTTAGGTTGTCTTCACCTCCACCCCTCTCGTCAGCCATATCCTTGTGTTTACAATACTTACTCTTCTTCTACGGTGTCTCGTTGTGCAGCATCGAGGCGGATCGTGAGCACCCCCTGGCGGCAGGTCAGGCCTAGAAATGAGCTCAGTAATGCAGATGAAATATGATCCAGTGAGGTTTTGGCTGTAGTTCCCGTAGTTTTTCTGTTGTGACCACTTTGTACGGCCCAGTTTTTAATTAACATTTAACTTTTGCTTTGTTTTCCACTCGTGCAGCAACTCTTTGCCACAGCTTGGAAACCACTTGATGGTGCAAAACAATCAATTCCTTCATCCATGAAGTGATCAATGGTAGAAAGTAAAAGCTCTGTGCTCAATATTTTGAGTGCTTTTAATTCACTTAAGTATTTCCATTTATGCTCCTTCTGCTTCACTACTGTACATTGTACTCTGTACTCATTTACATTTAGCTGACAGCTATTGGTTACAGGTTATCACTAATTATTTTGCAGATTAGGGGTGCAATTCTGTCTACATTAGTTCTGTTGATACTCTTGCAACTTTCAGCATTTTCACCCAAGTGACTGATTGCACTACTTAATGTACACTAAATTATTTAACAAGATGAAACTGGGATTGCCTATTTGTGTTACAATCTTTCCTCAAGTTAAGGTGTCCAAGTACCTTGATCTGTCATTCTGTCTGATAACCTTTGGGGTCAACATCAGTCAACACTTGGTATGGCATTTAGTCAATCAGGACACAGATTTGACACCCTTCAAGCCAAGCAATTAGAGTAAATCTCAATAGATGACTAATCCTGCAATAGTTAAATAATTTAATCAAGAGGCTGAAACATGTGATACACATTTAACATTGTTTATTGTTCAATACACCATATAATAGTTGTTAACGTATATTATGGTCCATGAACAAATCAGCTGTAGTTCTGATGTTGAGAGATCTGTCCAGCATCTTTGCCATCTTCCAGCCAGACATTCAAGGCAGGTTCCATGAGACGTGCAGCCATCTGAAATCAGGTTTGAGGCCTTTCTTCCGCTGATGGCACTCCACGATCCACTTTAGCCACGCAAGTCAGTCGTCCAGAGAAGCTCAGATGGGATCACAGCTGCCGGTGATGAGGGCTTACTTTGACCTCTGCCTCATCTTTCTCCTTTTACGCTTCAGCCTGTTTTGGGCAAAAAGCAAACATGAGGAAAAGGTTTCAAGCCTGCTGCTCAATGCTCATAACTAGTTTACATATCAAACCCATGGAAAAGCCCACAACCAAAGTGTGTAACATTTGCAGTGTCAATAACCAAGCCATTACCTGCTTATTAAGGATTTAATGGCCAATTAAAAAGAAACCCGATCATGAGGTTGAGGGGAAATAAAGTTAGGATAGTCAATTTAACAGGCATGGGCCCACCTTATTGGCTCACAGTATAAGACTGTGTGTGACACGACATACTTTGTATACACGCAGTTAGAGCCTGTGGGCATATTGTAAAGTGTTGAGACAAATTGCATTTCAGCCAGTATGTGTGTGGCCATGTGCATATGTGGGATGGTTAATGCCCTCTGCTGCCAATTGCACTTCAGAACATTTTATATGACCATGTAAACATGTTAGACCATTTCCAGGATGTGCTTCTTTCATAGTGGTCTCTAAATCACAGGTAGACTACACAACACTGACACTGGTTATCAGTATCAAAGCATCTTCATTACTGGCCCTCACTGATTAAGGTACAGCTATCAAGAGTCATTTGAGACTGATCAGGTACTAACAATATAACAAACTGCTATACACTGAGGGTATTGATGCAGCGTTTGGATACATACATTTTACACATTCACGTGACCATTTCACAATATATGGCGTTATAGTTAAAAGACCATTACTGACATCTATAATGTGTATAGAGAAAAACTGCTTACCTGCGCATACGCTTCTTCCTCCACTGGAAAACGAGAAAAATCTCCATTAGTGTTCAATAAGTGCAGTCAATTTAAGTATATCAAGGTCAGCATGCATGCTGTGATGTAGAAATGCTTTAGCTCCACATTGCAAGGTACAGATAAAACGGAAATGTTAAGAACCCAACGGAGAGGAACATTAAACCATGAAACACTTGGCTCCACCGGCTCATCGGTTCACGACTGCTAACATGACAGCATGCAGCAAAGCGGGCCTTCCTGCAACACTGGCGTTTACACTACTCACATTAAATTTAGTGTTTACAGGTTAGGTCGACATTACATATATTAGTATAGCAGGAGGCACCTAAGAGGACAGAGGAGCTTTGAAAAGGTCAGATAATATATATCAGTCCTGGAGGTGCTTGTTCAGATGCTAGCTAGCACCATCGACTGGAGCAGGAAGAAGACATGAAACATTAAAATCCCGAGACTGGCTGTAAACTTACCTTGGCTCTCATCGTGTGGAGAAGTTTCTGTGAAAGAGAACCAAATTTAATTATTAGTTACTGCGGATGACTTTTAAAACCCAATGATTAGTTTGGATTCTGTTAGCTGCGAAGCAAGTTTCCATACCTCAAAGCGAGAAGAGCAACGGAAAGAGGATGTGACGAAGAAAGAGGGCGGTATATATACGGGTGTTGATGTCATGTTTATGCGCCAAAGGTAGGTTCCTGGCTTACTGGGAAATGTAGTCCAAATGACCAACTCTGCGTTTTGACTGTTATAATGTTGTTTGACTCAGTTTAATTTTTATGTGAAATCTACTTTATTAATAAAACGACTGCGCTAGTTTTTATGACTTTCATCGTTACACTAGATTTTATCATGGAAATGAACATTATATTTTGTTTTAAATCATGACATATTTCCAAATGCATTTACATGTCTAACTACTGAATTAACTGGTATTTTATTTCCTAATCTAATACAGATCAAGTGGAATGTCAGAATAAAGTATATACCTACAGCTTTAACCCGTCAGACTGTCTTCAGTGGCAGATTTGCTCAGAGTCATAGAAAAACTGTTGAGGAACCTTAATTAATCTGCTGCGGCTGCTGATGTGATATGGTCAAAAGCTGCAGTACAATTACTAAATTTACCATAATTTGAGATTTTTTTTCTTTTCTTTTAT
This sequence comes from Datnioides undecimradiatus, assembly GCA_008933995.1. Classification (NCBI taxonomy): domain Eukaryota; kingdom Metazoa; phylum Chordata; class Actinopteri; order Lobotiformes; family Datnioididae; genus Datnioides; species Datnioides undecimradiatus. The sequence goes on from WARS01000013.1 coordinate 10,288,603, forward strand.
TTATAATTCGTCATAGAAAACATTACTGAACCAAAAACAGATTTATGCAAAAATAAATAAATAAACAAAAAATCCTGATGAACAAGACATTGATTAAAATCCTCTGAAAGCACATGCAATTTGTTATGTATATCTGTCATGATCTGATAATTTTACTGGATAACACTGGGGAACAATTTGAAAAAAATTTCTGTTGAGTTAGATTTTTATGCTGATTAAAACTAAAATTGGCATGCTGATTCCAAAATTGCAGTCAGTTTTTTTCTAGCACGTCAAGTTTTTTCTCCACAGCTTACCCTCCAGATAAGCAAAATTCCACTGATTAGCTGTAGTAGTAGTAGTAGTAGTAGTAGTAGTGTACATATGATGGCTGACTATTGTTGGAGCATCAAACGCGATAGTCCTCAAGTTGAACACTCCAGAAAGAGCTATAAACATAAATTTTTACCTTAACTACTTGCACACAATTATAATTACAGTAGCCATATCCTTTGTAAAAACATAATACTGTTAAACATTGCAGTCATGCCTGTTTCTTTCATATTTCATTGTATGTCAATATTTGAAAACTTTTATAAAACAAGCACATATCTGTTAAGTACAGTATTTTTCATATGTTTTAAGAAAACAGGGATCCTATAGTTCAAAAACTTGACGTGATAGAGAAAAACTGAGATCAGTTTTGGATTCCGCACCCAAAAATTAGTTAAAAACAGCTGTCAGACCTAACTCAACAAAAATTGTGTTCCCCAGTGTAATCAAATAGCAAAATTAAAAAAAACTGTCAGGAATGTCAGTTTTTTTGTTAGATACAAAAATATAAGTAAATACATCCCAACAGTCAATCATTTTATTATATTTTACAAAAACACCTAAATATCCATTGTTGCCATAATGCTGGACATTGATTTCCAGCATCCCCAAACAGACATTTAAGGGCTGGAATATATAATGTAAAAAAAATGGTATCATATTTGCCAATCCTACTGACACTACATCTGTTGTTATGGAAATCACCAATAATGGCAGTTTAGACCATAGTAAGCATGCAGTCATGATATTTCAGATAATATACATTAATAAAAACTCGCTGACAAACAGAAATGTATGAAAATGTTTTTATTTCATTAGATGTAAAGTTTCATTGCCCACTGACTGAGCTACAAAGCAGGATTTTACTTTTCTCAACACTGTCTCAGACCTCGAGATGAAACTCGGACCTGAAATGATCTCTTACTGGTCCAACTCCACTGAAGACACCCATAAAACCTTTAAGCATTATCAGCTTCAGTTTTCATGCTTCATAGGACTAATGGCGTAGTAAAGCAAGTAACAGGTGTCACTAATAGAAAAGTTTTTCAAAATTGGAACATAGATTTCCATCTTTTCATAAAATTTGAGGGGAATGGCAGTAAATGTGGCAGTTTGTTCCCTAAAGTCAAGCTGATTGCAACTGCGTGTTTTTGCTTGTATACTTAAAAATATTCCAGTCTTTGCTCAGTTTATTGCTTTGAAAAAAAAAAAAAAAAAAATCTATAAAGTTAACATTGTAGTTTCAGCCAAAAATGTGGTCAGTGTAACCATAAACCCTCGTTACATTCACTCTGATGCAAATGCCATCTATTATGGTAGAATCCCTGTAATTACTGTTATTCGGTGTCATTTATTACATAATTTAGTTTGTCATTTAATGGGTGAGATGAATTTATAATCTAACCCTTTACTGCATGATGCAGTCAAGAAAAAACCTCTTCACTGAAATATTTTTCGATAATGTGCTCCCAACAAACTGAGTGAGAAAACTCATTTTATGATTCTCACACTTGAGGTGACAAAGTGCTCATAAACCTTCCAATAAATATGTATCTTTATCAGATAATTTTAGATAACTTGACACTGTTGCCAAAGGGAAATGTGATAATTCAGTCACATAATCCCAGCAGAGAAGAATACTGTGTTTGGGAACATGATCCAAGTTTCTGTTACTCTCAACCAGTAAAACTTCAGCTGGATGTCAAAAATACAGACCGACCCAATGCCTTTAATGCCCACTAAGCTTCGGCTATACTCACAAGGAAATGTTCAGCTGCAAATCATACAAGCATGAAATTTAAACAACAGGCACCAGTCACACTCTTACCATTTGGCAACAAGTCAAAGATGTAAAAATATTTGCAGGTATTCTTTATTTTCTCCTCAAGTTAGGGAAGAATAAGCGACACTCTTTCAATGCTTCCTTCACTTAATGCAGTAAAGGGTCAACTGTCAAGCTAAGATCTTTAAATATTCATTAAATTCCAAAATTATTATGAATTTGGTTTAATTTGTGAAGTCAACTCTATTATATGTGCAGTGGGCAGAGAATTTGGGGCAAATCTGTCATGTTTGTTCTTGCTTTCTTTGGGGTCTTGCATGTGTGGAAAGGCAGTATTTATTTATTCTACGGCTTCTGTGTCCTCAGTTGGCTGTCCAGTGGCATTTTCTGCTGTCTTTGAAGCCTGTGGGACATGAGAATATATAGGGGGCAACATTAAACCAAACATGTCTTCTCTGGAACATAAAACACAGGGAGGTAAATGGTAAAGCGTCATAGTCTAATTTGGTTAATGGTATACACAAGACCTCAGTGTGCTTCGGATTCATTTACTGTTAGACAAATAACGTACCTTCTTTTTCTTTTTCTTCTGTGTTTTGCGGCTTGCAGAGCTCTGTAGTAAAGTCTAGGGAAAAGAAAAGACGTTTCAGTAAAAGTGAAGAGCATGTTAAACGCAGCTTCCCTGTGACGACGGTGCTCAGTGTGAGCCAAGTGGATTCAGTCCTCACCTTTAGCTCTGGATCCTGGACTTCATGCTCTGACTTGTAGAACTCTGGATCGAAAGGTCCGTTGGTGATTCTGTGCGGCCCGTTTGCCATCAGCAGCACTGTGAACTTAAACTGAGCAACGCACTCTCCTGAGCACAAAGACACAGGAAGGGAGGGGGGTGTTGTCAGTAAGCGAAAAGTGAAAAGCTGTTAAAAGGAAGTCAGGGGGTACAAGAGGTAAACACTCACCCTCTTTCTCATGTAGTACACTGAAGGGCTGTAGCAACTCATGTTTGGCACACTCCACCACACCCAGCCGGGCTTTGGCCTCATCCTCAAATGCCCTGATGGAAAATAGATGGTGGTATTAAGTGCTAAAGACAAAGTATATGAATATCCAACTAGCTCTCAAACTATGTTCAGCGTGTGGTGGATAAAATAGTAGTAGGTACATGTACAGTGTGGTGTCCATACCTAAGAGTAAAGGGCATGGCATCAAAGCGTCGCTCCACTTCACTGAAGAACGTACGAGAAGTTTTCATCTTCAAGCCATACTGCTTACTGGGGTCTCTCTTGTAAATGGTGGTTCGCAGACCTCCATCCCTGGCCTAATTGGCAACAATAGGAATTAAAAACATTTAATCACTATTCGTTGCACTCAGTTGTTTAATATCTACAGTGGAAGTTTAAACAACAGGTAATGAATAAAAGACAGAAGAGAGGACACTGACCTTCCCTTCTCCGGTGCTGATCAAGACATCCACAGCATAGACTTCATGTACCTCAAACTCTGCCTTCTCATGGTCCTTTCTGAAAATAAGCGTCAACAGCAACCAGTGAAGAAGATGAGCAACATATTTTGTATGTTAAGGTAAACACACACACTCCAGATAGTGCTTCAGGATAATCTGCAGATCTCACAGTGAATAGTTATAGGAACTACAGAATTCCACTGAAAATAATTTCCTGTTTTTCTAATTAATAATTATTATTATTAATAATAATTTTCCTGCTTTTTCCAAATGTAATTGTGGTTGATTGGTTTCAAGACCACAAACCAAAATCCACCCATCTGCATTATGCTGCAGCTGTGGCACAACACTCAGGCAGAGATGTGAAAACCTCACCACATCGAACTGCAATGTATAGTTTGGCCAATTTGGTTACACACTGCAATGTGGTCAGGTTTACTGCAAACTTGGTTTTATATATTACATTATGGCTTTCTTTCACAAAATATGTCATCCACAGTAACCAACTGTGCGACATCCCAGCAACGTGACTACACTTAAAAAGACGCCAACAGACCTGAGACATCACAAGTCAAACTGGCCAATCCATTTCTATGAACAGATAAGCAATGTCTGTATTTTAAGTATTCTAAATACTGCAGGACTAAATACCACTGTATGTCAATACATGCAAGCATTATCCATCATCAACAATCAGTGTGTGTATATGGACAAAAACATGAGAGACACCACTGTAATTAAAGTTAAAACACCCTCAGAAGGTTCCAGTCACCGAACCTCATGCCCCATGTTTCAAAATGTACCTTTGCTGGTCTGTTGGGTTCTGAATGATGGTCTTCTCTCCATCTATGACATGTTGCTTAAGCTGATGAGACAGCATACCTTTAAAGACACAGGTGAACAAGTGAACAGGTTCATTGAAAAAATCCACTTGCATGTTATGATTCTGTAACTGTTACTGTCCTTTTATTACATGACTGAAATCTGAAGAGAATCTAAAAGGAAAATTATGGAAAAAAAGGTCATCAAAATGAGAAACACCTCTGGTTGCCCTGAATGCCTGTTCAATGACACGTCACACTGAGATGTACAAACTTTTAATGAAACACTCACCCTCGATTGGGGAGCATTTGAATGACTGAGCGATCTTGTTCCAGGCCTCTGTCACTTGAGTGTTCTGAGAGACAGGAAAATAAATTTCTTTAACATGCAAAATACAGTTTTGCATAACTGACAAATAAACACTGAAAAACATTAACAACTCAAATTAAGTCTAAAAATTAGGTTTATATTCAAACAGTGGTCAGTAATGTAAGTTTTTTATCTGTTATGCTATGCATATGAACATATAAATCTGCCACGAATAATCCAACATATTAATATGGTTAACATGAAGAGGATCAAGGAAGTTGTTAAAGGTACCTGGTTACCAGGTTTAACAAGACGAAGAGCTGCTTCTGCACACAGATGGGCTGCTTTGATTACATCAGCTTTCCGACCTGTGATGGGGTTCTCCTACAGGAGTAAAACACAATGAGAAGGGGACGTCAAGATGGGCTCTAATGAGACGGCACAAGATGGAGACTGTAACAGTATTTCTAAAAACAGACCCTCACCTTACTGGCTCCAATCACAAAGCTGTGAGCAACATTGGCAATGAAGCCGTCAACATGAACCCCTAGATCTCTACACAACATAAGAGGAAAAGAAGATATAAGAGTGTAAAAAAAACCAAAACAAATCAAAATGATCACATTTTAAATTCATGGCAAGTTCAACTGCCTGTCAAGCTGTCAAGATTTATAATGCAGATATACGGGGACCAAATCAATCAAATCAGCTAGGGAAGGACAAAATGTCAACTGTCCTTCACTTTGGGAAATGAGACTAATAAAGTCTAAACAATAACCAATAAGGTCAGACAAAAATAAAACAATTTAATCTGTTATGGCCATTAAATGGCAGACAGACCCCAAGGTGAATTTCCCTTTTGGCTGTACATCAGCTGAAATACAGTGAAGGACTTATTGTGAATTCAAGGGAGCAGCACTGCAGACTGTAATAAACTGAAGAGGCGTGCCCAGCCAGAGGGTGCGACTGGACCATGCAACTGGCAAGTGAGAAATGTACGAACCTCGTGTGTGTTACAACATCAACATGAGCTATAAAATAAAAACAGCTTCAATCTACAGAAAACACAAGACATTACAGTGGACGCAGACATACGTGGCAACACAACAACTAAGAAGAGCCTACTTCCTTTCACAAAGTACAACAGTGCGTTAGAAAAATGCGATACATGGGATTTAGCAAGTGGGTGACCATCAAAGCTAAATTCCAACATATCACATCAAAAATAGCAAAAAACACCAGTTTTATAAATGTCCGCCCTTAATTGTCGTTTGCCACACAGGACAGACAAAAAGACAAGACCTCACTGATGAACAGTCAACAGCGAAGAGAAATCCCTCACACACAAGCCAACAGATCACATGGAAAGAAGGGAGGAGGACACACTGGGAGGCTCAAGACACATGGGAAGAAAAAGGGGTGACAATTTTGCAGAGCGTGGGTGCCTACATTTTGACCAGATCCCCATCTTTAAGTGTGTAGTCAGGGTCACTCTTCAGGGGAGAGAAGTGGCAAACACAGTTATTGACTGAGACGCTGGTGGGAAAGGCAATGCCTAGAAGAGGGAAAAGAGAACCACCAAGTCTTCATTTGGAAATCATCCACAGTTTAGCAAATACACTATACAAGGATGGAGGGAGTGACACTTGAATCTCCTAATATTCCTATACTTTCATACTCTGCCACCATGTTACTTGCTTTAATATCCCTGTCGCAATTAAAGCTGATCAACATTGTGTGCACTTGCACACAAACAGAGCAACATGACTGTACCTACACTCTTCCTGTTGGGTCCACCACAGTTCACCAAAACACCAGATTCACTAACATTACTTCCTCACCTTTCTTCATTTCCTTTTCCTTCTTGAAGACCTTTCCAGTCTCAGCCATGATGTAGGCATCTCCCTTCTCACACAGACTCAGCACTGACACACCGGGCTTGGCTGCTTCCACAACCAGGCGAAGAGCCTCTGGATGAGACAAAGAACAAATGATTAAGAGGAGCAGAAGAGGAAGAGAGAAGAGCAGGCAGATGGAACAATCTAGTTTTATTATGGTGATATGAGACCAGACATCCTATCAGTTATTGTATTATGGAGTGCTGAGTTTTCGACAGTTTAAAAATGCAGTAGGCAGCAGATTGAACACTGAAAACTCAGTGTTCATGTGGTTATTCTCTCACAAATGATTCATTAAACTCACAAATGATTCATGTGCTTATTCTCAGAGAGACCAAATCCATACCAATCAACATTTAATACTGTGATTCACTATTTGATTTTGTCAATATTGCTCAACTATGAGGAACCATGCAAAGTACAGTACAATTTTAAATAAGGTTGAATAATATGGTGACTTGTGATTTGTCAATGATCATGTTGAATGAATGAACAGTTTATACTGTGGTATGGCCTTCTTGTAATGATGAAAAACAAGTTATTATAATTTGAGATGTTCATACAATTTTGGCACACACGATTCTATAACAGGATGTGTTGAGAATATAACGTACTCAATTTGCCAAAGACGCATATTCCCACATACATATTTTGGTTCTTCAATTTTTCGTGAAAATATACATTAAACAGAGCATACAAATGTTGTCGCATAAAGTTGCATAGATTTTGATAAATGATTTTATCAAAAATCCTAATTTCAGATATTTTTCAGTCGCAGGAATTCATCGTCATCTTAATAATTTCACAAGTAAAATACCCGAGAAAAGTCAAGTGACTGGGCCTGCGGACACACAGAGAAGATCAGAGTAACGTTGCAGTGCCCATCTGCACGTCAGTCCTCATATTATTCCTGTGGCAGGGACATGTGTTTATCCTGTGTGTCAACGGACAATCAAATATAAAGGAGAAGTGTTAGGGCTTCACTCTGGTCATGTGAGGAAAAAGAACCGTTAACAAGTTACTTCACTGGCGTAAAGCTGGCTTCATAAGCGGCTGCCTGCTGATCTCTCAGCTTGTAAACGTTTGCTACACATCTTTAGCTAACTGACTGTGTTGGGCAACAGGCTGAGCTAACCTAGCTGATCAGTTAGCATCCCACGTTAGTTAAAACGACGGACAGCCTGTAATGTCAACGTTGAAAGCGGCAACAGAGGAGCTAGCATTATCTAAAGCTGAGCCAGTTGCACCTGCTTGCTATCTAGCTAGCTAGCTGGCTAATAAGGGCAGCATATGTGTGTCTCGCATGTAAACCACATGGTTGCTGCTCCTATGTGGGGAAACAACGTTAGCATGCCGCACGACAGGCCGAGAAGAGCAGGTCATCGCATCCACTCAGAAACAGCTACTCGTTAAAATTCACTTACGGTTGGCGATGTCACCACCCATCTTGTACTTGGTGACCACCAGATCCTCGGCTATGGTCTGCTCTTGCTCCTCGTCCGACATGTTGGCAGTGAAGTTTCAGTCGCTAGTCGGCCCCACGCTGCGACGGTTCCCCGCAGCTCAGCTCAGCTCTGACCGTTGCTGCTAACCCCGGCCTCCGGCTGCCCTCCAAGCTCCGCCCAGTCCAGCGTGACGACGACTACGTCACAGCGATTCCAAACCGCCAAAATGCACACACGATCCCTTAGGTATCACGGGTACATGTGACATTTACAACAAACATCTGTCATGGCTTTGGACTGCAATTAACATCTTCTGTTAAAGGATAGGCTCACAATTATTAAAGCTTGGTCTAATTAATCAGGTATCTGACAGAGTTACAGCCTGAGTAAATTTCCCTTGTCTTTCCATGTTGAATAGCAATTGAAGGATACGATTTCGCATTGTGAATTGTGAATCTATCAGCTATAGGAAAGTATACATGAGCTACCATTTACCATAAACCTTAAAAGCACGACAGTAATGATAACCTATAGAGACTTCCTAATTTACAGACAGGTGTATCAGTTGTTTAACTATAGGCTAATTTGTTTTGGAATTTGTAACTCAGATGCTTCTCAATATCATTCTTGTTTCTCTAAAATAAACATTCCCAATTGCAACTGGGTTCAGATCATTCCCATAAATTACTTCAATATAGGAAACTGCAATAGTGTTCTCACATAGTAGTACTGGATTCTGTGCAAAATATAATAATGTATGCAATGCATTTAACCTACCTTAATTTCTGAGGTCAGAGAAGCTGGACAAATGGAACAGAACAAATTCCATCATCTGATGAAAGCTGTGTGATATGGTTGAAAGCTCCGGAAAGAGATTTATTGATTCCAAGCGGGGATTTCCTGAACCTACACTATGGCCACCTCACTAAATGTTTGTTTTTGTTTTGACAAAGTGGGGTTGTAAAGCTCCCAAATTCCTTATCAGACCTTACTGAAGAACAAAACTCACATTACACACATGTATGCTTAAATGCAAAATCAGTGATTCAAAATATTTTTATTGAGTAGAAAATGTATTTTATACATCATCATTAAAAGAGGTCTCTAAACATAATAATCCAAACTCCACATGAAGCATTGTTCTAAAAAAAAAAAGCTTTGTTCATTTTTCATTCAAAATGTAAACTGAAAATATATGTAGCTTTTAATCTGTCCATTTCTTAGTGTTATCAACACTCAGTGCTTTTATTTCTGGAAATGCCCCAAATAACAGGCCTACATACACATGATGTCACCCTCTAACAGACAATGAAGCTGTAAAAAAAATCACACATGTGGGTTTTGAAACCTAGCTACATTTTTTACATGGCTTTCTATTGCATTTCCTGTTTGGGGTCCTTCATAGGTACATCTCAGATCATGAGATTTCAACTGTTCTTCATGTAGGCACTGCTTTGGGCTTTAGGAACATCCGGCTGTGCCAGTAGTCTGGATTGTCAAAGGATCTGTCAGCTGAAGGTTCTCCTACCACGACTCCGGCCCGCACCTTTACATAGGGTTCAAAGCCATATCGATGTGCCTCTGTGCCCCCTGCTGGGGCCTTCCCTTCCCTCTCCAAATTCTGGTACACCACTGCATCTCCAGGCTGCAGGGTAGCAAAGCAGTCCATGTCCTCATACTCATACACCTCATCCTCATTCCTTCCCAGCATCTTCAGTTCCTCCTTGTTTTGAAGCGCTTGTCGCAGCTTTGGCTGTCTGTTTGTATAATGATAATTACTGTCCTCCACATAGTCATCGTCCTCCTCCTCCCCCTCCAGCTCTCTGCTCATCCTTGCTGGTGTCGGAGGGGGAGGAGGGTCATGTGTTGGAGGGCTTTCATCTTTACCGCTGCCCCTGATGTCCATGTATTCATATTCGACTTCATTAGATCCTTGCTGCTCTGAATCTGAGTTGTGATTACTCCTTGCATGACTTCCCCGGATCTCCAAAGACAGTGTGGTGTCTCCAGAGCATGCTGTCACTTGTGAAGACACAGATGAGGTGCGCTTTGGCTTTACCCAGTAGCTGTTGTGCCGAAGTGAGGCAGGTGTTGCACATGGCTGCTTGTTCATATACTCATATTCTTCATCATCTGGGCTGTCCAACAGGCCTGACGATTGAGACTTGCCCATCCTGCTGGGAGTGGCTCGAGATGTTGAGAGCATGGTATCTGAAAAAAAGAAACATTTAATAAAGTTAAACTTTTGGGCATTTTTAAATTTACATGATTTTCGCCATTTTGTCACTGCATTAATATAAAATTGGGATGTCCACACATGTTCTGTTTTTTCTTTTGTTTTTCCCCTTTCTTCTTTTTGTTCATTGAAAAAATATTTGTTTTCTTATCAAGAGCTTCATGAGACTGCTAACACATTAATGCAGCCTGTTAGCTTAGCTTAGCACAGGGGAAAACAGCTACCCTGGCTCTGTAGGTAGCAAAGGTAAGACAAACAACCTGCCAGCACCTTCATGTTGTATGTAATTCATTTAATCTGAACAAAAACACAGAGTATAAGCATTTAATGTTCTGGGAATGTGTAGGACTAATCATGACTTGGAGTCTCCACTGGTCATATTAACCTAACAGTGATAATAAGCCTACATGGAAGCCAGGACTCAAGGCTAAAAATGAATATTTCACAAAACTCCTGAAAAAAACACAATGTCTGGTCATCTAACTCTTGGCAAAAAATAAGTGTATTTCTTAACATGTCAAGCTATTTCTTTTGGAAACGAGATAACTGTAAATAAATCTGATACGGCTATAAACTGTATAAGTTAGTGAAGTTAGTAATGAAGACAATTAGTGGTGGCGGTGTAGTGGTTCAGGTTTCAAAATAATATCTTGGGTAGGAACAATGAAGAAAATAGCGTTAATCTGGTAATTTTGTATTTATTTATGAAATTGTGTGAGGCACCACAGCAGAACTGAACCAGGCATCTACAGATGCTCTCACCTCTCTCTGGGCTGTCCCCAGGAAGCACATATCCATTCTGGTCCTCTTCCTCCATTTCAGGTGACGGAGTCTCTGGTGGCCCACCAGACATGCTGTCCCTCTGCGATATGTAAGCGCTGTCTTCACGATGACGTCGTCTCTTCAGGCTTCCTGCCAGAGAAAAGTCCTCACTCATCTCCAGCTCCACTGCCATGCCACAGCCCTCTGAGCTCTCAGACACAGTGCGAGCAGAGTTTAGTCGAGAGCGTGATTGCCACATGGCCTGCTCGAGACAACACAAGTAGAGGTGTATTAGTAAAATGACAAAAGCAGGAATGTGCAGTGGTATGATGCTGGCATTTTAGCTACCTGTGCTGCATTGTCAACACCTGGAGTCATAGGTAGGTATCCAGCCACATTTGATGGACTAAGAACCACCTTTGACAGAAAAAAACAGAAGTGAAAGTTAGATCTGGGAGATGACAGAAAAGGCCTTTCAAGGCATAACATTTACAAAAAGTGGTGTCACTTACCCTGTGAGCGTCCATCCTCGGGAGGCGACTGAGGCTCCTGGACTTAGACAGATAGTGGGGAGCTGGAGTGAGGCCATCGACAACCACTCCCCCCTCCTGGTCCACCTCAATGTCTAGATCATCCAGGTCATCCAGGTCGGCACTTCGCTGAGCAGGCTCGTCCGGGGCTCCGTCCTGTTGGCTGCAGTCCTCCTGGTGGACAGAGGTGAGATGTAGATTATTTTCTGTTAACTTTTACAGAAACTCCACAATAGATAAAGAAACCCTTTTGCAGCAGTAAATAAGTGCTGTACTAAATGATACTAATAACAACACAGCCTTTCTTACTTTGATGACCAGGTAGCGGGGTGGGTCTCTGGCCATTCTGGTGAATTCATTGGCCAGCTCTTTGAATGTTGGACGGATATTGTCATCAATCATCCAACCTGGAAATTAGAAACAAGAACCATTGTTTGCAACAATCATATGGATTCATTGGAACTGATGCACAACAACGAGCCTAAACACAAAACAATCAAAACAAAGAGTTCACAGCCTTATCAGCTCAGGGAGACTAAACTTAAACACAGTGATGCTTTGAGCTCAATACGAACCTCATCATGCTCACAGGTTAAACTGAAGATTAATGTCCGCAGACAATTTCATCCAAAAGCTTTTGAGGTATTTATTTTGCACCAAAGTGATGGACTGACTGACTGAAGCTAAAGAGCAACATAAACCACGGATAGAAGACAGGAACTCACACTTGACCATAACCATGTAGACATCAATGGTGCAAATCTGAGGCTGGGATAGACGCTCGCCCTTTTCCAGCAAATCAGGAACTTCCATTGGACGCATTGTGCTGTATGGCTCTGCCCCGTAGGACATCATCTCCCATATTGTCACACCTAAATGAAAGTGACAGATTTAGTGTGGCATGAAACAGTAACTCTGCTACAGCTGAAAAATCCACTCATAAATACTCAAATACCAGACTCTGACTGGTTTTAATCTCACCATAACTCCAGACATCACTCTGATGTGTGTATCTGCGAAACAAGATGCTCTCTAAGGCCATCCATTTGATTGGTGCCTGAAGACATAAACAAAAAATGCACAGTGACTACTCTCAGTGGTCACTGAATGTGAGAAAACAGGGGCAATGTCTAACAGTGTACACAACAGATTCAAATCTAAGACTCTGTTACTGAACTTTGATCATTTTACTGGGTGTGCATTTGTCTTTTGTGTCTTTTATACCAGGTTACGGACCTTGGCCTCATTGTAAAAGTACTTCTTCTCATCCGGGTAAAGCAAGTCTGCAATGCCATAGTCTGATATCTGGGCGGTGTAATTATTCTTCAGGAGGACGTTTCTGGCAGCCAGGTTCCTGTGGACCACTCTGTTCTCCTCCAGGTAATACATACCCTGATGAGAAGGGACAGCAATGACTTTAACTGTTTGAGAACTTGCACATATGTGAATAAATAGTTTACACACGTACAAACAAACACAAAATAGGTTGGTCCTTTACCTTTGCAATCTGAACACACCAGTTGAGCAGCCTCTGTGGGCTGAGTTTGTTTTTGCAGTTCCTGACATGCTCCAGCAGGGTGCCCTGACTGCTGAGCTGGGTGATGAGCTGTAGGCTGTCTCCAGGACAGATACCCAGGATCCTGACAATGTTCAAGTGATCCAAGCTCGATATTGTCATCATGTGCTGCAGTGAAAATTCAGGTGCAATCACTGAGTATTTTTTTTTAAAAGGAATGCCAACATTTCCACCAAAAATCTATAATTTAAGTATTAAATATTCACTTCTTGCTCTTGACAGTTGGCTCTGAAAAGTTTAAGGACTGTGCCCTCATTGAGGAGTGTGGCTGTTGTTGGCTTTAAATCATGGCAGTTACAATGGCAATCCAGAGTGAAAGAGAAGATTAATTTAAAACCGAAAATGTTCTCATACACCTTTTAAATTTTTCAAGCTCCTGCAGTATAACTGTGTCTGTGCTCAATATTTTAGAAACAAATCATCTTCATATGGCCAACACGTTTCTAAATTTGCTACATCTGCTAGGATGCTATGGTGTGACGGAAAAGTAGTGTATTTAGCAATCTTATGGAGAAAATGAGTGCTTGAAGCATTATTTCACACACAGATCACTGGCAGAGAAGTCTGGCTGAAGTAAATTTTGGTTTGATTAATTTGCTGCCAACTGCCAAAACTATCCATTACAGAGTCTGTAAATATGATGTGAAATTGCAATAAAGCACATTACAAACCCCTTTGGCTACCTTTCAAGTCTATGATCTGTGAGTTTTTGATAGAGAAAATGTTATTTAAGTGATGTTCTCTTACATCTGTCAGCTCATTGAAGGTCTGCCGTCCACTGCGATCCTGAATCACCTTTATGGCCACAGGAAGCTTCACTGTGTCGCCCTCAGGAATCCAAATGCCCTGTGAAGAAAGAAATAAAGACAGATTCAATATTTACTTAATGAATATCAAATGTTCAAAAGGAGGATTTTACAGACAATGACCACTACCTTATGGACCGATCCAAATACTCCATTACCAAGCAGCTTGATCTTACGCAGTTCTGTGGGCTTCAGGATCCGAATACAGGCTTTGGCCCCTTTCTCTCCAGGATCCAGAGGCTCAATGCCCTACATGCCAACAAAGCATATGTTAAAACAACCTTAAAAGAAGCAAATCAGTATCACGAAGATGTCAGACTCAGACCGACCTCTCCACTCTCCATGTATCTCCTCATGGCTCGCTTGCGGCGAATGGCTAGACCTCGACGGTACAGGACAGTCAGCATGAAAATGGAGAGTGAAACAAAGAGAAAGCCAATAACTCCCACTACGATGCCTGTGGTCGCTTGTCTAATGCCAGATAAAAAGGAAAACGAGATAAAACACTGTTAGCACTTGAATCAAAACGCCTAAACTATATTCAAATATGGCAGATTAAGAGAAGCGTCTTACCCAGAAATGTAGCGAGATGCCCCAACACAGTCTCCAATTCCTGGACCATAGCACCTAAACATAAAACCCAAAAAAGAGGTAAATTGTAAATAAACATAAATATATATATGAATACAGAGAGAGGGAAAGAGGTAGAGCTCTATTCATTATTTACCCCTGGGTACAGTTGATGTGACATGATTCACAGTGCCCTTGTTTATTGGGGTATTTAAAGATGACTTCCTCCCCTCCCATCACACCCTCTGGGCAAGAGGAGACACAGTGTGGACCATCCTGCAGGCTGGCACATGCCACACATTGATCTGCTCCCTTAAAAGAAAGAGAGATAGTTAAGTGGACAAACAAAAGCAAAGCAGTGAGAGAAAGAAATGATTCAAAGTCTGCGGCAACATAGAGGGTAATTATGTCTACTGAGATGCCATTAGGTGGCAGCAACACAGAGAAAAGAGAGAATCATACCGGCCCTGTGCACGTCTCTTTCCCCTCCTGGACCTTACACTCAGGGTGGCATGGCATACACTCTCCTGAGTGAGTGGCAAACTCCCGCCTCTCCCTGCATTCAGGGTGAAAAGTTATTGCAGATAACATTGAAACATTCAGGACAGCTACACCACAGCAAACATGACTCACATAAATGCAAACACAATGATTATTATTATTGATATGATTGGGTGTTTTGTGGAGACCGACCCTGTTAGGAACATGCAGTCTGACACGCACGTTCCTGCTCTGCTGTATTTCTTACAGGACACACACTGGTCTGGTCCTGGACCCCAGCAGCCATCAGAGGAGCACAGGGGGTCGCACACATGACCCTCACTCACTACAGCCAGGACAACAAGAATTACTGTATTGTCATCAGTGCTGACAAGAAGGAGCTGGTCTCGCATGATCTTCCCCTCACTCACCACATTGATTTCTTGGTCTGTTCTCTTTGACGTCAATGTGTTTCTGGCGCCGCTGTGGACGGGAGCTGCTGCTCAAGATACGAGTCCAGTTGACAGTGTCATGATAGCAGAGCTTCTTGTTTCCCGTGATGTAGACGCCGCCATCGTTTATTTTCCGCAGGGAGCGTAAACCCAGAGAGGTCAAAGAGGGGATCCTCACCACCAGAAGAGAGTAACCTCTGAAATAGTGAATAGACATATAAGAAGTTAATAGCTGCCAATATTGTGATAAAACTATGGAAGCAAGAAAAGAGACTGATCACTTGTTTTGAGGTTTTATGGAAGGCCATCTTTCTGAATTTATGAGGTTTAAGTTCCTTTGGATTTCACGGAAATTACAAGTTTAGCAATTTCAGGTAATATACATAATTTTTTAAGCCTCACAAATTCAGAGAGAAATATGTATATTTGTTATATTCAGGTTGCTCAGATTCTGTTAATTTCAGATCTAAAAATTCAAGTGTTTAGTTTGAAGTCACTCATCGTAACTCCTCCTGATTCACATCAATGGCAGAACATAAACTAATCGGACAAAAGGTCTGATTTTAGTCAGGCTTAATCATAATTTGAGTTTGACTTTTAATTTGCCATTTAGAATTTTGTTGGTTTCTTAATTTCACCAATCCAATGAGAGACACAGTTTTGTACTTGACTCACTTGTATTTATTTCATGTCTGAATTTGTAAAACCTCAAAAACAATAACACCTCTGATATCAACTCTAGTAATTATTTCAAGGAGAAATACAGAAAATCAATGTAACCATTAATGTAAAATATTTCAGTGGTTCAATCCTCACTTTCTTTGCATCCATTAAATACAATCTAAAGAAGATTTAAAGCTTTAAATCAGAGAAAGCATGCAAGAAAAGCTTCTGAACTCATCAATGAGTTGTGCCCACCACCAACTCAGCCATAGTACCCCAGTACTGAATATTCCCTGAAAAAAGCTGCTGTACATGAAGAGGCAGATACAGGTGGGCATGAGAATATTTACTGTACCTTTTAGAGCTCACTCCTCTACATGGGATAAAATCACATATAACAAGGAAAGAAGATGCAAGATACAAACAATCAGATTCATATCAGTGTAACGCAGTGGAAGATGTGACAACATGATATTGATATGACCTTTGTCTACATGATCGAAGAAAAACAAGTTAGAAGAGGGGAGGGGAAAAACAACAACTGCTCACTTGTACAGAGTTCTGCCCTGAATTGTTTGGAGGTTGGAGAAGACTGACAGGTCAGACATGTTTTTAGGCCACGACTGGATACTGAGGATGTCTGTAAGTGGAGACATTGTGTTTCAGAGGTTTTTGGCGGACTGCTAACTGTGACATTACATCAAAAACTGACAAACAAGCACACACATAAACAAACACACACCTGTAATCTCCCTCACAGTGTTGAAGATTTTTAGTTTCTCCGGATCGAGGGCTGGTATACCGTTGTAAGCATCACTTTAAAACAGGGAAAAAAAATATAATTAAGGCCTTTTGCGTTAAGCATAGATAATAACAGAAAATATGTGATAACGGATTAACAGTCAAAACTCTGTCTTATGAAAACTAATGGCAGCTGTTATAAGTTTACCCTTTGATCCCAGTCACCAGAAAGTGCAGACTTCCCTGGATCTTTGTGCAGTTTATGAAACTGTCGATGTTGAGAGCATCAACAGTCTGTCTGGTAGGACTGCCTGTGCCATGGCAGGCTGGGAGGAAGAGGAGAAAGAAAAGGACGAGGACATGTAAAGTCGATTCAAACAAACCAGTGGTGATGAAAAGATAACACACTAAACACAAACATCAACAAGTAGAATCTGATATTCTTTGTTTTTTAATTATAATATTAATTTAATATCAGGCAGTTCCATCAGATCAGCTCTCTCCATATACATCAGTATATTATGCTGCCTTCAAAGCATTACAAAAATACAACTGGGATAAGTTTTTAATAGTATCTTTATGTCTAAAATCACTGCTGACCAGAACAGGAGAGGGTTAGCTTAGCTTGTCAATGAACTGTCAAGCAGTTTTTTTCTTAAATACCCTTTGGACAGAGGCCTCCACACGGTTCACATCTTTTCACCCCGTTCTTCTCCACCTCCATTTTGTCAGATGGGCAATTACTCACACATGAGCTGCCATCCACCACAAAGTTTGCTGGAAGAAAAAAAAACCCAAACAGGAAATGGCTCAAATGATTTAAACGACTTAAACAACAACGGACAAAAACATTTAAATGTATGAAAACTGTGGGTGTGAGTAAACATGTGGGCATAAGGCAGTGTGTGTGGGGGGGACTCACTGGGGCACTGGGCCACACAGATGGAGCCATACTGGTACTTGGCATTGGGGTTGGGCTCCAGTTTGAATGTGTGCTTGTTGTAGATGAGGGTCTGGGGACACAGAGGCACACAGGAGCCGGAGTTGTTGAAGTTTCTGCAAGCCTGTAAAATGACAAACACAGCACAGTCAGGAACACAGATAACAGATGAACAAGTGTTTTGTCCATTTTGTGTATTTGTGTCCATGATAGACAATCTGTTGTTGTCGTTGTATTCATGTCTCCAAGTAAAACAGTGCGACACGATACCAGCAAGACCCTGAAACTAAATAAACTCAAGGGAATTCAGCCATTCACAAATTATGATTATGATTATGTACTCCTCTGATTTTTCTAATGTGCCACATCAGGGTGTCCCTTGTAAGAAGTAAAAAAGTTGTAGCTGAAACAGCAGACTCACAAAGCAGTCTGTATCCAGGGGTCCAGTGCAGCCTCCAGCACATTCAATGTGGCAGCACTCACTCGGGTTCCTACCAAAGCAGCGTCCGTTACACTGAGGGGCGCACACGGTCTTTGTCACTGAAAGAAAGATTAGAGTATGATCATTTGTTCATTTGCGCTGGTTCCCAAATTGTTTTTAAAACAAGGCACCCATGACTTTGTGTAAAAAAAACTCATGCAACTCATGCAACAGTGATACATCTGCTACTTTTTCAAGCTACAATTGACACCATAGTTATCTCTGACTGTGTTTCTTCTAATTTTGATGTTTGATGTTTGAAAACATCTGATGTCACTCACAGATCTGGCATGAATCATTTCCTGGACCCCAACATGGGACGTCTCCACATGCTTTGTTGCAAGGCTCTAAGATACAAGTTTATTGTCAGTTTTTAAATCTTAAAGTTGATATGAAAGACCAACATTTTAAAAAGAAGGTAATTCATGCTCGTGTGTAATTTTCACCATATTCACTCACTTTCAGGTCCATTGCCTTCGATCAGGATGTGTGCTGTACCATCCTTTACTATGTCCAGCCAGTTCACCTGTGGGGCGTAGCTCAGGTACTTATTCTGGATGATTTTGACTCCTCCCTCCAGTATCTCTGTGGGTGACACACACACACACACATTTAAATGGGGAAAGACAATTAGCACAGCAAGCCTGAGCAGGCCTGTGACTCATCCTACTAAATTCTTGCCATCCGCTGTTTACTACATACACATACAACCTCCAACACGTAATGCGCTGCAGCTCATGTTACAATGGCAGTTGAGCGGTTGAGCGAATGAGACATTCCAGGGACTTCACATCACAGCGACTACACACACCGCTGCTCTCTGACGACCGGTACTCTGAGGGTGTGGCTACACTGCGTGGGTGTGGGAGCTCTAACAGTACCTGAGTGTAACATATGAGCTCGAGCTCTTATCTGCCCTAGCACTCCAGCCTCCCACACTTAGATACACCACCTGAGTGACTTCCCGTGTACCTGTAAGGTGTGTCAGGCCCAGCTCTTGCAGTCCGTGCTGCCCATCCTTCAGGTAGTTGACCATCACAGCCAGAGCGTACTTGCCCTCATACAGAGTGGTGCCTCGGATGACGCGCAGGTGGTCCAGAGGCAGGCGGCTGAATTCATTGACGGCAAACAGGATGTAGCCAGTCACCTCCCTGATGGACTGCAAGGTTTAAAAAAACATGACAAGGAGAAATTAAGAAAATAGAGAAAATAACCTGCTTTGTTCCCTACAGAGATTGTTAACAAAGTCACAACCTGGCAGCAGAGGTGTTTTTTGCTTGTGTTGTTAGTCACCATGACTGTAGCGCAGTGATTGATTAAGGGAAGGAGTTGGAGGGCGACACTTATGAGCTCATTGTACATTTGAGACAGACGCATCAGCCACTATAGACAGGGATAAACAGCTTTTTTGTGTGTCTGGCATCAGGTTGATCCACGTCTTCGTCTGGACTGGTTCCCATGCAGTTCTTCTCAGTGACACATAGTAATTCTCGGAAAGGACATGTTATTGTGATGCCTCCCCCTGTTTAAAGCCTCACCTGTAAGAAGGAGAAGTCTCTGGTGTGCTCCATCATGGTGATCTCAAGGTTGCCCATCACAATCTCACAGCCTGTGTACAACTCCTTCATCAGGTTGTACTGGATCTCTGAATTTCCCGTCATGCTCAGAACATTCTGGGTGCCGGAGCAAACGACAACTGGAATAGAAAAGAAGTAACTCCTGTTTACAATTGTCTTTAATGCCAGTAAGTTAGGATTAAACATATTGATTTAAAAGATAAGTCTGTGTTGTCTTAATATTTTTCCTATTTTTTCCCTCTTACACATTTCTGCTGGATTATAATTCCATTATGAAAGTATGTTACCACCTTGTTCAGGAAATTGTGTGTTTTATCTTTGAAAAGACACGTTTATTCTTTGAAAAGTAACAAACCCTTCAAACATTCAGACTTTAAAAATCCCACTGACATTAGTCACAGCGCTAATCATTAAACTCCGGCTGAGGAACAGAGTCTTCTTCAACCATATGTGAGTTCAGAGAGTTTAGATTAAGTTGTAGATTTTTTTCTGAGCTAAAGAGATTTTGATCCCTAATAGCAACCTTTGTTCTGGGGATGCTCTTGTCTCATATGAACAGAGCTGCTGAATGAGAGGTTTCATTGAGTTACAGACGTTAGTGGACATGACGTCATAATTTCAATTCTCTGTGACCCAGTTTTAAAGATTTATGTCCTCAGGACAAAGAAGTGGTCTTGGGGCTAAATACTGAATACTGAAGAATATCACCAGCTTTTACCCATCTTTCACTCATTACATTTCACACACAACCAGTTTTATGCATTATAAGTGAGGTTTAAGTGGTATAATATATTTTTTATATGCATCTTGGTCAGTAGGAATAAAAATTTATATAACTGCAAAAGTCAAAGAAAAACATTTCATTGACGATCAGACAGCGATATCACAATACAGCAACTCCCTTTACTACAAGCCATTGTGTTTAGCTTGCACAATATCAATGCATGTACTGTAACAGTGCAAAACAAGCAGAGAATTGTGTACAGGGCATGTCCATCTGTGAGACAAACATACAAGGCCTTGTTTATGGTCTGTGGGAGTTCAGCCATTCAGCGTCACTTGAAGGCTGCTTTGCCATTCAAATGTCAGACAGGAGAGAAGCAGCAGGGAGAAAATGGAAAAGAGGCAAGGACAGAGAATTAAACTATGACTGTAGAGCTCAATATCCTCTAGGAAGCAACACTTTACATAAAAATACATACATACACTTGTGCACCATATACCTTGCTGCAAAAATGTCCACATACCTCTACGATATCATTTTTTTGACATTTCTTTTGATTAAATTTTAATTAATAGTCAGCTTCCACCTGTTTTTGACCTCAGACTGAGGTCTGACTGAGGTCAAAAAGAGTGAAAAACATGTCAGCTCTGATTGTTTATTAACTATTATATTTAACTACTATGTGAAAATAAATCTCTGCAACACTACTTGTTCATTTTGTTGTACATGCATCAGAGGAATGCGTGTTGAACTACACACACAAAGCAACACACAACAGGTCACCCACACGAAGTGTCCTCAATGCACAAACACATTCCAGCTACTGACAACTGAGTCAAATTAGAGCCTGGTAGAACAACAAGATCAACAAGGGCATAAAGAAGCTAATGATTATTAACTTCACAGGCACAGCAAGAGAGTCAAAGCACAGTGTGTGTGTGTGTGTGTGTGTTGACAGAGAGAGAGAAAAAGAGTCTTAGATCCATAAAGTCCTGATAAGAGTCACTTTATTGTGTTTCTGAGAACACTGGGTTCACAAGAACTGGCCGTGTACCAAATATTATTACAGGGACAGTTAACTAACTAAATAAAAAAACACATATTTTCCCCCCTGCGTGGCATCAAGACATGCAACTAGTTTTGTTTTTATCTAAAAATACTTTTAAATATGGCCAAAGATACTTTCTTGTTTGGAAAGTCCAGCCACCCCACAGTAAGACAGATGTGAATGGAATTTTGTTTATGCTGCGCATGACTTTATTTCCAGAAATAATGTCTCACTCATCACATCTGTGGATTATCAAGAACAACCAGGACGGTGTTTCTTTTAAGACACGTTGCTTTTGATCTCTTTAAGTGTCATTTTTAAGTTTGTTGAGCAACACAATTTACGTGAAAATGTTATTGGAGAAGAAGCAGGAGGTTCAGAGGTAGATATCCTAATAATGTGCTCCTGTTTTTCATAACTTAAAGCCAGGACACATAATGATGTTATTGGGTTGGATGACAAGAGGCTAAATGTTTTTACCCTGTTCCAAACAGGGCTGTGATTTTTAAAGGACTTGACCATTTAATAGGCAGACAGAGTCTAATGAAAGAGAGGGAAGAGCAGGAAACTGCCAATTATTCTGAATTAGGAGATTTCATACGTTATTGAAAGCTGTCTGTTTATTGCTACTCTTGTAGTTCACTATGCTTAATCAGTGTGCTATCATTGCAGTGGTTTGTTAACAAGCAAAACCAGATAACAAACGCTTCATGGCTCTTTTCTGATTAGTTGAATTGTATGTTTTGGGCAG
Source organism: Datnioides undecimradiatus (assembly GCA_008933995.1). Taxonomy (NCBI): domain Eukaryota; kingdom Metazoa; phylum Chordata; class Actinopteri; order Lobotiformes; family Datnioididae; genus Datnioides; species Datnioides undecimradiatus. The sequence continues at coordinate 10,310,968 of WARS01000013.1, forward strand.
TAGATCAACTCTGATGATAGTCAGAGGTACAGCTGAGGCCTGCTAGCTTAGCGCAAAGACGTAACAAAGAGGAAAAAACTAGCCAGCATCGGCCTGAGAGAAACATAATCCACCTTCCAGCACCTCTACAGCTCATTACGATGGGTCATGTGCCTCGTAAAGTCTTGGCTCTGAGCAGTTGCCAGGCAATCTGCGAAAACTCCAGGAAATGTACTAACTATTCCTTTAATATGTAATTTAGATGGAAGATTTGCAGCTATTTTCAATGGGTTCTTGTCAATGGGAGATAGCAGAGTTGTCAGAAATTCCAGACATTCAGAGGCTTTTTATTTCAGCTTGGCTCCTCATAGCAAAAGACTGTATGGTGTGGCCTCAGTTTTCAATATCTATTTTATCTATTGCTATCTTGCAAGTCTATCATATTTATGAAATGACTCACATACACCTTCACTGAGAGAGGATGTGCTCGCTTTAGCATTCACGAGTATATGACCTAGCACAGGCATTCACATTTATTGCTCCATGGCAGGTTTATTGCCTAACTTGATATGACTAAGTCTCAGTCCATTTCTGAAAGGTTTGCTTATTAAAACCCATTCACTTGTAAGGATGTCAGTTTATGAGCTGCTCAAGGTTGACGCTCTTTATCTACCCCACCTTAGTTAAGCCCTGACAGCAGTTCCATGATATCAGTGGATGACTTGAGCTGTTGACTCAAAACCGTTTGAATTGCCTGTTGGGAAATACTCATGAAACATCTGTGCACATACATTCGAGAACCTTCCACACATTTACAGTGTGTTTGTAGAGTATGCATACTGTACAAGCACCACCCACACAAACGGCCAAACTGGTGTGTACACATGCATTACAATATCTGACAAAAAGGTATGTTAGCTATATGGGCTGCACACAAGCTGCTGTTGTGGAGGCTGAAAATCTCAACTGGCTGAGTGGGTTTTCTCTGTCAAAGGAGGACTTTCAGTGTTGGTAGACAGATGATGGAGAAAAAAGGAATGGGGGGGGGGAGGGGGGTCAACACACACAAACATGCACACAATGGCCCTATTTTGAACAGTGCAAAAACAAGTGTCCTAGTACATCAAGATGCATTTGCGGTGACACTCTCTGTGTCGAGCTTTGCAAACACTACAGCATGTCTTCTTCTTCATATACTGCACATGAACTCATGAATGGTGTCATTGTCCCTGGCACTAAAGTGTAACCTAACACATAGCGAAAACATAACACGTATCAGGTTCAGCTGTTATTTTCATTTGTCTGTTACCAGGGTTTCAATACTCAAAAAGAGGAGAGGGAGAGAAAGAAAAGAAAAGGGAGGAGGAGATAAACAAGCTCAATAAAGCGGTTGAGACGATGACTGAGGTAAACAGAAACTTGGCACAGGATGGCCAGAGATTACTGCATACCTGGCAGAACGCTCACGCGCACACACACACACACACACACACACACACACACACACACGTATGCTAGCTCGTGTGTATGTGCATACACAAAAACAGAACGATTTCATTTCATGCTGCATTCACTCCTTCACAGCCAGAGGTTGTTTTCAGGTTTTCAGGGTTTTTTTCATGTTTTTTTTTCAGCGTCACTGTGCAGGACTGCTCTCTAAAAACTTTAGTGAACAGACTGAGGTTGACACAGAGAGTTGCTTAACGTCATGCTTTGGCAACAGGAGCAGCTGCATATTTTCTTTTGACACATCAGTTATTTGGATGTCACACCTGTAAAAGTACATAGGTAATTTAAAGAGGCCCCACCTGTTTTTGTTTTCTTAAAAGAGAAATGAGAAATGTAAAATGTAACACTCACAAGCTGAGTCCCTTCTGATTCATCACATTTAATATTATTTTGTCAGGATGATGATAATCAAGAAATCAAAATTTGCCCATCCTAGTGTTTGAACATGAAAGTGCTACAGGTTTGCAAAAGCTGTGGTGTTTTTTTAAGTGTGTGAACAGCTTTATGCATGTCCGCTTTTTGCTTTAAGTACATACAAATATGTGAAAAGTCTTTTTTTCATGATAAGAATTGTGATTCTTGGAGAAAAAGTGCAGCAATGATCCAAAATGACAATTGGTTTTGAAATGTAACGTAAAAAGACACACTGAATGCCACCAATATATGCAAAACTATATCAGCATTAGTTATTCTTCTTTCATGACTGGTTAGTTAATCTCATGTTTTACAGCTTATAAATTGGCATACAGGCTGACATGCAGCTCCATGTTTCATCATAAGAAAGCACCTCATTGATGACTGCCTAGTTACTGCACAACAGAGTCCTGTTTAATAGATAATTTAAAGACCAGGACTAATGAGTAAAAATGCAACTTGGTCAATAAAATTTACTTTGGAAATTCCTGCAAAAGTCTTTGAATCTTTTCAGTCGCCTTGTTTGGATCAAAATACAGAAAGCATCTATAATGACATATTGAGTGCACGCCAAGTTAACATGGTTTAACATGTATTCTGTCTGAGAGGCTCTGTCACCTGAGCATCAGGTGCCCGAAGATTGATGATTTCATGTTCACTTTGTTTTTCTCAAACTCAGAGTGCCTCTGCATTCGCCTGCCACCAGGTAACAGCAAAGGCAGCACAAGGTCAAAGGTCATCATTATACCTCACTGTGATTCAAATCACAACACCTTTGTCTGCCTCAAACGCGCCACTCCCCTCAGTGGAGGATAATATCAAAGAACATTATGCAAGTGTGTTAACAAGTACAATTTAACATACCTCTGTGTTATTCCTCTTTCTACTTCTACTCCACTAGCCCATACTTCAAGAGGAAGTATTCTTTTTATAATACAATCAGTCGATTAATAGATCAGTCCATCAACAGAATATTAATAATCAACTGTTTTTTAAATTAGCTTTCAAGTATAAATACAAAACATAAGCTAATCCCAGCTTCTGTATTGTCATTGTTAAGACATCAAGGGTAAATGTAAAGGGGTATTCATCACTATTTTCTAGTATTTTATTCAATGATATGTTATAGATATTTATAAAATAAATATTTATATTAATATTTTGTTCATTTATAAAAATGTGAATTTGAATTAAACTAACATGATTTATAAAGAAGTTCAAATTTGCTTCACCTCATCCAGTTTTAGTAAATACTATTTACATGTTTACATTGTGTTACTAATATGTGTTTGCATTAAATACTACTAAATGTATTTTTACATTGTAGCATTACTACTTTTACTTAACTAATAAATCTGACCGCCTCTCCTGCCACTGACTTCATAGGGAAAATGAAGATTTACACATAATAAAGCTGGACTTTTCCATTGTCAGTGAGAGATCTTTCTGGGCTGACTGTGGTTGTCAGTCAACAGGCGGTGAAAGGTCGGGCTCCTCTGTCGCAAAACCTTGAAACAATTGAGACAAACATGATAAAGCAGACACAGAGTCGTGGGAGAGGTGCAGTTGACTCACTGCAAACAAGTTTAACGTGTGCGGAACAGGTTCTTGTGTCTGGGGCTTGTGAGGCAGGACAGGTGTTTCCCTACATCAGAGCACCGCAGTGAAGTAAGCAGCTCTAATCCAGGTGTTAGGAGGGATTTGTCAAAAGTGCACCGCAAAGGTGCATAGATATTCTGGGTTACTTGAGTATAAAATGAGCAATGAAACTCTACACAGAAACTGTTCGCGCGCGTCTTTCTCTCTCTCTCTCCCTCCCTCCCTCTCTCTCTCTCTCTCCCCCTCTGTGTGTGTGTGTGTGTGTGTGTGTTTGAACCCACCTCCTTGTGTCTGCGCGCAGCAGAATTGGAGAGCGCACGGCAGCAGGACGCACAGCACCTGCTGCACCTTCCTGTATGGGATGGTCATCCTCATTCAAATTCCCAAACTGGTGACGTCTTATTCAAACACGATAATCATATTAGTAAGCTGAAGTGGGTCCTTTTCTCATTAAATATCGTGTCGCGTGGTTTCAATTCGAGAAAGTCCATTTAGAGGCAGTAGTTGAGTTAATCCAGAATGTCTTGAGCTTTCTTCTTATTATTCTTGTATTTCATATTCTTTTCCTTCGTTTTCGTCGTCGTAAATCCGCCCCGTAGTGAAAACCCGTTTGTGTTATCTCTGTTTGGCTTTTAACTGAGTTGCAACTTTACAAGCCGCCCGACCTGGTCGGTGTCAGAGTCACTACGGCTCAGTGATTGGAGCGCTGCGCGGAGCCAATCAGCGGCAGGAGCGTCTGTTTCTCTGGCACTGATTTATCTAAGACAGCCCCGCCTGCCTGCTGCCCTGCAGCTACACGGCTACACAGAGCATGTAGATTCTTAAACTTCTGGAAACCCGATGGAAACCTTGAAAACACCTTGAATGCTTTTTTTTTTGCCAGGAAAACAATTATCATTTTCAACATGGTGTTAGGTTCATTGATCAATAACTCCATAAAATACAAACAATTAATGAATTATGAATTAATGACTCAATGAGAGCATTAGCCTGATCGTTTGGATGTGGAGACTTTGGATGCAAAGTGTGTTTGGTGAATATGCAGTAAAGTTATTCATATACTGCTTTTAAACAATGTTATCCCACAAAGTGATTCACACCAAAAGGACATATTTCAAGCAGGCAGAACACCAGAGACCCTAAAACAGCTTTAGTGACTTGATTGACTTTAAAAAACAGTGCAACATTTTAAAAAAGACCAGATAAGAAGAGGCGAATAAGTGAAAAATTGGGGTTGAATGGGATGATGTGATATTAGGGTTAGGAGGTCAACACTGTTAAAGTTTAGTGGCAGGGGGAGTGGAAGGGAAAATTATCATGAAGCAAAGCAAAAGTAAGTTGTGAAGCGTGTGTGCTGTCCTGCCAAATATGAACTTAAGGCAGCAACTCGATCAGCTGCCACCAGTCCATAAACCTTTGACCACAAAGATGCACCATTTCACCTACGTGGGTACAGGGCTCTGTGAACAAAGTAGGTGAGATAATCTACAGTGTGCTGACACACAAGTATGACACATCGAGCCATTGTTCTCAAAACTGCACTGATTCTCAGACCTGTGCATATTATCCTGCACATGCAGCTATGCAGGGGTGGAATTTTCCACCTTATTCTGCATGTGTCATATATTTAATGAATATTGGTGCACATGTCACACTCTAATTTTTGTGCTCAATCACTGTAAAAGTGCATATAATTGTATATATTTCTTTGATCATTCAAGTCAGTTTCAGAGTTCTGACACACTTAAGGTCTGCTTGGACACGTTTGGTACCAGTGCATAATTTGGGCCAGGATCTTGTGTGTTCACATGATTTTTAATGAGCTGCTCATCATGAAAATGTTTCTTCCCTTCATGGTTCTTTGATGTTGAGGTTTAGGGTTTATCATTACAATCAGAAGCGGTGAGTCACTTCCTCTTTCTTCCTTTAAATGTGTCATTTTTTTTTTAACAAAGAATGAACCCTTTTTGCTTTCCTGGATAAAAATTCACCTTATCTAATGCTGTCCACAAAACAAACACGTCCTCTTCCTTCTTCCATGCATGAATCACTCTGTCACACCTGATTCTCAGGAACATTTCTGTTGTCTTAACTTCTGGGCTTTGACTCGTCCACTTCTTTATACAAGTGGCCTGAATATGTAAGATTATTTTATAGTTGTGTGTGTCATTCAGTCGCTGCATGACTTTATTGCTGTACTTAGGACTAAGTAGTGGCTGAGTTGTGCAGGTCAGCTAATTATTGTGACACAGAAGTCTTATCAAACATTTCTACCAGTGTTGAACATGCCAGATTGCACAGCAGGAAGTGTTCCTCGTGAACTCGGACTAATATCTGGTTTGGTTAGAAAACCTTATCTGTGGTCCTCCTCTTGGTTTGTCACTCAAGCTTCATGCAAACATCGTCTGCCTGGAAGAGTGGGTGAGCCAGCTGAACTGCTTTGTAGAAACTGGCTCTGCCTGCAGCTCCAGTCTGTCTGTCACACACACACACACACACAAACAAACACTTGTTGTTTCTCTATCTGGACAGGTTAAATTACATAGAATAACACATTTGACAGGAAGTCTCCAGTTAACCAGAAAGACTCATCCTCTACTTTTCTAGTCAGACTCAACTGAAATGTACGAGGGGTGTTCAAAACAAATGGTTAATATTTCACCACCACCAGGAAGTGATTCTCAAAAGTGTTTCTTTCCTTTTTCTCTTCTCAAAAAAAAATAAAAATAAAACAACAGGAGAAGTTCAGGGAAACAGAGAAAGATTGTAACTTCACAAGCGTTGTGGCAGAAGAACAGCAGAGCTGCAGGTGAAAAGCTTTTTTTTTTAATCCCCTTATCCATGTTTTTCAGCTTGGTTCTGTGAGACAGCAAACAGAAGAAATGTACCACTTCTTTAGCAAACTTCAAGAACATCATCAGTATAAAATATATAATAGGTAACGCTCACACAACATCTTACAGTAAAGTTGTTTCTTCTTTGAAGATTTAAAGGGTTTTAAGGTCTCCAGGATCCCAAGCAAAGAATTTAGGATTAAAATGTCACAACATGTAACTGTAAATGATAAAATATTGAAACAGCCTTTTATAACTTAAGCCACATTGATTAGTGTGATCAGACCCTGTTGCTAAACACTGTCCTCTGCTGGTACAAACTCGTCAAGGCCAGTTTGTTTTCATTCCCTCATTAGTTGTAAACATACATATAAAACAAAATGTGTAGATATGAGGTCCACCATAGGTCATACAGAAAATGGGTTTATTTGTAATACAGCAGGATTTAGTTTGTTGTCTTACATCACATACAGATGTCTCCTTGCATTCAGCACTGAAACATGATTTTCACTGTTTTTAAACCTACTTGTGTAACTATAACGGTACAGAATGAATCATCAGAAGTATTTTTATTTTCTTTTTTTGTTGTTATTTGCACAGATTATCATTGTTTCACAGACACAGTCTACATCAAAGTTTCTTTACACCCCAAAGAAAACCAAAGAAATCTACCGCTAAATATGAATCAAGTATACTGGCAAAACAAAAGGACAAAACCTTTGCCTAAACATCCTGAACTGTGGTGCAAAACCAACTTTTGAGGGCATAGAGAAATTACTCTGTAAATCATTCTTTATAGATAAATATATGTGACTTAAAATCAGAAACAAAGCTGAGAAATCAATCAATTCCATTAAATATAAGGCCACAAAACCCAAATGATCAAACTCATGATTGAACATACGATGCAGAATATGAACAATGCACTCATGGGTTGTTGGAGTGGATTTACAGTATGTTGTACTGTCACTGGTATATGAGTCGCAGTACCCATGTATGGCACGGAGAAATCGTTTTATTGACTGAAGTCTGTGGATGCTGCTGGTATCAGTGGTGACGCAGTAACTCGTCTGCTGTTCAGAAGTGAATGAATTGATCTGCTTACCCTGCTTTCTTTCACATAATTATGCCGACACACCAAAAAAAGTAATATGCATGTCAAATAAATATCATTACAGCCATACTATATAGATTCGTCAACATTATTCACATTCAGTAACACAGACCTTTCAGCGACAGAATCAACCCCTCGATATGCAAGTCTGGGACGAAAACGCACAAAGCGAGAGCAACCTGATGCAGTTTGAGTACTCATGTGGGGCACACATGAGTGCAGACAAGCAGCAGCTGTGCAGGTCATGTGTGTTGCGTTTATGCACAGGTTATCCTATATACTGCTTTCACATTAAGAGACCATGAAGCTGACTATGCTGTATTTAGCGTACATTTGGAACTACATGCAGGAAATGGTGGTTCGGTTAGCTTCTCCATCCTATGGCAAAGAGCACCAGATCACGATGGGGGCAGTTAGAGAAAAACCTACAGACAGCGTCAACATCCATGCAGCTCCAAGGATGGAAAAGTATGTCACAATGTCAGCAAGATCTATTGGGATGCATGCAGTTCAGACTTTTTAAAATATTCTAAAAGGGTGGTTTTGACGCTCCGGGTTACCACATGGGGAACTGAAACACAACACAGATATCAAAAGACTTCCAAAGTGAAGCAGTAAGAGAATGTGTAAAAGAGGAAACTTCAGTTTCAGTTTTTTCTGTTTCAGAGTCATTCACGATAAATACTGATTAACTAGACCGCTTGCACAAACACATACAGTATGTTTGCTGCAGACATGTACACACTTTATCAGAGTATCAAAATGCCTCAGCATTGCTCACAAATGAAAAGAGAGAACGAAACATTGAAGTGAATTGTGGTGACATGAATCTGCCAGCTGTGATTGTTCTCAAACATGGCTCTGTTACCCCCACAGGAAAGGAAACAAACAAACAGGAAGTGCAACTGACACAGAACAGTTCTTTGCATGGACGACTGACAGTTGAAAGACATACATCAACAAAAAGTCATAACTGACTCGTTGCTGACTCAGTGGAGTCACACAGCACCTAGAGACTAACATACAGTACATTGCACCTAAGGACAAGAGGTGGATACGGGAAAAGCGAGTGTCTGCTGTGATTGCTAACGGTTAGTGTGTATTCTTTTGTGTATGTGTGTGCGAAAGTGGTTAAATATGACGTACATGAGAATCTCTTTTCAATAAGCGCTGAAAACTATTGGGAACCTCAACAGACTGAAACTGAAAGCCTAAAATCACCCCCAAACATAGAACCTTGCTTGTCACCTATCAATCAAAACCCTTGTTCATAACTTGCACACACATTTCCCAAAACAAATAAAAAAGTTGGACGGGTGTGGCTGCTGGCTGCTTTTTTCCAGTTTTCTTCTTATTTCTTGTTCTTCAGTTGATTGGCCAGCCAATCAAGACCCTCATAGAGGCCGTCGCCACTGGTAGCGCAGGTGGCCTGGATGTACCAGTTGCGGTGACGCAGAGAGTGTAAGCCCAACTTGTCTGTGATCTCGGCAGCATTCATGGCGTTTGGTAAGTCCTGTCAAAGAGGAGAGACAATATCAAGGATAAGTGATGAGGGTTTATACAGGCATCACACGTGACATGTTACTGTTTGTATTCAATACTTGGCAAATTAGACAATGATGAAATTGAAGGTTAGTTGCAGCTGTAGACAGAATTAGCTTATATTTCGCGTTACCTGTTTTATGCCAAAAAAAAAGGAAAAACAAAACTGCTTCACAGATAAAAAGGAAACCACTTTAATGTAAGTGTATGCTAGGTAGGTTTAAAGGTGTTACTGGTAGACTTTTGGTTTTAGGTACTATTTCTTTGATAATATTGATGTGATTAAACATCCATAGTTGTTGCTGTTATTTTTTGGTGGAGTTATTATGGTAACTGTACTCTTTTTTCCCTACTCAGTGGAGCAGGAGTAGGCTGATTCATTTTCAGCTTCTCTTCCTTCTTTTTCTTCTTCTTTTCATGTCATAAACCCGATTGTCATGAATAAGTGGATGCATGTTTATGTGTTTTTTCTAGAATAATGTTGCAACATTGATGCGTAGGCTTCTTTCATTTTTTCTGCTGTTTTAAAATAGCAAATGGAAATGGAACTTCGTGGAAATGCATTCCAATATTTAGTAAAGCAGGTTTTCATCATTCACCCACAGTACTTCTAACAGTTACTATCATCTTTGAACAAAATCACAAATAATATCATCAGCTTGTAGTTGCCATAGTTTTGAGTTGAGTTTCTTGTTTTGCTCTGAAAGGTTTTCCCTCTTGTGTCTCTCTTCGCTTGTTTCCTGTGGGTAATTGGATCATTGTTTTCACCTGTGTCTGGTTAGTGTTCCCTCCCTAGTCCCTAGTATATATATTGTGTCATTTCCTCTGTTCTCTTGGTTCGTTGTGTTTGTATTCATGTGCCACCTCACCAGTTTTCCTAGCGATTTTCCTCATGTTTTATGGATTTATGGGTTTTCTGCCTGTTTTTTGGACTCTGCTTTTGTCTGTTTTCTTGGATTTGCTCGCTGTACTGTACTGATTCCCTGGTTTTGACCCTGCCTGTCTCAACCGTCCGTAAGCCTAACTCCTGAAATAAACTGTTAAAACATCTTTGATCTTTTTGTATGTCTGCAATTGGGTTCATCTCATCAAGTTCCCCTGTTGCTGTGTGGCGCATTGTGACAGAAGTAGAATTTTATTTAATTAATTTTTAATAAATTTTATGGGTTGGTCCCACGCTAAAACCCTTTGATGTATAAATCTATATGTTGTTTGTACACGTGTCTATATCTACATAACAGTTTGTTTTCTTGCCTGTTTATTGGCAAACACAAGGAGGACTGCATCTCTCAGTTCATCCTCAGCCAGCATCCTCATCAGCTCCTCTCGTGCTTCGTTCACACGCTCTCTGTCATTACTGTCCACCACAAAGATTAGACCTGAAACAGCAACACAACATGCATTATTGCTCTCAACACGAGTAAAGGAAAGTGTTATCAGTGTAACCCTGTGATCAGCTCTGCTCACCCTGTGTGTTTTGAAAGTAGTGTCTCCAGAGGGGGCGGATCTTGTCCTGCCCACCCACGTCCCACACAGTGAAGCTGATGTTCTTGTACTCCACTGTCTCCACATTAAACCCTGAAAACAGAGAGATGGCTCATATAACATTTAAAAAAACATAGTGTGTTTGAAAATACTTCACTGCTAGCATTGCTTTGATTGTGCACATACCAATAGTTGGGATTGTAGTGACTATTTCCCCCAGTTTGAGCTTGTAGAGGATTGTTGTCTTTCCTGCAGCATCAAGACCCACCATCAAGATCCGCATCTCCTTCTTCCCTATGAGGCTCTTCAGTAAATTCCCAAAAATGTTCCCCATGATTCAGATGAAGTTGTCAAACTTCAGTGTGTGGATACAATCCTGGTTGTAGATGCTCTCCCCAAAGTTTTACTCGATCAGCAGTGTGAGATTATAAAGGAGGGCTGAAAGAGGCAGAACATTTTAAAATATTTTATATGCTAATTAATGCTCTAAGGGGTTTGTTGAGTTATGCTCCAGCTCAATCTCTTTCAAAAAAAAACAACAACTTCACCACTCTAACCAGAAAATCTCACTTCAGCATGCACACCCCAAGACAGGTGCAAGCTATGTTAATCGCCCACAGTCATTATCACAGAGAGGGTGAAGGAGATGCCTGTCAGTGCCATGACTCCAGGCAGCAGCACAATCTGTTCAGATGCTTCTTGCAGTTTTTTTTTCTCCTTCAAATGTTAGCCTGCAACAATGCCAAGCCCTCAGAGCAAATGCAAAATGTCCTACATTACCAGGCCTGCCTTTCACACATTCAGTTAAATCCCAGCACAAAGCCACCTGGTCTGAAACAGGGACAGTATTACACTTTTTCCTGCTGTAGTGCAGTTGTACATGTATACAATACAATATTATATAGTATAGTAGCACAATATAAATCAATTGTCTGTCAGTTGTCTTAAACTGGAACATATAATCCTGGCTCAAAGGTTAACTAACTAGTTTTCTGTTTTCTGAGCTTTCAGCTACCCTGATAATCTGCTCGATTAGACATTGCATTTCAGTTCCTTTACTCATTTAGTTTTGCATCATTTGAGGCACTAAACAGATCACTCAGAGATGAGAGGATTTAGCGATTTGGAGCCAGATTAGACATCCTGCAATGACAAGTGGAATAAATTAAATGTAAATACAAACAGATGTGTTATGAAAAACAGATGTTATATCCCCAGCTGATGTCTTCTTTGGAGCTATATTGTGTGATATATGCAATGTGAAATGCCACAGTGATTGCACATTGAATTATGAAGTTGACCTATAGTTGTATTTGAACCTGAAAAAGAGACAAAGTGAGACATTGAATGCATCATCTCACATCAGCAGAGAGGGACTGGGAGAATCAATTACTCAATCAAGTGGGTAATAGATAACAAAAAAACAAATAAAGTAGCCCTGTCCATGGTGCTGAAGAGGATCATCACACTTTTATTGCCTGGCACCAGGTTCCTATCCTCTCACTAATGAGTTTACACGTTTACACACGGGATCTTAAACTGGTGTTTAACAGGGAGCAGGGCCACGATGTATGCCTGATGATGTTAATTCAGCTCCGGGTGACTCAGGTTAGCCACAGATGCTATTGTAGGTAACGTTACAGCCGTTATTAGCCGTTAGCAACGGCCCCTCTGCGCTTTAGCTAAAGATTTACACTGAATTACAATTACAGGGCTTGAAAATTGCCCCATAAACTAATTTGTTGTTTACTAATTCCTCAGTCTAGTTTTGCTTTTAATCTGTGAAGCAATGAGGCGTAACGGTAGCTAGCGTTATCTGCCCTCCTGATCCACCCCATTCATACGTCCGCTCATCACCTCAGCGGGCAACCTGCTGCCAGAGAGCCACTCGCTGCTGCTTCCGCTCGGACAAGACTGAGGTTTCACGACCACCCAAGGACAGCCAACAGATAGTCTATTATTTCATCGACTGGTGAGAACTACTTGTATATTGATGATGGCAATGCCAGTATCCTCGCTTACCTTAGCTGAGTAGTCTTCTACTAAACGTCTCACGGTGTTTTCCGGTTGACAACGCAGCAGCAAACGAGATCTCGCGAGAACAGAGATGACCAGAATTTTTTTTGACAATCGTTATTGCGTTTTTGAGAGGAAGACTGGCCACCAAGGTTTGTTTGTGTGTCGGTTTGTTCACGAAATGAAACATGGTCTCTTAAGTCTTGATATGTCTTCAAAAACATACACACACACACACACACACACACACACACACACACACACATATATATATATATATATATATATATATANTTCTCTCAGCTCCCTGAAAATTCACAGGACAGCATTCAAAATTATACTCATATGCAGTATCAAGTGAACAAGATGAGAAATAGGAATACACAATGTTAGACACGGGAGGGATATGCTGTTCCCTAAAACTCAAGAGAAAAAAATAAGACTTATTTTATAGTGACCTTCTTTCTTTTCGTCTTTCATCCATCCTCTTGTCCAGTGCTGCATATATGGCATCTGCTTCTTCGTCGTCCTTTTCATAGGGCCCACTGGAAAACAAGCTACCTGCATATCCATTGAACTACAATAAAAAAAGACAGCAGAAGTGAATACAGTGACTAAAGCTGTCATGTAATCAGCATGAGCAGAATTATTCTCTGGTCTTTAAATCTTGAGTGGATGCTATATATATATATATATATATATATATATATGGGTGTGTGTGTGTTTTTTTTAATATGTCCATGATTCAGTTTCTGATTTTTTAAAACTCAATACTTTAGTCAGTTATTTTTCTCATTACTCATTGACACCAACACATTTCCCTTCTTTTGGCAAACTTCCTTTCTGGAGTGGTATGCATACAGACATTTAGTGATATAGTGACACACTCCTCCTCCTGTAGGAAAATGCCAGGTAAATATGTGATTGATGTTACAAATATTGTAGCAGTTAATTGATCTAATAAGTTTACATTTGAAAACTTCAAAAGACTTTAGGTCTGACATAGTATCCCCCTGCTTGTGTCACCCCAATGTGCCCACAAATGTAACAAACCTAAAGACCTTTATCACTGCAGGTGTGTAATTGTAATGAAAAAAATAATGATACTCTAAAAACAAATGAAGTACAGTCATGATAACAAATGCTGAGAAGCAACACCAGCCTCCCCCATATAAACTCTGCAAACCATCTTAGGAGGTTTTCCAAGAAATGACCAACAGCTACAGGCTTTCTTGCATTTTAATTAGTCGTATGCTGATCAGCATCAAGTTCAGCAATGATGTGTTAACTAGAAATTACAAGACCAAGAATTTTGAAGTTGTAATAAATCAAATTATTGCTAAGCCTGACATCCTGTTATATAAAGTTCCTGTTGTATGTGTGAAGTTACTAAGTTTTCAGGAAATGATAACTGGCCTTCAGTATTGCATAATACTACCCCAGATGGGTAACAAAGGAAAGTTTATGAATTAGAATGCTTAAAAGGGTATGTTTAAAACATGCACAAGTTGTTGAATGCATTTTAGTATGACATGGCTCTTATTAATGATATTGGTATTTACTATGAGTCATGATAACAGATGTGATCATAAATACATGGTTTTACCAGCTATTAAACAGAAAAGCTATCTACAAACTGGTAGCCTAGGTAAAGCATTTGGTGCAGTAGTTGACTGTGAGAATGAGGCTAAATCATATATTTAAAACATCAGTTTCACCAGAATACACACCACTATATTTACTTATGTGATCTACATGAGGTATAGCAGGTTTTGTTTGCACACAAAGATGAGTTATTCATCTGTATTTCAGAGCTGCACTGTGACAGTGCTTCGTACACCAACAGGAAATCTGTATTTCCTGTACTCTGCATCACAAGATCACCCAGTTCACTGGCTAGAAGTGAATAAGCAGCACAGTTCTTGAGCCTGTAAGCAGTATGGAAGAACACATAGACCATTTATAACTGAGCAGTCTAGGTTTGTTTTAGTTAGCACCATCTAACAAAGCTTAACTCCTTGCTCTGACTTAAAAACTATCCATTGTCTAATACATGAGCATGTGGCACAAATACTGCAATCTGTGCTAGTGATACATCCATGATATCCTGCTGGCAAATAGAGGACTTGAGACAGTGATTAATGGTTGTAGTTTTGTGGGAAAAAGGAGACTCTAGTGTAATTAAATATATTATATGATTTTGGTAAAAAAACAAAAAAACAAAAACAACAGTTTTTTGCTGGGGTAGTGTGTACTTGGAGTCGAGAAATGTAAGTACAAAGTGTTTGACATAATGTTTCTTACCTCACTGTTGGATGGAAGGTTAGCTGAATGGCCCATGTTTTAAAAAGCATGGGTGAAAAAAAATAAAAAAGCTTCATGTGCTGGGATAAAATTTATGATAAAACAGTTGTAAAATTCTGGTTAAAATGTAAATAGTTAAGTATGTGCTTTAAGTTTTAATGTAAAACCTACACACCTCTATTATTAAAAACACTGGAAATTATTAACTATTTAAGGACTTAGAGACCAGCCAATTTACCAGCATACAGGGAAGCCTGTTTGGCACTGCATCATGTTTTCTTACACGCCAGACCTTGTAAGACATTTGTCTTACAAGGTCTGGCTCCCGGGAAGCATTTTGCAGTGGGGGTTTTTTCAGACAGCCAATGCTCATTCCTACTGTGATCTGTGTCCACCAGTGATCACAACTCTGCATCAGACATGACTCGCTGACATTTCATGAACCTGTTAATAAGTCAAGTCAGAGGCACATGCCCTTGTATGATCATACGTCACAGTGAAACTAAAAATAAGTGATAGTGAAAGTGAGTCATAGGTGAAGAAAATCTGCAACATCTCCTGTTCTTACTTAATAATAACTCTGTGTGTGTTGTTGAATATACAGTTGATATACTTTGTGTGTGACAACATGATGTGTGTGTTGTTTCACACTTTGATGGTGATTTTTTACTGTGAGCTATGTGGTCCCATTAGAATGCAAAACAGCTTTGTTAAGTTATTATTTGGGTCTTAATGGTTTGAAGTAAATATATTTGGGAAAAGGTAAGTATGTTGTGCTACCATGCAACAAATAGAGTTTGCCACTGCATTGAGATCTGATGACAGTAGGGGTGTTGTTTGCTGTTTGCTGCCGCAGAATCACACCCACACAGTCCCAAAGAAGGCGTGCAACTGAGTGTTAAAATCTTGATAAATGATAATCCCCCCCCCCAAATATTTAACTTATTGTTCCCTTATTTTGCCATAAATATGTAATGTTACAACATTAAGATTAAACATGTTTATGGGCTTAAATACATCTTTCATTGGATATTTAACACTTCATGTTGGCTGTGGTGGGATGTAATTAAGTCGCTTATTCAAGTACTGAAGTAGTGAACTACAAATTTGAGGTAATTCTACTTTACTTGAGTATTTTCATTTGATGCAACTGTGTACTTCTACTTCTACTACATCACAGAGGCAAGTATTCTACGTTTTTTATGAAATAAACAAATCCCCCTGTTCTTAAGCTAAATAAGCTGTTTTAAAAAATGGACTGTCCAGATAGTCACAAAGTTGAAAACAGAGCTGTTTTTTTTAGTTCATGAAAAGTTGACTTATTAGAGATACGTCCTTCTGACAGGAAAGTAATGCTAGAATATGATGCATTGCTGTAGCTTAAACTCTCTTGACACAACAGTATAAAAAGTAGGTCTAAGTAATATATCAATAATATATAAATACTGTTATGTATATATGGTATATGTATTGTCCTCTCCTGGTTTCAGACGCTGCATTACAGTAAACTGATGAGACTGTCTGAAACAGACTGTTCCAGCTGATCTGTTATTTCTCTTTACCCACAATGTTGTCATATCCAAATTACTGATGTGTCATCTTGTGTGCCCTTGTGTTGTTAGACCTTGGGGTGGACAGCTACAATGATTATTTTCTTTTAATTTCAATTATTTGAACTGTATATGTATAACCATATACTAGAGTGGATTTGTTTTAATATTAATATTATTGTTTAATATTTGGGTGTAATATGTACACATTATATGCAGCTGGAAAAAACGGAAATACGTAAGAATACATGCTGTATTGCTGTTGAAGAAAACTCAATAAAAATTAAGTTTAAAAAAAATAATCTCAACCTTAGCTCTGTGTAGTGTATATTTGTCTTTCCAAGCATATACTAACTTTAATTTTTTATAACATATTAGGCAACTGCTTGAACTTTTAAAACAACTGTCCTAACAAGCCATCTATTAATAGCAATTAAGGCGCCTATTATTTAGCCTGAAGAGTGCTTTCTACCTGAGAATATTCCATTAATGATTTAGCTCTGTGTTGAGACACAGTCAAGGCAAACTACTTTTACTGAATGAAAGATGTCTCATAGCAACTGAAAGTTAAACATCTACAGCAGTAAAATGCAACATGCACATTAATGCAGCAGTATCAAGTAATCTCAATTCAGAAACACCAGATACAGAACAGTTACAGGGGCCATTTTAGTGGAAAAGTGTATATTTCTTGAGCTACATTTTGCTCATAAAAGGTTTAGAATCCAGGACTTTTACTTAGTATTTTCATAGTCTGGTGTTTAAGCTACTTTAATTCAAGTATAAATACTTCTAAATACTTCTTCCAGGACTGGCAGTCAGTACCAATGGGCCAGTGGGGGACCACAGCAGCGACGTGGCGTCTGTGCTGCAGCCTTTTACACTAACGGGAGGAGTAAGCTCCTGACAGAGCAGAGCAGAGCAGGGCAGAAGCTGCACAGCACCGCCCCCCAGCGCCTCGGCAGGGTGCAGCTTCCGCTTCCCAGCGTCGGCAGCCTGATGGGATGCTGGCGGAATGTTTGAGGCGGGCTCTTCAGGGAGACCCAGGTGTTGGGGCAACGTCCACGGGCCGCTAGTCCTTATCGCTCCAGTATTATAACACATCAGCATTTCTCGGTGCTGAGCCATTTTGGACACAGTGGTCGTCGGGGAAGTCTGTGCAGCTCGACTCTTTCCCTCCCACTCCCTCTCTCTGTCTCTACCCGCTTCTGTGTGTGTAGAAAAAAAAGATACACGGAAGTTGTTGGATGGCAGCTCTTTTCCAGAAGTTCACAATGAAGACCAGTGTTTTTCTGCTCCTGGTCGCAGCTTTCATCTGTGGACTCGTGCAGGGTGACGAAAATGCGGTCGAGGAGCTGCAGGTGGAGACCTTGGTGAGTGAGACGCGCGTGTAGTATTAACACCGCGGTAATACAGCCGCATTAACACAGTAACACCCACCGGCAAATAAATGCAACAGTGGTAACTGTTCACTCCTCTGACCCAAGGTGAAACCCGAAACTTGCTCTGTACTTTCCAGAATGGGAGATACGCTGCGAATCCACTACACGGTAAGACGTGCAAAACAGCTTTCACTGTCAGCTAGCCAAACAATCCAGTCAGCTGAGTGTGCGTTTTATTGCAATTTGAATGGAAAGCGGTCCAGCTGATGACGGGCGCAGTTGTTGTCTATGTGGCACCGTCTGCACGAGCCATGTGGACACCGCTGTGCATTCACACACTGACGCTGAATGTGCATAACAAACAGCGGATAGACATGGATTTCTGCTTGAACGTGGGCCAGATTGTGGTTTAGTGTCTGTCTGTGTGGTTTATTATTTGGTTTTTTTTTATCTCGCGTGTGTGGAGATCACCACTGCTTTTACTATGGAGTGATGGGGCGGTGCAACACGTCAGCAATAACAGCTCTGTATTTCAATGGAGCGGCGACCAGTTCATCCAGCCGTACTGTATTATTATATGGAGAAGTACTGGAGGCTCCTGCTTTTCAGCTCTTACCCTTGGTGATTCGTTGTTAATCTTTTTATTATTGTAATTTTTAAACCAATATATCTGCCCCTTTTGCCAGTATGTATTTTAGCATAAAAAAATCACACTGTGACAAAAAAGGACAAATTCACGTTTCCCCCTTTTCCAAACAATATAATAATATATATATGTAAAAAAGCTACACCGCAACACTGCAAAAACATTTATATATACAAAATATCTACATCCCAAAAAATGCAAAACTCACTCACACTCTTAAATATATCATTAGATATAAACCCAACCAAAATACTTCTGAGTAGATCCTTAAAATTCATCGATTCATCCATCCATCATCCCCTGCTTATCTGCATCCTTATAATCATGAAACTTAAATACAGATTGAATGGTTTCCAGAGTGTATTTAAGAGTTTGCTCAGTGCGCCTTTCACACAGTGCCTCTGAGAACATCTACCATGTCTGAAACACCAAGGTTGTTAAACAACTTACTGCATTTTATAATGTATGTCCAAAATTCTATCCATATGGAAGAAAAAATTTGGCCAAACACAGATGCTGAGATGAAATTACGTATGTCCTTGTTCATATCAAAAATAAAGATTTTGAGCTGTATAAAGGTCTTAATAATTGGATACTAGAAGCTGCTGTACATATTAAATAATATATCAGGCAACTGATTGACCTCTTCTAAGCACAGGCCATAAAATGCCAAATAGCCCAATTAGCTTCAATAGTGCTTTCTAATAAATGACATGACCTTATTATTTTGCGCTCTTTAAAAGAAATGACACAATGGAGGCAAACTACTCCTTCAAACTTAGTGAATGAAAGATTGTCTTATAGAGAGACAGTAGTTTAGCAGAACTAAACTGCATGACACTACATCTATAGGCTGACAAATTTACAGTGTGTTGAGTATTTGTGGTGCATCAATTTATATTATTACAAATATAAAAATAATAAAATCTGTAAGTTTAGTTATACTTAGGTATACTTACTTAATACCTGATCCTTACCTTTACTATTTGACTTAATGGCAATAGTTATAAAATTTAGGTGATCCCTTATTTGGGATCTTGCTGACAAAGGGGTGACATATGCTGGTAAATAGGAAGTTGGAGCCAGCTGTCAGTTAGCATAGCTTAGCTCAAAGTTTGGAAACAAGAAAACAGCACATTTGGGTTTGTCAAGATGTAAGTAAGTAAAAAAAAATAAATAAATCACCACCTAGCACCTCCAAAGTTCACAAACTGACCAGTTCCAGCTTGTTTGTTTGATCTGCCAAGCTGGTCGGTAGATGTTTCCTACTGTTTCCTGTCTATATGCTAAGCTAGGTTAACAGACTGCAGACAGTAATTTGATAGTATTTGTACAGACACAAGAGTGGTATATCTTTAATTTAATTTAACTATATTTTTATAATTTATCATTATCCATCATAAATGCTAATATGTAGTTTGTCCACAATTTCTATTATGACCTACAAGTTGAATTGTATTGTTTCATTTAAAAGTAAGCCAAACTGATCTGTATAAAACATACATCAAATTCACAAGTGACTGAAATATGAACATATTTAAATTAGGCTTTGAATTCTCTCTCAGTATTTTTCAACTCATGCCTCTCATCTGACATTTTACTGTCCAGGGTAAACTGATGGATGGAAAAGTGATCGACTCATCACTATCCATGGATCCTCTTGTTGTTGAGCTGGGGAAGAGGAATGTTATTGCTGGTAAATCAGACGTCAACTGTTTTGTGGTTCTCAATCTGTGACACTGCATTGATAACTGCATCCAGTGAATGTGCTTGCTTTTCTGATTAACTTTCTCTGTATGATTTTCTTATCAGGTCTGGAACAAAGTTTGGTTGGCGTGTGTGAAGGGTACGTGAAAAGTAAAGGGCTATAGGGAGGAAAAAGACACACAGATTTAATACTTTTGTGATGGAATTTAATAAATGCTTGCAGTAAATATGATTTATACTTTACTTTCTCTCTTTCAGACAAAAAATCAAAGCCACTATCCCATCTCACCTTGCATATGGAAAAAAAGGTTACCCTCCTACAATTCCAGGTAGTAAACACGTCACTGTGCAACTCTAAACAGCCTCTTAGCACAATAACACTGGACACTTTTATATTGTCATCAAATCCCATGAAAACACCAAAACCATCAAAGTGTTAGAATTCCTCTGTCATTTTTGTTAGCTGTCTTACTGAAACTCTTTCAAGGACTTGTTTCAAAATAAAGATTAATTTTTAAAAAGTGTGTCTGCAACTTCTCTAAACAGCGAGACACAATTTTAGTAAACACAGTGTAAATGGGAGCAAATTTTGCATTTGTGTGGGCCTTTTTTCATTTGTGGTTACTCAAAATACACAATTTTTTAGTGCCCATGTTTGTCATAATGAAGAAACGTGTCGTGTAGTTTGACAGTTTGGCTTACTGATGTGTTTTAAATGTGTTTATTTAACTGTTGTTTTTCTCCCCTTCATGATTTATTGACAACTAGAAAAATAAAGAACATCACCAGTCTTCACTTACATGTTAGTGATCAGTATTATATATATATATGTGTGTGTGTGTGTGTGTGTATAAAATTGTATATTATATATCATCATGTACTTACACAAAAATTAAAGGGTTAAAAAACATCAGATCACTACCTGAAGTGAAAAAACACTGAATATGAACTCCTTCCGCCCCAGGTGATGCTGCTCTCGAGTTTGAGGTGGAGGTGGTTTCTCTGACACAGCAGACGCCATGGCAGAAAATGGTCAATGACGTGTTCCCTCTAGTGTGCTTGGCCTTGGTGCCCTCTCTGCTCGGCTTGGTGGGACTCTACCTCTACAAAAAGGCCAACGCTGAGAAGCCAAGCAAAAAGAAGGCAAAGGATAAAAAGAGCAAGAAGAAATAAGGACAAAACACAGAACTATTTAAATAAATTTTTTAAAAATTCTATTTTGTGGTCTTTATGTGTAATTATTACAGCAATTGACTTTTACGTTCAAGTTTTAAACCAAATACAAATTCAGTACTGCCAGAGAAATAGCAGGTTCATGAACTAAAAGCTGATTTTTGAAATCTAATCACCTGTGTTCATAAACATCATCACTGCAGAACAGTATAATAGTAAAATGCTGTATTTATATAGTGTTTTTATCAAGAGTACTATAAGTTTGGCTCTCAATCAAGCACATCTGGCACACAGATTGAAGGGTGATATCAAACTAGGTAGTGGTCTAACCAGTGGAAGCAATTAGGGGCTCAGTATCTTGCCCAAGGATGTGTTAACATGCAAACAGGAGCAGCTGAGGATCAAATCACAAATCAAAACTCTACCTGCTTAGCCAAATAATTGTCCTGCCATAAATGCAAATAATGAATGAAACTCATCAATAAAAGCCTGAGACTGTATGACAACGTCAAAAGCAAATTTATGCTGTACACAAAGGAATTGCAGGTTTACTGGATTTTTTTTCCAACTTCTGTCATAGTGGCTCTTTTTGAAAAAATCTTCCCCTGACAAATCTTTTTAACAGCATCAGTAAAGGATTGGGAAAAAGATATATATCACAAAAAGGATTAGGAAAATGTGTTTAAGTCCGAGGATGCTTAAATGTTATAATACCATGCAAAATGCTTCACCGACATTTTTGGGTTATTTGTATGTGACTATTGTCAATATCAGCTTGTGTAAACACCCGCTCATTTGTAACAGGCATGGGGCAGATGATTTAAAAAAGCGCCATGTTACTTAGGATATTCTCTGGAGACTGTGTGGTTTAACTATATAAGACTAGAAGAGGACACTGAGCTAAATGATAACTGCTTACAGATTCCAATGAAATAATATACCTTTACGATCTGCATCTACTACAGCTTTTCCTTTATGTCAATCTCTTGATTTCTACATTGTCACAGTTGTTTGATGATTACCTGTGGCTTCACTGCAGCTCCACAGAACCTTTTGGACCAGATGCCACAGGGCCAGATGAATGAAAAATTCATTTTTAAGAGCTGGACATCATCCTTCGGAACATGACTGGCTGTAATGTAACGTGTACATTAGTCAGACAATCATACATACAAATGAAAAACATATAATGCAACAATTAGGACATTCGTTTTAATTAAAGTTCAGTCACAAATATGGGACACGCATATTTATTTATATTTATTGCTTTCCCAGACAATATCCCAACACTTACGTATTCTGTTGTTGTGTCGAAGAACGTAGGTTGGCTCGTTTTAATGTGTAGCGCTGCTCGACAGACTGTTCTTCCGATCGGGATTATTGCAGTAGACGAGAACTCCGCTTACCCGGGAGACACTTGGACTAATTTTGAGCGTACTGACATCACTCCGCAAATAAAAGATTTTTAATGTTATTTTCCTGAGAAAATTTTGTGAAATGGTTTTTGTTGAACGAAACATATAACACAAACCTTCGTAAAATAAATAAAATAAAACAAGACATGGGCAAATTTGAAGGGCGGAGCGGATAGCTCTACTTCTCGCGGTACAACCTCTTCCGGTCCTCTTTCCAGCTTCCCGTGCAACATGGTGAGTGTGTTTCAGTGACACCCGCGTGGCGAAAAGAGAATAAAACGATATTTTATTCGAATATTTATACACAACTATCTCTTCTGATACGTCTTAATCGCATATCTAAACTGTAGAGATGAGAACGGTACTTAGATGTCAGACATTATGATTAAAATATTAGTTTGGGCCTAATGCTAGCTGTTAGCACGCTAATCGTTTCGTGCATGTGTTCCCGTGAACTGCAAAGCACAATGCCCCTGTTAGTGTGCGGAATATCATAACCAGTCAGTCTGGAGTCGATAAGTATCTTAGTTTCTCAATGGGATGTATATTAACGCGCGAGCTAAATAAAGTATAAACATTAAAAATGACATGTTTCACGCCAAAGTAGCAATGGCAGCCGGGTCGAGACGCCGCAGCCATCACATGTATTTGATGATTGGCTGTATTAAATAATGCGGAATGCTACAAGACAACTGCTAGTGTATAGCACTCAACTGAACAACGATTGAGATTTTCTTTTGTCGCGAATTGCACTGCCGAAGTCTACGCCCTTTTCTATTCATTTTCTACAGCTGTATGATTGAAAACCCGTATTTCGAGCCAGTGCCAACGTTGAGCGTTTCCTCCCAGGCGTATTAATGTTCAAACACTGAACTTTCCAAGCCTTTGGATTATATTTTTGTTTTTTTTTCCCACTGTGCAACGTAAAAATGACTTTGTTGATGGCTTGGTTGTAGACTGTTATCTAACCCTTTATTTAAACAAAGTTGCTTAAATGGGCCTCGAATTGCGACAAATGTTGTGCCAGTGTTTAGTACTTGACTGTTTTGATACCCAAAGTTGCCAACATCTCGGTCTGTATCAAAGAATTGGTGAGGTTAAGTACTTGTAGTTGCCAATCTGTTTTTAACTATTTTATTGGAATTATAGACCAAGAAGAGGAGGAATAACGGTCGTGCCAAGAAGGGCCGTGGGCATGTGCAGCCCATCCGCTGCACCAACTGTGCCCGTTGTGTCCCCAAGGACAAGGCCATCAAGAAGTTTGTCATCAGGAACATCGTGGAGGCAGCGGCTGTTAGAGACATCACAGAGGCCAGTGTCTTTGATCGTAAGTGTTTGTGCTCTTGTTTCTCATGGTATGCGTTCTTGTGAGTTGTCTGATATGTTGGTTTAATCTTAGTGGCTTGTCTTCATCTGTGCCTTTTTATCCATTTTGTTCACTCTGCAGCCTATGTTCTGCCCAAGCTCTATGTGAAGCTGCACTACTGTGTCAGCTGTGCCATCCACAGTAAGGTGGTAAGGAACCGCTCCTGTGAGGCGAGGAAAGACCGCACCCCACCTCCCAGATTCAGGCCCGCTGTGAGTACTGTTAACAGCACTATACTGTTTTCTGTCTGATCTGTTCAGTGACACTCTTTGAGGTGTGGGAAATTATTTCCAAGGATAAGGAAAAGCACAGCTGGAACCAACATTAATGATGCTCATTTCACCTTTTCTTGATGATCAGCAATTAGATATTATAACTGAACTTCTAAATGCACTGCAGCCCTCACTCTTTTTTGTTCACTGTTTTCCCTCACCTGTATTTCACAAGTTACTTTCCATAGTGATTTAAATCTAAATCTGTTCTGTTTTTTTACAGGCCGGTGCGCCCAGAGCTCCTGCAAAGCCCATGTAAAGCAGAATTTGAAGATGCTGTACACCTGAAGAATAAACTCAAAAGTCTTTACAAAAACTTTAATGTGTGAAGCTCGTTATTAACCATGTGCTGAGTGGTTTTAGGAAAGACAGGCCAGTATTTTATTTGGAAGAGACTTTCTTACAGTACAAAACTTACAGTAGTTTTAAGATCGAATTACGCAAATGCATAATTACATATGATACATTTAAAAAGGCTCTGCAGTTATTTAAAGCGATATCAGAACATTTACAGGAGTGGGGAGGTTAACAAAGACAAAAGTGAAGGAAACAGCAAATCAATAAAACATTTGAACACAAAAACCACAACTAGAGTTTCCTATCTGAATTATAGTCTTGAAATGTCACGTAGACAGTTCATTTGGTTGCCTACTACTAAAATGGGAAGATGGCAGGGGTTTAGGCTGACGAGCAGACAGAATTGTTACTACATGCATCAGGTTATGAATCACATTACTGTCTAGTGTTTTACATGAAAGAAATCTACATTCAAACTCAACTTCAATGGGGAAAGAAGGTGGAGATTTTTCTTTTTTTTTCCAGAAATTGTCTGATATATTTTTACAAATTATAAAAGGGGTTGAGAAAGCTTTAATAAATGTCCAGTTCTTTGGCTAGTTGCAGTCTGAGTTACCAGAGTCCTTTTGTTTTTATATATCTGTCAAACTTGTTCTGGTCTTAGGTATGTCCTATAGCTGCAGTTGAACAAATGTGGAGAAGCCCAAATTATTCTGGAACATTTTGTTATGTGCCGTATTTGTACCACATGATGAACATTAGGCAAACCAAGCTTCACACTTAAAATGAGTTTTAACTGAAAGAAAAACAAACAACACAAGTCAAAGGCACAGTAATAAAGTCTACTACACATAAATCACACCAACAGGAGAAGAACCACACCTGGGCCTTTGTGTTGACATATACTGGTGCCATAATATATATAGAGTTAAGTAATATTATCAATGGTCATAGCATTTTTTTTTTGCCCATGCAAACTGACATGACACTTTCAGTGACTTGCCATGACAACTTTGGTCAAATCACATTAAAGTTATACTGTCAATGTGAGATTAGGTTGAAGGAAATATCTCAAGTTTATGGACACATTTGATTTAAACAAACATCTGTCCAAAACAAGTCCTAACAGTCTCTATTCTTACATTAAGGCAAGGCAATCCGATTATTAAATAAAGGTAGAAATTTGGAATTAAATATTATATACCACCTATTGAAGTTTGTATTTTTCTGTACCAGTGGTGAGAGGATCACCACAGTGCGCTGTCTCTGTGACGAGTAACATTCTTTTAAATCTCATATAGTAATGTACACCAAAGAAAAATTGAATAAGTAACACTAGCAACAAAAGTAAATTGAGGTCAGCATTTCTAATATAATTATTTTGAAAGGGAAACCCCATATGACCTTTTCTAAATGTCTTTTGAAAAACCTGGTGGACATAACTCTTGGAAAAAACATCATTTTAACATCTACAAGGTATAACTGACAGCACTGAAAAGAGATAAATGTCAACTTGCAGCATTTTCCTAATTCATACTGTATATACAAATATATTTATTTCCTTTAACTATGTTTTCATTTTGCCATTGTAATAGGGAAAAGTGCTTAACAGTAGGTTGTAGTGGTTCTTTGGCTAAGCCATGGGGCAACCATTATTTGGTATACAGAACCATACTCATGGTGATCTAAAAATAATATAAAACCCAAGTACATTTTTATTCATCTTTGCTAAAACAGTATTTTAGAGTTCCTTTGAGTCTAGTCTGTTACTTAAATGTGAGATTCTATTTGTTATTCAGTATATAATCAAACCAAGGAACCATTTAACAACCCCAATATGACCTTAAATATCCATTAAATTCCTTGAATGGTTTATTAGGTTTTGGATTTCAGTGGATCATTGAAAATTGAATCTGTCCTAAACTAACTTTTGTGTTTATTTATAATGGAGTACATGAGGATACATCTCATCCATAAATGTCCTAAACACAAATTAGGCATTAAGTTTTTAAGCCTAAATCCATCATCTTAATAGGTTAAAATGACTCCAGTAACACTTTATATGAGAACAACTGTTAGACAAATGTTTTCAGCTTGTGGCCTTCACCATAGTCATCTGCTGTGGAGATGGCCATCGATGCAAGAGCACTGGTTGAGAACACTGTTCCATGCAGTGACAAAAACTGGACTATTTCTTTTTTCAAAAGCAGGTGGTTTAAGAACATGTAGGCTTCATGACATCATTTCTTTTCACATACATGCAGAAAAGGTCAACACATGTAATTTATTGAGAAAAATAGAATTTCTTTAGGTGATCTATTGTTTTGTTGTTGACATCTTCAAAAAGCAAGGTGGTCCTCAAAACTTCTGCAGGATTGTAATCACAGACAGCAGATGCTTCTTGGATGTCATCGTCGCTTGCAGTGACAGACTGGAAAATATTGATCTCCCACAATGACTGCAAAGCTTAGACCCTGACAAATGCCATAAGCTGAAAACGTGTCGGTCTAAAGATGAAGTTTTGACCTCTTTGGACTTTTTTTGCCTCCTTCATGTACCTTAAGATTGTGCAAGAAAATCCTACTCTGTTTCTACACAAATCTGTAATCTAGACTTATTGTTAGCTAGACAGTGCAATTTCTTGTGCTTAAAGTGTGAGTCAAATATCAACGAGGAGTCAAATATCAACAAGGAGTTGACTACAACAACTACCTCTATTATTTCAATATGTAAACAGAATCAAGGGCTTTCAGTATTCTTTGAATTGACACATTTCAGTTCTGCCATATATTACCAAGACAGGCAAATTTGTAGCTGATCGCAACTGACAAACCATTTAGAAGTAAAAACCTGTTCCACTCTGCAGCCACACCAGTGACTGGTAACTTTGTGGACTGAAATGCTTTGAAGAAAATTTAAATAAAACATCTTTTTGGATTGAACCTATGAGGACAGGAATACTTTGCCACTCCACACTGCACTCATTCATGTCATAGCAGCATGTGGCAAATGCCATGCACATGTAATCTTTGATGAATTAGCAGAATTGATTCTTCACCAAAAAAAAAAAAGAAAACCAACCCTATTTCTTTTAGAGATTGTGCAAAGCTATACCAGAGACTCTGTTGTATCTGGAAAACAACTTAAGTTACTAAATAATTTTGTAACTCTTGATCTCTAAAAATCACCCACAATAATCTGCTCATCTAGTTCATGGACCACAGCCTGGTCAACGAATTGTGATCAGGGTGAAGAAAGGCACAATACAATCAGGAATAAAACAAAAGTAATTTTAAAATATATAATAAATAGATTAGTGTTAGTTGGAGGTTGAAGGAGTAACGAAAGGGAAAATGTTAAAGACTTGTAATGACCCTAACCCTCTTTAGTAAAGTCTAAGATTGTGGCAGTGATGCTCGTACTCCTTTCCTAGTGAGAAAAATATTACATCAGTTTTTCTCACACTTTGACAGAAATGTGCAGGTCATTAATGTATTCAATAAAATAGTTTAATATAATCATAGTTTTCTGGCAGGTATCAGTGCAACAAAAGCAGTCATAGAAAGGAAAAACAAAACATTTCATTCACTGCCCCACACAGCATTCACGCAAAGGCCTTCGTTTTCAACTTAACTTATTGAATTTACTTCCAAAAACACAGGCTCTCTTAAGTTGTTCCTCTCTTGCTCACATAAACAAATACAAACAAACGCACACAAACACACACAAACCCTCCCCTGTTAAAAACCAAAGTGCAGTTCTAATTCATGGACAACCCCTCGAACACATCTATGCGACTCGGACCTGGCATCTGAGTTTGGTCTGCATTTTACTTCTCATCATAAAAATCTAAAGAAGAATCAAAAAAATCTTTGTGAACACGTTTGTTTGGGAATCATTTCATTGAAAGATTTCTTTTAAGAACAAGGCAATAAAACTTCAACAGATTACATTATAGTGGAGTCTACTAACTTCACATTAAGCTGTTTCATGATGTCTCTGTTAAAGTGCACAAGAAGGGAAAGTTTCCAGGTTATGGACCAAAATCAGATTTGTTTACCATAATTTGTGCATCAGGTTTGAATCCTGAATTTTGGAGCAAGGCACATCTGTGGATGAAAAAGTGCATTGGCTCTTTAGCTACTTACAATATATTTAATTAAAAGTGCTTTCTTTAATAGATTCAATAATCAAAGTGCATTGAAAATAATAAGGACCACTATCATAATTTTATAAATAAACATATGAGCTCACTAATCATGCTGGTAATGTACCAGTTAGTGTACCAGTGCCTCTTTGAAATATTAAAATCAGATTCATGTTATCAATGTCTCCTTTAGCTTGTGTGCAGGCCAAACCCAGTCAGGTTCTTGTCTCAGTGTAAAAAAAAAAAAGTGAAGCAGGTTGTCCACACTTCATCCTCAGTCAATGATGTGCTCCCCGCGGACAATGTGTGAAGAAAATTCATAGCGGTCCTGGCTGCGGTGGCCACAGATGTTGCATTCAAAAGGCTGGCGAAAACCGTGGCAGCCCATGTGAATGGTAAACATGACATGGTCCAGGAAAAGCACACGACAGTGCTCGCAACGGAAAGAGCGCACAGCTCGCCCTTCCCCGTCGACAACCCGAAAGGCCTCCCTAGATGTGGAGGAGGGTGCTGTAGGTGAGCTAGGAGTTGGCGCAAGAGCAGGAGGAGGGAGGGCTGTGTGGCCCCCATCCTCTCTCTCCACCTCCCTGTCTTTGGCATGGCTGGGACTGTGTCTGTCCCGACTCCTGTGGTGTGCTGTGGGAGGAGGCGCTGGGTGATGGTTGTTGGAGTGGAGAAGATGATGACCATTGTTACTGTGAAGAGTTGGAGTCGCAGCAGTACTGTTGCATGGCTCATCTGGCATGCTCTCTGTGTCCGTGGAGTCCTGGCAACCATTGCTAGGTGAGGGCGCATGACTTCGACCTGCAGGCAAGTCTTCATGACCCTCTGCTGCCTCCCTCCCCCCTACACCTGCAGATCCCATGCCAGCTCCAGTCCCTATACAATCCAGCCTGGGGCCTAGTGCGATGGGGTTGTGAATGGAGCTGTGGATAGGCCTGAGTTCTGACAAACATGAAGGGTGAGTGGTGGAAAGGTGTAGAGGCCTCAGTGTGTCTGACACCCCTCCTCCTCCATTACCTGCTATGCTGGCGTATTCTCCTCCCAGACCAGTAAAGTGCGGGGCATCAAGGTCCCCTGCATGCATCTCCCTGTCTTTATCCAAACCAGCGCTGAGCTCATAAGGTGCATCTGCAAGGTTGAGGCGTATGTGCTTCTGTCCTGCAATAAAGAGACAAGATCTTATGATTCCGTACTCTGAAAGTCTGTGGAAGATGTAGAACACAATTTTAAAAAAGAATTACAAAGAAATTACACATAGGTGGACAGCTTACCCTTAATTCTAGGTGGTTGGAAGTTGTAATTTAACTAAAAAACCAAGCTTTTATTTTAGTTCTCCCGAAAGATGCCAAAAGCAGTCACTTATAGAACTGTGGTGGATACAGTTATACCGTCTTGGTATAAGGTGGCCAAACTTGTTACTACAGACAGGGTTGCATGACAAAAGAAAAAAAAGCCAGGATGTGGAATCAATGTACTAAAAAGCATGTGAATTATGGTGATGTTAATGATAAAATCATAATTATATTTATGATTGGTCTAGTTTGTTCTGAACCTATATTGATGGTTAAATAGACAACTGTCCCACACCAGCTACATGCATCAATAAAAGTCAAATCTGCCTAGAATTTGTTGAGCTTCACACAGCTTTGATACACTGAATTGTGAAAGGTGGTGGTCACATAACAAGCACAAAAAGATCAGTACTACTGTATGTTGTATCCAATTCGAGCAATTAATGCTGCTTTCATAGCTTCCTCAACCTGCCCACACTGAGACCAAATGCTCACCTACAAATTTTTGTGGTGTGGATCTCTTGCGTTTGGTGATGCTGTTGGCGAGCCGATCGATAAATGCCATCTTTTCTGAGGAGGGTTGCAGTAGAGAGTCTGGTATAAACTCTAGCTCTCTCATCTCCTCTCCTGCGCAGAGTATAGAACAAATTGTGATGTTAACTTTGGGGGGGGGGGGTTCTTGTCACCTAGACAGCATTTCTTCCAGATTTTTAAGTTGTATGCTGGTTTTCAGTAGAATCTAAACCAACATTTGAACAGGAAAACAGAAAAAAACGTGATGGGTTGTGTGCATTACCTTGTAAAGGTTGTAGACTACATCTCTACATTACTACATTCCCTTAAGAAATGGATATTTACAACACTATATCATGAATTATGGTATTGCCTTATGTCAGACAATTTTGTTTACTTCTGACATGTCATTTCCATTAATGCCATAATCAGTACCTGGATTCTGTGCACTGGATGGCTGCTGTGACTCCAGACTCTGTAAGTAGCTGTGGCAGCGCTCACGATGCTCCTCCAGGGTGCTCTGCTGCTTGTAACTACGGCCACAATAACTGCACTTATACGGCTTTCCTACAGTTGGAGAGGAGACTGCAGACAAATAGGAGGATGGAGTTACAGTTGTTGTTCACTATCATAAAATAAATAAATCACTTATCAATCTTGAATGTGTCCTACCTGCGTGAGTACGAAGGTGACCAGTAAGTGCATCCCGTCTTCGACAGGCATAGCTACAGAAGGGACATTTAAAGGGTTTCTCCCCTGAGTGCAGCTTGATGTGACGGAGCAGGTTACCTTTTTGAGTGAATGAGGCGCCACACTGATTACACTGGAACGGTCGCTCACCTGAGGATGGATCAAACCTGTCAACTCATTTTCTTTAACTACATCTGTAGTGTACCCAAATAACTTTCGATGTTTGTATGGAGTTTTTGGCATATTTCAGCACAGCAACTTATACACTCCAGTTACAGTTTAGAAAATTCTCTCACTTCTACAGCTGACTCTGGCTCTTTTTACAGGTCCAGGGTTAGACTACTCACAGATATATCTTATCTGTACTACACAGGTCAGTCTCCAAACTGAATGTCTGTTATCACAAATCAAAATGATCTAAAATAAACTGTTCTATCACCTGTATGACTGCGTTTGTGCACCATGAGGACATTAGGCCCAATGCAGATCATTCCACAGATGTCACACTTGAGCTTTCCATTTGGCATTCTGGTGGCTCCAGTTGGCATGATGTCAGTATTAGTGGGCTCCCTGTAACCTCCTACAGCCTCAGATCCCTGCTCTGGACCTCCTTCTTCTACCCGCTCTCCTCTTTCATCTTCAGTACTGCGACCTGGGTCTTCATCACTGTACAGCTCCACTTTAATGGAGTTGGCTTTGGAAGAACAAGAGCAGACATAAATAAAAAAAGCCTTAAATAATATAATCCATTAACCTGTGTGAGAAAAAGATAAAAAAAGAGAGCATAGGTTTGTAATTACTATATCATGTGATTACTTTTGTGATGAGATGGCCAGTGGAGGAACTGGATCTCAAATTGATATTAATCGCTCAATCAATCAATCAATCACTCACTCAATCAATCAATGGCTAGATGTATATTAAATGAAATTTGAATAGTCATCAAAATAACTTTTATATTGTTGCACAACTTTTGAAACCATTTGACACATCACAGCAAGATTATATATAACTGTATTAGATCCCAGTATACATTGAGATCTAAAAATGAAGTGACTTGTGAAATAATCAAGACTTTGGGAATTGATTAACCACCTGTTCTGCAGGATTTACACTTATTTTCCTACTGACCACTGAGGGAGCGACTAGGAGAGGTCTCCTTGCTGTTTGGAGTGCTCACTGATGGACCTCCAAGAGCCCCAGAAAACTCTCTTTCCATTGAAGAGTCCCCACTAGCTGCAACCAAAAATGAAACAAAAGCAAGATATGACATTTAAACAACATGCCTACACTTGAGGGCCAATATCTGAAAAAAAGAAAAGTCCTACCTGATAAGAAGGACCGGCCATTGCAGTCATCAACATCCATACTAGTTGAAGCTGAATACTAAAATGACAAATATATCAGAAATGAAGATCAAACTTAAGTATCTCTCCAACACACTTAAAATAATTTATTAGGACACCAGTTCACTTTAACATAACTAAACACCCCCGCCACTAAAACCCCAAGCAATAAAGCAGGAAAACATGCAGCATTAAAAAATGAAAACCACTCACGCACTTCAAGTTAAATTGATATTACGCCGAACCTAATTCAAAAGTTTATCACTTACAGTAACTACAAAGCTAAGGAAGCTGTCAACTATCGGTAACTTGTTAGGCAGTGCAATTTCAGTAACGTTGACTAAAAACACTGTCAGCCAACTACACCACTATTTAACTAACAGGAACTATGTTTGAGACAAGCTGATGTAGCTAGGTAAGTGAATTGTACCACAAAGTAGTAAACTAGCAGCTAAGTTAGCACCAACTCAAACCTTAGCAGCCTCACGAGAGCTGATTGACTCAGTTACAATTAGACTGACCCATGACAAGATTATTAAAGTAAATAAACCATTAAGCTATTAGTGTTAAAGTAGTCTAACGTTAGGCTCCTACAGGACAACGTGTGAAATACAGATCGCAATAGTAACATAGCCTTTACTTTGACGTTTACATAACGGTGGCGTTGAGGTAACCCAAGTTTAAGGATCGGCCTTGGTGGCTAACGTTAGCTTACTGCATGGGATGGAAATTACCGTAAGCTAAGTTAGCTCAACTCAACACTACAGTGCTCCAACACTTTGCCGTTCACGACAGCTTACTAAAAAGTATAGAGCAAAATTATAGCTAAGTAACATGGATGATGACGCAAGGTCGATAACAGTGACTTGTGACATTAACGTTAATTGGCTGGCTATCGCTAAATTGGACATTCAAGTCTCCATGGCGTCTTGTTTAACGCTAGCATAACAAACCAACGCTAGCCTGAACTATCTTAGCTAGCTAGCTTCTACAGACAATGTTTCCTAAATGGTTGCTATGGCACCCACCGCCTCCCAAATGCTATGGCTAGCCTGCTAATGGTTTGCTAGCTAGATACCGCTCCCTAAAGCCTTGGAGCAAGATTTCACAACACAACAATGCAGAGACAGACGACTATAAAATCCCTTTTGAAGTCGTGTGGTTATGTCGCTAACCGTTGCATTACCTGTCCCTGTCAGGGCCGTTTCAGTGAGGTTATTCTGTATTTTCATCTGCCTGTTTATAACGGCAGCATATCCCGGCAGCGTTTACCTCCAGCTCCAAACTATTTCCGGTTACAGCCTAAATGTAGCCGCATGCGACCACCGTCACAAACAACACGGGCTAATTAATTTATTTTTCAGTCATTTACAATGACAGAGGAAGGAACTAATATAACAAGGCACCTAGCTGATTTTAGTGAAATAAATGTTATAACGACTGGATCGGCAAACTCTCTATACACTACTTAGTTTCACTCCAACTTAATGACCCTGCAGTGACGCCATGTACCATCAGTTTTATTTTGTCAGCCGTACAACAACTTAAATATTATCCTTCAAGGGTCATAAACATCTGCTCAAAGAATAAGTAAGAGAACGACTTCCATAGTCAGTGGTAAATTGATAGGTAAGCTGTTTGAAAGGTACTAACGTAACAGCCATTTAAAAGTATGATAATCTTAGTGCCAGACGTTCTGTTGCTAGCTGTCATGGCTTGGATGTATTTAATAAGTACATGTAATTGTCTAGTTTGTAAACTGCAGTGTTATCGGTTTAAATATTGCATTGAGTTTTCATATACTGACATGCAGTCTTTCTGTATTATGGTTTGAGCGTATAACAGGTGGTATCAAGTCTAGTTGAACTACCTGATTATATGTAATTTAGAACAAACTTAAAGTAGGAGTGCATCAGAAAAAATATTCAAACATGATATTGTAGAGAACACTAAAGGTGAGCTACGGCATGTTTGTGGCTGTGATTATAAACTCTAATCATCTTTGCGGATTGGTTTTCCTCGATAAGAATCTGTTTAGATGAGGTCATAGCCTAACAGCTGTCCAAGTTATTTACATTTGACAATGAACATTCATAGTACTGAATAACTCTGTCAGTGTTCTTTACTGAGACAATGGAAACCCACGCGTGTTGGTAAGCGGGAATGTAAAATTTCGCCGCTGCTGGGGCCGGAAGGTTAAGTAAGGAAAAGTAGAAAATGATGGCTGACAGAAACATGGTAGGACCGCACAAAGAGTGACCTCTACTGTACAAATTCACCAGATTGCTGAGTCGTGACGTATATGCTGGTTTTACGACGGTGTGCTTACACAATGACAGTTTCCGTTAGTCTGACTTGGAACTCGTAAGCGCGTTGAGCAGGCGTTTTTTTCGTTTACAATTTCTGTTGAAACAACAGTTTCATCATTTCAAACCCTCGATCGATATCGATTACTTTATCGGTTACAGAAAGAGACCAATTTTTGAGAAAAGTACAAGCTGTACTTACTTGGTGTACTTAAACTCTAAACTTCCAGCCCGAGGCCCAGCAGCGAGCTCGAGCGGCAGCTCCGAAAAGTTTGTTGTTGTCACGTGACGTGAGACGAATGTGGCGATAAAAGTTTGTTTAGGTAGTAAAACTAGGTGGCGTACTACATTATCAGAACCTATTAATCACAATTTTCACCACAATGCCTCAACCAAAACATCGAAAGATTGCTGTAATAGGTTACAGGTCTGTAGGTGAGTAAAGCACACGAGCTCGTGCACAGCTAATGTTAGTCAGCTAGCTTGCTAACTGGCTAACGTCCTGGCTTTGTTTTCCTCCTGTACGTATCCGACTAACACCAGTAACGCCAGATTACCTTTGTTCATGTTTCTTTGTGTTACATATGTTTACCGAGCCGTTGATTGCTGATCTATACAGTAATCACAGTGTTCTCGTTGTATAGCTATAGCCATCTGTTAGTAGTTGTAAAGTGTTCTGGGAAAATAAAGTTCGCTTTGCCGGTGACATCCTGGTATACTGCCAAGTTGTGTGTGTCGAAACTTTTAGCCTAGCAGGTCAAATATAGCAAGCATGTAATGTACATTATTTAAAGTAATTCAGTTACTATACCAATATTAATCGGTCTAGCAGGTCAACACCATCGTTTGTACTGTAAAACGACCTTTCTAGGTTGTTGTTCCACAAGATTATATGATTCAGATTCCGTGGCCTAATTACGACGTTTAGCTGTATTTAGATATAAAACATCGTTTATCTGTTTTCTCCACTGCAAACGTTCTTATTGTAATTTATCACGTCAGTTATTGTAAATTGCCATTACCAAAATGGTGGCTTCACAGAACTGAAATATGGTCTCAAATATAGCTGTAAAGAAAAAATGAACTTATACATTAGAAGAGCATTATAAATTTCATAACTACGGTAATAAAAATGTTAGTGCATATATGTCTTTGAAGACCACAATCAATTCACCTGTCGTTGTGTGTTGTGTTGTGTTGTGTGTCAGTCTTTTGGTCAGTATCATCTAGTTGATCCTCTGGCATCACCTAAACCCCACAGATACACTGTCTTTGGTGAATGATATAAAAAAACTCACATAGGTTACATAGTTACATAGATCATAGAGTCTGCGGTGTGACTGTTTTTGTGTGTTTTTTTTGTGATACAAACATTTGTTGTTGTATAGAGGATTGTTTTAAAGAAAGATATAGTTTTACTGTTGTGTTGAAATATTAGAAAAACAACCATGTTATGTTTCTATTCCCTGTGCAGGAAAGTCATCGCTAACAATACAGTTTGTGGAAGGACAATTTGTGGACTCCTATGACCCCACCATCGAAAACAGTATGTGTAGTTATATTGTGTGTTAGATATTTCAGTAAAGGAAGTCACAGTAGAAAGTAAAGAAATATTTTGTGAACCTATTTCATTTCTTTTTCCCCAGCCTTTAATAAATTGGTCAGCGTGAATAGTCAAGACTTCAATCTCCAACTGGTTGATACAGCTGGACAAGTATGTTGGTCATCTACAAGTATAGCTGAAACACTAGCAATAAACCCTTGTTTTCAAATCACTACTTGTGACTGGTTAAATCCTAATATTTAACCAAATGCATTGCTGAAAAGCTGAAAAGTGCCAGATTTTTAGAGGCTATAGTTTTTCATGTTGAACCTTATTTAAAAATGTGTTGTTTGATAATACTGATACTCATTGAGATCACAACCCTAACCCTCCACTGTCTGTAGGATGAGTACTCAATTTTTCACCAATCACATTCAATGGACATCCATGGGTATGTCCTTGTCTATTCAGTGACTTCCCTGAAAAGGTGAGTGGATTGTTGTATGGTCATATTTGTACATATAATTAGGCATTCACTGTTAAATATATTAAGCCTATGTTCAGTAGACAACACCATATCCTGCAATTGATGCTAGCATTTGGTTTTAGCACATACAGAGTTTGATGTAACAACAAATGTGTACAAGAGTTACTGTTACGTATACAAACAGTGTCATCTAATGCCATTTAGTTGACATAAGTAGATTTATAATGCTTGAACTGGCAGTGTATTGTAATTGCTAGTTAGTAAAAGTCACATACAGGTTACATAATGTTTACTTACACACCATCGTATAAACCTTGATCTTTGTGTCTGTTAAGTTTTGAAGTTGTGCAGGTTCTACATGACAAGCTGCTAGACATGGTTGGGAAGATTCAGTAAGTGTTGTTCAATCTTTAAAGTTAAATGCTTCCAAAATTAAAAAAAAAATTCCAAGTCTTTTTTTTTTTTTTCCAAACAATGATATTTTGTTTTTAGGGTCCCAACTGTTCTTGTGGGGAACAAAAAAGATCTTCACATGGAAAGGTAATTAAGATTGTTGAAAGTCTTTTGGAACATAAATTTAACATCTGGGCTTGAGAGCCGCAGGCAGGCTGTAAGAAAGTAGTAAGAGAAGGTGTTGTTTTTGGCTTTTTCACTGACTTGGTTGACATCAGAAATGTAGACTATTACAAGCCTAATCCATGAAAAGTACCTTATATCTCACTATTCTCTCAACATTTCAATCACTGCTGACTCTAATCCTCAGAAACTGTTTTCAGTCAGTGTATACTTGCAATCCTAAGGAAGTTTTTCCATTAAGTGCAGTTTCCATGTAATTTTTCTTAGAGTTATAAAGCCAGAGGAAGGAAAGAAACTTGCTGATTCTTGGGGTGCTGCATTCATGGAGTCCTCAGCCAAGGAGAATGAGGTGACAACAGTATTTCTTTTAATACCAGCTCATCAGTTAAATTCATGTATTCTGTCTGACGTAGTTACCCACTGATGACAATGTTCTTGCAATGCAGACTGCTGTGGAGGTTTTCAAGCGGATCATTCTGGAGATGGAGAAAGCTGATGGAAATGCACCTCAAGAGGAGAAAAAGTGTGCTGTGATGTAAAAGTGTATCCAGGACATCAGTAAGCCTAATTGCTGAAGACAGGAGGCACAACTTCACCGGCTTGCCAATCACGACCTCACCGATACCAAGACACAGCAGTGGAACATCTCTGCTCCATTGCGATTCCAGATTGATTTACATAGCAAGGCAACTGCTCAGACAGTTGACAAACTATTCCACTATCTGTAACCACGGGCAGAAGTTTCTAAGAGCAAGAGTAATCTTTGTTTTAGACAAAGACATTGTCACATTGTCAGTGAACACTTTCTTTAAATATTGAAATGTAATCTATGACTGGGCAAAATCCTGACTTTGAATTCAACAAAATGCTCAGACAACAAAATAATTTCGCCAGACATATTGATCCTAATGAAATACATCAATTTTTTGGTCATATGGTGGTTATAGATACTTGTAGATCTGACATAGCTCATGTCTCATGATCATCTCATCATCATCTTTCAGTACTCAAATTTATGCACAGTGAGGGTTTGTTCATTTTTATTATAGTTATTACTTCAGCAGGTCTTTCTGACAGTGATAAATAGTCACAGTACACATTGCTTTAAATGTGGTGGAAAAATGTCAGTATTTCTCACAAATGGTGGATTACCTTAAACACCCTGAAATGAGATTTCACAAGGTTTCACTGTGGTTTCACAGTTCTTCTCACTGTAATTTTTATAAGCTCCTCTTCAGGTACTTGACACCAGTGAACTGTGTCCTCCCGAGGGAAGAATCTATTTGTATATCTAAGAACTCACAATTTAAAATCCTGTGCTAAGCAAATTAGTCCTTTTCCATTGTTTCTACAGTTTAATTTCTCCTTATTGACTGTAATAAAGATGTTATCTTAAAGACAACCCTCAGATTTAGTACTGATATGAATAGATGTTTGGTATTTACCAGTTATGGCCTTTTTATACATTATAAATAGAATCTTAGAAAGTGGTTTGATAATATTGGTTATATCTTGAGTGGTGCAGATTTGCTGTTTTTTGACTTTCTTTAGTAGAGTATATGGTTATAAGTGTGTTTATAATTATGAACATTGAGTTGCAATTTTCAAAATTGCATTTTAACACTGCGTAAGACTATTTAAATGGCAAAAGGCCACAGAGTTAGCTTAGTTTTTGAGCGCATGATTTTGATTTGATGGTTCATGCAGGTTTAAAAAAAAAAGACAAAAACAAAACAAGCCAGGGTGTCATGAAGTCCATTTTAGTTTATAATGTGGACCTCCTTGATCACTGTTAGATGCTTGAGTACCCTAATGAGCTGTTTTTACTAGATCTTGTAGCCTTATAAAGATGTGACAAAATTTGGATTTTTCCTCAAAATCCTCATGTTGTACCTGTAGTGGGCAACCTTTTATTAAGTACTTTGCTGAGAAAGTAGTTTATTGATGATGGCTGAAGAGAAGCTGGTGATGCTGTGTCTTGTGCCTTACAGTTCTTCAAACTCCTTCATCTGCTTCCCTTCATGACTCAAGGTGCTCTTTAAGTTTTTTTTCCCCACTTCTGTTGACTTGATACCATGGTGCAGGTGGTGGTGTGCACCTCAACACCAATACCCCCTTGTGGGTCAATGTTAATTCAGAAATCTTGCTGTAAACAGTTTTGTACATAAATAAATCTGTTACTCATCTGATGTGTCATTGTACTGATTTTGCTGCATTTACAGTAGGTAGCTTTAAGTAGCCTGCGCAGTATATTGCTGCAGCATACAATCACTGTGTATAGATTGATGTGTTACACTAGCTTTTCATTTGGCTACATTGTAACTTGTGTTTTATCATCGAAATTAACACTGTGTAAATGCTTTAAGACTCAGCATTATAGTAGGCGTTTACTTGTAGTTTGCGCCGGAGTTTGTGGTGCGGCAGTACTACATGTACAACGGTAAAGACTAACAGCTATTTTCGATGCTCATTACAAGTTGTAGCGGAAGACCTGTGAGGTTTTGCAATATTCTGCCAATTGTAAACGAACCCGGCTGCAAGGAGGGGATACGGCGAATGGGCTATGGAGTGTGTAAGTTATTTAGTTAAAATTAGCTTCGACGGATCGTTAGCTTTGTAACAGATCCTCCCCGCACTAGTTTAACGTGACTTTCCGTAGCATGCTAACGATAGCAGCTAACTGGCTAATTCTAGGCAGAGTAGTAACGGTAGAGCAGTTCAGTTCAATGCATTGTTAGTTTATCGCCAGGAACCACATATCTTCTGTGGCGAATGTCACTATGATTTCTACACCACACCAGAGTGTACATGTATTACCTAGATACCTAAAGGGCGACTGAGGTAGAGCCAAACTGGAGAGTCACCTCGACTGGCTCCTTAACGTCAAAACACTGACGCCGGACTAGCTTAATGCTAATGCTTTGCTAACCTCACAGTTATGGTTTTGTTTAAACTTGCGTTAATCAGTTTGCCCACAGTGACACCGTCTGCAAGTTTGCCAACCAAGCGTCGTTGCAATATAGCAGAAGTGTCGTAATTAATCCTGATTTAACGAACAATTATAGCTAGTTTTATGTTAACTCAAGTAAACATTTGTGTTTAGCTAGTTGAAGTTCTGTGTAATGAGTTGACTCCATATTGCGTGACTTTAAGTGAGTCAGTGAAGTTCGGTACATTACATAGTCGGAATCATAATTGACCCTAGGGCAGCCATTTAATATATGGCTATCTGGGAAATAATGTAGAGCACCTTCAATTTTATTAAT
The DNA here is from genome assembly GCA_008933995.1 of Datnioides undecimradiatus. Lineage (NCBI taxonomy): Eukaryota > Metazoa > Chordata > Actinopteri > Lobotiformes > Datnioididae > Datnioides > Datnioides undecimradiatus. The sequence goes on from WARS01000013.1 coordinate 10,351,741, forward strand.
ATGACCGACAAACCACCCTTATCTGCATTTAGTTACAGGTAGCTCATTCCTACACCAATTCATTAACACAGACCCAGGCAATTTTACAGTAAACATTATAACAACGTCATGTCAAGGGATATACCTATCCACTAATCCTAGTTTAGCAGTTTAAACCAAACAGTAAATAGTCTCACATGGTGGGCGAATCAGTGCTTCTGTTGATAACCCTGATGGCATCAATGTTTCAGTTATGGTGAGGATTATTTCGGCATTTAGGCTTTTGTATAACAACTGAGTTTACACTGCCTGTAAAAACTGTGTCTTGATTACCTTTTATCTTTTCTTTGTCCTTTATCATTATTTCAGATTCCAGTAACTATTGATGATCTTGAGGGAAAAAAGGACCCTGTCCCAGAGGGTAAAGCACTTATGCTTATGCCAATGAGAAACATTTGATGGAAACAAAACAAAACAAAACGAAAGAAGAAATGTCCTCAAATGTCTCTCTCTCATTCCTTCAGACCCAGAGCACAATGTCTACACCAGGTTTATGAAGTCTCACCGGTGTTATGACCTTGTACCTACCAGTTCCAAACTGGTTGTGTTTGACACATCACTTCAGGTAAATCAAAGCCTTTTTATCTATGAAATGAAATCTATGTCTCATTAGTTTATGTTGAATGAAACTTTTACTGTGATCAATTTTACAGGTAAAGAAGGCCTTTTTTGCCCTTGTTTCTAATGGGGTAAGAGCAGCTCCATTATGGGATAGTAAGAAGCAGTGCTTTGTTGGTAAGGGTAATTTTAGGTTAGTGTACTTTCACTTTGTGTAGGAGAAAAGATAAATACAAGACTGACAATATGCTCTTCACGCATCTCCACAGGTATGCTAACCATCACAGATTTTATCAACATCCTTCATCGCTACTACAAATCTCCACTGGTAAGTGGGTGGAAACAGTTACTACATGCCTTGAATTGTAAGATTAGGTGTAACATGTTAAATCTGATGGTTGAGGCATCATAGTTATTTTGTCAAAGGTTGTGTTTTATCTAATATGTTGCTAAATGTGCCCTTGCACCCTTTCCCCCTGAATCAAGAGCTTGATATCTTTCTTAGTTCCTCTAAAGCCTTTCTCTTTATAATCTTTCAGGTTCAGATATATGAGCTGGAGGAACACAAAATTGAAACGTGGAGAGGTGAGAATTTTAGTGAATATGTAATGTTTTGCACGTGGTGTACTCTGATAATCTTGAATGTCTTAAACTACATGTCTTTTTGTACTTGCCTTTGATAGAGGTCTACCTTCAAGACTCTTTCAAGCCCTTGGTCAGCATATCTCCCAATGCAAGGTGAGTCAAATTAATGTTTCGTTTGCAGTAGTACATCTAGGTATATATATTTTGTTATTCAAATGTAACTTTTCTTTATATACAGATATGGCATTGAGTCATACAGCCAGGGTCATGTCATGGTTTTGCCTGTGGCAGTAACTCTTACGTAGATATTATTGAAGAAGTACACATACTGTATGTATTTCAGTAACATTTCAGTAATCCTGCATGAAATGCTCCTCCACATTTTATACCAGATCCGTAAATGGAAACAGACATTACTCAATTTCCTGAAATTAGCATTGGCTACAAGTTGCATCTCTGCAGTTTTGTACTTAATAGAAACTTTTAATAATTTAAAGAAGCTAATAGTATCTCCAAACCTATTGTTTGTCTAAATATTGCTGCTTTTAAGTTTTGTTTTTGCCCACAATCCTTTAATGATATAAACTGTACACTTTACTAATACCTGAAGCTATGGCATTCCTTGCCAAGATTCCAAAACAACTTAATTAACTTGGTGCTTTCAACTTGTGTCTGTGTCACAGTTTGTATGATGCTGTATCATCTCTGCTGAAGAATAAGATCCACAGGCTACCTGTAATCGACCCCCTGACAGGGAACACACTCTATATTCTCACGCACAAGAGGATTCTCAAATTTCTGAAGCTTTTTGTAAGTCATTGTGTCGTCACCATTACCACAACATTATTCACATTAAATGATCTGCTAATGTTTTTTTCAGTTGTGAATCTGAATTTATGAATCACAATAACACTGCTGATGTCTACTATAAACTAAACAAAGGAAACAGAATAGTTTAAAACAGTTTAACAAAGACTGCTATGGCTAAGTTCACACAATCTCATGTTATTGTTTTCAGATATCAGAGATGCCGAAGCCATCGTTCTTGAAACAAACCTTAGAGGAACTCAACATCGGAACATTCCAGAACATAGCAGTGGTCCGCGCTGACACGCCGCTGTACACGGCGCTGGGTATTTTTGTTGAGCAGCGAGTGTCAGCACTCCCTGTTGTGGACGACAAAGGTATGTGGGCTGGTTGAAATGACATCCTTGTTGTTTTTCCATTAATAACCAGAGACTTCTGGAATCTTGTTTGTTTATGTGCTGATGTGCTGCCTCTCTTTCTCAGGTCGAGTGGTGGATATATACTCAAAATTTGATGTTATAGTAAGTTGTTATCTGTCAGTTTCTTTACCTTTTTGTGCTTAAAAGAAAATAAGACTAATGATTTTTTTTCACCATTAAAGCTTAATCTGCAAATTATGTTGTCTAGTAATTGCCATTCCTAAAAAAAAATTTACTTTTAACAATCACAAGTTTGTATTATGTATTCAAATTGCTTGTTTTCATTCATCAATAGTCCGAAACAGCACTCAGATATAACAAATTAATGCATCAAACCATTTTATCTGAGAGGCTTTAAAATATTTTGCTTCAAAAAATGACTGAAACAAATGAATTGATTATGAAAATGGTTGCTGATAAACATTTGGTCAATATGATATAATATTATCATTATGGCTTCAATATTTGAATTATTAATATTAGGATGAGGAAAACATTTTAAACCTGAATGCCTGTGTTTACATAGAACCTGGCAGCAGAGAAGACGTACAATAACCTGGATGTGACTGTGACTAAAGCCTTGCAGCACCGCTCTCAGTACTTTGAAGGAGTGCTGACCTGTAACAGACACGAGACTCTGGAGGCCATCATCAACAGGCTGGTGGAGGCAGAGGTGAGAATTGGGTGTCCATTACATGTCACCTAGTAGCTGTCTCATGTGGCCAGCTGGAAAGGCTAGTGAACTTAAGGTTATGATAAACAATGTCTGAAATTCAGTTCTTTAAAATCACAGTTCCAAACAGAGGGAGTCATCAAACTCTGATGTTTTACATGTTAGGAATATAATTTGCATGCATCGGCCTTTCAGTGTTTCTTCGCTACCCTGAATAACTACAGAAAGTTTGGGGAGGGGTATCCGGCCGGTAGCTGATGGATATCCAGATAACAGATATGGTTGAGCAAGTGAGTTAAGATGGAGGGACAATGAAGAGAGCGAGTGGGGCTGGCAAGAACAAGGCAGTCAATCCAAGAAATTGGATGTTATTTTGATATATATAAAATAGAATAGAAGTACTTTATTAATCCCCTGGGGGAAATTTGGTTCTTACAGCAGCACAGAATAGCATAAAAAAGTACAAAAGATAAAAACTGAATAAGATAAAACATATGTTATTTTCTGGTAGTGTCAGAGCATTTACATTCTCAAAGCACAGAAAAAGATGTGTGCAGGACAGTGTAGAGAAAGCTGGAAATGCAGGGTTAAAAAATAAAAATGCTATCCCAAAAGTCCAAACTTGTACACTCTACACAGCCCAGGAATGTCCAAAATACAGTGAAATAAAAGGAAAATGAGAAAAAAACAGATATACACTTGAAGCCAGTTATAACTGCTGATGAAAACAGTTGTATAAGTGTGTTGATTGTTTTTTGGTAAAGTCCTGCATACTATCTGTTTAAAATGAAGGTAACTTTGATGGGGTATTGTGTGTCTTCTAGGTACACAGGCTGGTTGTGGTGGATGAGCAGGATGTAGTGAAGGGAATTGTCTCCCTTTCAGATATTCTCCAGGCACTAGTGCTTACTGATGGAGAGGAAGGTAAGTGCAGTTGTATAGCTGTCAAATTTATTTGGAGTTGACCCATACAGGAAATATTTCAGTAGAATAAAAAAATTACCTATTTTCCTTAACATGTTCATGCTTACTTTAAAGTGATGATTGGCGTTGTTCTGTTCAAGGCACAGCTTGAAGGAGAAACTTAAACAAGGCAAGGCTACGCAGCGGTTATTGGAGGTTGGAGCAAGGGGAAAAAGAGAACAGGCATGTGAGAAGAATTAAGAGTTTGTTGAAGTATCATCGTCTGTCTCCAGTAACTAGCTTTCCTATACTCACACGTGAAGACAAAAGACTCCCCTCCACAAAAATATGAAGTTTTAGAAACCCAACAATATTAAAATGTAATAGCATGTAATGTAATACAGGACACATAAAACCTCCTGTTATTTGAGCCAAATTTCAAGCCACAAGATAGACGTAAAAGCACAAGACACCTCTGAAGAGGAGCTGTAGCCTCTCAGGATGACCAGGTATCATTCCCACTTCTCTGTGGCTATTAGTGCTGATCAGTATAAAGGAGGACCAGTAATTATGACTTTGATTACAAATGTATTCCCAATAATATAATGTAAGTAATCAGTTGCCAGCTAAGGAAAACTGATTGTACCCGTGTTGCCTTTTGTCGGCAGCATTTCATATCTATAATAAGGCTGAAATCTTGATGCATCAACGTGTAAGGCCTGTCTAAAGATAATTTTAAACACTGTTGAACTTTGTCAGAGCTAAATTTGTTGTGTGTTGTTTTTCTGGAATGCTACAACATTTGACTGAGTCCTGTGCTTTTTACATATATGTAGTATGATGTTAACCTGCTAGAATCATTTTTTAACATTATCATTCTGTTTGTTTGAATATTTCAATGCAGGTGGAGGGTTGGTTTATAAATATTTTTTAACCTTGAACAACTACACTCAACCAAATTTGCAAGACATATTATGGATGGATGGTTACTGAGGTATTAAGCTGTATGTATGTCCATACATGCAGTATATACATATGAAAAGTAGCTCCATTTTCGCTTTGTGTGAAGATTAAAAGATGATTTAGTGTAAACACTAGACCTTGAAGATCTTGTAGATGGATGGTCAGTTATATTTTAAAAGGATTTCACAGATGTGAAATGGAAAAGGCCAGGCCACAGTCCAACTACATTTTCAATCAGCCGGGACATTTGAGGGTTCCAGCTTGTGGACCTGTTGCTCTAAAAGTAGCTCTGCATAAACGATAAATCCATTTTTTTCTTAAATGCATGTCAGTTTGTGAGCATTTAAATTAGGTTACTACAGTCAACAGTGTGTGAAGAATTCAAGGGCTCAGGTTTTCATATGTTGTGTAGCCAAACAGCAAAGTAGCAAACCTGGAAGAGCACTTTAGGATCCCAAGACAACCTCTTTGGTGAAGTCTCGAACAGTGTTGATGTATCTGCTGTTAGAGACGGACGTTAATTGTGCTGTATTCTGTTTGAATGCACAAGCTCTAGTTATTTATCGGTTTTATGTTTTGCCATTTTGTTTGTGTTGTCAGGTATAACGAAATGTTCAATGAATTGTACATTTTACTTTAAAGACATCTTTTTTCCTGCCTGTTCTGTCACCCACTCTTTGGGTTTGGCATTATTAGTGTTAAAGGGATTTGCTTTTTGCTTCAATGCTGCAAAATCAAAAAAAAAAAAAAGTGCTCCATCACTTGAAATGGTCAAATTAACATTTATTTGTGTGGTATTCAAGTCCTAATTCCTTTCTTTTTGGTGTTTTATGTTAATGTCAGTTACGTCCTCTAAGTTTGTTTAACAGTTTCCATTCATCATGTTTCGAGGATTTTATGAAACATCACTGAATACCAGCATTTCCTTCCATTTTCATAAGAGGTCAGGAACATGCCACATGTCTGTTTTATTATATATGGAACTGAATGTGTACAATTGTATGTAATTGCACAACTTTTGTACTAATCTGAATTGAGAAAGGATGAGCAATAAAGGTTCTTTGAGTTTCTTTTGAACAGCATTATTCTTAAATGCATACATCTTGTACATCACATCTAACCTTTATCTAAAGATGAATCAGTGTTGCATTTGTAATAAAGTTACTTACACTGCAACATTAACTTTTGCTAAATTAAACCTACAAGCTGCAAATACAACACTGACATCACATGTGATTCTAATGTTGCCTGTTTGGTGCTGAACAGGTAGAGCAGAGTGAATTTACAGAGCTTTTCTAGCTGTAGGAAGTGAAAAATTACATTCATAGAGAAGCATGACTGAACCAAAACAGCTGCGTTGCAGGCTGTGAAAGAAAAACAAGAGGCTCAAATTCTCTGCAGGTCTGAGGGGATCTGCAGTCTTGCCAGTTCACTGACACAAGTAATCCCCTTCGCAGGTAGTCATGTGATCCACTGTTTACATTAAATATTTTAGAGTTGCTTAATCACTTTTTAAATACAAAGCTGGCAAAGATGAAAGAAAATAAAAGACACCAAATAGAAAACATTTGCATTTATTACCCTATATTAGAAGGTACATGATTGAAGTCCTGAAGGGGATTTTACGTGAATGCAGTTGTCTCTTTGCCATGACTGGACAGAGAAGCGAGAGTTGTCACAACCTGGAGAATAATACCTAATTTCTATTACCAACACTCCCGACCCATTTTTCTGTAGGAATACGTGAAGCAGAATTTTAAAAACTGTAAATACACTATGCAATTTGTACATTGTAAGGCAGATGCAATTTGACAAACATCCCAGTTTAGTGTACAAATATGGTTGACACTCCCAGTCCTTCCAGCTGAAAACAATGGCATCAAGTGCAGTCTATTGGTTCTGGTACAAACATCCCGTGAGACTTAAAACAATACAGTGCAGTGAGCAGGTGATTTTAAAATCTAGAGTACTGGTCAAACACATTTGCGGGACAGCAGTGAGACATTTCAGTAGTATTTTTTCATCAACATTTCTTTACACAAAGAAAAGTCTGATTCTCTTAACAGTTTCCAGTTAGACAGTGTACAGCGACTGATTGGCATGATTTGTTCAAACAATCTCATTTTCAGTGGTGGGACCTTAAATAAACACTAGAGGCCGTGACCAGAGATGATTCTGAGAACAATTTGGTTTAATGCTGTGAGGTCAGTAGTAGTGCACATGTGGCCTTTCAGGCTTTCATAGGGACTTGCGTAATACAAATATAAATAACATGGGAAACACTACTCACAAACAGTACCTGTTAAAGACAAAAGGGCACCAATTTTCTAAAAACGTAAAAATGTCGACAGTGACAATGTTAGCGAAAAGGAAACACGTCTCAGAGGTGGGAAATATTAATCAAAAATCAAATACTGCTCTGCAGTAATGGAGGGCTATGGGAGAAAGTCAACATGAGTTGACACATATAGTAACATAACTTCAGAGGTCAGAGAGTAGATTGGTATAGAAGTCTTCGAAGTCTTTTTCTTCCCACCAACCAAAAAGCCGGTATAAAACATTCAACCATACCAACCAACATAAAATCTGATTTAACCATCACATATATATAAATACACACACACACACACACACACACACACAGGTATCATCTTAAAAAGCTAATTTAGGTGCAGTGGTTATACTTGGCCAGGGTGTCACCATGTGACACTGAACAGCAAAAATAAAAACAAACTAACAGTTTCCTAGTGTTGTTTTTTTTAAAAAGTGATAAAAAAAAAAAAAAGTTCCTGTCCCATATCTACCTTACAGTGTAATTAGTACTGGCTGCTGCAAAAGACGAAGGGTTATCTGAATGTTGTGTGTACCAGCTTATCTGAGGGACTGGAGCAACATTCTCTCTCATGGCAGGTTATGGTCTGTGGGTTGACCAACAGACAGTTGCTGCATTCAGATTGGAATACCACCATGTAAATATACTCAGTGAGCATGGAGGTTTTTTTATATTAAGTGTCTCCATCTGAAGCTAGCGAGTGTATTACCTAACAGGATCAAGGTCAAAACATAAAGTAACAAGTCTGTAACACTCATTCATTTAACTCTCCATTCTGGTGAAATGCATTTTTACGTAATAGTTTCTAAATGTCTATGTTTTGCTTGAGATGGTTACGGTAGTTCAGACAAAAATAATACTCCTTGAAAGGTTAAGCGTAAGGAAAAACCTGAGGGTTAGAACAGCTTATGTGAAGGGCTCCAGGCAAGTGGTCCAAAGGCTAAATCATGTTTGGCAGGCTGCCCTAGTGCTCCAGTGACTTTGAAGTCTCAAAACACCTTGTTGAAAATAAATGGGCTGCATTTACACAGTCTCAACTTTTTTGTACACACTAACATCATAATCAGTGGATAACCAAAGCACACAGTTGTAGCAGAACCACATGGATTATTCTCTTTACTAAGCAGTTTGTGAGTGTGTGCTTGTGTGCTGTAGGTGGCACAGAGAAATAACCTCACAAACTCCCACACATTAATAACAAGATCTAATCATTTAAATAACAGAAAATGTAAAAATAAGTTAAAAACAACACCCAAGATCTCCCAGTTTGCCCCCTCCCACAGACAAAGAGAGTGAATGCTTTTTAACTATTAAGCAACTGTGATCAAAGAGACAGTGAAAATATCGGCAACTGATTTGCAGAATGTTAACTGGTTAATTACATATCCTATTATTGACTGCATACAAGTAACACAGGTAATCCAAGGATCCTTGTTGGTAAGGAGTGTAGAGAGGAAAAGAAAGGTTCAGGTAGGGCAGCAGTAGCTGAGGACAAGACAGGAAAGGTGTTCTTGGTAGTTTGGCTGGGTAAGCGAGGTAGGGGTTGTCAGAAATCAAGTGGCTTCAAAACTGGCAGGAGTGTTTATGGAGTAATATTTTACAAAGTGCAACTCTCCACCATATTCTCTTACTTTGTGCGTTCTTTGCAGGAGTCCTGGCCCCTTTCTTCTCAGTGTTCTACAGTCTGGAGTCGGGTTCTGCTCAATGCCAAGCACTCTCCAGACTTAGCTCAGACTTTAATGTCTTCTTGGATGCTGAGCTGGGACAGGGTCTTTTTAATGCGCAGGGCTGTCAGGCGGGCAGCACCGTTAGCATACCAACACTCCCTCATGATTTTGCCCATAACCCTCAAAGCCTGGAACAGCAGGGAGATAAAAAGCAAATAAAGATTACAATTTTGCAATAGAGTATGAATGATTATGATGTATTATGAGGATGACCAGGGGGTTCAAGTTGTCTAATCATTGGGCAAACATTGTGATGTAAGAATGACTCAATACACACATTTGGCTTAAAAATATAAATAAAAATAGAAAAGTTGCAATAAAACCCCTTAATGCTTTGAAAGGACAACCAGGTTTTTGCATGTTTGGTCTCATTTTTGTAGCTTTAGTCATGGATTCCAGCAGGCACTGTAACTGAACCACTTTCTCTAAATTTCCCTCAACATATCGGTGGCATTGCTGTATCCTAATCTCTTATCATCAAAATAAATGCATGTCCTGATACGTCTGAGTCTTGGAAAAGCAAATACAGTCTCGCTCTAGCTGGAAATATATAAATGGCTTAAGTGCAACTGCAATGTGTACTCCCTATGGCACAAGAAAACTGTGACTAGAAGACAATTTATTAACAAAGTGACTATAGGTGTCAGACACTTAAATACAATGCTGCAAAGATTTTTTTTTTTTTAACAAATCCAACGCTTATGTTTGGAAAAATTATATATAATCATTTTCTTATTCAAGCATTGCAGGACAGTATAAAAGTAAGTAAAGGCAATATAAATGTGGCCCCAATACAGAATATGCTTATTAAAGTGAGTTTTTGTTTTTCTACATTTTGCAAGTTTTACAAATGCAAGTATAAATTAAAGGGATGGTATTAGGATCACTGGTAGGTTTCAAGGCATCCTAGTGACTTCATGCAATGAACGTTATGATTGAAAATAGCAGTAATGACCAGAAGTTTGAAAAGATCACTTTCTAATAAACTGGAATAACTCTCCAGTCATTCTTATACCTCATAGCTCTGCCACCAATTTGGGATGTTGGGTCGTAGCTTTTGGTCACACACCAGTTTTCTCATCTCCTCTATGGAAGGATCAGAAGGTACCAGGTCATAGTAGGGCAGCTGGTACTCTTCATGGATACCTGATAACAAAGGACAAAGTCGAGGTCAGATCAGCACTGTGATCTTAGTTGTTCACATTATTAAAAAAAACAAACAAAACAAAACACAGGTTGAGTATCCAGAGTGAAAACAAAAGAGTCTGACCTCCACTATTACAGCGGCGTGCAATCTCCCAGTAGACCAGCCCCAAAGCATAAATATCAGCACATTTGAAAGAGTCAAAGTGTCTCATGTTGATAGTCTCATCCAGAACCTCTGGAGCCATGTACCTGTGAGACATAAAAATAATCCCAGTTTGTACTGTTTCACAGAGTATAAGGATATCCTGGGTAAAATATCTGTGAGAAAGGACGGTCAGCAGCTGCAGGTGTCCATGTTGACACAGACCTCTTGGTGCCCACCCTTTGATTGGGCGCAATGTCGATGGTGTCTGTGGCAGAGTCATGACGGACAGCCAAGCCCAGGTCAGCGATGGCACAGGTGCAGTTCTTCTTCACTAGGATGTTCTTGGACTTCAGGTCTCTGTGGGCGATGCCTGGCTTTCCTACCAACACATTAACGTACATGACAGACTCTCAGTTTTGTTTATCATGTCATAAACTCTCTTCTGTGAAAACTTAGAAACTATAACTTGATTTATCCTTTTTCAGGGATCAGTCTGGTTGATAAAAATAGAAGAACCTTCTCAAATCAAGCAACTGAATGCCCTCAGCTGCACTCTAACTTCCCATGATGGGTACTGAAACAGATGATTTAAGGATTTTTTTTAGCTGTTTGATGTTAGACTGTCCCTACAATCATGAAAAGATGTCTTTATGAACATGGTTATTTATTTTTAAACATTATAATTTTTGTGAGTAATATATAATTAAATTCTGCATCTAGTATTGTTATAACATATTCAGTTTTATGAGCCAGTTCAACTGCATCACAGTCTTGCAATAGATGGCAAAGATCAGCTGTCAACATGAGAGGCCTGGTGTCAGTCAGCAGGAGAGCAAATATTAGGAAATTGTTTCAAAAAGATCTGTAAAACCTGCGCTATGAGTGGTGAAACAGTGATGACATATAGTTTTCAATTAAAACAGTTATTTCCAGATGATAAACACATTCCGTTGTTGTATTTCTGAAACTGTGGATGTTATGTTTTCCTAAAACCATTAATAAGTGTGGAACTGTGTAGATGACACAATTCACTGACAGCAGCGCAGTTTAGATAAAAGGCACAGTATTTTAATACTGGTGGCTGCTGCACAAACAGACAGGACAGTAATGTTGGTAGTGGACTTGGCTTGCCCAGGTGTATTTAAGGAGTCATTTCACTGACTTTGGCTGGTCAGTGAAAAGCACTTCTGTATCTCATACTGATTGGCACAGATAGTGAAAAGATCAAATGTTAACTGGTTTATCTTATATTCTTCAATGAAAAAGCCAGAAAATAAGAAGCTAATCTGCTTCTATACACATTTCCACATTTAGAGCTATAGACATGCACATTTATACGAACATTACCTTGTGTTCCAAGAATCTCCATGTGCAAATGGGCAAGGCCACTGGCAGCTGACAGTGCTAGTTTGATCATTCCTTCAGTAGTGACAGAGTAGCAGTTCAGGTAGTCAAACAGAGAGCCATGCTCATGGTAGTCAGACACCAACCACAGCTGGGTCCAGGTGCCATTGTCTGGGCATGAAACAAAAATATAGAGACACCACACAAACGACACGTTTACTTGAGAATCATGACTTATTACAGAACATAAATAACACTGACATCAGTAACCTGCAAATAAGATGTGAATTATTCATCCATTCTTTGACTAGAAATGGGAAGATGATTTGCACCTTTGTTGTCAGCAGCTATGAAGCCCAGGATGTTTTCATGGCGCAGCATGATAGTCTGATAGATTTCAGCCTCACGGAACCACGAGCGTTCTTCTCTGGATGAGAAGATCTTCACAGCCACGTCACCACCCCTCCAACGCCCTCGCCACACCTCCCCGAAGCGCCCTTTACCAATAATCTCTTGGAGGACAATTGTTCTGGCCACAGTCCGCTGGACAAACAAAGGCAGACCTGTTCAGAAAAGATGAAAACAGAGAGGAGTCATCAGTAGTCTTCAGAGACAAAAAAAATAAAACCTGTTCAAACGGAAACATTTGTGTGATGTGCAGCTACAATGTGCGCTGACCAGAGCCTGAACCAGATGTGGACAGATCATATATGAGGTCCTGCAGGGTCCTGTCTTTAGGCAGGTATAGGTGGTCACAGGAGGGATCTTCCACCTCTAGCCTTTGTCTGTGGCTGTAGGCCCTCTGGTGGTACTGATACAGGAACACACCCACCAGCAGCAGCAGACACAACAGGAACAGCGGCCCTGCGATCACAGCAACTAGTTCCACCAGGCCCCAGTTCCCACCTGGGCCGTAGCCTCCGCCCAACACTGACGGAGTCAAAACTGAAACAAAAACAGTGGAGCATTAAAATGTAACTTAGTTTACATGTGAGACTGACTCTGTGCCATGATATGAACTGCATCATGTCCTTCAGGGATGGCTGTGCAGAGAATTAGAAAACTATGTCAAACACTGACTCTTGCATTGACTTATATTGATTATTCCCAGTTTTTAAACAAGCAAATATCAAAGTCTGAAAGGCTTTTAGTGTGAAAAAAGTATACAAGAAGAGCTGTAAATACATTTACAGCATACTCATAAGGTAAATTGTCTGCTTATTCTCTGTCGGTACTCATGTTGAGTTTTGAGTTGCATACTGATGAAGTAGAAACTTTGTATACTTATGCACCCGTTTTTGATACAGTGTTACAGTCTCAATGAGGAAAGCCCCTCTCTATGAGCAAGTGAGACCCAAGCAAAACAACTCTGGGTTAAAATATCCCTCACTCTTCCTGTCCAACATTTCCTTTACAGTCACACACTGAGAGTCTTCTCTCTACACCCTGTATTGTTACAAAGCATCAGAGGAAACACAGAAACCAAAAATCACAAAAGTGAGTAGGAAACATTTCACAGACTCTGAGATGCTCTACATAACATCACAGAAGATATAAGACAGCATGTTATAACTAGGGCTGCTCTTTCATTTCAAGTTAAAAAGGCACATAAGCTCCTCCTCACACCTGGTAGTTGAACACTGTACACAGGACAAGTTATTGCATGTTCTTTTCTGGGTTTTTTGCTTGATGAATGTATGTTAGGACTGGGTGTTTGGTATGTGATATTCCATGTACAGGCATAGTTTTTTTATATGATATATTTGATCCAAGTTGTTGGATAGATATTAATTTAGTTCATGAATATTGAAAGAAAAAAATTAAAAAGTCAAAATTTGGTCACAAGGTGACAGCAGTAGTACTTGTGACTGTGTGATACTCCACAGTTCTCACCTGAGGGTACTTGGAGGTCAATGCTGTTGCAGTAGTCAGTGTAGCAGCAGTGGATGTTGAGCAGGCCCTCTGCACTGCGGCAGTAAAACGGTTGTCCAGGGGGCACAAGTTTGTCCCGTGTGATACAGATACGGATGTGCTGCTCTTGGCCATTAATGAAGGAAGTGGAGGCCATGCAGGCTCCATCGGTCTCGCATTGGGAGCCAGTCTTCTCACACTGGGCAGTAGTGCAGTTACACCACAGAGCTGCAGAGATTGAGTGGGCAGAGTGAGAGACACGATGTGAACCATGATAGTTTTTTGCAATTAAAAATACCAACTTTGGCCTGCGAGAACTGCGAATGAAAACTGTATGTACAGGGTGTGAATTGTTGTTGCACAGTATCAACTATATTTCCTCAGCTGTACTGAAACTTACAGTACACAACAGGTGCAGTAGGGGGCAGTAACAGCCAACTGTAACAGTGACAGTGTATAGTGTAAGATTTAGGCTTTTGTATGTGATAAACCTCTACTCTGCATTTGATACCCCGCTTTTTGGCTACTAAAGATGATGACATAAGGATCAATTTGGTTTGTGGGACACCTTGGTGAGGCAGCTACCTGAAAATACTGAAAAAAAAGATTATATTTCAAATTAGAGGAAAGTTTTAGATGAGTGATGTCTTGCCAAGACAAAGTAGAGTAGAGGTAAAGACAGAGAGATGGAGGATGGTATTGGTCAAGTCAGGAAGTAAAGGAAGTGTTTGCAGTGGGGTGGAGTTTGTTCGTGTGGCAGGGGTATTGACAGGATGGGAGGAGAGTTTATGTGAGGGCATGTAGGAGAAGAGATTAACTGATCAGCTGTGGCTGTTATTTGACTAACAGAAGACTGAGATTTCCTCTGTGAAACAGAGTTATGTTGTTAACATACAGACATGATATTTCAGTAAGTTTGGTAAAAGCCTCCAGGGAACTGTCTGTAAAAAATGACCTTGAGAGCCAGTTGGATGGATGTGTTTGTTAGGAAACAAGCACACATGCAGCTGAACTTCAGCGTCATCTACGTCAAACAGGGAAAATTAAGAGTTAATGCCTTACAACATCCTTTGCGGTAATGACTCACACAAACACCTACTTGGCACATGCCAGTGGCCAAATACGAGAAATAACCACAGAAGAAATAAGGAAGATAGAAAGAAATGCTGACTAAACATGAAATGTACTGACATTTCAGATTTTCCATCACCATAAATGTCACAACTCTAACAAACGCTGGGCTGATTGTTTTAAAACCACAAAGTTTTAAATGAGAGGAAAAAAATATGTATTAGGTAGAGAATTCCTCAAACCATGCAGAAACAAAGATATTGACCACTGCATTTCAACAATGACATAAAAATGATGTTTGCTGAATCTTTACCTCTGCAAAAACATTTCATTGGTTAAAAATACTAAAAAAATCTAAATTTGAAGAAGGTATTTTCCTGAGAAGTACACAACTGTTCATATCACTACTGGAATTCAACTGCTTGAGCACTGGATCATCTTGGCTACAAGTTGTCTGTTTTCAACCAGCACGAGATTAAGATGCCACATTTTATGACATGCCTTAGACCCAAAGCCAAAGCTTTATGCCACATACTTTTAAAGACAATAGAGGAAAACAGAAGTAACATAGCTCAATGTGAACAAAAGAGTGTTGTGCTGCGATAAAAAGGAATGACCTGTATAGTTAAGATATGTTCCCAGCACAATTTTACAGGTGGCAGTGACAGAAGAGAGATATCTTAATGTTCCTTTGTCCTACAGGTGCAGGATTTCAGGATATACACAATGTAATGACATAAAATTGTCAGCTATCTATACAATGGTAATTCTTTTTGTGTTGACAGACTAATCTCATCAATTAGTCAATTGACAAAATAAATGTACAAATATTTTTATAATGGCCTCATCTTTTAAATGTGTTAAAAATGTTTAAAATTTCACTGACACCTGGTTGTCTTTGTGTGTTAGTTGAATAAAAACGACTTAAATGGCAATTTTTGCAATTTAATAGCAAAACAGATTAACAATGGGCATTTTAAATCATAATGAAAATAAAGGTTGGTTGCAGAACTAGACTTACCTAAAGGAATACTGGATTTACAAGATTTTTATATCAATTGGATGAACTTGTTTTTGTTGTTTTTTTTTTACATTTCCAGTATCTAAAAATGCTATACTCAACTCAGCTGAATAAATTCTACTCTTTTGTGCACAAAGTGGAAAAAGCTAAAAAATTATAACATTTTAACAACACAAGACAATAAAAGATGGAGTGAAATTATCTGCTATTAGACACAGTAACTCAATAACCTCTCTGTGTGACCTCTCATCATAACAACACTGTTAAACGTGTTTCATCTCAATATGTGTGTGTGGATATTGTTGACATGAGATTACTGATGTCTACCGACAAGTAATCTGAGTACACTGTATTAAGTTACATTGCATTTGAGCAGCCTGCACTACAGTATCCTCATGGCATCACTGTCTAACTCATGTCAATGGTCTCTGAAAAACAGTATGAGATAGAAACAGCTAATTAAACGCTCACGAAATGTTAGAAAATAATTGTGGGGGGAATACACACCGGTAACTGCAATCTGTTTGGGTGTGTGACTTAAATAACCATTACTACAATAAGATGTCCAGCTCTAAAGCTCTGTTTACAGCCAAATTATTCACTGATTTGACAGTCCATGCTACTAAACACACCTTTAAGCTGCTGTTTCAGGCTAACCCAGCTAGCTCGGTAGCGGATGAAGGACGGTGAGTTATCATGTTTTGTTATATTTATATGAACGTCTTTTGAATAATAACCCCCAGGTCTATACACAGGCTGACCTGGTTTCCTATCTGTGGGTCAATTCAATTCGTCGCTCGGCTAGGCTAGCTAACCAAGCTAACGTTAGCTATGCTAGTTGCTAGCTAACGTTAGGCTTAGCTAACGATAGCTAGCAGCTCCACATTCGTTCGCCTGGATGAAGGCTGCTGCGCCCAGCTCAGGAGCAAAACAAACAGTAAGTTACTCACCCTTGCAGGTTCTGTACAGGACGGAATGAACAACCACGACGGCTAACGAAATCCATAGCTTAGCCATGATCAATGAATTGCCAGTTCATCGCATTAAAACGTTCACTTAGCTAACGTTAGATGTGGCGAGGCGTGATGATGACAGCTAACCCGGCTGTCAGTGCACAGAGTACAGTTTACTAACATGCTCCACCAGCAGGCAGCAGCACATACACAGACACACGGACACACAGGAGGCTGGGGGTTATAGACGTCTCTAATTAAATCTATCTATCTATCTATCTATCTATGTTAAAACTCAACATCATGAGAAAATACTGCAGTTTCCCTTTCGTTTAACTCTCTTTGCCATAATCTCATCCCCAAATTTGTAATAGCTCCACGTACATGTCAGCTGTGTCTGCTCTGTCAGGGGATTGTGATTAGTCTTTAATGCCTTCAGCCTTTGGTGATGGTGGAATATAAGTGCATTTCCTCAAGTACTGTAGCTAAGTAGGATTTTGATATATTTGTACTTTACTTCATTTCCATGTCATGCTACTTTATTATTTATTTTTTTACATGTTTAATACAAAATTAAATCAACTACTAAATTATTGTGTACTTTTATATATAAAGCATTCTCCAACAGGACATAAAGTAGTTAAAACTGAGATCACCTTTACAAGGTCCAGGATTAGGATACTTACACATGAGTGCATTACTAATTGATACTGCTAATAAACTAAGATTTTGAATGCAGGAATTTCATTTGTTATGCTGTATTTGTATTTTTATACAAAAGTATTGCAACTTTTAATTAAGGAAAAAACCCACCATTGGCCTTTTGACATTAAAGCTACATCGATTGTTGTTGGCCACTCAGGGGGTGCAGAAGGTGTCTAAAATACATCACTGACATACACATTATCACCTTATGAAGTTATGGTGAACTTAGCACTTATGTGCTTTTGGATAGCAGATATGAAGGAATGTCAGCATTTTAATTTGTCGTGAAACACTGATTGTCCTTTGAGCTCGGCTTAAGTTTCCACAGATTCCTATGAAAGATAACTTCATGGCTGCCTCCTGTGGCTGGAAACAAGTCTAATGAGAGTGGAGCTGTAGGCAGGCAAACCAAAACAATGAGGAAAAAATAAGCATAAAAACTTTAAAAGGCTAGTGGAGGATGTAGAGTTTGGTGGTAACTTGAGGGTTCAGCCCTAAAAATTACACATTTCATATTAGGCATTGTCATTTGACTGATAAATATGAAAACATTTACTAGTGTACCTTTAAACACAAATGAATGAATAGAAACGTTCACTGTCCTATATTTATTTGTCATTTCAAGCAAATTAACTCTATGTATTCATAGAGTTAATAAAAGCAGGTGATATATGAATATGTTATTGGCAATATCAGAGAATGGCAATAAAACTAGAGGAGCTAACGGATCCTCCGTTCTTGTTTACATTAGCTACATACTGTATATGTATTTACAACTGATTATTGCCTAGCCATTTACAAAAATAACTTACAACAAATCAACACAAAAAACAATAATATACAACAATATAAATGACCTATGAATAGTTATTTGTGTCTATATTTACAACTTGCATAGGAAACTGATGCACGCACATGAGCCTGCCTGTCTGAATGTTTCAAGTGAATGATGAGGTACATGCCATAAACACTTTAGCACCTGGGAAACCGAATCAGTAAACATGGGTTTTATACATTGCATCATAACCATTAAAAAGGTCCTTTTAATCTTAATGATTCTACACATCTTTAAAATATTCATGGAAAAATAAGCTTTTTTTCCTATTCTCACATAAAATACATGTAATATTTGTCTAAACTTTTAGACATTTGAGGCTAAAGCTTCAAACGTTCTTCAAAGAGTCATTGTCATGCATTTGAAGTTCTGTCTCATTCAGTTTTAGGAAGAAATAATATCTCCTCTCCTATTCATGTCCAGTTTGAGGTTATAGGTTTGATGTTTGCTGAATATTTCCAGGATATTTGGTTTCAAAGTTTCAAGCCCTCAGTTAAACACATTTTTAAAAAACATATTGTTCTTAAGAGGTGTGATTGGTACAGCAGAATAACCCTTTTTGATGCTCTTAGTTTTTGGCCTTTTTGTTGTTTTTTTCTTTTCTTTTCTCCTTTTTGTCCTTCTCTGCCTTTTCTTTCTCAGCTTTCTTCTTCTCCTTCTTTTTCTCATCCTTGATCTCCTTGTACTTCCACTTGGGTGGTTCCAGGAAGCCTTTGTCCTTCTTCTTTTTCTTTTCTTTCTTCGGCGTTGCTTCTGCAGGCCTGCTGACATTGATCTTCGGGATGCAGCCTGAGGGGAATACACTGTTCCTCCTTGCCATACTACGGGGAATAAATGTAGAAGCGACTTTGGTGGACGCCAATGAGAGCATACTGCCTCGCTGCTCAGTCTCAGCACAGCACGTTGTAGCTATAGACTCTGCAGAGTGGAACGTTGGAATGATGTGTGATACAGAGCCGTTGCTGTGGCACACTGAGGTCTCTTCTAATACTTTATCTGGGTGTTTCTTCAACAGCTCTGGCACAGCCAGGCGCTTCTTTCCCACCTCCGGAGGGCTTGTAGGGCAGAGAGGACGGCATCCAGTTGAAATTAGGGGACTGTGGATGCTGGTGGTCATGCGCACCATGTGGTCCATGCACCCGTTGTCCTCAGGATCACGTGGAAACCTGAATCCAAATGTGTTTTTGATTCGCTGGGTTATTTTTTCCCTAGTACTTTTCTCAGCTAAGGCATGCGCTACCCTCTCCCTGAGCTCAGGCCACTCAGGGACATAGCTCTCGCAGAACTGCTCAGCTTTTGGCCGCATATTAAGGCGGCGGAGACGATGCAGGGTCTCATAACGACCTGTTTTCAGTGCCCAGTCCCGAGCACATTTTCCTTTTGTGGAGTCTACTGCATGTGTGTCAGCCCCTAGGGATAAAGATGGAAGAGCAGAGAAATAAGAAGAGCAAGGGTTATTTTTAATTCTGAAATGAATAATATATTCATCTTTTTTTATTTTTTTTTTAGTGTTTTTCAGATCTGCAGAAAGCTGATAGGCCATTTTCATGGCTGACGTTTGGCTTGTC
The DNA here is from genome assembly GCA_008933995.1 of Datnioides undecimradiatus. NCBI lineage: Eukaryota > Metazoa > Chordata > Actinopteri > Lobotiformes > Datnioididae > Datnioides > Datnioides undecimradiatus. Next base: position 10,371,446 of record WARS01000013.1, read on the forward strand.
ATAGTACAAAAAGCACAGGTGTCATTAATCATATTAACACTGGCTCTGTTCAAGTTCATAGATAAATGGTCCAGTATGCTGGCTTAGTTATTTTAGCCAGCATACACAATACCCAATATCCTATAGTGCATCTCTAGCTGCAATGCAATGCAGTTAATTAAATGAAAGAAAATGAATCAGCAACTATTAAAATTTTTTTAAAAATTAAAGTAATTTTTCAGCAACAATGTAAACTTTGCTCTATAAAATGTTGCTGTTTTCTCTTTCATATGTGACAGTACATCATTTAATATCTTAAAGTTTGCATTTAGTTGAACAAAACAACCAAACTTAGCTCAGCTTTGAGAAAATGGGAATGCTCTCTTTTTTAATAACATTTTACAAACTAGAAGGTTAATCATTTAATTGATAAAATAAACAGCAGGTTAATTAATGAAGAAGATATTTAAGTAGCAGTGGCCATATTGCAGCAATGAATTATGTCTAACACAGATTTTAGAAAATGTGAGCAGTCTCCAAATAGCTTTGCAAGTGGCTAATCTAGACCCAGCCTGCAAGACTAGTAAATCAGAGATTACTGGAGCGTGTGTTAAGATGTGATAATGTCCTCAGAATGATCCCTTAAACCGGTCTGGCGTCACTGGCACATTCACTCGCAAACAGAGTTAGCTGGCTTCAAATATGGAGAGATAAACCGTGGGGTCAGCTATTCTCACCACAGGTGCTGTAACTGTTCATTTAGAGCTATATAGGAGTCCAGGTTAATGAGCTAATGTCAAGGTTTCAAAAAGGCCTAATAATATCATAGTACACTGACTTCAACAGTCAACAGTGATTGTAACGTTGTCAAAAGTCAAAAGTTGTTTCAGTGGTAGATGGAAAAGCTACAAAGAACAGTGTTTACAAGGCATTTAAAAGTCAGACTTTTGAATGCATTGCAAAGTCCCTGCGAGAAAACAGTGCTATTAGTCAGCTGAGCATTATTTTATATGTGTTTTATATGCCAGTTAAAATGATTACCCAGTCTATAATGACCTTTGTAGTTATATTTTTTTTCTTTAAATACACCTGTAGGGACCTGTAGGTATGATGCAAGGACTAGATATATAATATTCCAGAAATGATGCATATAATATAGAATAAAGTAATAATTGAAATCATGAGTGCATCACAAATGCACCCTGCTCTTACATACCAGCCATCACAAGCGCAGCCACGACGTCATTGCGGCCCGTCATAGCAGCTTTGATAAGGGCTGTAAAGCCTCGACAATCCCTAATTTCAGTGTCTATGCTGGCATAGTAGTTTAGGAGATACATGACCGTGTTGATATGACCTGCAAAACAACAACAACAAAAAACAACAACAACAACATAGAGATCAGATCAGCAGGAAGTAGGAAAATGTGTAACATCTGAAAGGTGGTCTGGTCTGTGGTCTCTCAAAAAGTCTTAACGTGACTCAAATGAAGAAATTGGCTGAGACTTGTTTCTGACTGAGACTTTCTCAGAATCTCTATGTGTTTGTCATGTCATATATTGCTACTAAATAAGGTTATGACCATAACTGAAGCAGCTCAAATGTTTTATCACCAGAACATGACACTTGTTTTGTTTTGTCACTGTTTGACTCACCTGCTTGGGATGCAATCATCAGAGCAGTGTTGCCTTCATTGTCCTGGTGATTTATGTCTATGAAGGGACAGTTGTGAAGACCATATACAATATCCACGTAACCTTTGCAGCAAGCCACCATCAAGCCATTCTGTTGGTAACAGTCAACAGTGAGGATCAATGACAGTGGAGTGTTTTAGACCTTTTAGCAGACCAGAGCTATGATTTACAGGTTCTGAATTATTAACATTACAAATGAGACTCTCACCCAGCCATTAATGTCCAGCTCCATGACCTCCTCTTGTGTGACCCCTCTCTCCAGAACTTTCTGCAGAGAGACGGCTTCATTGCGGGCACATGCCTGATACAGTGTTGATGCAGCTTGCCCATTTGTCATCTGTGATGTGTAGTCCGGAAGCACAGAGTCATCAGAGAGGATGCTGTCTGAATCAGACTCGCTCCCTGACAGAGATACATCATCGTCATCAGGGCCTGAGCCCAGATCGGGATCCTCCGCTGCAGTGGCCATCTTCCAACAGCAGAGCAAGTGAGTTGGAACTGTATCCTTTGGCTACATCTGCAAGAAAAATCGAAAATTGAGTCTCATTGGCCAGAAACTTCTCAACATTGTCTATAGGTGAAATAAGTTGTCCTCCTGGGTTGGAAAGGATGGGTTTTCCTCCCTGGATGTCTGCAGAGTTAATATCATCTCCTCATTGTAAATACAAAGTGTTGTGTTTATAAGGCTTCAGACAAATTGAAAGATCAAAAGTTTGCTTTTTGTTGGATTGACAAAAGGTAACATGAGTCTGTCAGTGAGGGATTATGCGTGTGTTACCTGGGTGTCATGGAGTGGGTGTGGCTGTATGAGCTCAGTGTGCCTTTACTGTTGAATAACTGGATCAGCATCTAAAAGCCCTGCTGAACATACAGGAGGGCTAAATGAGGAACAACCCACCTCAGAATAACCTCAGTCACATGTGGCCCCGGTCAACTCATGTTTTGTCTCTGTTACTGTGTCTGAAGCCATCATAACAAATAAAAATAATAACTAATAACTTTTTTCTATATTTGATGTGGTATGTATAAACATTTTGCAAATTATTACACTATACTCAAGTGTTAAAACTTAAAAACCAAAGCAACTGCATCATTAATTTGAATCTTCAAAATCTCTAAAGATGTTGTTTGGCAGTTTCACAAATAAGATGTCACTTGTTGTGATTGTGTTGTACAAGAAACCACTTCTTTCTCACTTGCAAATGTCAAAACCTCTAAATCACAGACCAACATGAAACCACAGTTTATGAAAGCAATTAAAGAAGTGATTATTTGGAGGCAGAACTGCAGCATTCACCATTTGACGTCATTACAACATGTAACTGTAATGATGTTGGATCACTTTGATCAAAATAAGTTATTTATGAACAGAATAACAGAAATGTACACTTACCATAAAGGGTAATCAATCGCCTGTAAATGTAGATGAATCCACGTGTTAGTGTGTGTATCTCACACTTCTGTGACTTCTTGTGGATGATGTCTGACTTCCTCCAACACTCCTACTGTGTCCTCAGAGCAGCTGAGAGGTCACAGTTTCCTCCCGGGCCTGTAAATAGAGGTACTTTACCCATTTCCATCCCACATATTGTCGTGATGACATAAAACTAAGAGGAGGAGTCTTCGCTGTGTTGCTGAGACACTGTGTGTTCATCCATGCTTAGCTCATCCCACTTACAACAGCTTTATGGAGAGGATTACTTACTGCCTTGACCATTTTCATCTTTCAACACTAGCGTTGTTCAGGTTACCTCATACACTCCCCAATTTTCAAAACTGGTTCAACATAAGAGAGTTTCTTGAATTTGCATGCCATTTTTTTTCCCTTTTTGTCCTTGTTTTGCTTTTTTGTGCAAAGTAAGCAGACTCTTCCATGCTTTAACTTTTTGATAAAGTGTCATAGGTACATTTGACCCCAGTAAAAAACATGGAACATAAACAGAAGAACATTTAAAAGAAAACTCCTAAAAACAATCATGCGTCTACAACAAGCACACCTCATCTTCAGGCACTTATAAATAAGTATGTATTTATGTAAAAACCTCTTATTACAAATGCAGAAAACACTAAGTAAACATTAAGTATTTTGTATTTGGTCTACAAATAAGTAACTAATCCAATTGTATATGTATAAAATGTTAACTGTAAGCTGCTTAAGCCAGGGGAATCTAATTAATTGTTAAGACTGACTAGCAGACGATCAAATCTCATCAGAGGTGACCATTGTGCTCTGAGCAGATAGGACAGATTCCAGACTCACGAGTTAAAACACCAACAAAAATCATTTCACAGTAGAGGCTGGTGATGTTTCTCAGGTTTACTACAGGATGCGGTTCTCCCACACACTTCCCAGGTTTGAATGTCATATTTCAGCCTTTATAATCTGGTCATAAGAGAGTGAAACTGATGAGCAGTTTATGTATAGTATTTATGACCTAATATCAGGGACATACAACCTACACTAACATGAATTAAATCTGAAATCAGTTTAGTCTTGGAGCGTAAAAACCTGAATATCGATTTTACTTGAATGAAACAGAACTAATAAAAAAGAAAATTGTACAACCAGTAAGATCTCGTCCACTCAAGTTTTTTCTGAATCTAATGTGAATTAGTTTAAGTTCTGCTTTGGTCTTCACTCACTGAAATAAGCCTGCGGGACCTGTGGGACGTGGCTGGACCCGTCTGGACAGATTAACCCCTGTCTTGTCCAGAATGGCCTGAGGACAGATCCCACTGCAATTGAACAGCTGTCTTTATCCACCCAGAGGAGAAAAAGACCTGTTGCAAAGCCCAGATTGTCTACTTTTTTCTTCAGGTAGACATCAGACAGGCTAGCTGAGATCTTTTTCTGAAGCCTTCTAGCTTATCTTCTTAAAGAAAAATCAAAGGAGCACACGTGCCTGCTGAAAAGACAGGAGAAAAATGAGCCTGAATCTACAGACACCAAGGTGAAGAAAAAGGACGTTGGAACAAAGGGATAAAAAATGAAAACCTTGGCAAAAATGCAAGGGAAGACCGAACAACTTCTTGGATACAGGATTGACAAAGTGAGTCTTTTTTTGGATCCACTAAAGCATTATACTTCTGCACAAAGCTCGAAATTGTGTGAATTTGAATTGAGCAAGATACAATAATACAAAGCAAGAAGACCACACCTAAAAGTAAGATAATTGTATGCTGACACTTGTGTGTGCATTTATTTGTGGCTGATGATTTTTATCCTGCGTGGTAACTCTTTCCGCTGTATTTTTAAAAAGTGTAGATTTTTTAATGCAACAATAACATGACTTTAAACATGAAATAAACATCCTGTTCTTTGTTTCTACAAATTCAAACACTCAAACATTGTTGCTACTCATCCTATAATCTGATTATCATAGCAATTTGTCATAAAAACAGGCTTGATTTTGAATTTAATTGAAGTATTATTGTCTATTTTTTCAAGAATACATAACATGGCTTGTCTTCATTTAGTTTATATTGTGACAAATGTGGCTGTTTGTGTGAACAATTTTGATAGACTTGATTATGTGAGTGAACCTCTAAGATGACACTTATTCTTCAGGCAGCATCATACATCACTTGCCTGTGGTTTGATCAGTTTAGCCCTCTTTAAGAAATTCCTCAGATAAGATAAGAAACCACTTAAGCCAAAGCAAAAATAGGAAAGACAGACGGGTAGAGAGAGGTGAAATAGAGTGGAAAAGTGGTGTAATTACCTCAATTACTTTTTTCTGTGCTATTTTCTGTCTTACCTATCACTGAATCTGCCACTAATTAACTTAAAAAAATAAATACAGGTACAAATAAATTCTTTTGGTACACAGGACAAGGTGTTTTGAATTTATTGTCAACTTAATTTAGCTGTCATGTCTATCTTGTGTGCCAGATTTCAGACACAAGCCGGAAGAAACTGTTGTCTGGCGAACTCAATCAGGACATGCAGACGCAGTTCAAGTGGGCCAGGAAGTCCAGTGTGGCCACAGGATGCAAAGGTAACACAGGGTGTTTATCTGCTGTACTCATGTATTCAGTGAATGTAGAGAAACACTGTAGTTTACTGGTGTGTGCACCACTTATGCCACCCAGAGTGAGGAGCTATCTGGCAGAAAGAGAGAGCTGCTTTCTCATCTGTATTTTGAATCCACTGGTAGACAAAAAGCAACACCAAACATAAAGAGCACACATTGCCTGATCCTGATGATTAAATATTGGCCAATTGTAGGGAGATCAGTGCTTTTCAGCTCACGGGGATCATCATGTCAGCAGAGTTTTTAAAAGCTTAACTTGATGGCCAAGAGAGCAAGAGCATTTTGATATTTTTATAATCTGTCCTCGGTGGATTGAGATTCCAGGGTTGTGCTGGACGATCTGTGACGTGAATGTGTGCTTATCTGTCTGTGTGTGTTCGTGGAACTGTGCAATGTATGTGTGTCACATAGAGACAGCAACTGTATTAGAGACAGATTCCTCTTTTCCTGTTTTTTTTCCTCTTCTTCACAGACTTTTTCCATGTTTGGGTTCGTATGAGTTTATGCATAAATCTCCTTGAATCACACTACCGGCTGCCATGAGCCTGGACAGCTGTGCTCAGAAGATCATCTAGTCATGAATGCTTAATCTTGGCTTTGAGATTAAAACGGTCTGCCTTCATCCTGCCAGCTCAGTTTGCTGTGTGTCGGATATTTCCACGTTGGTTTTTCCACAGCAGAGGAAATGCTCTGGTATCTGTGATGACAAAGGAGAGCAGGCAGACTGAGAGGGAACTTCTTCAAGAGTTTAAAAACACATATAACACATCATGATTGTCAATCAGATTTGATTTGTTTCTTACAAAGTAACTTCCAGCTTGTAAGTGTGAGTGCTGTGGTATTTGTGCTCACACTCCTAAGTTTTATAAACCAACAAAGAAGTTGAGTTCAAGTGATTAAACTTTAAAGGGTTTTAATTTTTTTCCAAAACTACAGTATGCCTGCTGACCCCTCAGTACAGTTTGCATACATTAAAGTTTGATGGTTAGTTCAAGTAAAGAGTGAGTTTTCCTTCTTAAAATGAACCAGTATATCACAAAGGGAAATATTTTAAAAAGTCACATTATAGAAAACCCAGCAAAAATGTACCATACCTTTTTTGGTTTCCAACCAAGTTTATTATGTAATGATCCCCTTAGGTTCATCTTACGACACCTTAAAGGGAGAAAGAAAGCCCAGGTTATGAACCAGTATACAAAACATACATACATGTGCTTGCTTGAATGCTTATTCTGTGAGTCTTTGCTGAGCAGGAGATTATATCTGCAGTACATAATTGCATACAATCGCATATCATCTAAATCTGTCATATTTTATTAATGTACCTTGCTGTGAGGTTGAAGAGTAAAATGAACAGATGACAGAGCACATTTGTTTCACAAGAGTTTGCAGCTTAAACACAGAACTGCTTGAAGCTAAATGATTACATTAGCATGTACACAAGTTCTGTGCCAAAAGTTGAAATATTTCCTTCAAGACCAAAGTTTGGACCAGCCGTACAGCAACATATCAATCAGAGAAGAGAGGCTGGTGACAAAAGTGTGAATCAAGGGGGAGAATAGGTGGGGAGGGGACAACAATAAAAGGAGGTGGGACTGGGAAACAGATGCAGCACAGCAGTGCAGCATGTTAGCTGCTAGTCCCTCCCTCATCACGGCCCCTCCCATTCCATGCCCTCTGTCACTCCCTCACTTACTTTTGGTCCCTCTCACAATCATTGCCCACTATCTGACCACACAGAGGGGCTGGAGAGTTTAGGAGAGCGCTGCCTCTCCCTGTTTTCCATTGTTTTTCTTCCAATCATGGGATATCAGCAGTGGTTTTTGATCCCAGGGGTTTCTGCTCAGATTTGGACCATGACCGCAGAGCTCTCTGTACGCTTTTCCTCCCATCTCCTCAGGGTATTATAGCTGGAATAGTGTATGTGTGCATCTGCTTATGTGTGTGTCTGTCCAGCGTGATGCCTGCCTCTGATAGTCTTGAGTTTAGCAGCAGGAGTGGATCATCATGAGAGGGGGTCACCACCAGCGAGGGTGTGGGTGTCAGCACCTGTTCAGAAAACTGCTCAGCAAATGTGGCTGCTGCTTTGTTCGAGTTAGAGGTATGTGGTTGCTCTTCTCTGCAGCAAGACTTTTACTGTAGTTGTTGTCTGACTGAGTTTGTGCAAATCAATTTTTGTTGTTTGTACATATGGTTTTGAAATTTGAGGAGTGACTTGGTTGTCACTTTCTCATGTATTATATTTCAGATCCATTGTTAGTTTTTCTAAATGCTCATATAAACCAATTAGAAACTATAAATGTTTTTTTTTTTTTTCATCAAGTCACCTGCCAGTCATGTCTGTGCCTAAAAACAATTGATGGCACTGCTTGGACACAATCCTCTCACCGTTTGTCCTCCATGATGACAGCATTATTCAAGAAAGTAAGACTAAAACCAATTGTTGATGTTTACAGGATTAAGATTACAGAGAAAATTTAAAAAACCCCAATATGTATACAAAGATGCCAAGTGCATGTGAGATCACTGATTATAGCATGATATACCATTCTTAATGTTACTTGTATTTATAGATGAAATACACTTTTTGGCTAAAAATGTATTTCTACAGCTTTTACTTGTGTCAACCACTGCTGCTATGGCTGTATCTCGTTCCACACTGCATCTAGCTACCAAACAGCATCTAGGCCTGCTAGGCTAATATTCTTAATGCCACATTCACATGCATCCCGGCTTACAATAGATGGACAACACCCTCCAGACTGCACAGGAAAAAAAGCCACACATGACCATAAAACTGCTGCGGTGATTTTATTTTGTTTTTGTAGCATGAAAAAACAATAAATTATATAATTATTATATAAATTGAGCTTTATCTTAATATTCTATCGCAAATTTAAAATGGATGTCTTCTAACATGTGAACTCCCTCCCAAAACACAATTAATTAAACAAAATATTTAATTAATTTCCAACGTGGATGCTGAGAGAGAATAACATATAAGATCTCTGTAGGATTTTGACACTCCCTATGTCCAAATCAGCCGCGTTTCGTCCTTGTGTGAGGGAGCTAGTAACATCTGGTTGTAAATTCTGTCGTGGAGGACAGAAAGTTCAAATATTTCAACTTTGGATGACACCTTATAGTGCTCTCTCCTGGGCTCACCTTACTTTATCATCCTGCTTCCATCCACTAAAATGATATTCAGTTTGTTGTCTGCCGTCTGCCTGAACCCATGTAAATGCATCATGAATCCACATTAACCTGTACAGAGTGGTTGCAGGCAAATATTAGCATTTTAATGTTTGCCTTATGTAAGTATGCAGTTGTTAATTGGTTCTGAAACTGTGCAGTAACAATATTGTTTGCTAACTGCTGTTAGCAGCATTTCCTTAGGCCACATTCACTGCACCAAACAAACAACTGGCCACAGTGTTAGCAGACTCATAGACAATCTTGTCAACAGCTCTTGATGTAGGTTGCTACAGCCTGGGTTTAGTGTATTTGTTTTGTTTATTGTGTGATATATTTGTCCAAGTACAAAAAAGCTGGACAGTTATCGGCCTATTAACCCCAACTTCATGACAATGGCTTCAAGTCCTGGGTGAATTTCCCAAGGGCTGGAGCTACCAGCTAAGAGTTCAGTCAAACCTTACACTGTATGTTGATCATTGCTTTTCAGGATTTATCTGTAAATCAGCAGTCTGTGTTTAAAAGATGCAATACAGGTACAGCAAGAGCAGATTCATGTTTCAAACAGGCTACATGCCAGAAACGACACCCTCGGTTTTATATGGGGTATTCATCCTGTGTTTCTTTTACCTCTATGCTCAAAGCTGGGAATGACAACACATCCGAGTTGACGGCATTCCTGAATAACAAATCTGAAGAGAGAAGTGAGGTTTGGTCTCTTGACGTTAGCTATTGTTAGCAGTACCAGTTGCTAACAACACATTATTCAATATACTATGCATACAAACCCAAGCCCACTGATAAGAGCTGAACAGTACCATGTGTATAGTGTGCTACATTAGTGAGTATTGTGAGTTTTGTCTCACTTCCAGAGGCAGAAACCCCACTTCAGGGGGCATTCCAGTTAAAATTTCCCGCTGGGAATCACAAATGGTATGTACCAAAGTTCAAATGGTATGCATCATGGGGTGTCAGTGATAGAGTCACATCTGGATCTTTGCAGTGTCAAAAAATTTGCTGCTAATCACTGAATCATGGCAACAAAGGAGTGAATGAGTCACTGCTTCAACCCTGGCATTTCTCATTTCTCTACATTTCTACACCACACACTACACTACATTTCTCTACTGTATGTGTGTGGCAGCATTCAAAAACAGAAAATAATTTTCTTAATCTGTACCCCTACAATACTGTGACCCTGCTTCAGAGCAAAGACAGCTGCGCGCTCACACACATTCAAACATGCGCACACATAGACACACAGATGCGTCCCATTACTGCCCTGACCCTTAAATCCTCTGTTGTTCCAGTTGCGCAGAGAGTGATTACAGAACAGCTCCTCTCTGAGCTGCACTGCTCTGACAGACCCTGCAAACAGACGTGTGAAACGTATCAAAAAAAACCCCAAAACAGCCACGTCTTGAGATGCCTTGCTTTCCCACCTCTGTTTGCAAAGCTTAATAGAACATCTCTGACACTTTGGGATACACATTGCATGTGCGATGTGATGTCAGCATTATACAAGGTGTTTTCTTCCCCTCTGACTCTAAAAATACCTGTTTTATCTATGCAAAGCAGTCACAGTCTCTATTTCACAGACTGTCTTTATTACATCTAATCCGTTTGTTACTTCTTTTATAGATTTTCTATTCAGTGGTGGCAAGAAAGGTGTATTTTTGTGAGGAGAGCCTTTTCTTTCATTTTCAGGGTTTTGATGTGGTTTCAGGCTTTGTCCTGTTTATGTAGCGTTCTGATCTCCGTCCACCTCCCCTGAAGATTTCCTTGTAACTTATAAGTCATCGAGTGTTCATTTGGCACAATGTCCAGCAGCTATTTATAACGGCAGAGAAACTTGCTTGGAAATCTACTTAAAAGTCCTGCCAGCAATCTCACTGTCTTATTACGTATACATCACTCTGGCTCAGAAACTGCCATGACTAATAGTCCATTAGCCCACCAGTGTGTGTGAGTTCATCACTGCCAGTATGTGAAGAAGTAAATATGATGACTAACATGAACAACAGTGTTTAGTACCACTGAACACCTACATTTACAGTAGCCTATCTGTAGACTCAGTCATTTTCCACCATTGCATTTCATAATTATATATATTTTGTTAGTTGGTTGAAACTGCAGGATTGCTTAATCGTCACTTGAACTTCAGTTGCATTAAATCAGACATGGTCCTGTTTCTGTATAAAAGAATGATCTAACAGAGACTCCTCTTTTAGGTAAGGCAAGTTTATTATTTGAGAAGGAGCAATTTAAAGCACATGCATAATGTATAAAAACAATTGGAAATGTAGAGTAATATATTAAATTGCAAACTGTTTGATTGCGACTGGCGTCTGATTCCAATAAGAACATGCACATCACGCTCTTATTCACACCTGGAATGACAAGCACACAGATATGGTTAGACAAACAGAGACAGACAGGGCCAGGAACTTCAGGTGGCTTTAGACCATCTATTGGCATTTGTTGTATGCCAGATGGTCAACACACCACTGAACATCAGGTGACCAAAAAATCAATGCAAGTTTTAGGTTCAGTCAAAGGCAGAAGAGGGATTTTTAGAGTTTTACTTAAAGATAAGAAAGTTGGGGCAAATCTTATATCCCCTGGAAGTTTGGTCCAGCTCTGTGGTGCAGAGGTCTGTAACTAAATGGTTTAGTTTGGACACTGGGAACCATTAGGAGACAACTACCTGCTGCCAGTGCAAAGACCTGTGAAACTGGTGTTTTGAGTTCAATGCTCTTCACTTCACTTACTTGTTCCACCAAACTCCAACCTAAACTCTGACTATAAGCAGACCCTCAGGCAGGGGAGATGATGTAGAGCTTGTTGTTTGTTGTTTTTGAGCAACAAACAAAAACGCAAACGAGTGGTGAGCAGTGTGTACAAGTGAGAGCCAACATCAACATCAGCTTGCTGTACTGTGAGAAAAAGGAAGTGGTGGGGTGAGGAGTAGATGTCTTGCTGTAAGAGTTGTATTTGGGTCAGCTGTCAAAGTGCAGGATGTAATTGTATGTGATGCGAAGGGATATTAATCATAATCCTTCTTGTCATAGTTAACTAGTTAAGACAATTGACCTAATAATGGCTCAGGCCACAGATACTAAGAGAGAAAGAGCAAAAATAATGAACATATTCCATGCATGACTCTTGTTGTGATATCTGATGATATCATGTATAATGAAATGTTTCTCATTTTGATATTCCTGAATTATTTTGCAGTGCAGCAGTGGGAACTGGCCAGTAGAGAGCAGGTAGCATTAGTTCAGCTGGAAGGTGCCATAATCAAGTAAATAACATAGAGGACTGGGGTGATTAAAAATGATTTTTCATTACAAGGTTGAGCTGTCCAATGATAGCAGGTACAAGCTGTTGGCAGCAGCAGTAGGCAAATGTGTGGAACAGGAATAGATAGACGCAGCTGCGTAGCTGAAGCACAGGGAGATCATCACAGGGAGGTCCTGGTTTAACCTTAAGGTCCATTCTGCCTTATTGCACGTGGACGTCAACTGGAATATAATGGTTCACAGCTGCATATTAACAGGACTCTCTCATCATTAGGAATAAAACCGCTGCTTAGTCTAATGTAACACTGAGAAGGTAACACATTTATGTGCGTGTGCAAGTGTACGTTTTTAATTTGATTAATCTGCTTCAGTTTGATGAACTGTGACTGGACCTTGCCTAGGAGCTAGTGGATGTTGACAAATGATAGTGACTTATTTTGTTTGAGCAATGTTCCAACAGGAAGTGAAGAAGGGTGTTTTGGCCCAAAATGTTTGGTTTCAATTGCAGTAATGATGATTTGATACATCAGCATGTAAAGAAATATGAACCACCACCTCCCATAATACAGACAAATACAGGCTTGGCGCATCACACGTGTAAAGCTTTAGTCATGCTTACACTTGAAGTGTCATCATGCTGTTTGAAGCGGCGCTCCAGCGGCATCTCAATAATTCCTGCTGTTGCTGACCATGACCATTTATGGGGTTTAGTGGGAGAAGATGTAGTGAACAGTCTCCCAACCATCTGCCTTGAAAGAGAGAGAGTGAGAGAGAGAGTGAGAGCTCCATGATATAAAATAGGTCATGGAGGCAGGACTCTCTCTCTCCCCTGTGCAATCACAACCACAGTTAACTATACAGTTGGTTAGTGACTTCATTGGAAAAAATGGAAACCTAATGACTTTAATAGTTATTCAAAAACTACTCAAACACAGTTTCAGTAAAAAGTTACTTTCTACTCTTAATACGAAACTGTTTACAATTTGCTGCCAGAACCTCAGTGTGACAGACAGGATTACTGTGTGAGAGACTGACCCTTTACTAATGTTTTGGTGCCTTTACTGCGATCCCTCTCTATCTCGGTAGGTGTGTTGTCTGAGATAATGGGGTTGCTGAGAGAATCAAACCCCACCCAAACATAATCCCTCCATCAGTCTGTATGCCACAGAGAATTTGTGTTGCACATAAAATTACTTCTGTGACAAGTAACTTAAACCCACTCATGACAATTTATGGAAATTGTAAAGTAATTTTTCAAAAACTGAAGTCAGACTTTAACATTAACAACATTCATGTACAGGGTTTACACAAGAAGTGTAATATAATTTGAATGTCCATAAACCCTGCATGTGAGGATGCAACACAGCATGCATGCTTGCAGGCACTAACTCCGACGCTGCCTGCAGACCGGATGGTAGTCCAGCTGTTGCTGTGAGTGAAAATGACACGTTACATAAGCATCTCAAACAAACATGACAAGCTGAGTCGCTCAGCTCAGTAGTGGCTTGGACGTCACAATGACCATTATGCACCATTAAGGGTCAGTTCATAGAAAAGGTTGATGTATTTGTAGGAAACACCGTCAGTAAGGTACATTTGTGGTATAATTTCACAGATGGTGAGGTGGTTGTTGGTGGTCCTGTTTGACCTGACCTTGAACGGTAAAAAACAAGGAGACCAGATGGCTGTCTCTGCTCAGGGTGATAGCGGTGTATGTGTGTGTGTGTGTGTGTGTGTGTGTGTGTGTGTGTGTGTGTGTGTGGGCAGTTGCTCTGTTCTGTTCTTATTTGAGTCACATAGCTACAGACATGGTCAGAAAATCATTTTTGGTAAAACTGTTGTTGCTGGGCTTTCTTGGTTAACACACCCCCTCAGTGGTGTGTGAACATTACAGCCTGCCTCTTTAAATTTGGAGCCTGTAGCGGTGATTCCCATCTTTTAAAAAAGGGCACCTTGTCACTGTTTCTCCATGAGTGGGATCTCAAGACACAGACATTTTTGGGACCTCAGAATCTCTTTGGAGGTTTGAGAGGTATGACTAACTGATAGGAGACCGAGAACACACTTGAGACATCTTATATTTCATCTGACTTGGGAACACCTCAGTATCTCCTAGGCTGAGTTGGAATACATTGCCAGGGAGAGAGACATCTGGACTGCTTTATTTAACCTGCTGCCACCTCCACCCATCCCCGGATAAGCAGAGGAAATGGATAGGTGGATGGATGGATGGATGCATGCTGGAATGTCTGTTTTTTTCCCATAAAATGTAGTAAAACAGTTATTGTGCAAAGTGGCAGGAGAGACAGGTAAATGATTTAATTTGTTCATCCTTTAAATTGCTCCATTTTTCTTTCTTCTACCTTCTTTGTCTGGTTCATTTTTGGTGATTCATTCTGAAGATAAGCAAACTGTCCCTACAGTCTGCTGGTTCGCACAAATAACACACGCACAAGCACACACACACCTACCCTCCTCCCTTCCCTCTTAATCATCCCATTATAGAAATGAGTTTGTGTTGTTTGCAGCTTGAGTGAAGAACCAGGGGATGAATTAGTTTAATTACAGTCTTATTTGAATACAGCCTACTTTACATGTCTCCATTGGTGACTAAACTTTTGTCTGACAGTCAGCTCAAGGCACAAGCATATTGACAGGATAAATATAAAGTACATGTCTTTGAATAAAATAATCACAAATGATCGTCACCAAAGTCTCAAAGAGTGACTTTAATATTTGTGTATTTTTGTATATATAAAAATTATAAAAGATTTTGCTCCGTGAAAGAAAAGCTGAACTAAAATGGAGCAGGAAGAAAAACAAATTTTTTAGTGTTTTACCATCAATGTGGTGTCTTGTTTAATGGCAATATCAGGCATTTTTGGCAAATGGCTGACCCAGATTTCCACTGGCTTCTTGAAAGCTTGTTATTATGATTACAGCTTACATAAATGTGCTGACAGGCAATCGTGGCTTCTGGGTAGAGTCCAAAACGACAAGATGGGGCCCCTGAAAGATTCCCCCTTTGCTAGGATCAGCAGATCTGGCTGAAATGTTAATGTTAGGGTGCTTGATTAAAACAGTGTGGTTGAGGATTAGGTACCAGTTTCCATAGTCAAGAGACTTATAGCTGGAAACAAAATCCAGCTGTGGCTCAAAAGGGTGTCAGCTCCAGTGTTGGTCCAACCTGAGCAGCAGAGAGAATGAGGGCAGTTCAGTGCAGGCATGACGGGTTCAGTTATGACTGACTTTAGGTCACATAATCCTCTGAGGACTGGAAAAATCACTCCACTTTGTATCCTTTAAATGCTTCATTCTGTCACTAAATTACATTTTAAAAGTCAGTGCTCAGATAAAACAAGAACAGCAGTTGTAGCTGAGATAAGTGCGGGTTTACGTTACCGCAGTGGGTATAAAGTTTTTAATCTCGTAATTTAAAGGCGTCAGCAGTATCGTGATGTTTCAGTGCACATTTTTACTCAGGTTCTAATTAATCATTCAACAGGGAAAGCACATTTACTAAAGTATATTTACTTTTACTCAAAAACAGTTGCAAGGTTTTCCCAGTTATTACTATACCATTACATAACATAAGTGCTATAATTTGATGCATCGTTCAACATTTAGTTCTTCTACATTTCAGAGGGAAACATTGCATAAGAATGCCGTACAGTTGTAATTTCAGTATTTACTATTAAAGGATGTCAATTTATCAAAAAATAATACAATGATATATGAACAACTGTATGGCACCGTGCTGCTGCACACTTTTGATACTTTGAATTTGCTTTTTGTTTTACTTAAGTAAAGAATCATAGTGCACCTTTTAGAACTGAATTAGGGATAAACGTAATAATAGAAGTAAAATGTTTCTCATTTTTCACAAGAAAGCACCAAAACTGAACTGTGTGCAGCTGGTATTAACTGCTATAAATCACGTGTCAAATATTAAGCTATGTTTCAAAAATTCAAATGAGTTAGTGCGATTATTGTTCTTAATAGTCTTAATATATTAAAATAAAATATTAAAATACTTTCAAGGATTTCAACATGAGTTGGTAAAAGTAAAAATAATGCACCCAGTTAAGCTTCACTAAACGTATAATTTCCACTTAAATTAGTTCTCACAAGGAGTTCTTCCCCATGAGAACAGATCTGTTTTTGTGTTTCTAATGATTTAGGACCAGTAGGTACAGTAGCTGCAGCTACTAATGTTACAGTTAGGGTTTAACACAGGAAATTGAACAGCATTTTTGTGCAGAAATCTGTCTGCAGCATCTGACCTGAGAGGATGTACCCTACAATTAGCTGCTGTATGTTAACCCAATCCTTTTCCGTCTCTCCTTCTTTCTCAGCAGCCGAGTCGTACTCTGTGGCAGGCAGTGACGGCAGCATCCCTCCATCGCTGGGCGCTGTGCCCCATCAGGCCTCAGGCAGCTCCAGCCCCTGCTCACACTCCTCATCTGGAGGATCACGGCACCCTGTCAGTGCCCTCAAGAAATGGCTCACCAATCCTGTCCGCAAGCTGAGCTCTGATGCCAGAGGAGGGGTGGGAAAAGTTGAGAAGCAGATGTGCAGGTCAGACAGGAGGCAGCCGCCTTCGCTCCTTTCCCACAGAGAAACTCAGCTGACGCCTCTGGAATCACAAGACAACTACACCATCCTCCCCTCTGGAGACACGGTGAGACCTAAGTACAGACATACAGGCTATAGTATGTTTATACGTCCTACACTTATCGACACACTTAATATTGTTGTTTGTAATGATTGTTGTGTTTATGTTCAGGTGTGGAAAGACGGTCTGTTGAGTCCAGCAGCTCCAGCTTCTACACAGAGCCACTTTTCTGACCTCCTGCAAGGCAGAGACACACAGAGTCTAGTAATGTATCATATCTACTCTTTTCTATAATTTCAATTAAAGACCAGAATAGAACTGACATAGTTGGATTAAAAGCTCAGCAACGTCACAAACAGCTACAATAAAAGGCTAAGTTACCACATAGACTATAGCACATAAATAGACAGACAGTAGGTGACCAGCAAAGTTGCAGTGAAATACACAAATAAATATAAATAAACTATGAATAATGCCAAATATATAAGTCAACAGTGTTCTACCATCTCACCTCCCCTCACAGTTAGTTTAATTCAGAGGAGCCTCTTATCATCAGACCTTTAAGTTGCAGATCTCATGAGCGTAATGTATGTATAGTTTGTTGAAATGCATACACTCTAATGTCGATGAATCACTGAAACTATGAACTATAAACATGCACATCTATTTGCACACATCATTTGACTTCCACTAATTATACCAGATGATTTTATGCATTATGCTTACACACAAATACACAGACACAAACGCACAAAAGGTACTCTCTGGTAACTGCACAGTATGTGGACTGCTCTTTGAAAGGGCTTCTGGAGTACAATCAATGCTGTGGACGTTTCTAGACAGCATCTGGAAGTAATCAGCTAGCCAAGCACTCTGCAACAGGCTGAACAGGGTCAATGCTGTGGGTGAGGAGTGTACTGTCGTGACACCCAAGCAATCCAAGCAATAAAGAGCTAATTAGTCAAGTGGCCATACGCGAACATAAATACTGTCTTGGGAGGTCGGACTGGTAAAGGAACAGGCTCACAGCATGAACCTGTCGCTCTCTGTCTCCTCTGTTTCTTGGCCATTTACTGGTCCAGCTACTTGTTTGCTGTTTATTTCAGACCTAGAAGATGTGGACAAAACTTTGTAGTAGCTCCCAGTACGTGGGCAGTCACTCCCACCTGCTTACTGCTCTCACTTTGTCACAGTGATTATACACCTGTATCACAACAGAAGAGGCTTCAAAGCAAGGTGACAGTCAGGCCTGTGGATGTGGGATTGTACTCCTAAAAGCTTTACATGACAGATCAGACAAATGTTTAAAGAGTTGAAATAATCCTTTCGCTGATAAAATACACTGTTCTGCTTGATAAATGACTGTCCTCACTTTGAGCCTTTCTCAGCCCTTGTGTGGTACAATATTATTCCACACACACCTGCAGCTATATATCTACTTTGGCTCCTCAACTGTTTATTAATGTCTTGCCTGGGTCAGGGTCAGTAGAGGGCCTTTTCAACTCTTTTTAAAGGAATAGTTTGGCATTTTTGCTTTCTTGCCAAGAGCCGATGAGAGAAATGAGAAGATTGAGGCCTCTGAAGCTCACTAATAAACAGAGAAATTTATGTGACTGACTATTTCTTGGCTAGGAGTGGTTATTTCTGTAACCATCTGTTGTCATTTTTACATCAGTTATTGTATTTATCAATTAAACAAACAAGATGTATGGGTTTTGGGTTAATTACTGAGCCTCAGATGGGCTTGAATGTGGATTTTTCATGATTGGATAGAGTCAGACCAGCTGTTTCACCCCCCATCTTCAGGCTTAATACCAGACTAAGCTAAGTGGCTCCAGCTACATATCAGCCCAACAAACACAAGAGGGATGCCAGTCTTTACACTCAACTTCTGGCATAAAGCAATATGTTTACTTCTGAAATAGTCCATTAGGACTTTAGAGGAGCTAATGGACTTCTACCCAATGAGAAATTACTTTAAGGGACATTGTAGTATCAATCTAAACTCAGCAGTTTTATTAGTTGCTGGCTAGCATATTAGAACCATACTGAAGATTGCCTCAGATGTTTGTATAACATGCAGGATGTCTGCAGGGTGAGGACGTGAACAGTCGACGCAGAGAGTGAGAGAGCAAAAAGAATGACTGTGGAAAAAAAGAGAAAATAAACATAATGTGCATATTTGACCTACAAAGTGCCTCCACACAAGGATTATCATCCAGTGCATCAAGGCAGAGAACACACTGTGGTGAGCCTACAGTATGTCAAGACTACTACAATCAAATTCACATTAGATTATACTGCTTTTAGGTGAAGAGTGATATTTGTTATATAACATCTCTCCATGCACTGGCCGGTTTCCCTTGACCTTGATTATTTGACTTGACAAATAGTACAAATGTTGCTCATTGTTCACCATCCTCTGTCAGGCCTGATCCTACTTTTCCAAATTTCTCTGCCCAGCCGTCTCCTCAGCAGCATAGAGACACATTAAAAAGTGATTATTACTCTCAGGTTACTTGGGATTTGGGGTTGGCATGACTTGCCAAAAGGGGTTGGCAAAATTGCTCCACTGATGTGTTCCCCAGGATTAAGACACACTCATCTTTGTACTTTTCTACAGATGTGTGTTGGCTGGCTCAGGGGATGCTATAAATGACGCTTAATGTTTTAGGTTTGTGTGGTTGATGCCGAGATTCCTTAACACCACAGCACGTGGAAGAAGTATGCAGATCCTTTACCTACGTAAAAGTACCAATACAACAATTTAAGGATGCTCTATTACAGGCTTAAGTCTTACATTCAAACTTTGGAGTTTGCAAAGGACCACGGGATAAAACTAAGGTGTCCTGGGATACATGTTAAACTGCTGCACAAAACTGTATAAATGTTTCTTACTTTTCTGTATTCTTTGCTATTTTTGTGGAAAAATGGATCATTTTACCAGTTTACCTCAAAATAAACTCTCTCTCTTTGGTAAAACTTCAAACAATCTATAGACATCTAAACTGTAATAAGTGGCTCCAACTAGCCACCGCTTTTGGTTCACAGTCGCAAGGTGATAAAATGTGGCAGCCACTGATTTACTTTTTAGTCATGCATCATATTTTACATTTTTTTCTTATGTTTTTAATGTAAAATGGGCATCTAAAAAGCAACTAGTAATTGTAGCTCTCAAAAAAGTGCATTGGAGTAAAAAGAAACACTCAAAATGCTTAAAACGTAATGTACTTTCCATTGAGCTTCACAGAGCAAGATGACTTGCTGTCTGTCTCCTCTTACATAATATGTTACAGTGGTGCTGACCCAAAGCTGCACCGTCTCGTTTGTGTGTTGTAGAGTCAAAAATCCAGCATCAACACTCTGCAGGGGGACGACGGCTGCACTGTGACTGATGACTCTGGCAGCCAGTGGTCAGCTACAGTGGACAGTGAAGAGGAGAGAAACATTGCCTTAGAGAAGAGCATGTAGGTGTTCACACCTAGGTTAAAGGAGTATAGTGAAAGTCTGGAAAATACTCTTATTTGATTTCTTGCATAGAGTAAGATGAGACCATTGATACCACTTTCATGTGCATATACTAAATATGAGGCAGCAGCTTGCAGACATTTAGCCTAGCTTAGCATAAACTTGAAACAGGGAGAAAGTTAGCCTATGAAACTCACTGACTAGCATATTACAATCTGTTTGCAAATCAAATTGAGTTTTTACAAGGTTGTGAATCAATTTTCTGCAGCTCTGTTGTCACTATGGTGTAACCATGCAACCAGTGGACAACTCCAGGAAGTCTTTTTTAGTCCTTTTACATGTCAGACACATAGCATATAATGTATTATTTAGAGCTTTAGAGGTGCAGTCAGGCTGATCTTGCCCACTTTGGACAAAGGCAGCCTAATAGTGTTGTCCTGTTCCCAGTCTTTATGCTAAGCTAAGTGTCTCCTGGTTGTAGCTCCCTATTTACCATGCAGATGTAAGAGTGGTATTAACATTTTCATCATCTCTTAGCATAAAAAAAGGAAAACAAGCAGATTTTCTAAAATGTTGAACCGCCTTTATCATGTACGCAAATTCCTATTTTTATTTTGATAAAATGTGAAGATTATTTCCAAATTTTTCTCTCAGATATGTGCTGACAGAGCTGATAGAGACAGAGAGGTTGTATGTGGAAGATCTTGGACTCATAGTGCAGGTGTGTCCCACCTTTAAATAATCTGCTCATTACATTTATATGACATATTTTTATACATGACTGAAAGTCCTTCATCAGCAGCTTTCTGATTTGAGCATTCATGTCTAAACCTGAACTATTTTTCATCTGGAAACCCACAATGTGATTAATGGCACGTCTGTTTGTGTGTGTGTGTTTGTCTGTTTGTGTGTGTGTAGGGCTACATGGCCACCATGGCAAATCAAGGAGTTCCAGATGACATGAGAGGGAAGGACAGGATTGTATTCGGAAACATCCACCAGATCTACGATTGGCATAAGGAGTGAGTCGGAGACAACTCTTCTGTGATTTTCCCCACTCAGTTCCTCTAATTCGGAGCACTGTTTTACAGTGTGCACTTATTTTCTGAGCTCCTTATGTTTCACGATGGTTCAGCTTGTGTCATGTCCCATGTGGCTGTGTGTTTCCTGCCTGTGCCCGTGTCTGTATGTGTGTGTGTGGCTGGATGACTCTTCCGGCCTGACCTTATCTGCTTCGTGTCACAGTTATTTCCTGGGAGAGCTGGAGAAATGTGTGGGTGATCCAGACAGCCTGGCCCAGCTCTTCATCAAACATGTGAGTCTACAGATCAGTGAGTAACTAGTGTGAACGAGAACTCTGTTTTTTTTTTTTTTTTAAGTCTCTCTGCATGTTTTCAGTTTGGCTGAAGGTTGCAGCCGTGTCACAGATCAGAGCTCTGACTGTGTGAATAGCCTTGGCCTACTGCCAATCCAGATGTGTCTTTATCTTGCAGATCAGTTGTCTGCAGGTGCAGCTGCAGAATAAATGCTCTGTTAATCATTCAAAGTTTCACTAAAGAGCCCCTGAAGCCAGCAATCAGAACTAAAGATGCTCCACAGAGAGCACACTGTGTGAAAATGTGCTGGAGTCATAGATCTCACAGCTCTATAAAAGAGTGCACCCCCACCTTAAAGGTTTTCACATGTAGTTGTTTTAGACTGAACTTTGAATCAATGTCAAAGTGAAAACAGACCTGCAGAAATTGATTTAAAAGAAGTGCAAACATAAAACACAAATTAACTGTTAAATTAAAGAGACTCATTCAAGCACTGTTGTAAAACATGAACATGTAAAAACTGGGTGGATAATACTTTTTTATGGAACTGTACCCATTAATAACAGCTTCTAGTTTTGTTACAGCAGAAAAATAAACTACTGGAGAAAAAATAATATTTAGGTTTGGTGCAGCTTTTCCAGCTCAGCTTCTCTATGCATGTCACTCAGTGTAGTGTAGCTTGCCTTACTGAGCCACGGCAAATTAAACCATTCTTTCTCAGCCACTGGAACTATTTAATGAGGCAGAGGTCCTTCAGTGATTTTAACAAAAACTTCCCAAAAAACCCTGGAGAGGAATGGGATCACAACAAGACTGAGAATAAACTAAGAATTGGAGACTGCTGCCTCTGTTCGTCTTTCATTCAGGCCCTCACACACGTACATTATCTGGAATGAATATCATATGAGCTCTCTCTCCCTTTCTTCTTACATTCTTTCATTTTCAGGAAAGACGCCTTCATATGTATGTGGTTTACTGTCAGAACAAACCCAAATCTGAGCACATTGTCTCTGAGTACATCGAGACTTACTTTGAGGTGAGTAAACTTTTATACAACAGTCAGTTTCAGTGGAGCTTTCTGAAGACTTTTCTCCTCTTGGAAACACTTTCCTTCTGTTTTTTGCTTTCCTGACAGGATCTGAGGCAGCAGTTGGGTCACAGGCTGCAGCTCAATGATCTGCTCATTAAACCTGTTCAGAGGATCATGAAGTATCAGCTACTGCTGAAGGTTTGTTGTTTAACAGCTCTGTGCATGCATGCCACTTTTCCATTTTATTATTAATTTTACATTATTTCAATTAAAACATTAAAAATATGAGCAGTGTCTTTAAGAAAGGAACTATTGTGGAATTGATACACGTTTACCATATTTGTATGTATTTAGTGACCATAAAAAGCCTCTTTTTTCACCTTAAGAAAACAGCGTGCTTCGACTTTTTTGGCAATCCATTCACTTTCTACATTGAGACTGTTACATCATGTTGAGATACAAGCAGTGCTTTCTCCTATGTCTTTTACTGTTGGGTATTCTTTTCTTTCTGATTAAACTCTGAATAAATCTGTCTTATCTCCCTGGCAACCACAGGACTTCCTGAAATACTACAGCAAAGCAGGAAGGGATGCTGAGGAGCTCCAGGTATGATCTCATTACAGAATGTGAATACATCTGCATGTAGTCACCAGTATATGTGAGCTACGAGTTAACTCTAATGACGTTTAACGGGCCTGCAATTAGTCATACTGACAGTTTTTATACCAACAGATATTTCTAATATTTGTATGACACATTTCTATTCATTAGGGTTTGCCTAAATAACAGAAGCACCTCTCTGTATAATGTAATCAATAGCACCAACAACTCCATCCTCTAAAATGATCATAAAGTTGAATCAATCAAATTTTCAACAAAAACTGAATGGTATAACATGCATGAAGAGAGGATTCAGGGCTGTTGTGTTGGACTGCATACGTTTTAGCTAGATGGACCTAATAAACTGGCAGTGTGTATCATAAAGTTTTGTTTTCAATGACTGATTCTCCTCCATACAATTTCATCCATCAGAGGGCGGTGGAGGTGATGTGTTTTGTGCCAAAACGCTGTAACGATATGATGAATGTGGGCCGGCTCCAAGGTTTTGAGGTGACAATGATTTTTTTCCCTGCCTGCCATCGCAGATGTAACACATATCAAGTGTTACTTACAGTATATGACAATGTTTACATATTGTTTTAGGGGAAAATCACAGCTCAGGGGAAGCTGCTCCAGCAGGATACGTTCTCTGTGAGCGAGCAGGAAGGCGGCCTCCTGTCCAGACCCAGGGAGAGGAGGGTCTTCCTGTTTGAGCAGCTGGTCATCTTCAGTGAGCCAATTGATAAGAAAAAAGGCTTCTCTTTGCCAGGGTACATTTTTAAAAACAGCATTAAGGTGCGAGCAATACTACATTTAAAAGACACTCTAAAAGCATCTTTAGTTTAGTGTTTGTTTTGTTTTTTTCATTTTTGAACAAGTGTCTTTTGTGCTTCAGGTCAGCTGTTTGGGTGTGGAGGAACACAATGAGGAGGACCCATGCTGTCTGGTTCTGACCTCACGTGGGACTGACGGCAGCGTCACACGCTTCATCATGCAGGCATCATCTCCAGAAATACAGCAAGCTTGGCTCGATGACGTGCTCCAGATCCTAGAGACTCAAAGGAACTTCCTCAATGGTACCAGAGCTCAATGTTTCCTCAGTGAAAAATAGAAGAGGGGTCGGTGTGTTTGAGTGATGTGACATGTCTTCCTGTCCACTGCAGCCCTTCAGTCTCCAATAGAGTACCAGCGCAAGGAGAGCAAGTCAAACAGCCTGGGCAGGAACATGAAGTCTCCAACTGCGCCAGCATCTGGCCTGCGACCTCACTCCTCTGCATCCATGGACAGACGCCGTCAGCAGCCCTGCCTGCTGTCTTACAACACCTCCCTGCCCTCTCTGCATCCGCCACAACACGTCCCAGCCATGAAAGTGGTGAGTGTGCAGCAACATTCCCTTGATCTGACTACATTTGACTAGGTTTGTACATTTCTTTCTCTTTCTTTCACTTTCTCTTTCTTATGTTTTATTTTCTCTTTTAAGGTTTCCAGTCCTTGTGCTGCAGCAACACAAGCAACTCACCCTCCGCTCTCCTCCCACCAGCAGCTCAGTTTGTGCATACAGGGGAGTAAAGCCCATGGAACATCCAATGGCCTACCACTCTGCAGCCTGCACAACACACAGATACAGGTACATCAGATTTACTTTACACAGCGGTGCAGTCTTTAAAGTATATCCTCAATGCTGTGAGCACCACAAACAGATTCCATATTAATAACAGCAGCTGAGGATCCTCTAGTGGTTTCATTTTCACCTTACTGCAATGACATGTAAGTGTACTCCAGGGTGTGGTCTGTGCACTATGGCATCACTGTTTAGTGTGGTTACAAGTGCGACTTAGCAAACTTCCACCTACACACCATAGTCCACCATAAAGGGTTGTAAAATGTTGCTGCTCACTCTATCACATACCAGTTGAGGGTTCACTTTTAGCAGCATGAGCTGAAAAACATGTAAAAAAGTGAAAATGTTAATTTTGAGGAAATGTGGACATGTTCCTTTTCATACTATTGGGTTAAATCATGTATAGTGAGATCATATTTGCCCCAGAGTGCTTGATGAGGTAAACAAAAGCGATGCATCATTTTGACCATAATTCTGTTGTGTTTTGTATGTAAAAATTGTTTATCTTAACTTGTGTCTGCAATTTCGAATACAAAATGAAAAGTACTTTCTTTGAGGACAATACAGCAATGCTTGTGTTAAACTGTCAGGACCTGGACAGTAAATCAAAGTTGTTACGTTCCACCTCTGCCTGTACAACAAACTCAGTGGTGCAGCTGTGAGATCGGACAATTAGAGATTTGGTAATGACCTTATTAAGTGTTAATTATGCACAAATAAATTCACTGTTTTTTAAATTTGAGTAGATAAGCTCATTGGAGCTAGTATCTCCTCATCAGCGGCCTGAGGCTGATTGTTGTCATGATCACTGACGATGGGGGAAATGACTCTGGTTGCCTTTGTCAAATATCCTGTTGTTGTCTCTGCCCGGATTTACAAACCTGGTCGACCTAATCTGTTGCCAGTGTCTTTCAGTCACCCAGTTTGTGGAAAACCCACTGACCTGGTGTTTTATCTTATTCTCTCAGACTTCCGTATGGAGGAGGAAGTGGTTTAATCACAGTGCTCTTATTAGATGTGCTTATCTGGCCTATTTCCACAAAGTCCCTCTCATCCTCTTGCTCTTTGTGTGTGTGGATCAGTAGTGTTTCCATCCTGCTTTAGGTGCAGGAGTTCAGACAGGTTTCCTCGTCCCTTAAGGATTAGGCCTCGTCAAACTCTTAATGGTTAACATCTGTTTCTGATCAGCATGACATTTTTATGCAACAGATCTATAATCTTATATCTGTATGAATAAAATCCAGTGCGATTTTGGTTGAAACATAAACTCATGCACTCAGCATTTGACACCTTTGCAGCGCAAACATCCTTTTTGAAGCTGCACCAGACTTTTTTGTATTAGCAATTGATCATTTATGTGTAATGTGATCGGGCTCACTCACAGTGACAAACATACAAACCCCTTTTAGTGTCTTTCAGTTAATGTTTTTGGTTTTATGGCCAACAACGTGTTGTGGCTCAGTCTCACAGCTTTAATTAGTTTAAAGCAGCAACAAGCAGCTGTTTTCAGCAAAATAACCTCCAACACCTCACCATGCGCTAACTGCTAACCACCAAACAGCAGGAAGACACAGTTGTTTGTGTTTTGTCACTTAGCCACGACTAGATTGTGGACACAGGATTTAGCAGCTAAAGAGCCAAATGTTTCCCTCAGGAGTAGGTGGAGACCAAAACAGAGCTAAAAGAAAGTGAATATTAGCTAATTTTCATCAAGAGGACACAAATTTAGATTAATTATATGTTGCTCCATTTGTGTAAATAGGCAAATGTTTGCTAACATGTTAGCCATATGTTTATGTGTCATTCTGTTCTTGACACTTGACATTGTGGTCGGCCTTGTTTTAAAAGATTAAGGTTGTATACAATCTTTCTTCTCAAGTGTACAGTCACAATCGTTAATGTTATATTGGTTATGTTATTAACTCCACGAACCATTTTACATTTTTATCTCATGGTTTGATTGTTTAGTATTTCATAGTGCTCAGTTTTGCTATTGTATTGCATATTTATGTTGTTAATTTACAAAACATTTTATTTACATTTAGGTTGCATAAAAATACAGATGATTTTGAAATGATGAACCTTCCTGAGTTGTTGTGTGTCACTGCCAAAATCAAAAAGTAATTGTTACTCAGTTGATCTCAGTTGAGGTATTGAAACATTTGATTGTTTTTTTTCCTCTCAGGATGTGACTGCCAGGGTCCAGGTGGGAGTGGGGGGTGGGAGTTACTCAGCACATCAACCAAACAACCTGGATCTGCCAACAGAACGTGAGCAGTGATGACCAGCGAAGACAAATGGACAAACTCATTTTGTCCTCCGGGAGAAGGAGTGCCTCAACTAAGTCAGAGCTCTGTCAGCATTGTTTGTCTCACTTCACACGTCATCAAAGTCTCATTGTTTCTGTATTGTCCTGTATTTCCTTCACATATCACCACAGGTTTAGACTACTCTGGATTTGATTTTGTATCATATTGGCTGCACGCACACACATATGTCCACAGATGTTGTTAACAGATGAGATGAAATGTATGAAGATGTGGCTTTGAAGCACGATGGAAACTGTACTTAACGTAGAATATATGTAACGTTCTTACATTTTCCATTGAAAAGTCCTCGTCAGATATTTTTGTAATGCATAATATTTTCATAAGGGACCAATTCCACTTCATTCCTCCCTGAGAACTGGGATTTCATAACTGCATCCTTGAAATCACTGACTGACAGTAGACTCCAGCCTGACTCTGGGATCTGAATACATACAAGTTTATCTTTGCATTCCCTGCATGTTAGAAAATAGCTGTTTTCCCTTTGGAGGGCTATTTTAACCCTGCCATTGTTAGAGTGTTATCTGAACTCAGCACATTTGCAAATTCTCACAAAGCATGCGTTCTAATCAAGCAGAAAGAGGAAAAAGGGAACAAAGATAAAACAGAGGTGCTCATCTGTCACTGTCATACTGAATGTAGATAATCTCATGTGGGATCGTATCAATAAACTCTTTGTGGTGTCCCAATACACACAGACGATTAAAGATAAAGCCTTTTCCAATATCTGTCATCATTTTTATAAAGAGGAACTTCTAAAAACTCTGAAAACTGCTGTTTGTTTCAACTTACAACATATCTTCATGTTTCCCAGTCATGAATGGACAAGACAGCGGGCCCTTGGGAACCCTAACCTACACAGGTGCAAGGCACCCATACGGAAGGGGCCAGTGTCATTTTGTGTCTCTTTCTGGTCGTTTGTGTGTCTTTACAGAACTTTACTTTTCCACCTTTTGTGGTCGTGCAACATTTATCATTTCTTTGTGTTTGTTTTGCTTCCCTTTATAGTCAGTAAGCATCTCTTTGTAGTCATTTTGTGTGCTTTGTGGAAGTTTTGTATCTACGTGGTTATTTTGCGTCTGTAGTTGTCATTTTATGTCTCTTTGTAGTTGTTTGACTTTTCAGTAAGGCATGTTAAAGGTCAGTTCAAACATAGGTTTTCTTGCTCAGGGGCCCCTGGACCCCTTGGGCCCATTGTGCCTGTGCCCGATAAACGCATTTAGTTATCATTCATGTTCCCACTGTACTGTAAATATAAATAGATGTGTAAAACCCTGTACTTTGGATGATATGAATTCTACAATGACGCATTTACCACAAAATTATTATTAGCATGGAACAATTTCAGAAGTCACTGCAGGAAACTGCAAAAAGATCTGCTGCAGTGACTATTTTTAAACAAGTAGATTTTCCTTAATCGTCTTTTCCATGATGCTTCAGTGAGATGATTGAAGCCTGCGGATTGTCTGTTTGTCGTGAGTTTATTTTCTTACAATTCTCTGTGTAAGAGGCTCATGATAGTATCCACCTCACCTTCATATAAAACACAGGATGTCATGATTTTCTTTGCCTCAGCTGCCTTTACACAGGAGGTTTCCTATTTTGTGGGTTTTCTTGTACAAAAATATATAGATTTTATATATATATTTTTCAAGGTGATGTAAAAAAGCAGCATAAATCTGACATTGGCCCTAGATCAAGTTGACAATAGACAATCTGTTGGTATACAGTGCCCTTTAGTGGAGAGATTGAAGACGCTCCTCTTTGTTGTTGTGAATTGGTGAAGAGCATTGTCAACGTCTTCATTTATTATAATCAAATTTATATAATTACTTTTTATATGTGTAGATAGACTTAATGACAGATAAGCTGTAGTTGAGTTGTGCATTTTATTTTAACAGTCTTAAACTAGGGGGAAGCAAACACCTGCCACACACCAGACACTCTCTCTTAAACCTGGCTGCTTTCCTACATCACGACAAACACAGATCCCCTTCAGTTCCCTGCGAAGAACAGCGTATGTGCTTGTTTGTGCCGACAGCCATCTGACTGTATGATACATCATGTCCCAAAGGCTCGCTGTTCATTCAGAATGTGCTTTGTGAGGTTTCAGACTCACACTGCATTTACACACAGTCCTTATTACCAACTTATCTGACTTCTTTTACAGCATTTACAGCCTTTTAGATATGGGCTGCCCTTCGTGCAATCCTTGTAATTTAATAATTTTAAAAAAATTATATCTTTCAAGTGTTTTTTAAAAATAATATACAGTATATAAAGGATCATTATGGTGGCTCGGTGTTTACAGCTGTTTACTTCAAAGCCAAAATAACTATTGACCCTGGTCTCTTTTTTTTAAATCTGCCACCTCCCTGTTGAGGCTTTCAGTAAACTATCCCAGTATTCACAGTAATTGTTGGCTAATAGAAACATAAAATGCAACATGAAATAATGACCTGATACTCTGAGAGTATGCATCAGTTATCACTTGAAAGAGTCACAAAATCACTGGCAAAGTTCTGTATTAGTCTCAGGTTAGAAAATGAACTGTTGCTCAGGCTTTTCAAAATCATTTTAAATAACTTGAGACTCAAGTTGCTGTAATGTTTCTTTGTCTACTCATTTTCTTTGTCTCCCCCTCAAATATGATTCATTCTTAAAATGCATTTAACAAATATTTGGTATTAATCATAAAATAATGACTATAATGAAGTAAACCAATATGAAAACAATATGCACTTAACAAAAAACTTTTTTTATCTTAAATTTTTAACTTGCTTCTCCTAAGACTTTAATCTGCCAACTTCACATATGGCCATAGCCTTATAATGAAAAACAGGCTGTTGGCTGATTCTGGCATATGTACAATGTTTATTATCATGCACTATCCCTGAGAAATAAACTGAATAAATTTCTGAAAATGACAGAGAGCGGTTTCCACAGACATTTTAATATGTCAACATCTGAAATAAAGTTTTAAAAAAATGCTGTGATCATGATGCTGCAATCAGACGTGTCACACCAGCAGTGTTTAGGGTGGAGCAGGCAAGTTAAATTTCAGTGTTAGCGCAATTAACATCACTGTTTGGAAAAACAAAAAGGAGGTTTTCAGCTCAGCTATAGATCTGTCACCAGTTACAAAACCTGACATGAGACACATTTTTGAACACACACTTACACAAAAGCCTTTAGAGCAGTGCCACTGATGAAAAATGAATCTGACCCCTGTCCACAGAGCTAACATTGACCGTGTATTGGTGAAATAACAAAAATATCTATAACAAACAGAAACGTCACACAAAGTAGTTTTAAAATATTCCTCTTGAGATTTAAAAAAACTTCAGTAGATAAATCTCTGGCACCTCTTTTGCAAACAACAAATGACTCATTTAGAAACAATAAAGTGTGATACAAGGGTGCCATCTAAAGGCCATGGTACAAAAGAACAGCATCCTCACCTCAAACACGAGTAACGGTTACCCTCCAAAGAGGAGAGTTTAAAAACAGTTATCACCTTGTATCGTTGACTTTGTCTCACGTGGTGTCACTTAGATTTCCTCTGTGCTCACACTAAATTATCTTAAAACATATTAATTCTCTGTGCCTGTTTTTTTCCCTCTGCTCCTTTAATTAGGAAAAATAAACATGCACATGTTCATTCAACTTCTTTTTTAGGCAGCATGTTAAGATGCACTCACTTTCATTTTTATTCACCAGTGTGCACTGGACAGACATCTCTTTTTCAGATGTCTGCTGGAGAAACCAGAGAGTGACAAGAGCCAAAAAAACAAAAGGCTGCTCCCACATCAGACTCCAGATGAATAGGACCAAAACCTTCTCCTCCTTGGATGTGATTAATCACTCACAAATCGGATTCACAGGAACACACACAGATAATAAGCCAGCAGCCAAACCTTTGGCATGATCAGTCAGTGACATAGCATGAGCGCCCAGGGTGAAAACGTTTTAATGCGTTCTTCATGTGGCACTGGTAGAAAGCATACCTATGCTCTGTCTTCAGGATCGTCACTTTCTGCAAAGTGTCCCTTTGTCCTCGCTAACAGCAAGTCCAAGTTTTCGGGCCCTCTGATGTCACTATTGCTTTTCCAAGCTCAGTCTTTTTGGATAGTGCAAATTGAAGGAGAACATATGTAATCAGGCTTTTTAGATGCTACCTGTTTTCCCAAAGCTCGACTTCA
The DNA here is from genome assembly GCA_008933995.1 of Datnioides undecimradiatus. Lineage (NCBI taxonomy): Eukaryota > Metazoa > Chordata > Actinopteri > Lobotiformes > Datnioididae > Datnioides > Datnioides undecimradiatus. The sequence continues at coordinate 10,402,826 of WARS01000013.1, forward strand.
GTGTTGCAACAACTCGAGGATGTATAGCCAGACAAGATTTTGGCAAACAAAAAGCCTTGAATTAATCAAGATTATGTTGTGACTGAACTGGGTCTGTGTAAACAAGATGATATGTTTGTTAGTCGTCTGAACTTTGATATCTGGCTTCTGGATTTTTGCTGAGCTTGAGGGACTTTTTAGCTCACAGTGGAGCACTACACTGACTGAATAAACATGCCAAAACTGCCATAATGGCACATTTTCTCTACAGCAAAGCCTGAACCCTCTTGTCAAGGTTCTTAAACAAAAGGCAAACCAAAGCATTGGTCTGAAATCGATCTGACAGGACGCAGTGGAGGAGACTTCTTTGGCAACTCAGGAAGAGCTGAGGAACCCTCAGGCAAAGACGAGAGGAGCTAATTATGAGTCAAACACTGAAATCGGTTTTTGAAGAACAGGAGGCCATTTTTTGTGTGAGCGGCATCAGAGGAGGCCGGCGGGTAACGAAACTTGGCGTAAGTCTTGTCGCTTTCTGATTGGCTGACCCAGGGAAGTTTGATTTTGGTCGCATGATTGATTATGACATCATCACAAGAGCCCACATGGAGAGACCCCAGGCCATCAATGAAAAATTCTGCAAAGCAAATGCAAGCAAAATGATGAGAATGCATTCAAAAGTTTCATCTCATTTTAATTTGGAGTCTAATTTAAGTAACTTCCTAAACCTCATTCAATGTGTCATTAAAATCTCACTGCAGCAAAAAAAAATTTTCAAACCCACAAAACCTCATTTAAATTCTGCTGCCACATTTCCAAACATTGATTTTAAGTGTGGAGAAAGGGTAAAGGGTTTGGAGACAAAATTAAATTAAAATTTGTCTAATTTAACTTAAGCATTAAGATTAATTATAGTAGAGCACTGTCTCTGGGATGTTGGCATGTCATAATTGAAAATTTCACAGTATATTCTCTTTGTAAAATGTATCTTGTCATGTGGATTTTTCCACATGTCTAAACTGAGTCATATGGTTTTTCATCAGATACAGATTTTTGCCTCTTTTTTACTCTTGTTTATGCCAAATCAACATATAATGTGCCATAATTTCATACCAGTGTACATCATTAATTCTAACTGGGTTTTAGGTTTCTGTGGGACACGGGGAAACTGAATAAATCGAATCGAAATCGAATAATTTTTGCTGTAAATTACTGTATGAAGTAATTTCACTTGTGAATTTATGGAGCAGGAAAAATTTAAACAAAACAGAAAAATGGGTTTCACACCCTGTACACTGGTTAGAAAACGTATCTTAAAATACACACTGTATGGAATTAGGATGCAGTTATATCATGTTATGCCGTCTGTTTCTGTACTTACCCAGGTGAGCTACCCTGGCAAGGCGTGGGTCGAAGCCAACCTGCTGGACTTTGTCTGTGCGAGCCAGGAAGAAGTTAATGACACCGTCTGTCACAACGCAGTTTGGGAAGCCTTGGATGACGTGATGAAATCCTCTCCTCATGTGTAAACAGTCACCATCCTCCTCTCCTGGCTCAATGGAGATGGTCTGTCTGTAGGTGGCAGTATAACCTGTGGCCTCCCTCACAGCACCACCCACCTGGACAACACACACACACACACAGGAAACACTCAGCAAAAACACCAGACTGCTACATCTAGTGAAAACAGTTTATTCCTTGGTCCCTCACCAGATCCAAGGTGGTTCGCTCTAAAACATCCACGAGTTTCTCCAGCTTCGTGTTGGCTGTGAAGATGAAGTCGTCATCCACCCACAGCACATACTTTGTGGTTACCTGAGAGACAGCCAGGTTTCGTCCAGCAAACCAACCCTGTAACACACGACGTGGAGTTTGAATACAAAAGAGCATCAACAAGCACAGCAGAGATGTGAGACAGAAAGACTTTCATGTGCGTCTTATACTCTCCCACCTTTCCAAAAGGCATGATGTAATGTTCAATGTAAGGCCCAGAGATGGTTTTGGGATTTTCACTGTCATCTGCGATTATTATTGTGATGGTGGGATAGTATCTCCTCACGCTGTCGATAAGATCCTGAAGCTTATCGTAACGCAGGAAAGTCTTCGTAGCTATGGTTACGAGGGCACTGACATTGTACTCTGCAAAAACGGAAGATTAAACAAGGTTTTAGCAGCAGGTGTCTTGTCCAGAGATTGGATAATGACTTGATTTTTGACATTTTGGCATTTCTGTGTGACATGCTGGGGTTGTATTTCACCTCCTTTGGATCCTGTGTTATACAGTTTGGGCGTTACACCATGACGGATCTTGATGCTGAAGAAGGCTCGATGCCCCTCTGTCTCAAACTGCACTAAAAGACACAACAGAAACCCCTTTAATAATACTGAAATAGGATTTAACTGTGACTGACTCCTGTCCGGTTCTACAGTTGTTGGATCAAGCCACCTGTGTGTACTGAATGTCATGTTTTTGTATTATACACAAAATACTAACAGTGTCACCAACAGCTGCACGTGGGGGGAGGTCCTTGGCAGTGTTGTTTGAGGCCTCACCTGTGTCTGCTGTGCTCGGGTGAAACAGCGTGTTTGTGTAGGTGACAAACTGCAGCTGTCGGTTCAGGTTTGGCAGCAGGCTGCTTGACAGAGTCATGTGCATCTCGCCATCACCTTTGATTTTCACGCCATCGACCTCTGCTGCCACATTCAGCGTCCCCAGCGTGGCAGTAATGTTTACCTGCAGCGGGATGGCGAGAGAAGTCGCTACGATACAAGCAGATATATCTGAAATATGTCAAAGTAAAGATGGAGACACTAGTATACTTACTGAATAGTGCTCCCTGGGAAGGTGGTGTAAGGCCAAGCCTGAAAGCAAATGATAGCAAATGTTGTGCTTAGATGCACCACCTTGTGAACTTCCACTTCCATTACACTTTCATACAGACAAGTGAAATCCAGAGTTCTTTTTGTCCACCAGACTGCACGGTAGATGTCACAAATCACCTAGCTCCAGGTTGTTGTTTCATAAATGAGCTTTTTAGTAAAAGGCTTTACAATACGTTAGATAATAGTTGTGACTGGTGGACAGCAATCTGATGTAACGAGTCTTAAGTTAAAATGTGTTTTTTGCACCTTCTGACATCTTACCTGGGATGATGATTGTTTTCAGGGGTCGCAACTCCACCCCCTGTGTTGGATACTGTAAGGGGTTGTTAGCTTCTGCAATGATGAGAACATCTGCAGGTGTCTGTGACCTGGGGGGGGGGGGGGTCACATCAGCAAAATACTTAGTAGCCTATGCACAGCATACATCCACAAGCACAGGCAAGAAAAGGATAAGAAACAAACACATTTAAAAGTGGTCTTTGAAAACACGAGCTGATAATTCAATAGAGAGAAATTACAATAGCTAAATATAACAGATCTTGTCACCTTATGACTTTGGAAAAAGTATCTTGCAGAAAAACTTTTCATTATAAAAAGGATCAAGGAAGCCAGAATATGGTTGATATGTTTTTCCATTTTCCCCTCAAGTGCATCACTGCTGTAGTTCTTGATCATTTAACTATGGAATAACTAATTACAAAAAAGATACCAAACTAAAAGGTAAAGAGTGAAAAAACTGGATATGGGGGCATCAATGACTTTCTCCATGTGAACTGATCCAGACATGACTTGAACTGAATTTAGCATCTGATACTTAAATGCAAATTGAAATTATATTCAAAGAGTACTTTTTTGCTCGTGCAGCTCATGCTTCATTAATCACTTCATCAATCAGATGACCTTCAATCATACTCCTGCTCTTCTGGCAACAGTATTGCTATACCTCTGCTTTATGGCACTGCCTACCTCTTCTGGAAACTCTTGTATTCTTTGGCCCGTTGCCTCTTTATGTCGTCCAGCTCAGAGGCCTCAAAGGCAGTGTGCAGCGGGTGAGCTGACACCCGTGGGAATAAGAGCTGGGCGAAGGGCAGGTTTACTCCTCCACTCTCGCCCTCACATACACATCCATTACGTGCCAGCAAGCTGGACGGATCATCAGAGACATATGAATGGGAGGAGAGCAGGTATTAGCCGAGCTGTGCTGTGCTGTGATGGAATAAAACAAGTGGTTAAATAAGTGCTCATACCTTGCCACATTATCCCTGACATGAAAGGGGATGTTGCCCAATCTGTGGTCCGGTTCTGGAAGCCTCTCCTCCAGATGCCTCTCAAGTATTGGCCCAGGTCGCTGCCACACATCCACTGTGGTGTATGCCCGAGTGGGCCACGAATGGAGCAAGGCCAGGACCAGCACCACAGACACCAGGATGGCGAGCAGCAACGTTTTTCTCAGGGAGCGCATCCTAAAACCTGACACAGACATAATAAGGTTCCTGTAATTATTCCTCCTGTTCACACTTGTCACAAAGACATCCCTTCCTTACACCACTTTCACATGAGTAATAGGTGGAAAAATCCACAGCTTTTTAAAGTTCGGCTACAGCTCATACGAGGTTTCAGTGATCAAGTTGATATCTTCCAAATGGCAGCATTGTGAGAATGAAATATTCTGTGCAGCTCATCACATAAATGCTTTCAGGAGGAAACAGATAGAGACAATTTCTGACAAAAAAGTTTTTCCACTTGATTAAACAAACTTTACAAAAACTATATTTTAGCTGTGAATGTCTTACAGATATAACTGATGCAGCATATGTGAGTGTGTGTGTGTGTGTGTGTTGGGGTTGGGTTTTGACATAGTGTATGCTGGTAAGCAGGCGCTACATCACAGCAATTTAATATGTATGTACATTAATTCTCTATTCATGGCTGTAATTGTTGCATGCGCACAGACATGTTCCTGTACCTGTATGTAGACATGTGTGGGACTGCTCTTTACATTACAAGTTACTGAAAACATCTAATGTTTGTGGATGCCAAATCTCTTATGACCAATTAGCAAATAGCTTTTCTTTTAAATTTCATTCCTGAATGTTTGTTTAAAAGGTAAGAAAATATACCCAACCGCCTTTATCCAGTCAGTGAAAGGGCATCCTCTGAAGGCACCTGCATCTCCAGAAACCATGTAGATAGTCACAGAAATTAGGGAGTATCTTCCTCATCTGAAAAAAACAGAATACAAGAACAATACAATTAACCATAAAGTACAGGTTAAAAAAGTTAGTAAAACATCATAGATAAATTCAGAAAGAAGTACATGTTGTACAAAAAAGCAATTGCATTATCACAAACACATACAGTCAAACATCTGTATGATGCTACAGCAGCTGCCTGTGCGGTTTTACAGACCCCAGGGGAAATCGTTGGATTTGGGGAAGAGCAATTTAGCGTTATAGTGGTAGGTTGGAAAAAAAATCAATAAGAGGTGAGGAGCCAAACAGCTGGGCCATTTTGGATCTGAGCACTTAAACATGTCTAATACAGTAGGAAAGGGTTTCTCAAAATGCTGCTTTTAAAAGTACGTCTTCTTGTGCTATGAGTGATAAACAATACACAGTGTACATTAAATCTAGCAGTCATATTTTCAAAACTCAAAATTTCTGTTTCTTGTCCACATGAACTGTATGCCACAGCAGGCTGATAATGTGTATCATTTTAGGTGTAACAAAAACAGTCAAAAAATAACACAGAGACCATAAGAAGACAAAATGCAGAAAATAGAAAAAACTATTCCAGTTTGCATCACAAACTCTTCCAAGGCTCAGGTTGTGACTTCAGGTTGTAGTCTGAACTACAAACAGTTTTGTTGTAACAAGATTACTTACTATGCTCATATATCCAAAATCAGACTGAATGCCAATATTTAGTCTTAGTTATTGCTTTGCAAGGCATAACAATATACAAATTAAGGTTGTGTGGCATGGGGGATGGAAAGGAATTACTTCCATAATTCAAACCACTATTAGAACCGCAGAATTAGAAATGTTGTTTAGCATTGTGTGTCCACCTTGCTAATTCAAACCCACAGTCTTTAATGAAACATTAGCCACACCTATCTATTGTGCATTCTGAATTTTCTGTGATGTTGTAATCCTTAAATACAACCGGATTGTTACAGAGATGTAAGAGATGATCGAATTAATTACCTGAAAATCAGCCAATGGGGAGGTGAGGCGAGCTGTGGACAAGCAACAGACATGGAAATAGCTCTGTGGGACACTCCCAGAGTGTGAGATTTGTTATCTAATTCAGATTAAATCATTGCATTTTATTTTGCAGTAGCTAGACTGCTCCTCCCTTCCTGCCCAGCATCATTGGACGCATTACAAATGTCAAAATAACGCAATCATCTGTCCAGCAATCCAGACTAGCGACTGCCTGCAGACGATCTCTCAGAAAGGCCCATTAGCCTACCTTGTCGTGAACATAACTGTAGAAAAAACATGCTCACAGAAACTGATGTCTTTACGTGTAGCTTACATTCCTTACACGTTGAGACACGTCTCCTTGATCGTCATTTACATGACTCCAGAAAAAATTCAATTTTCCTTTCTTTTCTTTTGTCCGGTAGAGAAACCATGAAATGCCCAACAAGAGCTGGGAATACCGACAAAAATAAGGCGTTGAAGACAGGGATATAGGCCTATTGTTGTTACAGTAAAATGTTAACAGGGAGCTCACCTCAGTTTCAAAAACGCACGGTGGAAGCTGGTTTCACCTCCCGCCTGCACGGAGGTCGCCCTTCTTAATAAATGTATTCCTCGGTGGTCTTGCAAACGGAATTAGATGTGGAAAAACGGAGGATACAGAAAGCGGCCGCACATCCCAGCACTACAGGCTGTGGACAGACGCTCCCCCCCTGCAGCAGCAGCAGCAGCAGCAGCACGGCGGAGAGCACACCGCACCTTAACGCAGCACTCAGCGGTCAATCATCAGCATCATCGAGCTCCGAGAGGCGACAGGAACATCTGACACGCTTCATGAACCATAGCCTATAGAAAAATCATACATCTTATTTTGCTCATGTTGCAACAACTAGACCTGCTCATAAACATAACTCAGCAATAATGCGCTCATGGGTTTGTGCGTGTGGGTGTGTATGTGTAGATGAATGGGTGTGGGCGCCCGCACATATGTGTGTTAGTGTGAGCCTTGTATGTCTGGTGTCTTGTGTGGGAATGCGTGAGCGCCTGGTTAAATGGAGAAGGGTTTTTGGACAATCTACCTCTATTTATAAACGGGAGATATTATGCAGATATGCAACAACAAAACAACTAAAGTTCACATTGTATGTATCGATGTGTGGGCAGCAGGTGAATACGTTTATTTACTCGTATATCTTCATATTTTTTGCAAACAATATTCTGGTGTTAAAGAAAATAATCTTCGTGGTCGTAATTTTGGCTAAATTGGCCTGTGAGACGCTTTAACAAACGGGCCAGTGGATGCCTGGTCTCTGTTCCAATGTGTGGGTTTATTTTATGACAAGGAACACGTTGACAGCTGACATGTGCCTTGTTCAATAAGAATTTTTGATAGAGATGTCACAACTGTAGACACGCCAACCAATTCGACTTGCACCGGTATAGTAAACGAACGCCCCTCAGATTTGGAAACCCGTTGACTGACGCAAAATATTAGCCAATGAAAGAGCAGCGCTTCTCACATCGACCAATCCGCTGTCACCATGTCAGACTCTCAGTGTTTTGTTGCTGTCAGACAAATGGGGGTATGAGGTTAGAGTCAGTCATGGCTGTTTCCTTGGTACGGTGGCTAAAAAGATTGTACGTTTTCATGTTAATATGTCCCCTCTGCGTCCCCGCCTTCTTGAACATAGAGGAGCTGAATGAGATGAAATATGGGATTCAAATTCTTCCCGACCCCGTCATACTGGGCCAGGTGAGTTTGGGAAAGCTAACGGTTAGCTTGCTAGCAAGAAAGTAGGCTACAGTTCGCTAGCGTCCAATATCCTCCTTTAATTTCACTAAAGCGTCTACAGATTAACCGGACTGTTAGTTCGGTGAGAAAACCGATTTAAATCTTTCAATTTGTTTGCAAGTTATTTGAAGAGGTGTGAAGGAATTATTGCCAGGTGACCTACGCAGCAGCCATCGTTGTCAGCTGTCACAACACAACACAACACAACACAACCTCAGCTTCCTTTACCTTTTTAGTTGCAACTTCTAAAGACTGTGAATGATAAACCACGAGGGCGGTCGCAACACTGGTTATGTTGTGCCAAACATCCAAATGCTGTGCTAATATGTCTTTAGGTTTTAATCATACTTAAAGACATTTGAGTTTTCATGACGGTGTTTCTCCCTTAGTCCAAAACAGAGGAGGTTATGATGGTGTCCAGTAAATACAAGCAGTTGTATGAGTGCCGACTTCCAGCCCAGGCTGTCCGGTTTCATCAGGATCCTGCTTCCGAGCCTGACTCACAAGGGTACACTGGGCCTGATATCCCAGACCTGCTCAGCCCAATGCACAATGCCCAGTGTCTAGTTAAGGTTAGTTCATAACTGCATCTGTTTGATTAACAAGTCCATTTTGTTAAGTGATTGTGGCTGAGAGGAATCCATCTATTTATTTAGTCCTCTCTGTAATTGATTGCTATGTGGAGAACTACAGTTTAAAAGTGAATGTCACACTTGCTCACACTAGATTTTTCAAAAATGTGATTGTAATCAAACTCCACCAGAAGCTTAATTTGATCTTGTGTGTGTGTATATGTGTCAGAATTCTTTTCTCCAACGCTGATTTTGTCATGTTGTTTTTAAGTGTGTTTTGTGCCTTTTGTTAGTAGTTGTATTTTTTTTTTCTATTTTTTTAACACCAATCATTAATCATTTGGACAAAAGTTAAAGGGCAAAGTCTGTTCAAAGTCATCTCTTTGGGCTTAACTTGTTCAAAAACTTCACTCATAGGCTACTTTGAAGCAAGCAACATGAGTGAAAAGGAACAACACATGTAGTCAGCTACCTTACACTGAAACATTTGTGTGTGTCCTTCAGACAAAGGACTGGTGGACATATGAGTTCTGCCATGGTCAGCATATCAGACAGTACCATCTTGAAGGTAAGAACATATGTTCCTGCTTTTCATCTGTGTTGTTCATAGCAGCCACTTTGAAAGATGAGCGGGCTTTGACACGTCTTCTCTCCTCTAGACTCAGAAATCAAAGGGGACATTCTCTTCCTTGGTTATTATGAATCTGAATTTGACTGGAGCAATGAAACAGCAAAGGTAAAGTTGTTTTTTTAAATCATTTTGTCTTCTTAGATTTCTGGCATATGTATTAAGGAAAAAAATCAGGGTTTGCATGCTTGTATTATATGAACTGACATTTGAAATTTTTATTTTCCAAAATGATTAAATGACCCTCTCCAACAAATTGTGTTTATTTTATTTTCTTATTTAATCTATCACAGAAAACAATAACCAGCTGCCAGTATATATCTCAAAAATACATGAGAAGTTCAACAACCTTCTTCACTGATCTTTTTCTAGTGAAAAGAGCTCATAAATCCCTCATATATTATTGATTTTAATCCAGGACTTGCAGGATGAGTTATTGTAAACAGAGTCAGAGGTCTACATGTTTATAGTCATCAGTTTGGCATAGTAATGACATTATAAACTGTGGGTGCCAGCAGTCCTGCTCTTTAGAGAGTTTGCTTGTTGATTTACCAGCTTTCAGTAGTGACATCAGAAGCACCACATTTAACTTTTAGATGATGCACAGAACTTCTCTGTCCATGAATATTACAAATTAGTTTTGTTAGAACATATTTTCTCTTTATTGCCCAGGCCTCCAAGCAGCACAGACTGAAGCGCTACCACAGTCAGACCTACGTGAATGGCTCTAAGTGTGACCTAAATGGAAATCCCAGAGAGACTGAAGTCCGGGTGAGACAATTGGATACAGGATGTATTTGTATTCCACACTACATGTGTGGGTTTGCCTGTTCGTTTCTGCTTTCTAAGTTGATATGAAGTCAGCTTAAATGTGCATGTTGTGCCAAAGGATGCTCTGAACCACACCAAGACAATTTTGCTCTTATTTTTTTTCAGTTTGTGTGTGAAGAAGGCTCCGGTGACTACATTGCCCGAGTGGACGAGCCTCAGTCATGCCGCTATGTGTTGACAGTTCACACTAGTCGTACCTGCCAGCATCCCTTTCTGCGGCCACCAACCACGGCCAAGCCCCAGGGTATCGTGTGCCAGCCGGCACTAAGTGCCCAACAATACATGGATTACGTCAAAGCCCAAGTCTGTGAGTGAACAGAACTGAAGGTTTCTCTGATTCTTATTTTTTTCATCCTGCTGAAGCAGAATTTAATGTGGGAAAGGAGTATATAAGTATGTATGACTTGTTGACATGTACTGTAAAATAAGTGGTTTGTGATTAGCGCAATCCTGCATTGTTTAATTTTAAAACACTAAGAAATGTGTGACACGATCTTTCTCTCCCTTTCTCCTCCTTCTTTCCTGTCTGTTCTCAGCGGACACAAAGCGCAAAGTGGAGCAGATCTCAGAGGAGTTGAGGAGTCTTGATGAGATGTTGGCTGGTAACGAAGGGACTGATGGAGCAGTGGAAGTGACAGCACACGAGACATCACCTACACCCATTGATGACCCGAACACATCAGACAGAAAAGGTGCAATATTGTACAGTAGTAATTTGTCACGGGAGTGTTGAGATATGTATTTTTTTTCACTTCCATTGTGCACAATGTAAACTGTAAGTGTAAACTACGAAATTCACACCAGAAACTTTTTATTCTAAAACAGATACTGCTGATGTGTCTGAAGATGCTGGGTCAGAGGAGGCAGAAGATTCAGACTTCTGGGAAGGAGTTACAAAGCCACGAAGTTCAAAAACAGCCGGTTCTGCATCTCAGCAGGAGAATCGGGTATAGAAATGTGTCTTTAATATGTCAGATTTCTCTTTAAATGGATGATTCCTCCCTGGAGTCCTTTAATTGTTTGTCAGTGAGATTGCTTTTGTCTTAAATACAATAGTTTTATGCAGTCTACTTTTGATAGTAAAGGCCAGACTAAATTGACTTACTGCTGTATTCACCATGGTTTAACCACTAGATGGTGTTGGTTGTTTTTTTTTCCCTTCTACTCACAGGCAGCAGGTGATGACTCACTTACAGATAATGAAGTCATAGATGATGGTGATGAAGGTATGCAATTTGCTTTTCTTGCCTTCTCTGTCACACAAACACACACAAAGGAAATCATTGCTGATCATTCTGATCACAGTATTACACCACAGCTGGTTTGATGTCCTTTTGCTTTAAGGAGCTTTAAACCAGATTAATATACTAATTTCTGTGCAGTTACATTGTCTGATATACAAACTGAAGGATTCTTAGTCATTGTTGTTAAAATACATTTCTTTCAGTTGAAAAATTCAACTTTAAAATCATCACTGACCCAGCAGACCTGATGAAATTTGTCCAACATCTCAAAGAAAGTAACAGGAAGGTTAGTGCTTTCCAACTTTGCTTTGCTTTATGTCCACTTGTTAAAGTGCATTTATATATTTTTCCTTTGTGTCGTGTTAGTATTCCAATTCAAATCAACATTTTTTGTTTCATTTTTAGAAACAAAACCAAGCTAAAAGCCAAGGAGAGAAACCAACAAGCGGGAGGGTAATGGAGAAATTCAGCGAAGCAGAAAAAGATGAAGATGAACATCTACTGCAGGAGTTTGAGGATGAGCTGTCAGATCTCTCAGTGCCCTCGGATAGAATTGAAGAGATAAAGGAGGAAATGCAGAAGGAGTTTGATGACATCATAAATGAGGTTTCACACTATATTATTTAAACACTAAGATCGATGCATATGGATCCTTTAGGAGATATAAGATTATTAGGCAGATCTGTCACAATGAAATAATATAATGCAATGATTTGCTTGTCTGTGTTAAAGGCCCAGCAGGAATTAGAGACAGAAGGCCTGAAAGGGGAGTTTGATCGCACTCAGGCAACACAGGCACTGGAGACGACGCTGGATAAGCTACTTGATCATTTGGAGGAGAAAGATGCCCAGGACCCAGAGCAGCAAACAGCAGGAGTTCAACGAGCCAGTGACCCAACCAGGGGCAGCCCCAGCCTGGCTCCAAAGCAGCCAGGTAACAAGGCAGTCATCGCCCTCTTTGATCATGTTCACATCCGTATACTCTGTGTCCGCCTTTATCATCCATACCATGTTTCATCCATATGTGCTGTCGATGTTTGTTGTGACATCTTTCATCTGAGAGTAGAGGCACACATGGAGTTAGTTTGGTGCAAAAATCCACAGAGCATTTATATTTTCAGATTGATATGGTGTGTGTGGTTAGTTAGTGGCCTTTCCTTTGCTGCCATTTATGTAATTAGGACAACACTGACGTCTGAGTGTGCACAAATGTAATGCTTATAAGACAGTGTTTTGGCTTACACATTTGTGGCTCTTGCCTCCTCCATCCTGTGGCCCTGCTGATTGGTTTTTAGGTGAACTGTGTTGTTTGTCCCTCTCTTGTCTCGTCAACGCAGACCAAGCGGCTGACGACCATGTTAAGATCAAAATTACTAAATATAAGACGGGCAGCAGCCCTGATGGGGAGGTCAAAGTTCAGGAGATGGGCGAAGGAGACCCCCAGTGGCAGCACATAAAGGACGTGGTTAAAGAGCAGCTAGAGAAAGCAGGACTGAAGGCAGAAGGTATGAGTGGGGAGTGCCCGGAACACTCACTGCCTTTTCTCTCTTCCATCTGTAACCTTGTAGTAGTTTTGTGCTTCTCTTCTCATCTTTGTCTAAAAGCATACAACTATCAAATTTAGTTTTTTTCTTTTTGAAAAAGTTTAGTTGTTAAAAAGACACATTCTTCACGTTGCAAGCAATTCAACACATATGATTTTATTGAAGACCAAACATAAGTAGCTGGACATTAGATGAGGGATTCATTTGATCATTGTAAATTATTATTTTTTCTTTAACAGAATTGCAAACTTAAAGAAATGTCAGTTTACCTTATCCTAACATCAAAGGGAAATGAAGGGTGTGTAGTCCATGTGTCCTTCTTTTTCATCCACTGTTGCGTGTGTACCATTCTTCATTGTGATTATCTGTTGCATTAACATGTGGTCCAGTTTAGTTGCTCTGATCCATCTTTCCCATTTTTTTTTTATTAATTTATTTTTCTGTTTAGGAAAAATTGAGGTGAAGATCTTGACGCGGAAAAACGCAGAAGAGGCTGGTGATCAGTGGATGACCGAAGAAGATACAAAGTCCTTCAGGGAGCTTCTCATAAATCTCCTGGTAATTAAAGAAAAAAATGAAGACCTGAACATGTTTTTTGTTTTATTGCTGTCATTTGGATCCTTCTGCAGGTGAATTATGTGCAGTGACATTAAAGCTGTTGTGTCCTGCAGAGTTTGCCTAGTGAACTATTTCAGCCTGTGTGAGAACAGAGACAACTGCCACTGTATATTTCTCCCTTCTTTTATAACAAACAAAAAAAATCCAAAATTTTAAGGAAAGAAAAAAAAAGCATGCATATCCTGGACTATTAGTCAACATAAATGTGCACTATGTAATTTTCTGCAAATAGAAGTAATTCAGTCTAAACCATAACAGAAGATGCAGTCTGACATCATGAAGTTATTGTCTTTGCCACCTTTGCTGTCATCATTGCTGATAGCTTAAGGTCCAGACATCTGATGGCACAAACCTGGTTCATCTGGTTTAAATATGTAGTTTAAAGCAACCTAGATCTTAAACATGTATTGCAAAATTGTGGAAAAAGACAGTTTAACAAAGCTTCTGGCAGACAGCCACAAAGGTGACCAGTGTGCAAAGGACATGTGAAAATGCAACACAACAAAAAACAATAATGGATCGTTAGATGATTAAAATTATGGATCTCTCTGGGTTTGAAAATTTTTGGAAACATTTTGGGTAATGTAAAAACAAATCTCACACAAAATATGAAACATTGATCTAGTCCTTTTTGGACATTATATTGCAGACATTTGACACATTCTGAGTTTAAAACAATAGGAAACAAGTTTATTCTCTTTCTGGCAGGGACTTAGATGGAGGAATAATACCACTGTCATGTTTACCTGTTAAATAGAACGCTGCAGACTGTTAGCTTAGCTGCTTACATTTAACAACAGTTCATAGAGTGGTTTCCAGCACCTCATCTAATTAAGATTCATTTCCTTCAAATGCCTTTTGTTGTGTTTCTCAGTTTTTTTCAATGAAATGTCTCATCAAAAGCAGTTGATCAGTGAAGAAGATACAGTTGAACTAGTGTTCTTTAGACTATCAGCCTGTGAAATATGGGAAAGAATAATAACTTGTGGGTTTCAGGTTTGCTTGCAGATTTCCAGAGTTTACCTGCAGTGTTGCCTTGACCCTGTCCTGTAACATCATAAAAAAGGAATACACCTGTTATGAGTTTAAACATTGACCTGCAAGGAAATGGATCAGAGGAGCTATTTCAAGAAAATGCCACCTATGTATTGGGATTATTGTTTTCTGTTACCTACCAACCACACTGAACCCCACTCACATGTAAAGAACCACAGCTATGCTTCTCTCTTTCATATCATTAGAAAAACCCAGAACATATACAGTATAACATGTGAGTGAGTGTTTTGTCATTTATATTCAGCATACCAACAAGAGAATAGCCACATGTGGCAACAAGTAAAACTGGTCGTGGTTGTTTTTAAACACACCTTTTTTCCACCTTGCAGACTGGAGGCACTGAGGAGGTTTACAAAGAGCAAAAAAGGCAGCAGGAGTTGGAGAACAACTATAGGTTTGTGTGGGGAGAGTCCCAGGAGGAGTCCCAGTCATCCAGCACCTCTGATTCAGACGATGTGGACATATGAGCTCATTCAGTACGCTCAGTGCACCTTTTGGGACAATGAACTCCTGTGGAGACCAGCAGGGAGAGGGACTCTGAAGTACAGCCTCAGATTTGAAAAAGGGCCCTTGTGATTCAATTACTGCTGTTAAACCTGGCAGATAATATCAACTCACCTGCTTGCACATTCAGAAAATGTGTATGTGTGTCTTGAATAGGCAATATGTGTCTCTATTAGGCATCAGTTTGGTGTTGCACGATGCAAGCGCAACATCTCAGCTGTGCTTGTGCAGTGGAATAAGGTTATGCATTTTCCCCTTTTTTGATGGGATTCAGCTTTGATAGGTGGCTAGAACAGCCAAGTGATGTATAATATGTACCTTTTTAGAAATATTTCAGTGAATTTCACTGGGCATTTGCATCTAGTTCTGACATTGTCAGCAGCACACTGTGTCCACAATTAAATTATTACTTACTGGTAACATTTGTCTCATACAAAGAAGTCCCCACCTACAAGTGACACATCTGGGGTGGGGAGGGTGCATGCCTCACCAAACTGGATGAGTGTCCTGGTTGTTCAGTTTACTGTTCACTGAAAATTATGATTATTTATGGATATGAAAAGCAATGGACAAACACAGAAGGGTTGACATTTCAGTCCTCGGTTGTCCTTAAACCTTTCTAACACAGTTTGATTTAGATTTTTCAGTAAACACAACTGTAGATTACAGAAGTGTTTGTACACATGATGTGGCACTTTATATTTTTTGAGAAAAGGTTTTGTAGAGCCATAATTTTAACAAGGTGGCACAAATATTGTTGGTTTCCTTTGGCTGCCATGTGCTTTACAATTAACTCAAAAGAAAAACACTTAAAAGAAGTAGGCAGATAAATCTGATGTGTGAACTTTTGCTTCTGACAACTTACTTCCCTATGTTTAATTTTCCTTGAGATATTAAAGGAAAACAAAGAAAGCCACAATGTCAATCAGATTCAGTGTACCAAAATCCACACAAACTTTTCTAAGCATCCTTTAGAGGTGTTATAAGGGCTGAATTTGTATAGTTAGTCAATAACTGTGGCTACTTGGAACTCAACATGTACATAACTACTGCTTAAATACATTTTTGAATTTCATTTGTCGCAAGTTATCACAAATTAAGTGGAGCTTGATTTACCTGAGTAAATGTAATAAGATCTGTGGTTGTGCAGTCTTGTATATGAACTCACTGTGGGACTCAGTCACATAGAAACTTTTACAGACACACAATTGAGGAATTTGTTCCCAAAGAATCCAGTGTTCAGAGGCTTTACATAAGGCAACTGTGAGCAACCTAGTGGGGGTGTTTATTTATTTACCCCAATGCATTTTTCCTCTCAAAGAATTTATGTGGTTCAACCCGTAACAGTCTCTTCCTGTTGGCCCATGTTGGTAGGTAACATCAGTGAGTTACCAGTTTATCTTAATTCAGGTTCTGTTGTGTCACAAAACTCGCTCAGTTTTTAACAACCGCTTTCACTTGAATACACTCACAGCTAGATAGCAAAAGCCAGACAACACGAACAGGGCCAGACTATGTTCAAGTTGGTGATAGCAGGTCCCATTGCTATTATGCTTCTTGAAAGGTAAAAATACATTATCAGCCCCTAACAATGATAGGCGCACCATAACACCGATTTTTCTCTGCAGTACACATTTCGATGCTCACACTTCAGCTGCACACATTATTTATAAATAATGACAACTTAGAGTTCAAGCGGGAAAGACATGACATGTTACGTTTGTGTAATTTTGGATGGGGCTAGATCGCTGTATTAGGAACACCCTTTTGGCATTATTATCCATATGTCCATCTGTGCTGCCTTGTAAACAGACGTCTTTGAACGCTCTTTTTTTTTCTTTTGAAATAAAAAAATTACCATGGGAGTTCTCTGGACATCATGCAGCCATTTGTGTTTCTTTTCTAATGTTAAATACTGCCTTTTTTATTGGTATTAGGACTGACAGGATGCATCACATGAATATCCTGTAAGTCCTTCACATATTTCACCTGCCTATCTATATGTACTGTACAAACAGCTGACTCAGCTGCTGGAAGCTGAAATTTACAGGTAAAAGTATATTGTTTATATTAGGAACTGAAATAACACAGTTATTGTTCTTTTGAAACGTCAGTGGAAAACAATTAACAAGCAAAATGAGTAACAAATTGGATTTAATATAATGTGACGTCATGGTGGTGAACGGTCACCATGGTGAGTCGCTGGGTTACGTTTGATTTTCATTCGTTTTAAGTTGAAAGCTTGGCGGAAGTTACAGATCTGATTTTAGTACATTTTAAGCTACATTAGCACAGCAAACATTTTTAGTCATACTTTTACACTTATTATGTTTTGAGAATTAGTGCTAATATGCGATCCTTGGAACTATACCATCAGCCGTTCAAAAAAAACTGGACGTATGGCTATATACCATAAACTTTATGTTGTACGCCCCCCTGCCCCCTGCGGTATAATATGTCACAGTTTTAGTTACTGCTGTCACAATTTGTAGAAAAAAATACTAAATTAATAAATCTGTTATGATAACTAAATAACCAAATTAACGAAATAATCGAAATAACCTAAATACAGTCTGTGTTAACGGTAAAACAAATAACTGCAACACCTTTATTTTTGTAGCAGGGCGCGTGTCTGTGTTCGGCTAACACTGCGCTTTTAATTTGAAATACTTAACCGGAGATAACTGTTTTTCAGGGCGGAAGACGGTCGTCATACAAGTTAAATGTGTAGTAGTTTATGCTGCGTTTTACCCTGTACGTTATTTGTAACAAACTGTTTGCCTTACCCCACTTAATTGATATCACGGATAGATCAGTCGCTCAGCTGAACGTAAACAACGTTTTCTTGAGTTGCGTTGACACGACTGGAAGGATCGCTAACTAAGCACTGAAGTTAACGTTAGCAGCGTCTATCACATAACGGACGGACTAGCCTGTTAGCTTACGCCAGTAGTCCCAACGTCTAGGCCAGGAGCCAGTGATGACAAACGACCGTTACAATTAGTTGTTTCCTATTCAGGAGATTATTTATTTAGTGTTTTAGTTTGCGCGCTTGTTACATTGCCACCACATATTTTAGTGTTGCTAGCTGAGCTCAGTTATCGTTCAGAGAGGAAAGTAACACTAAGTTAACGTCGTGTCAAAATTGGCTAAATTGCCTCAATTGCCCCTTTCCAGAGATAATGTTTCCCGATACGATGAAGTAACTGAGGAAACAGCTGATATGGTGTCGGCGGTACTGCTGGTGAGTAAACCACACCTTAAAGGGGGAGTGACACCTGATAGATTGTCATTTTGTCACACTTGCCAACACGGCGAGCGACCTCGAAGTTTACAGCTCGCTGCTTTGGTCGTTGCAGTAAAACTTACTTTCATGCTGTGTTTTTCGGTGTCATACTCAGCACCTGCCAAGTTGAGCGACTGACGGTGAGACACCTGGTCCAGCATGAAGGCCTTGGGATCTAGATTCTCCTTCTATGCGGGTTTCGCGGTGGGAACCTTCACACTGTACGTGTTTCTGCGGCAAGTGTGGTTTGAGAAAGCTATCCTAGCACAGCAGGCCAGCAGCCACGAAAAACTTAATGACTACCAGCAACAGCTTGAGGAAGAAGAGAAAGTATGGAAGAAGGAGAGGTCTGCTCTCTTCAACTTGAATCACCCTCATCACACAGGTACGCCATTCGTGTCCAGTCTGGTCCAGTCCAGTTCAATTTATGTAAACTAATATTAAGTGTTAAATGCTACCCTGCTTCAAACCAAGCCTTATCCAATACTAGATGTAGTTTCAACTTCCTTGTTTCCCAGTGACCCATGAGGTTGGGAAATGCATCTGTTCCTCTCAGGATAGCATTTGGCTTTAAAGTCTGTGGCCTTCCACTAATACAAACCACTCTGAGTTCAAATATTTCAATATTTTTAATTTGATTTAGATTACAATTTTAGATAAGCCATTTTGACTGACAGTTCAAAAATGTGACATCTCTCACTGCTTTAGGTTTTAACACTGAAGCATGCCACAATTTAGGTGACCAACTGCAGTACACGGTAATACTTTTCTTTATGTCATCATGGGGAGTGAGTTCAAGGTTTGATCAGGTTGGAAGAGTTTTCAATCCTTCCTGGTAGTTAGGGAACTCAGATACAGATCAGAGGATGCATTGGCATTTATTATGTTTAAGACAGTCGCCTGTTTACAAAATCATCTGTTTCCACAATTTATGCATTCATGAACTGACATGACTGATATATGGTCTTATGGTATTCGGTATTAGGTATCACATACGTAACTACTGTATATTTATATACCATAATACATATACACCATAAAAGTCTTTTCTTCACTGACACTGACTGTGATACCTGAACAGGAATTATTTAAAAGACCACATTTAAAGCTTTTACCCTACAGTTTCTTACTTCCTTGTAAATTTTCACCTATAAGACAATATTTTTTAATCTGAGTATTGGTAGTACTTAGATCAGGTTTTCCGAGGCTCTTTGGGCTGTGTCTTGTTAGGGAACTGGTTTTGTCCTCACCAGTTGTTATTCAGCCTTAGCATGCTCCTTGTCATCCCCAGGTGTGTCCTCTGTAATACTATGTGTATTTGTACATATTATTTCACTATCATTGCATTTCCTCGCCCTTGATTGGTTCTTAGTTCTGCAGTAAGATGATTTCCTAAATGTCATGTAAACAAGAAACCTGCTCTCTGTAATCAGCAGAAGGGGAGGTTGATTTCTAACACGTATATGCTTAACCAGGTTACTAATGTACTTTTTACTGTGACTCATGTGAGTGACAAAAGACTGCAGACAGGCAAAGTAGCAGCTGAGTGATGGATGAAAGGATAAATCATTACACAGAGTGACCCATTGTTTTAATTAAAATAAGTGTCCTAAAAGTCTAAATAAGTTTTCACTGACAAACATTTGACTAATATTGAATTCAGATACCCTCAGCAACACACAATGCAGTTAATAACAGCTTCTCAAAGTAGTAAATCTCATTGCACTGCTGAGTATTGGACAAATTTAGTCACGTTTGTCCTGCAAAGGAAAACTCTGCTCTACTTGTGTCTGAGATGGGAAATCTGATTACTGGAGTGTTTTACATTAACAAGAGTACTTAGCTGCCTGTGAAGATAAACCAGTTTCTCTGTTTACATAATTGTTTGTGAATGCCCTGGCATGACTGTTTGTGGTTAGGCTCTTTCTTTTTTTTATTTTTTTAATTCTTTGCTGCTGCACAGTCCTCTAACCGATAGACACTACCAAAAGTAAAATCTCTTTTAAAATGAATAAAATAATAACAAATAGCAACCCTCTCTGTTTTTTTTAACATTAGATATTAAAATAAGTCAAATTAATCTATATCCATGATCCTGGAGTTAAAATGATCTTGTTAATTCAACCGGTTAATATAACCTTTTACACCTTGCATAACAAAATGATTTACCTTGATTCATCACAAGTGTCCTACTTGAAATATCCTCAGAACAGTGGAGTAGAAAAAAACCCCAAATGTTAAAATCCCAAGAAATGCCTGTTCATCCCAAAAAGTGTAGAAGTCATATGGTCACAGAAGATCAAACATACAACTGACCATAGTAATATGTATAATAAGAAGCGCAAGAAGATTGTAACAACAAAAGTGGGCAATACAACAAACAGAGTAGAGCCAGAAATCTCTGGAGGAGAGCTCAACGGCTATTATGGGCTCTTAATCAAACATGTTGTCTTTATTTTGTCATATTGGCAAAATACTCTTAAATGTTGTCATTTAATTTTAGGGGCAAATCACCACTGCTTGTAGAAGCAGTGTTGTACCAAGTGATACGGAATACACAAAATACTTTTTCATATTTTGCCATGAGGAAGGCAAGTGTGCCAATTCCTGTTGGTGTGTTTTTCTAATGCACCCCTCTATATTTATTATAGGACTTTTATTTAACCATCTGCTTGAGTGTGTGGATTTTTTTTTTTAACCATCACGAGGAGATTTTGTTACTGGTTTTTGTAGGAGACATCAGAAGTGCTCCTGTGTGTGATGTTAAATATTTGTATCTCCTTACCAGATGAGGACAGCCACATGGCTGATGAGCTATACAAAAAGGTGCGTATTCTCTGCTGGGTGATGACTGGACCCAACAACCTGGAGAAGAAGGCTCGGCATGTAAAATCAACGTGGAGTCGCCACTGCAATATCGTGGTCTTCATGAGTTCTGTTGAGGACCCCGACTTTCCCACAGTGGGCTTGGGTACAAAGGAGGGTCGTGACCAGCTCTACTGGAAAACGATCCGTGCCTTCCATTATGCCTACGAGCATCATGGCCATGAGGCCGATTGGTTCCTGAAGGCAGACGACGACACCTACGTAGTCGTAGACAACCTACGGTTGGTTCTAGCTAACTACACACCGGAGGAGCCAATTTACTTTGGCCGAAGATTCAAGCCCTACACCAAACAGGGCTACATGAGTGGGGGAGCAGGCTATGTGTTGAGCAAAGAGGCTCTGCGGCGATTTGTAGAGGGTTTTAAAAACAAACTTTGCACTCACACTACCTCTGTAGAGGACCTTGCAATGGGGCAGTGCATGGAGAAAGTGGGGGTGCTGGCAGGAGACTCCAGAGACACTATTCACAGAGAGACATTTCACCCATTTGTACCTGAGCAGCACCTCACCGCCAAGTTCCCCAAGAGCTTCTGGTATTGGAGCTACTGCTACTACCCCATCTCAGAGGCAAGTCCAGTAAAGATTGAGGGATTTACTCTTTTTACTGCTTTTACTTTTGTATGAAAGATGAATTCATTGTTACATTTACTGAAAAGTATTTCCAGAATCTATTGAGTAACTCACTTTTTACCATCCATTCTTAGTGACATTTCTTTTGTGCTCATAGAAAATATGATTCTATTGAGTTCTGTGTAATGTTTCATAATTATATACTCTGTTTTTTTTTTTTTTTCTTAGGGTCCAAACTGCTGCTCGGATGTGTCTGTGTCTTTCCACTATGTAGATGCTTCTCACATGTATTTGTTGGAGTACTATACCTATCACCTGCGTGCCTTTGGCTATAAATACCGTTACCAGCCCCCAAGTCCACAGGGGTACAACATGGAGCAGCAAAGTTCCCAGAATGCAGCAGAGGGAAAAAAAGAGCCGGTCTCTCAGGAGAAAAAGCAAGAAGAGGGGGATGATCTGTCCAGGACTGACAACAAACCCGATGGATATCCTCCTCCTGCAGCTGGTGAAGACCTTCCTGCTGCGCCAGTGGGTGAATAACAGCAGGACTGTGGGGGTGTGTGACTGGAACTGATAACTGGAGAATAGGAATGTGTGATTTGACAGTTTCGCTTATTCATTCTGATCATCCTGGCTCATATTTCTACAAAACTAGAAAAAAATTGTCCACTTTTATTTTTAAATCTCCCTACATACAAGTGTTTTTCCTGAGGATTCTCCCAATGAAATACTGCAACTAGTGTGAATTGTGACTGCAAGACTGGTTTGAAGGCTAAATGGTGATGTATGACTCTTACCTTTTTGTTTTTTAGGTTTGTTTGGCGGTTTTTGCAATAGTATGTCTATTTTAAGTTTCTATTTTTAAGTTCAAAGGAAGAGCTTTCTTTAAGCTGCATTTATTTGAAAACTAACTAAAGCACGTTTTTATGCCATATCTACCTGGTATGAGAACCTGGTATTTAGGTTACATTTGATTTTGACAATGTTTTATTCCTTCCATAACCATTGGGAGCTCACCAAAACTTGTTGTACCACTCTGCACAGCATAGTAGTTCTTTGTCTGAGTTCTTTTTTACACAAACATAAGTATGTGCCTTGGAGGCCAGTGTGACCCAGTAATGCGCCTTGAGCAAATCAGACAACTGTCAGATAAGCAGAAAGAAAATGTGAAAGTGACCAAGATGCACTGCAGCTAGATTTAAATGGGAAGGGCGTGGTGTTTACCTATTTAAAGACTAGATTCAGGGACTTCCTGTCACTGGGTGGCTGAGGTATTTTTGAGCATACCCTGACTGACAAGTTTCTGTGCCAGTTTGTTGTCTCTCAAACTTTATGGAGTTTGCATTCAAAGCATCTCTCCCTTTACCAGTGTAATGTCATGTCCATTTTCTGTGCAGGAATACATGATTCTCATTTTTTTTTTCTTTCAGACTTTATCAAGTTTTGTTGGGAAAAAAAAATCAAGAGATCTAAATTTATTTTTCATAGGAAAGTATTGTTTGGATGCATTCATATTTCCTTATGGCTTGACATTAATTGATCATGATGCTTTAATAAATACATTTCTACAATCCAGACAAAAATGTTCACGAGAAGTAATTCTAGATTGAAGACAAGACAGGTCAGTATTTGTATAGTTGTTGTATTGGTGATACTGCAGTGAATCTTGGTGCTTCCCAGTCATTTTAACTGGTTTGAGTTCATTTAAAGAGCAAACATACTGCTCCCCAGCCTTTTGTTTGTTTGATATGAGTCTGTGTTTGGAGGCAAGACACGCCTTCAGCCGGATGTGGAAGTAGATGGTGTAATGAAACACTTTCCACTTCTAACCTTTCAGTGAACACGCCTGTTTACCTGCACTTCCTGAAACAGGCCCTGGACACTCTCTCTCTCTCTCTCTCTCTCTCCTCTCTCTCTCTCCCCTCTCTCTCTCTCTCTCTCTCTCTCTCTCTCTCTCTCTCACAGCTCTCTCTCTCTCTCTCTCTCTCTCTCTCTCTCTCTCTCTCTCTCTCTCTCCCCTCTCTCTGTTCCCCATTATTGTTTCCCAGTGGTCCCATTAGCTTGTGCCTTGTAAATTGAGATTGTATGAGCCATCAGCTGCACACATGACTTTGCACTGTGATGTTACCATGATGACAGTGATGCTTTCAGATGGAGAAAACTCTTATTAAATCCCTCCAATGTAATGAGTATGGCCTTTAGTCAATGACAGATTTTTTTGATTAGGCAAGATTTTTCTTCGATATAATTTTTGTTTCTGCAGTGTATAATTTTTAAACTCTAGGTGGACCAGACCTTTTATTTTTAGGTGCATTGGTATATTTATTTATTCTAAGTATTCATAACAGTTCCTTAATCTGTTTGTTACCAAACAAAAAAATTATTTTGTGGGAGATAAAGTAATTACCAAATACAGAAAATGGCCTCAGGAAACAGGCAGGATTCACTGATGAATCAATCAGAAACCCATCTTGTGATAATTGCATGCACTTTTGAGTGTTACAAGTACTGTTTTTTTTTCCCCTTCTTTTTAACCACTTACACATTTTGCTCTTTCAAGGTTAAAATATATTGGGTAATTAATGTCTAACAAAATGCCTTTTGTAAGTGTTTACACTTGGTTTCTGTACGTGAGCACAGAGCATGTCCACTTAGTTTTTTGTTTTCCAATTAAAAATTGAAAAAGCCTGTTTCAACCAAATGAGCATGTTTTTACATAATGTAGACTTTTAACTTGATTGATTTCAAGTAAGTAAACTGTCTGAGAACATTTTCAGTAGCAAAGGACGGCCGTGCAGATTCCATAAATGAGGGGCCCAAACACATCGCAACAATTCCTTGACAATCTACTCCTAACATTCAAATTTTATCAAAGGGTGTACAGTACTGTATTTATATCTGAAATATATTTATGTTGGTGTTGACATCCCAATTGAGTTGATACACTTGATACAGTGTGTAAGTAATTCTGTGTGAGTGTGTGAGCACATGATCAGTGTGCTGGATCGTTTTCAGTGAATGGTACTTTAATCACTATAAATAAATAAATACATATTTTATTGTATATTTGTTCTGTTTTTATATATTGTTTACACAATACTACACTGTTATGTCAGAACTTTTTCCAGCAACAGTAGAAAAGCACTCATGCATGGATAATATGGCTTTGGCTAATCCCACCTGTGGTTAAATAACTCATACATAGTCTTCTGGTGAAGAAATGGCAGTGTGGATGTATCGTCGCTGTGAGAGGCTGAGGGTTCCAGAGCCAGTCTTGAGGTTATAAAGGCGTGACGTCTCCATTACAGAGCTTGTTGAAATCTAGGTTGAGAGAATAATGTTAGGAAAAGATTGAGCAATAAAGATTCTTTTTTTTTATTGGACAGGATACAAGCTTCTTACCTCTGCCTGGTGTGATGTGGCGTTTGCTCCTTGTCTGTGAATACTCCTGGGCGCATGGACAGGTCATTCCTGTTCCATAAATAAACAGATTTTAACTCAACAGCACCCTCTAAGTCAGTCAATAGTCAGCCGCCAGTTCAGCCACTAATGTTAACACCCTCACAGTGCACTGCAAAGTCACTCACGTGTTCCCTGTCCCAACAGAGCGGCGAGGATATGATCCATGTGTCCTGTGTAAGGTGGACAGAGAATGTGTTACAGTGCTGTAAAGTTATACATGAGGTCACTAAAGAGAAATAGGAGATGCTGCCTTACTTTTTCTTGGCATCAAGGTATTTCTCTGACCTGAAAACAGAGCTAAATGTTAGATGAGTGTCAGTGAGAGAGACAGAGCACTATAGGATAAGGTGACTCACTGTTGGGTTGAGCAGCATTCCTCCTTCCCATTAGACTCACAAAGCTGTCATAGTCAATGTCGCCAAATCTCTTAAACTCTGCATCTCCACTCACACAGCATTCTGGCTTAGCCTGAAAAACAAATCAACAAAATGATCTGGGTTAGCCAGCTCACAGTATCTGCTCAGGGGATCAGGGCAATACTCATCTGGTGTATAACTGTCTCACCTGTGTCTGTGATTTGTAGGTTTCTTCCTTACACCAAAACCTTGCAGGAAATAAGACGAGGATGACTAAAGCAACCAGTGAAGTCTCCATCACTCTGAAATGTGAATAAAAGCACCAGATTTAAAACAAATCAAACCTGAATATTACCAGGCTAGCAAGTAGTTTCCCTACAACACTCTCATACTCTCATTCATCAAAGTTATTTCCCAAAGCTGTGTCATCTCTGGTGTTTCAGGTGGGGTGTTTCTACTCCAAAGATATATTTGTCAAAGGTGTGCAAGCATGTTTAAGTGTCAGTAAACACTGACAAAGCAAAAGCTTTCACAGTATTCTCATGCTTTGTTTTGATGTTTTTGTGAAAGAAACTGACATAAGTTTCAGTGTCACATATTTATTCTGAGTGCTGTCGAGGTGTGTGAACCACTCTGAAATGTTTTTTACAAGTCTTCACTTTAAAAAACCTTCACCTCACAGATGTCTCACACAATCTAATTATTCAGGTCACAAGTGAACTTTGAGCTCTAAAGCTAGGGGAGTGCAACTCAGACTTACAATATGCATTCCATGCTGAGTGAGACCTGATATTAACACACACTCATACACGCACACATTGCATATTCAGCCAAGCCTTCTGCTTCCTCCTTTGGGTGAACAAAAACAAAATAAAACAAAACAAACAAACAAACAAAAAAAATATATAGTAGTTAGTAAGTAGTTAATTTGCTCCTCTTACCAAACATGTCTGAGAAAAAAACACATCAGCTATTCTGATCTCTGTAGTGAATAAAACTAAATTCATGTTAAGCGTTTAAAGTTTCCCTTTGCTGCCATTACATCTATAACTGACGATGTACACTAAGTGCAGTCAGTTTTTACAGATTACTGTCATCCATTCAATCAGCATTACAGTCTGCAACAATTACAGCCCCTTCTACAACAAATGTTTCTGCCTTTTTTTCAGGTAATTACTGACAAGCAAATTCAAGACTTAACATGTTTTTAAATCTTGGTTGCAGTCAGCTGTCCAACAGTCACACTTTATATGTCTTTGACTTTCACTCAGTTTGACAATATAGACTAATAACCTTATTTATGTGACCCTTTCACGTGTCTGTAAATTAAAGTGACACTTCATAGCTCTGGCTTAATAAAAACTGCATATTTCTCTGTGAATGAGAAAATCAGATTTATAAGTCCCAAATGGTTTTTTTCAGTTGAATTAGACTCAAGACAGTTTGGTGGCATATCAACTGTGAATAATGAATGAACTCATAGTGACATAGAGAATAATTATTTGCAGGAAATATCTGCGTAAATTTAAGCAAATGCAGGAAATTATAAGCAAAATATAGTGGACCCATAAAATAAAATTTAAAAAAAAACACCAAAACAATAAATGGTAATAAAATTGCCCAACATAAACTGCAAAATTCTGACTGGCATGATCACAGGCACTTAACTTTAGAAAGCAGTAGGATATATAACAAAGACAGTTGTTATTCCTTGATAATGATTTTTCCTTTTCCTAAATCAAGGTTCAGTACTTAGAACAAACAGTCGCTTAATTCATTTACATTCATTAATGAGGCAAGTCATATATGAGATTATTCTATTAGAAAATAAACTGGTTCACTATCTTTTTGTCTCTAAAGCCATGATAATCTATTGCAAATAATTGAAAACAAGCTGAAAATCTTACCTGGTAGTAGTTTAATCTTGATCTGATCCAATAGTATAAACCAGGGATCTGTTCGTCAGTTTAGTGGGTATTAGAGGAGCTGTGTGTCAACCCAAAATATGTCTTTCCGCTCAGCAGCCTCTCTACCGCAATTATTATAGTCCTTGAGCTCATTTGTAATCCAATTACAGCTCCACCCGCCACCCAAATCCCCATCCCACTCTTCTCTCTCATGCACACACACAAATACACACACAGTTTGGTGTATTTTTCTCATTAGCTTAGTGGAATAACTAAATGTGTCAACATGAGATTTTTGGCTGCAACTAATTTAGCATGTAAGGTTAGCATGGGAAAATGAAAAAAAAATCAGGCAATCTTTGCACCTGCGATTATTTCATGAAGTAAAACTTTCAAACTTCCAATTATTACTGCAAACAATTTGAAAAACAAACTTGTGTGTGGGATTGAAACTATAATGTGTCTGTGTGAGTGGACTGGACTTGGAAACAGCAAACGCCCTGCAGGCGGATATTGCTGTTCTGTCTACATTGTCTTACAGACTGGTGTGTAAGAGCACAGAGCCAAATAACTCCCACACTCTCTGAATCAATGACCACTCAAATGACAAGCGGAAGCCTTCTAGCTGACCCTGTCCTTCCACAGACAAAAAGTCAAAAGTTGGATTACACCCACCTGGAATTTTAAAGGGCATTTGAACAGCGATAGCGCCTACATACAGTACCAACCCATGCTGTGTGATAGCATTTAACACACCCAACGTGGTGTGTGTATATAAATATATGCACACATATCCACCTTCTATCTATTTTTTCTTCTTCATCATGTAAATCCTCAGTAGCATGTGTCAGTAAAAAGCTGCTGAGGTGAATCTAACTTCTCGCATGCACACATATAATATATGTGTAATGAGACACTTAATTTCAGATTGCCTGATTGTCTTGAAGCTGTAACTTTAATTAGGAGACTACATGTCTGCTGTGGCTCGATTGTTGTTTCAGAGCAGCCTGGAAAACCTGACTTTGCTGACAAATAACCTTGTATGGCATTGTACTTGCATTGTGTTAGTCAGCCGCACAGTTGATTGTCACACAGCTTGAAACTTTTCATGCTTTGTTACGTTTAAACCAGCCAGCTGGTATAGTATTAAAGGGACATTTTCGCATTCTGGGAAATATGCTATTAACTTTTGAGTTTGAAACCACTGTCATGTCTGTCTGTTAAATATGAGGCTACAGCCAGCAGCAGCTTTGCTTAGCTAAGCAAAAAGACCAAAGACAGAAGGAGACAACTAACCCGGCACTCTCCAAAGGTCGCAAAACATGTCTAACAGTGCCTGAGTAATTAATATAATATCTTAATTTGAACCCATGCAAAGTGTAAAAACAACAATTTGTTGTTTTATATGACTACTAGCCACAGTAATTTACTGAGGACTCTGGTTGCCTGGAAACATAACATAAACATACATAAACATACATACATAAACCTTTGTAAAAACCAAAACAAAACAATACAGCTTGATGTGTTTATACTTTGTGGAAAAAAGGTCCTAAAGGTGAAATACTTTTATCCTGGTTTCATAATGTGCCTGTTCTGAAAGCAATCAAACAAATGCAGTTTGCTCATTTGTAAGGTTTTTACCTCCATCACTTGAGTGTGCTCGAATGAAAAGCATGACATTTCTGAGCATTTGTCCATTTTGCATGAATATATACATATATCTTTACAAGATAACTGCTGAAAACAAATCAACACGTCATGCAAGTTCCTTAAACAGATGCCCATTGGTTAATCACAGTAAAAGTCATGAATTAAATGGTCGTGTGTGTGCTGACGGTTCATAAACCCAGGAGACTGAATCAATCACACTAAATTAACACCTTTAAAGGTCTTTGGATCATTGGGTTTCTCACATGGCATGCATGATATCTCATCATCATATCTCACTTGGCGTATGTGTCCATGTTCATGAGAGACATTTCCTGTTGTCACTGGGGTGACAAGCAGGGGTTTAGATTTTTAATCTTATTAAACTAAACACCTGAAGCAGTCTGTGTGTTTTGGGGGTGGGTTTTTTTAGGAAAACAATTACAGTTAGGAATAATAGTAATTTGTGAGATAAAAAGCAGCAGAAGTAATGGAAACCTTCAAACAAGTAATCAAATAATATGCGGCAGGTCAACATTTCAAGTGCCTTGGCAAACAGTATGATGAGTATGGACTGTAGGATTAAAGTTATCAAAAAACTGCAATTAAAAACTTGACATTGTAACTTCAATACATGACTAAATCCAGGTTGGACATTCAGCTTCTGTAATCCGTACTGAGGTATCTTGAGGAACTCTTGTGATCACTTTTTTCATTGGTTTAGCAGTCATGATAGCAGATGGCAGCAATTTCTCTATTTCATTCTCGTAAATAAAGCACAAGTTTAAACTGTAACTATTACACATCTATCTTTTGTACATTTATCATATAATTATTCTTGAGGACACCTGACTTTACTCCAATATTTGTTTTATGTGCAAGTTAAAACACAGTACAAAAACTCACTTATTTACTTATACAGGACATCCTTTAAAGCAAAAAGAAAAACCTATGTTTCTATTTACTTT
The DNA here is from genome assembly GCA_008933995.1 of Datnioides undecimradiatus. Lineage (NCBI taxonomy): Eukaryota > Metazoa > Chordata > Actinopteri > Lobotiformes > Datnioididae > Datnioides > Datnioides undecimradiatus. The sequence goes on from WARS01000013.1 coordinate 10,432,765, forward strand.
CTCTTCCTAACTAATGCTCCACTGTATAATGCCTTTATATTTAAACTTTTATTTAAGTTTCATGTCTTATTCTTTCTCAAAACACCGTGTACCCTGTCTGACCATCAAAACAGGAACTCCGAGTAACTTCAGTATTTTAGCAAAGCTGTTAATGTGAAGCTCAGCTGTTACTGGATTAAAATCTGACACCAAAAAGGCTGACAGGTGGATACGGTGATATGCACGACAAACTCAAACACGATAATTGCACTGGGATTACAAGTTTGAGCATTAATCATGGTGACTCACATCAAATGAGCTAATACTCGCAAGAGACAAACCCCGATGGTTAATCAAACCACATCTGTGTGTACGACAGTCAGCTTGCATCAGCACGTTCTGATGATTTTTGATTGGCCTCTGGAGGTTTATTCATATCCATCAACTAGTGTCAGTTCTACCCAGTTCCCCACAGAAATGACTGTCCCCATTTACCCATCATACGTTATGATTCACGCGGAAAAACGTCACATTTTTCAGATTGTTCACTTGATAAAACCCAGTGGACTGTTTCTATATCAAGACTTGATGAGTGAAACGGGCAGGTGCACAGAGCATGGTGGGGTCTATGTAACTCCACAGAAAGTCATGTATGTCAATTTTGCCTCAAACTTATGATTGTGATGATATAGAGGTTATTCCAAGAGTAGCTGAGGCCTCCTGACACGGCCACATGACTCCCATCACTTTAGCAGTTTCTGAGGGGAACTGCAGATGTTAATTCCCATTATACTTTCACATTAAAAACAATCATTCAAACCACTGTTTTGATAAAAAAATATCACAACAAGATGCGTGGATTAATAAAATAAACTGTTTATTTATCCCTGACGGTCTATGTATGAGGGGTTCAAGTCTCATCCTCCTCTTTCTTCATAGAGTAGGAAACAGTAAGATTAATCATCATCATGATCATTATCCTCACAAAGGGAGATTGAATAAGAGCCAATTAGATTAAGCTCCACATTTTATTTCTTGCCTACATGTGAGGAACTTTCCATGTTTCCATGTCATATCATGATCAAAGGATTGTGATGATGTCAGCACTTTCTGCACCATATCCTCAGAACTGATCAATCAATCTCCTGCTTCTGTTGTTTGATCTGTGATGGAGTTTAAATTAGAAATAGCCCTATACTGCAGGATTTCTTAGCACTGGGAGGGATGATGGGTTTGTCCTCTGTGGTAACACATCACCCCCTAGTGCCATGAAATCAGAGTACTCTAAGTTTGTTTGTGTGTGTACATGTGTGTTCATATAAAAGACCAAAAGACAAAATAGAGAGGAAATGAGAGGAAGGGACATATAGTACAAGTGATAAAGGGAAGACAAAAATTATCAGTTCAGTTCCTGCATTAAAGACACAGTCCGCATTTTCCATAGTGATTCACATTACCAGATCAGGTCTACATCTAAATGTTAGCAGACACTTATATCCATCATCAAAGTGAGTCATATTTGATTATTACTGTTAATGATGTTCCACTAAACTGTTTCCAGTGTTCAAAATCCTACTTCTTGAGCTAAATAACCTGTTAAAAACCAAATGGATGATTTAAAAAATGCCTGGTCACAAACCTGAAAACAGGGTTGGTTTTCCTAGCTCATGAAAAGTTGCATTTTTTTGAAGACCAGTGGTTTCACAGGATAGTGACAGTGTGCTCTGAGGCATAGTTGGGCTATTCTGAGTGCTCTGACTGCTAAGAAATTGACTTTTACCATCAGCTTGTACAGAGTGAGTGAATGGGGACCTCGGAGAATAAAAGAAGTGCATGTATAATTGAAATAGGTCCATGAAAGGGATGTTCATATGTCAAATTGTATTCTTGTGAATGATTTCAGCTGTTACCTCAGATAGCCCCCTGTTTTCCTCACTTGTCATGGCTGTATAAGAGATAACTTTGCTCACGGCATGAGCGAAGATTCTTTCAAGTATCTGGGTCAAAAACAAAACCTACCGACTGAGAGAGAGAGAGCGAGAGAGAAAGAGGGAGTGGGGGTGGTGTGAGGGTGAGAGGATAGCAGGGTAGACAAACAACACCGCTTCAGAACACATGGACTTTTCCCCACGTGAATCAATATTCAAGCCCTGATCTCCCCGTTGAGCAATGAGGCCAAAGAGAAGAGGGAGCTCAAAGACAGATGAGACAGAGGGAGGGCTGTGGGATGTCATGTGTAAAGGAGATTCTCATTGGAGGCAAAGAGAAAGAAGATTGCTATGCATGTTTGGAGGGGAAAAAAAGGGGAAAAAAGGAAAACAAAAAAAGCATCCTACATGCTGAAGCTATCTTGGTCGCACGGCCACACTCTGGACTCCAGATCTGATTATTGTTAAGGTAGGTGCTGGACAAATAGCTGTCACAGGATCAGGAGATGCAATGAAATTATAAAGCTGTGGGTGGAACAACATTTCTATTTTTAGTTGTTATCAGTACAGGGAAAATAGAACATTAATGTTTCAGCTTAGCATGGAGGCTCCATAATGGGATGAATAACTCTCTCTCGTGTTGCTAAAAACAATGTTAGCATGTTTTTGTTTGTACAGACTGTGCCAATGTTGTTACATGACAATATTTCAATGCTTCTCTCCTCTAATGTGAGAATCTTGTAATAGTTTTTCACTCATCACTCAAGTGTTGGTGGGACAAACCTTTGGCTCTTGCTGAAGATCTTAAAATATCTACAAATTTACTTTAATTGTCTTTTATTTTACTCTGCAGGCTGACCAGGTTAAAATACTTAAATCATAGAATAGGTTTAAATGATCAATTGTGACACTATAGATATTGCAAAAAAAAGGAAAGAATTTATGATATATAAGAATTTATATTTTCCTTGCAGAGAAACTGACACAGCCACAAAATTGTCTCGAAGACAGTATGGATACAAGCTAATTAGGTGTCAGAGTAAGGGATAAATGGATGTTAATTACTGAAGTTGCATTAGGCAAATAAAAACTCCTTTTTTCAAATTGTTTATTCAGTTTGTACAATGAGAACTCATTTGTTGTGTTTGTTGGCCTGCTTTTCTATACACTCCTGTGTTTAATGTAGTGGCTCTGGAAAAAAGCTGTAACAAGAGGAATGATGTCCTCCAAGTTGAAGTGGCTGATTGTGATCCAGCTCCTGCTGAATGAACAGGCTCTGTGCCGGGCCCCACCTCCTCTGGCACTGAGAAACACTCTGCTTCCAGGAACTGCTTTCCATGGAGAGTTAAAGGAGACACCTATACAGGATCATGAGTCTTTTCTGGGATCACAGTTCCAACTTGGTCTCCCATATACAGAAAAACCTGGTCGTGTATCAGCAGCCGCACAAAAAGAGGAGAGAGTCAAATCTGCCAAACGTATAATAACCAACCTCATGGCAAAGCTTCAGGGTCACATTCAAGATCATCTCCACATTCAGGGGAATGTCAGCTGTGAGGAACTGCTGTCTGCCAGCACAGTGGATGACCCATCATCCACTATATTCCCGCAGGAGCTGCTGGGTCTCTCTTTAGTGCCTGTAATGGTGGTGGCAGGCTGCCCACATGAGGCGCAGACTCTGGTGCTTCGGCTGTACGACCTGCTGGGAGTGGCAGATACAGAGGAGTTCCTGATGGAGGTAGAGGATCTGATAGAGAGGAGGATGAGCAAGTCTGCAGCTACCCCTGCACCTGCATCAGCAGCATCGTCTTCAGTGAGGGACCAAGCAGGGCGCAAAATAGAAGCTGTGATGTTTAACATCCAACAGCTGTCCACAGTTGCAGAAGGTACCTATAAGCAGGAGGGGCATTGTGATGGCTGGACCAGGGTGAATGGCACCACACTGGTAGGAACGGCTGTGAAAGGAGCCACAGGTGAACTACAGGAGGCTATGAGCACCTGTGAGAGACTAGGAGTCCTGTGTGCTGGTGTGACCAGCAGTGGACCACTCAAACCTGAACAGTACCAGGCAGTGTTTAAGAGTGGTAGTCGCATCCTGCCATCTGAATCCATACAGTACGAATGCTGGATCCATCAGTGCAGCGCAGAGGAGGATATTTCAATCCCTGCTGCTTCAGGTCGTCGGATGAAGCGAAGCTCCCAGAGGAGCTGCATCAACAAAAGTGAAGAGCGTGTGTACAGTGTAGTAGAGTGGATCCCTGCAGTCAGCACCCTCTACAACCTCGGCACAGCTGTGTACTACGCCTCAGTCAACTGCTCCGAAACAGCCAAGGAGAGAGCCATCCTCAGTGCTGTTGACCTTGGCACAGATGCTCTAATGGTCGCCACAGGAGGGACTGCCGGGGTGGCAGGCTATGCGCTGGGTGCAGGGGTGAAGACGGGGGTGAAAGCTGGTGTCAGGTACTTGCTCAACTCCATGAAGCAGGAGGATGACGTACTGGTGAACCAGTTTAGCTGGGAGGAGGGTGTCATCACCATTCAGTAGACTGAGGGATTGATAGATGAGCCTGTGAAGCTTTAGCAATAAATGATTAGTTTATACATTTTTTAAAAAAAAAAACAATGACAAGATGTTGATGCTTGCTAACTGACATGGTTAAAGAGTAACACATTTGTTTAAATCTAGATAATTTTGAGAAGATTACACACAATTGTAATAGTCAATTATATTTCTTTGGCTTGTGTTTGTGTGCCTGTGGATGCAAACTAAATTTGACAGAACAAATTCTTCATTGAAGATTAAGTAAATTTGATTCTTTATTCTTTGAGAAGCACCATTTAGCATGAAATGTAATGGAAATTACACATTCATTGTAAACAATCTCAATAGATATGTAGGTTACAAGGTAAGCTTTAAATGCTTTTTGAGAACTAGATCTTTTTGTGTATAATGAATAAAATAGTTACAATAGATCACCATATTAAACAGCAGCTTTTGAAGAACTGGTCTCAGGAAATTAAACCTTCAATCCCTCAAGACTTTGTTTTTGCCTCCAAACAGTGTTTTTTTTCTCTGTTCACTGTCCTTCATATTGTTTTCTTCACTCACATCAAAACATTTTGTCATGCCAGAGTGACACTGTAAATGCAGGGATAGTAAATGGAGAACTTTAAATGTTTTTTCTTTAAATGTCAATAAATTGTATATTAAATCTGCAGTCATGCAGTGAGTCAGTGTGGTGTTGAGCACACATTCATACTGATTATCTTGCAATATGAGACCGTTTTATGGTAAGCGGGGATTGAAAGATACACTCACTGGAATAAAATCATTTTTACTGTGCATGTTCACATTAAACTATACTGTCAACACATAGGATAAGTCGTGGTTTGCATTTTGTCCCTCATTTATAGGCATAAAGTTATAAAGGATATGACATTATACAGTTACTCAGGGGTCATTTTTGTGTTATTTTGTGTCTAGCTGTGTATAAATTCAAATTTAAGTCTACTTATTTGACTCATTTGTGTTTTAGACTCATTGTGTTTTAAACAGTTTTTACTATACCAGTTAGTTTGAGGCTAACAGGTAACTGACCTTTAAAAACACATCAAAGATCTGACATTTACAAGCAGATTTTTTAAAGACATAATTGACTGTACAAAGGTAAAATAGCAGATAAAAAGATGAGTGTAAATAAAAGAAAGTCTCCTTACCCCTGCTCTGGTCCTCAAACTCCAAGCAGAGCGTTGAGCTCCTTATGATGCACAGCAACAGTTCACTAGATCAGTATGGAGCACATCCATGCACAATAAGAGCTGTAGAAGTCACTCCTATGTAACTACAAACATTTGCTGTGTTACAACAGGAAAATGTTTGAAGTGTGGTACTTGTGGGTTAGACACCTTACTCTTATACAATTACTGAATAGGCATTTTATTTAATCTGACACAACAATAGGAAAAACATATGTAAATATTACATTTAATGACTTCGACTCAAATCATACCAGGACACATGAATATAACTAAACTATTGTCAGTGTTATTAGTGATTTGACTACTGTGACAGTCTCAGTGTCTGCTGTGAAAGGGTTTATTTGCATACCTATTTAAACCCAGTGAGCTGAGCAGGCTCTGTTAAATTGTCCTCTTTGGTTATCCTCCCACTGTAAAAAGACATGCAAGTTAAGTGGACTCTATCTCGCTCTCTCAGTGTGTGTGTGTGTGTGTCACAACTACTTGGACAAGACTCAAGACAATGACCAGGATAATCTCCTATTGATGAATGGTTTTAATTATTTTCATCAAAATGAGACATGTTAATTCTCAGCCCAGTTTATTAATAACTGATGTATTTTCTGATACAGAGCTTTGTCCTGTGAACTTTGCTCTTTGTACACGTTAACCAAACAGATACACCTGTACTTCTCAGTCTGTATTCCAAGTCCAAGGTTTTGAAACTAAATTGGCTGGCTTGATGGATCACCATTTGGAAACTAGGTATTAAATATTCAGAACAACATGCCCTGATAGATCTCTAAATGTTGTGTAAAGAGACAAGGAGCAAACTGGGTTTGGTTTAATCAGATAAGCCCCATAGAACACACAGCCTACTTCCTAGTAATGAGAGAAAGGATTTGATTTAATTAGAGGAAATACACTAGTTTAAGTTCAATTTAATAATGTTAGATAACATATCTATTCGTTTAGAAGGAGAATAATCTTAGTTTGGGGCCTCTTTGTCATTTTTTCCCCCTTAATCCAAAAAAGTAACAATATTTATTTTTGGTGTTACGAAAGGCAGGTCAGGTGGTGAGCAGTGGTGCAGATAACCAAATGCAGTCCAGCTGTGTCACTGACACTGTGCTCTAAGTGAGCTCAGGCCAGATCAGAATAATGTCCTGCAGGAAAACCACACAGTTATATAATTCAGATTCAGACATTGATCCCAGTGGGCAGTTCATTGTAGCTTCCCAATCTATACATTCCTCTCATGAAACACCAATCAACAAATAATTAAAATGTCTGAGGATATATATCAAGATGTGGGACTAATTACAATATTAAAAAAAAACAATAAATAGATCAGTAAAAACAAAAAAACAGCAATCAGCAGTAGCAATTGTGGCTGGTGCAGGGGCATATTGTAACATTGGCCCATATGGTCTGGTTGGCTTTTCTTTGCTTTCATAGCTACCTGTTTCTGCCAAAGGGAGCCCAGGTCCCTCTTCTGAACACCAATAATTTTGGAGCACACCTTTACTATGCCGTTTAGGCTGTTCTTGTCCTTTATAGACGATCCATTAACCCAGCAGATGAAAGCTACTGAAATGAATTGAATTTGCCATAAATGATTAAAGGCAATGTGAATGAAAAAAAATATTTGAATGGATGTCATGGGTTGTCCAGACATTTTGATTGGATGTTAAATTGTGGATCTCAGAATTCCAACAAATTGTCTTTTCAACCCCATAACGAAGAGTCACTTTTACATTAATCAAAAGCAAAACTAATTTCTGTAATGGTGCATCAAATATGACATCTACTGGTGAGAGTGGGAACTCATAAGATTAATTAAATAAATGCTACTGTTACTATACAGTATTATCCTCAAAGGGCCATTTGTTCCAGCTGTTCGGAAAAACTAACATTAACAGGGTTACGTTTTTAAACGGTAACCCGTTTTGAAACGGTGTACACTACTAAGCTAAGAGCAGAGGTAACAAATAGCACACTGTTGTGTTTGGTACATCCACTTTATGTGAGTATTAGTAATTTCTAATTGTCCTAAATTACTATCTAATATAATCTTATCTAATCTGATCTAATCTAATCACCATTTATATTCTATTATATATGCTATTATATACATTAGTATTTGGCCTTGTTAATAAATTATGAAATAGTTGTAGTGTTTGTTATTTTGACTAGATTTTCATAGACATATAACACATGTGTCGTGTTATTTACTAACTTGAAAGTTAAATGTGTCACATGATTCACCGTGGCTTCGCCACTTTCGCGACGTAATTTCTCGGGAAATCCGCAGACCGAGCCAGTAAGTTTCTATTTTGTTCACCACGCCCCTTACTACAGATTGACGTGTAAATGCACCAACAGCGCGTGCTACTTTAGTCCCGATTTGACCAATAAGCTGTGGGCTCTGAGCTCACGCGGAAACTGTGCTGCTTGACGCGAACATTTCGGCTCTGAACTGTCTTTGACGGCTGTTGTGTCAGAGCCAAAATGGTGTCCATTGAGAGCTTGTGATGAACTACATGGGAGGGATGAATAGTGTGATGAACCATATACCGAGATAACAGAGAGCACGGAAATAACATTTACACGCCTGCATTCTTTTCGAGGGCATTTTATTTTACTAACAGCAGCAACAGCTGGCCAACAACGCTCGAAACAAGCGCTAGCTATGCGCCTGTTTTAAACGGCCCCTTAGCGAAGATTACAAAAGCATTTGACTTGGACTGACGGCATAAATTAAGGTGAGTATATGTGTTATTACTGATGGGTCGTGCCTTGTCTGCAATGTTGATCGCCGTCTCTGCAAGAGCTGGCGAACTCCTATACTGATAAAATACTGTGTTAGCTTGTCATAGACAACAAATTCCCTGACATACAATGAGTATGAAGTTAGCGCTGATCGTCTTTATGAGTCTTCAGTTGACCCCCTCAACTGTTGATTACAGAGTTGTATGAACCTGTTAACATTTAATGGCGCAATAAATGTGTTTGGCTGTTTTTGTTTCCTTGACCTACAGTAGGATGGCTCAGTGGGACAGACTGAGGCAGCTGCCTGCTGTGTACGGACAGCAGTTACATGAGCTTTATGATAGGGATGCTTTTCCTATGGATGTTCGGCACTACCTGGCAGTCTGGATAGAGAAGCAAGAATGGTAAGACAGCACTGTCTTCTTGTGCTCTTTACGTCATTCAACACATTACATGCCATTCAAGGAAAACAAAAACTGCTTGAATCTTGTTTTCTCCAGGCAGCGAGCAGCACGGGACCATGATTTGGCAATGGTGCTGTTTCAGGTCCTGCTGGAGAATCTGGATATCCAACACAGCCGCTTTGTCCAGGAAGAGTCATTCTTACTGCAGCACAACATCAGGCGCTACAAACAGAACTTTCAGGTTTGGGTGGATTGGATTGTGAAAAACAATTTAATTAGTTGACATCTCGTTGTTAAAAAAATACTGTCTGTATGAAGACAATGGTTCTGATCAGTTCCTTGTAAGTACATATGTTGCTTGAGTCAAGAAAAGATTTTGAGCTTCCTCTACCTTGCCTAGGGGTAATGAAGGTAAGACTGGGTTGGAAGTGTCTTAAAGACAATTTGTTATCAGCTTGATTTTGCTCCCATTACCTTGTCTGTGCTTATAATTTTAATATAGTTAATCTCTGACATCTATTTGAACTCCCTCTTCCCTGACAGAGGTACCTGGATGACCCGTGTGCACTGGCAAGTACAATCCTGTGGTTTTTGGAAAAAGAGAAGGAAATCCTGCAAAGTGCTGACCTGGCCAAACAGGTTAGTGCAACATTTTATAATGTGTTTATACAACATGTACACTAGATGGAACGCATCCCAACAAAAACAGCATGACAATGAAAACAGTTACACAGCTAACATACTTTTTGCATTCAAGTTATTCAGTGTGCCTTTCCTTTACAGTAGATTTTCCACCAACCACTGATTTTTTTCTTTTGTCCAGTAAGATATGTAATGTTTTTATTTAATCTCTCTCCATGCCCTCCCTTTTCTTTTGCTTCGTCTCAGGTCCAGTTTCTTTGTGTAGAGCAAGAAGCCATGGAGACAAGCAGCCAGCAGGACCTTGAACGTAAAATGGTTGGCCTCAGGAATGAAGTACAGGTGCAGATTTTTTTTTTGCTTTATACTGTTATGTTGCGCTGTGTTGATGACAGATATTAAAATTCATCTCTATTTTTTTCCTTTACACTTATGGAATATAGTGCATGGAACATACAATGTTATGTCTAGAGGAGCAGCAAGATGAGTTTGACTTTAAATACCAAACCCACAAGATGGAAGGTAAGCAAATTAAAAGCTGTGGTCATATTTGCATGCTCTGATAATGTCCTCAATGGTGAGTAATAGAGTGGCATGAATAACAGCTGCATGTTTTCATTTGTCTTGGTCTGTCTTATATGGAAATCATGGTACTCTATGGAAACTGTTATGCAGCTGTGGTAGATGAGGCTGCGAAGAAAGAACAAATGCAAGTTTTTCAGTTCCTCCTCAACAGACTGAATGACTGTAGAAAGGTATACCATTTATATCAGCACATGACTTCACTTCTTTATTTAAAAAATTCCCTTATTTTTAAGGGTTTTTTAAATGTCTGTCTCATACAAACATCTTCTTAGAGTACGCTGTCAGACCTAAGTAAACTCCTGGACAAAATTGAGGACCTGATCGACACATTGGTGAAGAAGGAGCTGGTGGAGTGGCAGAGGAGGCAGCAGAAAGCCTGCATTGGTGCTTCAGACAATGTTTGTCTGGATCAACTAGAAAACTGGTAAGTTATTTCTGCCCTGCTCCGTCTCAGTTTTTTTTAGACCAAATAGATCAAATTAACTGCTAAGTTAAAAAAAAAAGCAGTTGTCATTTTTTTACTTTAATAAAACCTTAAACTAGAAAAGCTGAATTTTGAAACTTTCCAAATTCCACCTCTGCTGTCACCATGACCATGGGCTTCATTCATTGATGTTTTTGTTGGGTTTTTGTTTCCATTTTCTAAAAGTATCATCACCATTCATCACTTTTGCTCCTGTTCTCCTGTTTTGTAGGTTCACCTGTGTGGCAGTGTGCCTGTTCCAGGTGCGGGAGTTTCTAAGTAAACTGGAAGAGTTGGTTGGAAAAGTGTCCTATGCCAAAGACCCTGTGAAGGCCAAAAAACCTGTACTGCAGAAGAGAGCAGATACTCTTTTAAAAGTCTTACTCAAGAGGTCTCTCTTTTAGAAAACATTTGCTTACTCTTGCTCTGTTTTGTTTAATGGTGAAATTTCCTGACAGCATTGTTTTACTCTTTCAGTTCCTTTGTTGTTGAGACTCAGCCATCAATGCCTCAAGGGAAAGGACCCCTGGTTCTCCGCACAAATGTCCAGTTCTCTGTCAAGACCAGGTCAGTGAACCACTCCAGGCAGTTCCTATAAAACTTTTTATTTAGATTTGGATTGTTTTATTTTGGATTTTTTTTTTCATTTATTGTCATGTGGCAGAAGCAGTTCTTGTTATTAAATATGCAGTCATTATAATAGCATGATAATTACAATAGATGGAACCACCTACAAGAAGCAACTAAGACATTTGGAGAGCTCAACCTTAAGCTGTACAAACAGACCAACTCAGCGGTGTAGTGGAGGTAAACCCACGTGAACTAAGATTGCTTGGGCTGAGGTGGATTGTAGTTCACTACATAAACTTTACAGCAGTTCTGAAAAAATGTGGGCACACTAAACAGAACAATAATAATTAAACGATTTTATGAAAAGCTGTCTGATATCCTTTTGCAAAATGTGACTTTGGTCTATTAAACTTATTTTTTTGGATTCTGTAAGATTTAGAGAGCCCCCATCTTCCTGATTTTAGTTTTACATTTTACTGTTTAGTATCTTAATATTGTCAAAGTTCTTATACCTGACTTCATATTTTCAGACTTCTTGTTAAGTTTCCTGAATTGAACCACTCAATGAAAGTGAATGTATCCATGGACAGGTAAGATAAGTTTGAGCTACTTTCATTACACACAGAGCAAATGTGCAATCTTTAGTTCCTGACATCAAACAATGCAGGATGATGTTTTGTCATTAGTTGCATTCACTCGTCTGTTTTTCTCCCCCTTTGAACTCAGGGAGGCTCCTCAGATCAAAGGGTGAGCTTTTTGTTACACATTTTCAGCTTTCATATCAAGTGGTATTTTCAGTAGAATTGTTCTGACTGATTTTTCACATTTGATGTATATTTGTGGTTTCTCTAAACCTCTAGATATCGCCGTTTTAACGTTCTTGGGACCAAAACCAAGGCCTTGAACATGGCAGAGAGCCAGAGTGGAGGTATGGTGGCTGACTTCAGACATCTGGTGAGTGTTAATGACTTGAGAAGAACAAAAATCTTAACTGAAAATTGAGGAAACTGTAAAGCCTCATATACAGTTTCAAGAGGATAAATCCTGTCACTATTCTGAACTGTTAATCTTGTCGTATATACATAATGTTATTTCCAGCAGATAACCTAAGGTGATTATTAATTAAAATTCACTTTTTAATCTCATGGAGTAAGTTTGTTGCTTAATTAATTTTGTGTACCATTAACTGTCTGTAGACCTTAAAAGAGCAGAAGTCTGGGGGTAGTGGCAAAGGAATCAGTGACGTGAGTTGACTTTGGCGGTTTAATTCAGCAATTCATAATTGAAGCAGACATGCACAACCAAACAATATGTACGTATGTTTGTTTTGGTGTTGCCAGATTTCTCTCAGTGTCACAGAGGAGCTGCACATCATCTACTTTGACACTGAATTTGTGCTGAAAGGCGTGTCAGTTGAGTTGCAGGTGCAGTTTCTTTTGTTTCAAAATCACTAACATACATGTGTTCTGTTTAAAAATAATAATAGCATTTTTTACCATTTAATTATGGCAATAAGGCCTATATAAAAGTTGTTTTTCCCTGGCACCTGACGTAGGCCTCCTCCCTCCCGGTGATCATCATTTCCAACTCCAGTCAGCAGCAGAGTGCCTGGGCGTCTGTACTCTGGTTTAACATGATCAGTCAGGACCCCAAGGTGAGAGTTCCATTTGACAAACACATGCTCTATATAATTTTGCAGTTGAGTTCCTCAGTGAGAAAGCAGTGGAAATTAACTCTGTATTTATGTGTTAATGTGTATCTCTTTCTCCAGGACGTCATGTTCTTTGCCAACTGTCCTGCAGCCACTTGGCCACAGTTTGGAGAGATGTTGAGCTGGCAGTTCCTCTCTGCCACTAAACGTGGTCTGAATGATGACCAACTGGGGATGATCACACAAAAACTCTTTGGTAAAACCTGTTGTATGATCTTGTTTTTGTCATTGCTAATTTTTATGTTCCTTTTGTCTTTATATTAAGACATTTTTCTGTGAATCCATCATAAAATCAGGAAGCACTTTGGTCTGATTTTCTCACAACTGACTTCTTAAGACTGATTGGCTTTACATTTAAACAAAGACATGAACAAAGGCACATTAGTTTCAAGCTTAAAAGCTAAAAAGTGTGATTACTCTGTAACGTCTCACAAGTTCATCAGATTTACAGCTGTTTCTTGTTTACCACGGAACAGTTTCTTAATGGTATCGGATTAGAATTAGACACCTGACCTGCATGACCTGTGTCCACTTCATATCAATTTGATCAGATCATGATATAATATGATCCATCATCCTTCATGGCTTCCATCATGTTATATGTCACTGGGCGAGTTGCACAATGCATTTTTTATTTTCTGTCCCACCAGGAAAGAGGCAGAACTATGACACCTGCAATGTAGCTTGGTCAAAATTTAGCAAGGTAAGAATCACTGATTTAGAAACCATTTTTCAGCGCGGCTTGAAGGCTTAACTACCCTAATAGCTTGACTTGAAATATTTCAATCATGGAGTTGGCAGTTTTGGTTATAGATGGAATATCTGAACAACTCTGGGATGGACTGCCATTACTTTTGGTACAGACATTCCTTTTCCCTCCAGAGATTAATTGTTCTTACTATATGATCCACTAAGTTTGTTTGACTGTGGTCATCAGCAGGTCAATGTGTCAGTTTGTTCATTGTTCATGAGCGTGCTAACAGATTTAGTATGACATGTCAGCTGGCAATGTTGTCCATAGTAAAAAAGTCTATTTTTACATTTGATTCACTGTGACAGTTTAGGAAACGGCACCTCAACTTTTATCCATCTTATAGTTTGATTTTTTTGTACAATGAGCATTACTGCCTCACACAGCTGTGTGGCATGGGTGTAGATTCTTACTCTTGTTTGTATATTGTTTATAAATATACCCAGTAGGTGTGTATTGATGGATTTTTCACTTATTTTTCTCACAGGAAAATACTCCTGACACATTCTGGGTGTGGTTTGATGGCATCTTGGTCATGGTAAAAACATACCTTGAAGACCTGTGGAGGGACGGGTAGGTTTAGTCAGCATAGTGTAATCCTGGTACAATGCAGGGCAGTCCAACACATGACTTTAAATTCTGGGGAATGGCAGAAGTTACATGTTTTTGTTTAAATCTTCTTTTCTGCACTGTAGCCACATCATGGGTTTTGTGAGCAAAGGAAAAGAGAAGTCCCTCCTGAAGAAAAAACAGAGAGGCACATTCCTGGTGCGCTTCAGTGAAAGTATCATTGGAGGAGTCACCTTCTCTTGGGTTGAAACCACCATAACCGGTGAGATATTTTCTAAATTGTTCAATAAGGGGTGAGTGATATGGCCAAAATATTTGATTATGGTCTAGTTTTATTCCATTGTAATGGCATGTAAAATGTTACAGCAGTTGTTCTCAAAACCCTGTGTAACCCTGTGTATTTAAACAAATGGCAAACTGATGTTAAAAGATCAGATTTCTGAGTTTACAGGGTGCACTTAAATGCACCATGAAGTCCTTCCGTGTGTGTCAGACACGACATATTTGGACACACTTCTACAGTTGCAAGATATGTATGGTCATTTTGATAAATCCTATGTTGAATGGTAGACATAAATGTGTTTGTTTAGTTAAACAGTTTTTTTTCTGTGACTGATCATCCTCTTATCTATTGCAGGTGAACCTGATATAAAGACTGTCCAGCCTTTCACCAAAGTGGACCTTACCCAGATCCCCTTCCATGAAATCATCAGAAATTTCCAGATCTTAGAAGCTGAAAATATCCCAGAAAATCCACTCCTTTACCTCTATCCCAACACCCCTAAAGACGAGGCCTTTGGAAAATATTACTCTCAGGAGAGTGGAGGTAAAGGCTTCAAATTATACATTTTACTTACTAGAAAAAACACACTTCATGTATAATTTGCTGGTGTTATTACCTTGTTACACCATATAGTGGTCATGGGTAAAATTGCATCATATTGAGTTAGGGATGAATGTGACACATTAAATCACATGTAAACTCAATGTCTTACAGAGAGAAGTCCTTACTTTAAGTACATCAAAACCAAACTGATGTTTGTTTCAAAAGAGTAAGTATATTTTTTTATTTTCTTCAGGCTAACTTGCAGCAACCTGCTTGTTTGAGTTAAAGTCATCTCTTGTATTCCAAATATGCTATTCCCATATAAACAACTAGTTAAACTACAAAAATGCACTTGCCTCATGGGAGAAGTAGTGTACCCACGCCCCTTTTTTATGTCGTGAGCACTTGGTTGTAATGACTGTCTGTCATTGGTCACGTAGGAACACACCGGAGGCTAGGTCACCCATGTCCTCTGACATGACACAGGGTGAAGGCCTGGAGCCAATGAATGGCCTGTGTGGAGAGGCAGCTGGTGAGTCATAGCTCCCTTGCTGTCCCATCCAGCTGAAAAGCCAATCCAACAAAAAACTCTCCATTTATCAGATAGCTCTGTGTTTCCCTCTCTATTTTGGCCTTGTGGTGTTGAAAATCACTGGGATGATGGTGGTGATGTAGATGCTGTCTCGGTAGATTTGTGAGAGTTATGGAATTGGTCTACTAACTGGGACTGCTGGCTATTTCTGCTGCATGCGTACATTCTGTTGTCTGCTTTACTGAACATTAAATCTAACAGGTGTGGCAGTGCCTGGTTTTAGCAAAACTGTTACTAACTATTAATTAAAGTTTAAAGTTCACTTTCTGATTCTTGAGCACTTAAACATGTTGCTTGTCTGTAAAGGTATGTGACTATATTATTATTCATATGTTTTTTTATTATTGCTATTACTAGGCGTAATGGTGATGATGCTAGCAATAGTATATAATTTCACAATGATTTAATTTCCATACATGGGAAATACATTTTTCATAACTTGGACAGAAATGTGTGGAGACTTTTTGGGTGATATCTCTTTTTACTTTCAGTCCAATAACTACTGAGCTTAACTTGGTCGCAATAACTACTGAGCTTAGTAGGTTGCGTCTTGGCCATATCCAGCAACAAGTAACTCGTCGAGTCTACTGTGTTGCCTGGCAACTGTTTAGAGCCAGTACATCGCTGGTCATCTGTGTTAATCTGTGAGATATAGAAATTCTGCTTGGCAAGTTTTGTTACCATCTGACAGTCTGTAAGCTAAGCTAAGCTAAGCCTAAGTGATAGGCTTAATCACCATTTTGTGATATTTGCTGGAGTGAAACAATTTGCAGTATATTTATTTATTTACTACACTATATGTTTAAAGTGAGTACATGCACATGTATTTCCCAAAATACTAAATTACAAAAGTAGGAGTGCTGTACTTAAGTACTTAAATTGACATTTAAATGAGTTAAATGAACTGAATAGAAAATGCAAGCCATAAGCATAAACTACGGATATTTAGTTGCTGTCACGAGAAGTGTTTGAAAAGTGTAAAACCTGAAGAATTTCATGAGCTTAAGAAAAAGTAACAATATTGCATGCCCATATTCAAATCCTTCTGGTCTGTGTGGTCTTGCAGCAGCACTATGTACTTCCTTCTTTTTTTTAATACATAGCACATTACATTCTTGTCAATGCCCTTTATTAATTGAAAGCAATGCCACAAATAAGTAATATATAATAAATAAAGCCATGACAGCAGAAACAGTATCTTTCTCTTGTCCTTTTTCTGCTCTCAGAACTAGACGAGAATCCTCATCCTCTGACCTGGCCCCATGAAATCTATCACTCTGATCCCATGCTGTCCGGCTCTGATGCAACCCCAGAGGAGGATTTGCTGAAGTATCTCAACAACCCCAACAACTTTACTGAGTCTGACATGTTGCAAGATGTGCCAGGGCTGCCTGATTTCAGTCTTCAAGGATTTAATTCCCTAGCACCACTTTCCTGTGGAGGCATTTTCCAGTAAGTGTCTGTTGTGCACATGTAACCATACCACTCCAGCATACAGTATCAGCTTTTCTGTTAGTTACTGACATTAAAACATCTATGTCATACATCTGTAGTGTACATAGCAAATGTAGTGTTAAAATAATAGTTTGCCTTGGATGCTACAACTTGAAATACATCTGCTAATTTTAACAGTCAATACTTAACAATAGCTTTTAAAGGAGCATTTAATCTTGTCTATGCACTTTGAATTCATTAGAATAATACCTTTACAATCTCCTTTTATCATGCTGTACTTGCAGAAACAACAAATTTGAAATAATGCCATATAATTAATGATTTTAACCGTTGGAAAATTGTTGCTTACATTGCAGAGACTGTACATAATTTATTGTTTTGATGTTTGTTTCGAGTCCTGTTGTGGTTGTAATGTTGCCCCTACAGACTGTAATCAACTGACCCCCCCCATCCCAAATTATATGCTTTTGTATTAACCTGCTTGTTTAAACCTATATAACATGTTGTCATCAATAAAAGGGAAATGAGACAGTATGAGCTTCCCCCAGCATTTTTTTTCAAAATTATGTATGTGTTAATACATAATTATGTAACTGTTATTAATAGTTATAATAACATTTTAAATTGGCTTCATGTAACTGGCTTTTATTCAGCCTGTCCAACCAGCTGCAGGCAGCTGCTGATTCAGCCAACCATCATACATCACCTTACACTGACATCAACTTAACTGCCAGCTAGGAAACGATGAAGTGCAACTGCTAACAAGCTAAAAACACAAGATGGCAGGATTTGGTAGAAGAAGAGAAAAAGGTCACTAAATTCACTTATTAAAAATATCACCGTAAACGTTTTTTAACCAGGTGTTCTGTGTATCATTAGGAGGCAGTTGTGGTGGTGAGCTTAATGTACTTAATTGTGTCATGTTTTTAACTCTGGTGGCCAAAATATAAGCAGAGCAGCTTTGTGTGTTTTTCTATTTAACATTTTAAATATACATCACTAATTTTACTTGACTTTACACTGTTGGACAGTTGGATGGTATATTTGCCCTGAATTGACAAACACCTCTAACTTGTAATCAGGGCTATGCACTGTGCATAGTGCAGCACAGTGAAGAGACTAGGTCAGAGTAGATTGTCCTCACCAACATCTACAAGATAGCAAAAGAAAAAAAACCCCACATACTATCTTTCTATGGTGGCGATGTACTGTGTTTGTTTCTGTTCATCTTCTGTTGTGTACAGACAGCTGTATTCTTGTTCACTGCACATGAAAACGTCAAAGTTGAGAATAATTAAACTCTACCTGAACTCCTGAGGAGGCACACACCACAGAGGAAGTGCTGCTGTATTGTCAAGTGACTTTGGAAGTGATGGCATGTGTTGTCAGCCTATGGAGTTGTGTTTCCAACACAGCTCACACAAACCCTTTTCATCATTAGTCATGTGCTATCAGCATGTATGAGGTAATGCACAGTTGAGACACAGGAATATGACAGGAACATTTTGTAATGTTGGTAGTTTCTCTTCTGATATAATCGCTAGAAAACTGGTGACATGATTGTTGCTCAATATTCTGAATACAACTGAGGAACATGTATTACAAAATAAAATTTGTTACATACATGACACATCAACACATAACATAATCTTGTTCATAAATAATACATTCTGTAAAAGCAAAGCGAGTGAAACATAGAAGTTGTGAAGGAAATTGAGCTGTCTGAACTGTTGGTAATGCAACAAAAATAACTAAATACCTGAACACAAGCTGCACTATGTCTGTCTTGTGTATTAATAAATAATATCATAGTCATACTGGGCTGGACTCTATAGGGTATCTTGGAAGTTAAAGTTTCAGGATTTCAGTGGTCACTACTACATGCTATTCACCAGGCAGGTCAATGGTGCAGCTGCCCTGGTGAGCAGCTTGTGGTAGGCCTGTCGAAACTGTCGGTTCATGACAGCATAGAGGACAGGGTTGATACAGCTGTTGAGCCAGGTGAGGTTTGCACAGAACATGTGCAGTACCTGTGGGGCGCGGTTATGTTTGTCAGCTATGTTAAGCAAAAGGAATGGAACAAAGCAGAACACGAAACACAGGAAAACAGCGAAGCACATGCGTGTCACACGCTTAAATTCACCATCATCTCCTGAAGTGGCTGAGTGGGAGGAGGACACTGCAGTAGTGGGAGCAGGTGTGGACAGAGGTGACATTGGGACATCAGGGGAAAACTTGTTGGCTGCTGATGAATTTGAGGCCTTGGAAGAACTTTTTTCACAGGCCATCTCATCTGTATTTTGGGCTAGTTCCACATGACTGCTCATCTCACAGCTGCATGTGTTGGCCATACCACTGTCAACACCACTGTCATCTGTCCCTTGTGCTGAAGAAGCTGGTTTCTTTCTGGAGGATCTGCGGCTGAATCTATAGCGAAGCAGAGCTTGTGAGGCAATCTGGACACGTCTGTAAATGAGGAGGTAGAACGCGCCAACACATCCCAGGCCAATAAAAAAGTAGAAAAAAAGCAGGATGGTGGTGTAGGGGCGACCCCTGGTACGATGGAAGCTGCATGTGCACACTTGTGGGACAAACACATAAACAGACCATAGGGGGGCAAAGCTGGCCAGGCCTAGTGTCCAGGTTAAGATCAGGAGCAGAATAAGACCATGATTAGAGAAGACACGGTCAAAGACAGTCCTTTTTGCGACCAATAGATATCTGCTCACTGCTACCAGACAGAGGGTGATAATTGAAACAGAGTTGGAGAGGAAGAGGAGCAGGCCGAAAATGCTGCACCACAGCTGACCGCTGCGCCATCTGAGGTGTAGATAAGAGTCAACTGAGATGGGCTGCAGGATGGTGCAATAGAGGAGATCAGCTACAGCCAGGTTGATGATGAGCACATTGAAGCGTGTCCTTAGACGCTGGTCCAAAGCGAAGGCCAGAATAGTCATCAGGTTTCCCACTGTACCAGTGACGGTCACAGCACATCCCCACAGCACAGCAAAGTAGCGGTAGCCTACGACTGAAGGGCTGTAGCAGGAGAAGAGATCCTCCTCTGTTTGGTTTGTGCTGTTCATCAGCATTCTGTCGACAAACAGGAATCAGAATATATAGGTTAACACTTTTTGTGAAACTGATTTCAGACAGTGAGTGGTTGCCCACTGCCACTTCATATTTTTTTAATGTCAGTCAGGTCACTGAGGTTGATGACACTGCAGTGGCAAGGAGGGAGGGCAAGCATTGGCATGAGGTTTCTCTCTTGTCCAGCTGCAGCCTTAATGCATTTTACACAGACTGCAGGATAATGCTTATTTATTTTCTTGCTGTGTTTTATTGTAGCTGGTGATCACAGAAACTATACTGCGCAAAACAATATAGGAGGCTGTTTTACTGGTATTTGATTTTCTTGGATTATAAAGCTCCTTCTCATCATATCAATGAAACATATCAATGAGGTAAATCAGCCTTGGAGCAAAATTACCTCTCTCAGTATCATCAACTGGCCCAGTTATCCAACAAAGACATTAAATAACTAAACTAAATGACTGCAGCCTCCTTGATTGTTCCTGAAATGAAATAAATAAGTTATTTTTCTAAAAAGTCAGAAATTAACCCATCATTAGTTATAAAAGGCCAGGGTAATGTTTTTATATTGGTTATTTTAGCCCACAAAGTTCCATCCCCAAACAATGGCTGACCCAGCATTCAGCATTCAAACAAACAAAGTGTTCAATATCTTACCTTTAAGTTAATGATTTCCACCAGTCGTTTATGTTAATTTGTAGAGTATATTATCTGCCGTGACCTTGTTTGGTCCTGTCTCTTTGTCAGGCTTCCTGATACCATTTAATTTTATGTACATCCTGTTTTTTTAAGTTACCCTTTTAACCCTATACAGACACTTAAATGTCTAAATCAATATCTGTTCTAGAACAGTTTATAAGCAAATAAAAGCATTTTACTGCATCTGTTACATTTGCTGATATAGTATAGTGCCATACTGTGTACCAAAACAAACATGTTTTAAAATATTTTATTTTTTCATTTTAAATTTAATAGTGTTACTCACATTGTGTGTACATACACTATCCTTTCACTAAACTACTCACACAACCAGTTTCATTTGTGATTTATTGTTTTTGTTTGTCTCATTGCATTTAAAGAATGGAAACAAAAAAAATAATCAACAAACATTGCGTACAACCATAAACTCAGTTTAATGATTTTTTATATAAGTTTGTTTTAATTTAACAATTAGGAAGCCCCAACATTTAACGTCTCTCTTTTTTTTAGTTAATCTACATTTACAGTAATGTTTCAACACACTTTTCCTAAATAACAATTCATACATTTGTAGACATTTTTCTTTTTATTGCAGTTAACAAGGAAGCAGGAGTGCTTAAAGTATTGCTACAGTTTCTGTTTCCTAAAGCTTTCCTCTAATGTTTCACAAGCCATCATGGAAGTTTTAACTGGGGTAGTTCAGGGTCATGTATGGTTGGAGCACATGAGGTGGAGCAGACAAACAGTTTTATCCCACTACAGGCCTAAAATACTAACAAAATCAAAATTTGTGTGCAGTTTTTTTTTGTTTTCATTTTTTTTTGCATACAACTACTCATCTGTGCATGTGGTCCTTTTGTCTTCCTTCTGTAACATAATGCTGGTGTCTTTCATCCCACTGTTTTCCACACTCCTTGTATGGGATTGTGGTGAAAATGTGGTCTGTATAATTAAATGTGCACGTAATGCAAATACCTGTTACCAAAGTTGTAAATCAACCATTGTCCTGCTGTGCTCACAGTGTTGAAACTATTCAATTAAGACAATTAAACGTTTCTGTTTTGCACATAGAGATGCAGATGATGAATGTTAAATCATCATTTTAAATTTAATGAATGCATATGTATTTAAATGTATAAAATGTATTTAAACCATTTATATGTAGACTTTTACTCGTGTGTGCTTTATGGGACTTTGTTGCACATTGTTGTTGCCGTAGGCCTTTCATGAAGAAACAGGGGAGCCATTTAAACAGAGACGGTTATAGCTTGACCTTCACTAAAGAAGCTAACTTGGTGTGGGTTTGTCTTCCATTATATTCTTATTCACTCCAGCCTTACTGCATTTTACATAGAGTTAACACTTATATCTGCATAGTGCACCAGTAACTTTACTTCTTCACAACAATTGCATCCTTTTTCAAACTATGTGGTAGATGTATACATCAGTGTAGTTTTAAGACATGATATAATTTCTATCCTTTCACTGTTCCTCTTTGACTTCCTGTTTCTGGCCCACAGAGGTAAATATAGACCATGTAGATCAGCTGTGAAAATGTAGACATACAGTACAGAGAAATGTTTGCCAGTAACTGCAGAATTGGTTCGGAAATTGTTGATACCATTTTGTCTTTATAGGCCACAAAAACAGAACTTAATAGTGGTACAATCCACTATACTGTGACAGCTACAGCTGATACCAGCTAACATTAGAGGCAACTACTATATCTGACCCAGTGGGCATGTTTCTAACATCAATGCTCTGGATATGTAATGAATCCTTGCAGAGGTGAACATTAAAAACATAAGAGAGGTAGGGTTTTGAGTCAGATATAGTGGATAATATGTTTGATGAAAATAACATTTGCAGATTGGATGATTCAAACAAAAGTCCATGCTTGTTAAAAGCTCATTTGTGAGTTCCTCTTCAACCTATCTGCAGAGTTTATGTGATTATTGGCAGATAGTTGGGTGATGATGTGAAAATGGGAAGGATGGAAACATGGGGTCTCTTCAAAATATCTGAGATTCGTTATGTCTGGTTCTCCCTGTCAACGTTACAGTAGTAGTCTGCAGCCACAGTATGCACCATGAGGAGTATTTATTTTCACTGTTTTTACTATGATGAAACACCACACCAGCTGGAGCCACAACAGCTGGTTTTCTTGATGGCACATGGTTGCAGACCCCCACTTCACAGTGTGCTTCTTCCTGATTTGTCCTCGTTCTCTTGCCATCAGTAAGGGGTAAAGAGGATTGGCCCATGTGTGGTGCGAATGGGACCAGGGGCGGGCCTCAGCAGGCTGAGGGGTGTTCCCTGTAGAAGGTGGTGATGGGGATGAGGGTGGGATGTCGGGCCTGGAGGACGCAGTGCCAGTTGATTAGAGGAGGCTGCAGCTGCCATCGCTGCAGCAACAGCCAGAGGACTTGGTAAAAGTCCTGCCCCCAGAGTTTTTGGAAGTTCCTGAGAGAAAGTCAAGGAAACAGATTTAAATGTGACAAAACATTTAGGTTTCATGAAACCTTAAAGGTATTTTTTTTGGGGGGGGGGGTCTGTAATGCGACTGTCAAAAAGAGAAAAAGAAACTTTTTACCATGTAGTCTGTGCGCTTCTTGTGTCGACTGAGAAGAGGATTAGGTTTCCCTGCTACTCCATCCCGATGCCTCCTGCTAGATATATGCTGAAACATGAAGAGAAGAGATATAGAATATTGAATCTGCTTGGGAACGTCTTACTCAGGGTCTGTGGTTCTTTGTGTAGGTTCCTCACCTGTTTAAGCTGCAGCTCTGAGTTGACTCTTACATTGCAGATCTCACAGTGGAAGGTGCGTTCCTGAGTGTTGGGGTCAGTGGAAAGCTCCCCTCCTTGTTCTGGGCTTGGTTTAGGACCCAGCCGTGGGTATGCTTTAATGGGTCCCAGTCCACTCCGAGCCTCCAGAATGGTTTTGTGTTTGGTACCTGAAAACAATAAAGAAACAGTTATAATCTACAACAATAATCAAGGCTATATTAGAGTGCAGTGCATATAGAAAATACCACAAGCTAAATGCTGAGTGGACTTTGTGTTGATGTTATGTTCTTAATTGCTTTTGCCTTTGTGATAGATTTTGAATCTCAACTTTTAAACAGGCATGGACAAGGAGTCCTTAAAAAGCAGAGAGCAAATTTTATTGTTGGGGATGTTCTAAAATATGTAAGGTTTAGATTACAGAGTATTTCTGTTATTGCTAACTGAGTGGAACAATATTTAGTGCAGGTGGTAGGGAGATTTTTTTTTATCACCATGCAGTTTTAGACCCACAATTCCTACCACCAAGGGGCGCCAGTGCACCTGCCAGTTTTTAAACTTAAAATGCAGAACAAGCACAGAGCTGCATCTAAAGAGTGGTGCTTCAGGGTGTCTGAACCAGTGCATCCATATTGTCCACTCTCTGTGGCTTGACGTATTTATGAAAATGTGGACTAAGCTGTGTTGGACTTACCTTTGTTATGCGCCTCTAGTTGTGAGAGGGAATTAACAGCTACTTTGCACAGGGAACAGTAGAGAAGCTTCTTGGCTTTCTCTTCCTCTGACTCTCCTGAAGAGGGGCTGGGTGCTGGGGATGGGGTGTCAGGAAGACCAGCTGCTGCTGGATCTAGAGGGGGGGTGCTGAGGGCTGGGGAGGGAGAGGATGGTAAGGGCGTGCTGACAGAAGACAAGAGGGGACACTCTGCGTCTGCTGAGCTCAATGTAGCTGTTGGAAGGTGGTTGGGAGTCAAAGGTGACTTGTTGGGGCAGGATTGGGTGTCATCTGTAAACAAAGTAGGACAAAGTTTTCAGGTTAGTGAAAGATTTTGGCCATACCATTAACTCCTAACCCCGGATTGTTATATCAATAAAACTATGTAAATGATGATGTTGCCTTTCTAGAAGTACTGTAATGCTTTAAACTCTGCCTCTCTAAGGCCTGACACACAGCTGCGTCAGTCCAAATGGACCTTCCAGCATGTCTGGCCACCCCTGTATGGTGACACCTAGGAGGAATGAGGCTAAACAACTGACCGACTGTACTTTTTCCATCCTGTGTTTGTGAAATTTTTTTCTATTATGACAATATTTAACCATGTGATAAAATCTTGAATGTTTGGATATGTACAGAGCAAAATGAAGAAATATTTAACTCTTGTCGGATAAAGTCGCAGTAGTTCTCTCTGGATGGTCTGGTTGGTTTCTATCTTGCTACTTTACACAAGAGCTGTGTCGTGCATCTGTGACAGATTTCTGGGTATGTGTGTGTGTAACATCATATGTCACAGGTGATGCTCACCTTGTTTATTAGGATCCGGCTCAGGGCTGGATGGTGAGGGGCCTGGTGGTGAGGGTGAAGCAGTAGGGGGAGGGTGCTGTTTGTCATTATCTTGGAGGCGAGCTGTCTTGGATGTCTCAATCCCCTTTACCCTTCGTGCATGGCGATTCCCCTTATAGTGGGCCTCTGCCTGGCTCTGGCAAAAGAGCAACACATACCAGAGGTTTACATGAATTAATGACGCTGAATGGGCACAACTTCATATTTCTATATTACACATTGTTGGTTAGTGTTTTTGTTTTTTTCTTGTTGAGGACCATATGAGCGTCAATCAAAGAGCCAGTTGGTTTGATGAAGTTAACCCTCACCACCATGTGGATTTATCTAAGTAGCAGTTGTTGGATTTCTAAGTCACACCAGGTCTTGCACCCATGTGAATCTTCTATCTTGAAAAGGTTTGCATGGATCCAGACCTTGACTTTGACACTACTATAAAATCTGAACAGCACTCATAGTACTTTTGCATGGCCATGCATCAGTGTTTTTTAAGTGATGTATGATTCAGGCAAATATGTTGGTCTCGTGTGATTGGTTAGGAAAATTTGGAAACATGTCCACCACAAAAATCAGTTACAGTCAAAGTGACACTGAGGATGGAAACAGAGTTGACAGATCTGTCTGATATGAGACCTAATAATGTAAATGGCTTCACATAAGATTACTTCTATTTTCCTCTTAGGAACAAACTAGACAACTGAGAAACCTGGTTGTGACCAGAAAGGGGGTTACACAAATCTGTGAAAATAAAGGTTTGGAGAGAGACAGAATAATGCTTTCTTTTCCCACAACATCTACTAATATCTATCAGTCCTAGGATCTCCAACCAAGCTATGAAGTGACTTTCACTTGAAGACTGTGGTTGTGATGAGTGATTTGCAGGTGCAGATGTGTCATAATGTAGCATGAACTGAACGAATAAATAACTGCATTTTAACCGAGGGCGCTCAGTTGACTTCCCAGTGTAAATACACATTAAACTAAACAAACCTCCGTATTTCTGACCCTAAATCCTATCCAATTAATATCCACAAACTCTGAAATATATTCTGGCGCCCTGTGTTTTCAGTTTATATGAATGGCTGTTCAGCTGATGGTTTGCGGGTCTGATGTGCTGATGAGGCTGTCGGGGAAGATTAGCCTCTAGAATATTCTCGTCTTCCTTCACCACTAGTGTAATCACTGAACTAGCCTGCCGAGCTGATGATGATTATTGAGTGGTGGGATTATCTAAAATGGGCTGCAGGGCTGTGGGCAACCAATGACAGTTGACAGTCAGCTACTGAGAGGAAAAAAGGAGCAAATCAAGAGGAGTTTGTCACCATGAGTGTGCGTTTGCCTGCCTGTCCTTGTCTGATTGCAGTTAAAAGGATCATTTTAAACTCAGGAAATGGGAAATATGAAGAGCAGTGGACATTTCAGAAAGTCACTGAGGGTGTCGGGTCTGGTTTACGGTTCAGGTTAACGTTATAGGGGACAGGTTTTGTGTTAAGGTTGTATGCATTTAGCTTATCAGTCCATTTTTGAAAGCCCAGAGATGACAGTGATTATTGATCAAGACACAGTCCTTTCTACACTACCTGCACATGGCAACTACAATATAGTTATGGTTAAGGAGCGATATTGGTTATAGGAAAATAGACTATGGTTGAGGCATGGTTGGGATTAGGCGAAACACAGGATAAACGTTTTTGACAGATTGTAGTTTTGATTAATAAAAGGGTATGTGCTGGATGCCATCTCCATTCTCTTACGTGAAAGTCTGTCATGCTGCTTACTACACACCACACTAACCTTCATGCGCTTACTTTTTGCCTTGCTACACAGAGGACTCACCATCTCCTGCACTGGCACCTAACATTGGCTTTGGATGTGAAGTGCAGAAATGTCTAATATAGAAGTAAGCACTAGAGATCCTGGGCTGGATCAGCATTACCTTCCAAGTCCTAATATACATGTGCATGTCAGCTTCAAATGAAATCAAAGGAAAGAGTGAGGTGCTGGGGCACAAATATAGTTCCTGTAAGCTCCTTACTAATACAGTAACACAAGATTGTGTGTGTGACTCTATGTGCATGTGAATGCACAAGCAGAGGCCTGCTGGGATTAGATAGGTTGCTTTATGTCAATAACAAGGCTGAGGGACCAGCATAAGGCGTGTGACAGGTACATGTCAGGGGCTCAGCAGGGTGGGATACTACAATGAAGCGAGTGGACCGCTGGGACATGTTCAGGATGCTTCTGTAAGCTTGAGGTATTAACTGCCAATGATAGTTACCCATATAGCCCTCATCCTGATTGGTGATGACAGAAAGGCAGATATAGCCCTGCCTGTGTAACCCAACTCCTCTGGCTGCTGCTTCCCAAAGCCCTGCAATTAGACAAGGAGATGAAGCCCAACAACTTCATGAACAAATGACAGCAGAGAGCTCCAAAGGCAGAAACAGTCAATGCTCTCTTTGCAGTCCACACTTTGCACTGCTGTACTTCTTAGTTTTCCTCTCCCTTTCTGCAACCACCAATTGTTTCTTTCTGTTAGAGCTCTGATACTTCCACTCTCCCTGTGACCTTCAGTGTCATGTCTTAAGAAATCAATGAAGGTGCGCCATCAGTTCAAGCATAAAAAGCTAGACATCCTCGGAGAGGAGGTGGGACGCCGCAAAGACAATAGGATGTAAAATAGAAGAAGGCATCCAATCTTTTGCGTTAAGAGGAAAAGTGAATAATGATAAAATATAAATGATGTTTGGCACTGTAGGTGGAATGGACTGAGAGATGCTTCGAAAGAGCCTATAGAAAGGGGGATTAAGATGAATGAAAAAAGGGATGGGAGATGGGATTTAAGGGGGAGAAAATGAGAGCAAGTGAATGTCCCTGAAATCCTTTTTCTCTCTAAGCAGGATGTGCTTTGATGTTTTATCTATAAAGTGACAAAGGCACAGAAAGCAGAGCGAGCAAGTCTAGCAGCCAAATCTACTGTACGAGGTACTGGCAGCAGCGACAGGAAGAGGGGGTGGGAAGAAACTGGGGAGATGGAGAGAAGGAGAGCAGGACAGATGATACAGTATACCCCACAGAGGGAGAAGCAGAAACATGAAAACTGACGGGGAAAATGGCGAGCAAACAGACTTGCTGAACAGACAGGCGGTATGATGACAAGGTTTGGTGCGGGCCTGAGAGGAACAAGACGAGAGAGTAGGAAGGGGAGAGAGGTGTCCACTGTGGTACTGCAGTGGTGACGATGGCTAATGCAGCATGGTGTGACGTCAGCCTTGCAGCAGAGCTGAGCTAAACACTGGCAGGCTAATCTGTCCTCTGTGGCCTGAAATGAATTGCAATGTTATAATTACAACACGTGTGGCTGTAGTGTAATAGTGGAGAAGCACCTGCGTCTGAATTGCCACTATCAATCAATCTGCCTCTTTCACTTTGTGTAAGTGTTTAAGAACTCCCACTTAACACCGGCCAGCCTGAGACATAAAGACAAAAGAAAATGTTGGTATTTGCTTTGGTGGTGCATAACCTGAAGGAGAATTGAAGAAAAACAACTAGAGTTTGTCTGCCTTTGAACTGCAGCACTGCTCAGACAGCACAAGTAAGCCAAGTACTGTACTGTAAGCAGAGTATTCCTTCATTATTAAAGAATGCCCACCGTGCTTTAAGCTCCCAGTCTCTCGGGTTACTGTGGAAAATGCTGTAGAGCTGCAGCAGAGCAGATGCACGCCGCGGCGCATAAGTAAAAACAGCAGGCAGGGCAAACAGGTGGCTTGGCGTGGGAGCGTTCACCATGCAACACATGCATGACATCAGTTAGACACAAGGATTTCATAGATACAGTATGTTAATATGAATGTAGAGTAGTAAATAAAAGTGTCCCCTCCCCCGTCATGTTCTGTACCTCACACTCATGTAGACCATGTGAGAACATGCAGGTCTGAGCAGGGGAGATATAATTAAGCGGCCCCTCACAGAGAGAACAGGACAGCATTACACAAGTTTCAGATGACTCCCTCCCTGACTGTGTCCTTTACACACCACTGCATTTAGAGTACAAGTATTTAGCGCTTCATCACTGGAATCCAGTTATATTTTTAGCTAGGCTTGTATATCAGACTTTTGTTTGGTTTCTACTTATGTTTAGGTTAGAGGTTACAGGGCACCAGAGGTCATAAATACCAGGATCTTTCCATCTGTAAAAGGCCTTTCAATATTGATGAATGCCCTTAACTCAAATTCATCCAAGATCTTTAGTCACACTGCACTTATTTCAGGTCGAAAAGTGTGTGAGTGTAGAAATCTGATTTCTTGTGGGATCATTTATGAGGTAACATGTTTTTCTGAGGATAAATGTACAGAGACAGCAAGATCAGAAATGTTGTGTATTATGTATCGGCCCACGGGAACCTCGTTTCTCTGTGCAAAGACAGACAGTAAGACCATCAAAATATTTGCACCACTGCACACATGTACTTACAAACACATACAAGCCATAAAAGGTCTAGTACTAGCCTCTTACCACATCAATCATGTCATCCAGTAGCTGGGTTTTGGATGTCCACATTATGAGTTATTTGCTTTTCAACTTCAGTTAACACTACTGCCTCTTTAATGGGGACACTCAAATCATTCCTCTAATGTTTCATCACTTCTGGCCTCTTTTATTTCAGTCCCTCTGCCTCATGCTGGCATAGCGCCGTCTCTGTCAACAGTGAGCTGCAGAAAATGTGCTCAATCAGCTTTAACGTAGTTTTGAGGACAAGCTCATGTTAGCTGTGGTTCACCCTTACACTCCTCAATTAAAACCTCATCAGAGAAGACTTAAAAACTGTACTGAAAGGCTCGCTATCAACATCTGAAATATATTTTCCAACAGTGACACACCTTTAGCTAAATTAAATCTCTGTGCATATGAACGAAAGAGACTTTCTGAAATATGCTTCCTGTTTGCTTATCTGACACAACATTTCCTTGAGATATTGATACCAGAGGTCAGGAGTACATCCAGGGGCGTGTCTAGAATTTTTTTCTTGGGGGGGCCAGGTAGGGGCACAGACTGTAGAATGAATGGTAGGCTATGATATGAATAACAGAACTATTTATTTATCCAAATAATACACAATGAACAGTGTAGTGTAGCACTTTGTGGTGGACACAAAATCTGAGGCACCCTGAACACAAACAGACATTTGAATAAATCACAGTCTCACTACACAACATCAAAGAACTAGTCTGCCTGTGCATGTGCCTTTAATGTGAGAACTGAAACTTGAAACTCTAATCGAACAAAGTGATTGACAGCTCTGGTGGGGGTGGCCAGGCAGGGTGGCCAATCAGATTCCAGGGGTAGCCGGTGCCACCTCCAGCCACCCTGGTGGCCACGCCCCTGAGTGCATCATAACTGATCCTGGACAGTCACAGGGTGGATTAAGCGAGGAGGGGTTTTCTCTGCCTTCCTCCCCCTCTCGTTCCTGGACAGGCTAAAATGGGAGCTGAGAAACTGTGAACCAAGTTCTCACCTGCTACAGCTGTACAGTCAATCACCAACTAACTTTGGGTACAGTCGTCTAACTTTTTAGGTCATGATTTAATGCATCTAGAGTAGAGCTTCAGTGCCCTCAGACAGTTAGACCAAGCTCCACCCCCTTTAGTAACATTTGCTGTACTTGTCAAACTATCTGTACTTGCAGTGTACAGTTAACAGTGGTGGAGTGACCATTCTAAAATGATATTAAATTTCCAAACAATGTCAGACAATAGTAGAAATAGTAGTAGGTAGACAGGTGCCCAGTTAAACTAGAGCAATGTTTTGGCAATCAGCAGTCAGGGCAGAGGTTTAGTGGCCAGTCAATTAGTGGCATATTGCCTGTGAAAGCAAATCCTTCATTTGAACTATACAAGGTTTCATACCTCCGAGTTGAAGCGTATTTGACAGACGTTGCAGGAAATGATTGGCCGCTTCGTCTTCACCATAGGTGGCCCGAAGGTGTGCGTCATCACAGCCTTCTGGACAGGGTCCATCTGAGGAGAGACAACGTAGAGGTCACATTAAACATTCAGCAACACAGGAGGAGCAGAGAGGCTGGGGTTTGTTTCTCCTAACTGCAGTCCACTGAATGTGGAAGAGATAGAAAAGAGCTACAGGAAAAGTGTAGGTGAATGACAGAGGGAGCCGCTGAAGGGGGAGAAAGCAGGGAGATAAAAAAGAGTGGAGAAGAGTGAATTGAAGGGGGAGCAGTGATTGATGTGGACAGGAGGGTGTGTGTTTTCTCAGCAGCAGCTGGTGCCGCTGTCTGTGCCTGAGTTCTTGGGTGCCGTTCAAACGCTTTAATTCATGCCGGGGTTAGAAGAGCCTAATTACAGGCTCCCTGTCTCCAAAAATTTGTACTTTGTTTGTGTGCTACAAAACTTCTGCTTTTCAAAACATCATTTCAGAGTATTACATATAACAAAGGTGATCAAATGTATTTTAGATAAGATTCAGCTCAACAAGAGCAAAACAATCAAATTCTGCTTTAAGGAAATTGAATTTTGCGTTTTAAATCACCATTGCACTATGTAATAAAAAATACTGAAACATGTTGAACCAATTAAATTAACCCAGTGGAATACAGATAAGTCTAGGCTATTAAAATATTTAACAAACATTAAATCAGTAACAACTGAGGATGGGATTTCTAACATTTAAGCTTGAATACATACAATGCATGATTAACACTGGGTAAGCAATTAACAGAGGTCTAATTTTCTCATTTACAGAGGTATAATTACTGTCATTAAAACATGCAGCTCAACATTTATCCTATTGGGTGAATCAATCAATAATGATTTAAACAATTAATTAACGCAAAATTTAAATAACTAAGATGTACACAGTACATCAAATAAACAGCAGTGTATAAAATGTTTAGTGATTATGAAAATTGAATAGTAAAACAATACATACACACACATAGAACAATGGGATACATATTATATCTTAAATGTCTTAAATTAAATGCCAAATTATAAGTACCAGCCCAGCTTGTCATTCTCATAACAAGCATAGCTATATGCCGCATCGTTCTCTTATGAAATGTTTACCACCTCATTTTTAGAAACTCGAATGGACTCGTGTGAGCGCTCTGACCCAGTGGCAGGGTTCAACAACCACAGCGCTGGGTGTTGCCCTCATTAAGCAGCCAAAAGTACACTGCGGTTTTACTCAGCCTCTCATCTCCTGCTCAGACTGCGAACGTACGCTGCCAAATGAGAGACTGTTTACACTCTCAAGCTCCAGGCACCAGGGGAAAAGGTATAATTGGTCTGAAAACTTAAACCCTGTTTGAATGCATTGTTGGAAATATTTATAGACTTTAGCCTTCTTCTTCTTCTTTTTCTTTTTTTTTGCTCTTGTCTCCAACTAGTATTCAGTTCACCTCTGTCTTGTTTTGGAGACTGGTAACACCCTCAAATTTGTTTGTTTTCATCTGTACTGTTGTCTCTGTGCCAGCCTTGTGTGTGGGTGAAGGTATGACAGGTTGTCAGTGTGTATCTGTGTGTACTATTGTCTATGTGTCAGTGCCAGTGAGGTAGATTAACCCCCTACTCCCTCTCACTGAATTTATACTTTATTTGCAGCTTTATTGTTCAATATAAATTCTCTTGGACACTGTGACATATCTATGGTCCAATGCTCATTTTACATTTATTTTACTTTTTTGAAGTTATAACAAGATTTCAGTGTTGGTTGATTTGGCGATAACAGCAAATGCATTTTGATGCAACAGGTTTTGTTTAAAATGGCACAATATCGATATCTAAGGGAAGTAAACACATCTTGTGAAGCTACTCCGCAAGAGATGGAAGAATTGAAAAGCAACTCATTTATGTGTTTACAGCACATATGAACTATGGGCTGAGAGGATTCATCGCTTTAGTTATTTAGTACAGAAGATTAAAGTTAGACCTGTAAATCAAGTGTTGTGCTCTTTGACAGCTGCTCACCTGGTTAGATACCGAGCCAGTGTTCAAAAAAAGTTTCTATAAACAGTTAAATGGAAATGAAAAATTCAAAAGGATGTAAAGAAAATACAGTTGTTGTTTTGTTTTTTGTTTTTTTTTACCAAACTAAGTAACAGACCTGAGACTTATAACATGCACATCAAATGTCAGCGTTACAGAAAAGTTATTTTCTCCCTTTGCTTACACTATGCCTCAGAGTGCAGCTTATGTCACAGTACAGGAAGGTTAGACCTACAGTTTACCCAGGAGAATCTGGAAATTACCTTTAATCCTGGTGAGTCAGAGCTGATATGAGCTCTCCAGGTAACTCACCGAACACCACACTTTAAAAACTGGAACATTACTGTGTTTGAAACAATAAACACAGTAATTGAGTGTTTGCGTCAGTTCGTCCTTCTCTCTGTGTCCTCTTAGTCTCTAAACATGAGCAGGATGGTTGGGCTTTGAATTAAGACTAAAGCCGTCTATCAGTGGGTGACAGCGGCTTTTTAGACTTGCTTAAATTTTACTGTGTGGACAAAGTGTTTTGGATTGAGGAGCTCTGGCATTAGTGGCCGCACACAATGTCCTCGCTGAAGTAGGATGAATCATTAACCTGTGGAAGGGTCATTTTTGCCAGAGCACATGAAGATGAGCTGGATGATAATGTGTGTGTGTGTGGTGCACGTGCACCCGTGTTTGTCGCCATGCTGACCTTCACATGAAACCCAATCTGGAAATCAGAGGGAGCCACAGAAAATGCTGACTGTAGAGAACACAGCCTGTGCCTCTTATACAATTGATTAGCTGTAACTCATTTTATTGCAGTAAAACACTCGCCCAGGCATTTTCTCAATTATGCTGAAACTCACTCTGCTGAATAAAAAGTAAACAGCTGTCACCTTATCATTTTGGATTATACAGTATAAATCCTCAACACTTTATCACTTGTCTTCACTACGGAGGCAATGCTCCAAAACCACAACTGAATACCAGCTCTGCTTTCTGTAAACTGAAACAAGATAATAACAAATCCCAGACACCATGTGCGCACACATGTGCTGTCACGCTCATGTGCAGGTGAGCACTCACAGTGTTAAAGTTGTGGAAGAGACCGATGCTGGCAGGGTGAGGCGACTCCAGGGGGAACTGGAGAAACGGCTTCATGTCCAGTGGGGCTGGGATGACAGGCGGGCTCCTAAGGAAGGCAGGGACCGGCCCCGGTCGGTTTACACTTCCTGTGGGACAAGCAGGCAATTTACAGATTACAAAATATAATAAAAAGTATAAACCCCTATAAATGATATACCTGATCAAGTGTTCCTCTTGTGAAGGATAATGCTGAGAATCTAAAACCATTGCACAGTGTTTGTTCATGACTCTGAGAAATGAGAACAACCACCACATTTATTAGGTATTTTAAAGGATATATTTCTGATTTCTAAGGGTTTAGATAAGAGGATTGGCACAGCTCTCATGTAGACAAGAAGCTTCCACTGGCAGTTGGTTAGCTTAGCATTGAACAAAGACTGAAAAGAGAAGGAAACATCTTGCCTGGATCAGTCCACAGATATTAAAATCCACCAATCTGCACCTCTAAAGGTCTCAAATTAACACGTGATACTGTATTTGTTTAATCCCCCTGTGACCAGTCTCTGTGCTATTAGCTTAGCTAATGAGCTGCTGGCTGGGAGCTTCACAATCACTCTACAGATGTGAGAGTGGTATTGATCTTCTCATCTAACTGTCAGCAAGAAAGAAAATAAGAGTATTTCCCCAAAATGTCAACTTATTTCTTTAAAGCCTTACACCAGAACAAGTACCTGCTGTCAAAAATGTTTCTTTACTGTTTAAATATTTCTAAGACTCCCCTTTTTCTAAATCTGAACCCTCATCTCCTGTGTCAGTTTCCCATAGTGAGCCCCACTACCCACCCACACCTCTTCTCTCTCTGCTTCTCTTGCTCACTTTTCTACTCAGTAGTAGCTCTGCAGCGGTGAATGCCTGCACTTGAGGAGTCTTCTGTGATGGGCAGGAGGGCTAAGCTCCTTAAGCCTCGCAGCTGGGGTGCTGCAGATATCCGCCTTTTCTCCATTTCTCCCTATGTCTCTCTCTCGCCAAGCACAGTTTTCTATCCCCATTTCATGGTCCCTTATTCTGTCTGCCTGCCTCTGTATCCCCAGTCTGTACTTCTCCTCACTCCCACATCAGTCCTCCTAGCTGTTTTGTTCCTTCTCATCCTCTTTCTGTTTTGCTTTCTCCTTTCCACTTCCTTCTTCCGGTAGTTATTCTTCTCTTTAGAGTTAAACCAGCAGGGTGCTTCAGGCCCAATCGGGCTATGTAGAGTGAATTTGTATAATCTTTTCTCCTGAGATTATGTGCAATCATCATCCTTTATTGCCCCCGCTTTGTGATGACTACTTAATAGTTTTGTTACATTTGAAGAGAAAAACTGTGGTCACTTGTCAAAACGAGAGGAAGAAAGGGCTATTTTGGTAACAGCAGAGGAGGTTCCTTTCACTGACAGCAGGGGAGACATAAAGAATGTGCTGTCGGGATCAGAAATAGATGGAGGGGAAAGTCTCTCCTTCTGGCATTCCTCCTCAGACCGTTTCAATCCTTGTGGCAGCTGAAGCTCAGCTGTAGCTACTGTCATTTGTGCCTGGCTGCATTTGCATATGCTGCATAAGAAGGTAGAAAGAGAAATAAGATATAAAATTGGAGGTCAAGCTTTAAATGTCCTTCAGACACACCATGAATCCCACAGCTCACATGGCGGCCATTATCACCTCTTTCAACCAACCACAGCATGTTTTGTACAGAGTGAAAAACCAGCGGTAATAACACACCTTAGTTCACACCAACATACGAACATGTAGAAGCAAGTGAACACTCATCACCCGTGTAAGCAACAGCATGACTTAGATTGTGATTTAAAATGATCATAGAAAGTTTGATGTATTTTTTATTTCTGAGTGATTAATTATGAATTAAAAAACAAAATACTAAAGGATGTTTATGGATGTTGTTGTTGGGGACTATTCTCTGGCATTAACACACATTTGGTGAGCTTTCACAGGATAGTGAATTCGGGGTTGACTCAAAAGGAAAAAGTGTTCGTGGTAGTACAGGACCATGTCACCCAGTGCATTAGTGTGGCTCATTGATGTGCTTATTCATGCTCCAGCAATGAAGCTCTATGACACCGAGGAATAAGATTTTCATCTTCTGGTGGGATTCGATGAAGACTAATGATCACCACTTTCTTTCATCTAGGTTTTGTGTCAAAAGCTAAAAAATGGACTGGAAAATGTCTTAGATGTAATTAAACATGGGTAACAAAGCTTCTAAAGGGACAATAATGTTTAAGCTTTATGATCTGGCTCAGAGGTATCATTGTTGTGTTTCCTCTCTGTTTAGTGATGCAAATTCCTGACACGCTCGTGCTAAATCTGCAGCTCATTTTACGCCACATTACAATTTAAAGGCCAAAGCACGTCTGCTGTTACTTATAAATCTGCATCTACTGCGCAGACACTCCCAACAGAGTGATGTGTTTAACGTTGGCACACTGTGTTTTCAGGGTCACATTCTGCACCATCCCACAGCAACTCGATGCGGTGTGAACATAGCAGCAGCAGCAGCAGCATCCCCTGACCTCCCCTCCTCCAGAGTGATTTACAATGACATCAGATAAGTGAACGCCACGTCTCTTCAACAGCAGCCACGCAGGGAGGGAGCGCATTGATTGGACACATTCTGAGGAGCGTTAAAGTGTTAAAGTGCTGCCAAACTCTATAAATCCAGGCCTCACCGTCTATCGCTCCTTCTCTCCACTAAAATGAACAGACAGCACTGTCTCACCCAGCCCCTCATCTTACTACCTTTTTTTTCTAATGCAAATGTTTGGGTGAGAAAAAGATCAATGTCTGTGTAATAGCTTATTGAATTTTTGTGTAGATTGTGAGAGAGAGGTAGCTGGACAGAAATGAAGAGACGCAGAGGGGGAGAGAAAAAAAGAAAAGCAGACAACCAGACAGAATCTTATCGTCACAGTAGATTTCACAAACCCTCAGACGTTTGAGCACACAGGCATGCACACACCAATATGCTGTGACTAAGGCCTCTCAAATTGGCAATTCATTTAGCCAATTTAGGTTTAATGATCACAGAGGTAATGTCAATGTCAGTGACGTTGCTGAAGCCTCTCTGCATTCCCTGCCTTCCTCCATCTTTCTGCGCCGCCAAAGGACCAGGAGGGAAGCGGACATGAGACTTGATGACATGCTGTCTAACAGAATGAAGTCTGATGAGAGGCAGAATCACTGCAGGGTCCCAACAAAATCAAAAAAAGAAAATGGGAAAAAATGCAGTCACCTTTAGTTCCAGGCCCCTCAGCTCCATGCTGTTGAGGACTGGCTCGACACACGATGCCAGCTGCCTCACATCTGCATTTAAATGGGGCTGCTGTGCACAGAGGACTCTGAAATAAGCTTCTGTAGCAGATTAGCCAGCCCCCCACCCCTCGCTAATGCTGCTGCAGAGGGACAACTCTGTGGCGACAGCGGGTCTGTTAACCCAAAAACCACTGGTTCTTGTTTGTTTTTCCCCTGGTATTAGTGTGAGTAAGAGCTGATCCAACATTTGGTGGCCGACGACACCATTAATATGTTGATGCTCCTCATATCTTCAAATGATTTATGACTTGTACTTGCTGTTTTGTGGTAGGAATGCTGAGCTGACACGTTTTGGCATGAGGAGACATTTTAACTAGTTCTGTGTAAAATAAATACCTGAAATGATTTCTTCCATCAGCTCAATTCTACACGGTGTAAATGTAACGCAACTGTGTTAGAGAGTCTAACCTTTAGAGAAACAGAGTGCTAACTTCGTCGTGATTGCAGGGGGGGAAGATGGCTCTGTCTTAGTGTCGCATACTGCTACTGTGAAGGACTGAGCATGAAATCCAATTTACTGCAGCTCGGCTTACCCTCAAGTCAAAGGCAGCTATTTCAACCTAAGCAGAGGACAGATGACAACATGCACATTCACACATACGCCTTTGTGGTCTGAATGAATGATGCTCTAAAGGGAGTAACTTATGGCTCCACACTGATTAATGTTGTGTTTGTCTGAGTGAGATCTGGACAGTGAGGAAAAGGACACAGCGAGGCGGAGGGCAGAGTGCTGGTAAAGGAGAACACAGTTGATTTCAGTCTGCACTTTGTTTTAATGATAGATGCTCTGCGCCCCAGTGGCCAGGCTTAAATGCCACCTCCCCGAGAACTCTCAGAAGTCCTCTTTCACTGGAAATGTGTGTGTGTGTGTGTGTGTGTGTGTGTGTGTGTGTGTGTGTGTGTGTGTGTGTGTGTGTGCCTGTTTATATGCAGTGCTTTTGAGATCAGCTAGTCTTTCTGCAGCTCAACTCTCTTATTTCAAGAAGTATTTGTAATTAATGGAGACTTTTGTTTCTCCCTGCAGATTGTGCATTGCTCTCATTAAAATTAAAATCATTATGTAATGATGGTAGCACATTGCTGTGTTTGGACTTTTCCCTGCTAACAGTTCCTCATGAAAAATTCTGTCTTGTCTTTCCTCAGTGCCGGGTTATGAAACATCATAAGGAGGTAAAAACTCCCTGATTGGCAAGGAACTGGAGATGACGAGCAAAGAGGAGCTTGGTAGGAAATAATGGCAGTGGGGCTGAGAGGATGGAGTCGATTGAGCGAGGAAAAGAGGCCTGGCCGAGGAGGGGAGATGAGGTGGAAAGAGAAGGAAAGCATCGAGGAGGGGGAGGGAGCCGCATGTTTTGAGGTGAGTCCAAGGTGACCAGAGGAGGTAAAGAGCCACATTAACCTGCAGGTTAATGTGCAGAAGAAAGCAGTGATATCCTACACAGCTGAACTGCAGCATGTGACACACTGTACAGTAAATGTGTTAGAAATCTCATGGTAACATCGTCAAAGCGGTGAGAGCAGCCCAGTCGGTTCAGCTGCTTGTAGGGGTTAACCTTAGGCTGTCACATGCAAAATGTCATACACGCATGAACAGTTTCAGGTCAGGTAGGATGCCTACATGTCAAGTCTTGTTTCAAACGTACACAAAAATCCAGTGACAAATCCAGAATATGGGTAATTTATGGTCCATTTTGGATGTATGTTTGCAGCAGTGTTTGTGTTGTGTCTTTGTTTTGTTGTGCATCTTTCTTTTAATTGTAAGGATGGATGTGTCTTTGCCAATACAGAAAGACTTCACATGTGTTGTCGTTGGCTTGCTCCTTTCCACCAGCTATAGATGTAATGTCACATTTACCTTTAAATTTAAAGAGTTGCTGTTTTCTTGTAAAGCTGCAGCTCTCCTTGCCCCAATCAACAGCCCTCTTTCTGAAATTCTTATTTCTATAAATCCAGAGCAAAGTTGGTTAGTAAATTGGCATCATGACCTGAAGTTAAATGGACAAAAGCAATGAATGTCAGTGCCAATGTTGACCAATGCTCAATTTTTTTCTTTCTGCCACAAAAAGCATGGAATATAGGAAAGATTTGATCTCAGCAGTATGTTTATGAAATATATGTTGATATAATCCATCTGTTCCTTTGAGTTCAGGGCAGTTGTGTGATCAATAACTGGAGAGCTTTGTTTTAAAGAAGCCTGTGTACATCTGCCTACTGGTAACTCCTCTCAGCTCTTTAGGGAGGTTCTGAAATATCCTGAAGCCTCTGCCAACTTTCTCTTTCAGTACTCTTCAGTCATGATGTAGCAAAGAGAGGGCAAAACTGTAGAGACTCCACAGAGAGCAAAGTAAGGGCCATTAAGAGATCCACCATGTCAACATGACCTGCAGCCCTGCCCCACATTATAATTCTGTTTGTCAAACCATTTACACACCTGCCGGGAGCTGGAAGCCCGCACTACTCCAGATACAGAGTGACAGAAACCTGAGCAAGAAAAGTACACAAGCACACACGCAAACACACAAAGGCTCAGGTAGGTGAACACGTGTATGCAACAAAGGCAGCAGACATTCAAAAGCCATGTGCGTCACTCT
This sequence comes from Datnioides undecimradiatus, assembly GCA_008933995.1. Taxonomy (NCBI): domain Eukaryota; kingdom Metazoa; phylum Chordata; class Actinopteri; order Lobotiformes; family Datnioididae; genus Datnioides; species Datnioides undecimradiatus. The sequence continues at coordinate 10,472,907 of WARS01000013.1, forward strand.
GTTATTTTAAACAATAGAGAAGGCACACAAGCAATGATTACTTGATCTTCAATCAAACAGAAATCAAACTAGAACTGAAAGAGGACTTATGCATATAGCATATTGGTTTTGCAGAGGCAGAAATAAAAGGCTGTAATTTTGGACCTGACTGGAGTCTGAAGGGCAGAGTGTGGTTTTATGCTATAGGTTGGTCTTGAAGCAACAAGCAAGGGTTATGTAGGGTAAGAGTCAGGCTGGCGGCTGTGGTCTGCATACCTTCAGCACAGTAAAAAACAAACAACAGAAATACTTTATGATCAGCCTTTGTGCCCCTTTGTGACATACTTGATCCTTGGAAGCAGTCAGTGACTGACCTTAGGGGTTTGCTGCTGCATTCAAGGCCTTCTGCTTCTATAATTATTGCGAATAAGTCCTTTAAACTAGATGAGAGATATATCTTTGGCACTGCTGTACGAAAAAATATGAACATTTCCTGATCTGACACCCATAATGGAGCAAAATCTGATGCCTTCAAAAAACCATTTCAAACTTTAGAACTTTGATTCATATGTTTGCTGATCTGTTGCTGACGTGGTTCAGGTTTGAATAGGTTTAGACACAAAATCTAGTTGGTTAATCAGCTTGTTGGTTTTAGTTCATTCAGTAGATATGGGATTGATTGTCAGGAACTCTGAAAAAGATGTTCATGGTCCCCACAAAAATAAATCTTAATACTTGGTGATACCCCGACTTTTTCATGAATTCATGGAAATATGTCATCAGCAGTTGGATGGATTGCCTTGAAATACAGTGAAATACAAGACTACATGTTGTTCAGTCTTGCTGCTTCTCACAATTTACAAGTAAGGAAACATATGTGCAGACACACATACGTGTTGTATGTGATGGCAACGGAGTGGCCATGGAGTGATATCCTTGTGACACCTAACAGTGTCAGTGTCGTAGCAGTTGTCAACCTATGTGAGACAAAGCAGGGAAACCATTTACCACGAGTTTGGTTGTTTTTGTCGCACTGGTTGTTTTTCATGATGACAAACTACAGATTTAAACTTCATATGTTGATGCGCTCCCTGCTTCCATTCCTCACGACCATTATTGGGCTGAAAACATGTTCTTTGTTCAAACCAGAAGGTTCGTCAAAATTCATGATCAGGGTTAAAAGGATAAATACCTGGTTGAGATGGGGAAGATATGTTTGTCTGTGTGTTGCATGTAAATTGAAACCATGGTCAAGTGACATGTTTTGTCAAGCTCCTCCATAAGAGGTTTTGAGTTGCTAATGAACAATAAACTATTTACTTTACTCTTTCATTCAGATTTTATCTGATTGCTCGTCAGATAAATATTAAACATAAACTGTTTAAGCATTTAAATTAATTAAAATGACACTATCTGGTACTCACACTATAACTATAGACCTCCAGAGTTGTTTGACCTTCCAGTCTTTGCTTACAAGCACTGTATTTGTCCTCTGCAATAGTTTCAGGCTTCACAGGCGTATGAAATATGTGTCAGTTTGCTAAACATGCAGAGTGACAGGCACATTTCTCCTTTTTAAATGTCAATACTTTTTATCCCTCACTGCGTTGCCTCGATTTAAAGGTCATGTTGTTTATCGGGGAAAACATGCACCTGTGATTCTTTTGGTGGACATTGATGAGTGGGGAGATTTGCACACAGACACACTCACACACATTTATGGATTACTTCATAAGGGTTGAGTGAGCGGTGATGCAAGCCACAAATGTTTTTTCATAGTGCTGAGTGAGGTCTTTGCATCAGACTAGAAGAAGAAGCCTTGGCCCATTTTTAAATAAATAAAGACCTGAAACCTCTGGGTCTGAAATATTCATCATTAAAATCACACAAGAGTTAGTAAACTGCGCTCCACATTGCTCTGCACCGAGGGAGATGAGCCAGCCTTAGCACAGTTCTTTCATTCTCTGCTGCTGGTCGTGTTTGAATGTGTTTGAATTTTGATATTTATTGAAAGATATGCAGTGTGTAGATGGCAAAGGAGGTGGATGAATAGATAATAAATAGCATTTTTGATGATGATGGAGAGGAAATCTTTCCTCTATGTTTATCGCTTTATCTTGCCAATACTGTCGCTGTCATCTCCTTTCATGGAACCTATTTTGGTCACTGGACATCTCTATCTCAGTAAAAGGAAACTAATACAGTATATAAAACCCCATCACCCCATGTTGTTGTGATCTTGTGTCAGTGTGTTTAGTATCTAATGCACACAGAGTCTAAGCTTCAGCTCCAGGGAGGGATTACCACAAGCTCAAACTCACACTCAGATCACAGGGAGACTCGAGCGGGGTAACAGCGAGCAAACAAAAATAAAGTAGTCAAATATTTGGTCAACACACACATGTACGTGGAACAAGGTCATTCTAGTTAATCAAATTTAAGACCAGAAGCAATCACTGATGTTGATAAAAGACAAGATAAAATGTGACGATGAAGTGATAAAGTCTTAAGTCGACAATATACGACTGCATTAAATCAATGACAATCTGCACTCAAGTGCAAAAATACTGTGGAGAGTTTTCACCTTATTAGACTTTTGCAAAAATACGTTCTTGTGTTGTTGCATAGTTTATTAGTATGATTATTATACTTTAATTAACACATTTAGTAAAGAGCTTTTGAACCAATCAAAGTTCTTTGTAGGTTGTCTGTATAAAAAATGTTTCTTTGATCCCCTCTGTTTTTGTATTTGTTTTAATATTATTTCATGTTTGTGCAGATTGGATAGAAAGATCTACAGACGGTCATGTGTAGAAGCATGTGCGCATGTCTCTCTTGTCAGCAGAGCAGATACAGTATGCTGGAGCTCTGTGTCAAAACTGAATGAATGACATCCTGCAGTGAAGTAGACAGGTTGGAAAAGACTTGCTGGTAAAACCCGCTGTTGCTGTTGGACAAAACAAGCAGATGTACTGAGAGGTGTCTGATTTCCTGTCTCTGCTTCATTATGAAGCTTGTTAATAAGCAGGGCACTGCATTGATGAATAACATTGAGTGGTGAGTGTACTTTTGTCAGTGAGAAACTGAGATAACAGATCACAAAACGCACCGAAGTTAGACTATAATGGAGAAGTGTCTTGACTGAGGGTCAGGTCAGAGTGCTTAAAATAAAATATGACCTATTTTGGCAACATTTTCACAGAATTCTGGCACGTTTCCTAAATTGTCTGAATAACTGAATGTGATGAGTTTTAAAGTGTACTGTTAATTACATCTTTCAGTGGTGAAAGAAAAAATTGCACAATCTTTTCTAACTTCGACTCTGGCTATATTCTGCCCTTGTATGCGAGCACATGTGTGTTGCAGTCTAGGCACGTTTGACATTGTCAGTTCAATGTTCTGCTAATTCTTCATGTGTTATTGTTTTGGACTGATTAAAGAAGCAGAATATGAATAATTGTGATGACTGAGGGATTCATGGACAGACAGATTAATGAGATTGTCACATGAACATCAAACAGAAAGGAACATTGCCTACACCATCCTGCAAATTATACAAAGAGGGCAATCCTGCACTGATCATGCACTGATCTTTTAATCTTTTCATTATAACTGCTTGACAAAGTGAACAGATGATCTAAGACACATCTAAGTTAGAGACGATAACACACGCAGCCAAAACTTTGTGGCAGAGATGAACGATCCCCTTGACAAAAGAGGAATGTAACAGGAGAAGACAAATCAATTAGATCAATAGGAACAAAGACAGAAAAGCTTTCTCATACTGTCTTACCCAAGATCATCCTGTATCCTTCCACTGTCAACTTCTCTTTCCCACGTTATCTTCTCGCTTAACTCTCCTCCTGTCGATCAGCTACTGACGTGACTCAAGCCTCAAGCGCCCACCTCTCTGGCTCTCAAAACTCAATGTGGAAGACATCCAACATCACAACCTTCACTTTGCCTCCCTATGATGTGTCTCCTTCGATTCCCTCGTCCACATGAGATGCTTCCCCTGCAGATCTCGACACACGTCTCCTGTTCAAGCCAGCTGTTGCAGGAGGAGGAGCACAGCAGCAGCCCTGACCGCAACACAACATGCACTCAGTCTACTGCAAAGGAAGCCTGTAATTTATTCTCTGTTATATATTCACTCCAGCAGGAGGAACACCAGAGAATACAGCTGAGATGGAGCCCTGCCTCACTGGAGGAACCTCTGCACCACAGCATGCCTCTCTCTCTCCCTCTCTCCCCCTCTCCCTCTCTCTCACCCTCTGTGTCTCTCTCTCTCCCTCCCTCTCTCTCGCTCTCTCTCATATTTTGGGGTTGGGTATAACCTAAAGGCACCTTGCATGCCTGTGCTGTGATTGGCTGGAGGCTCTGCCAATGAGAGCAGTTGGTGCTGAGTGTTTTCTTGGGGTGTTTGAATCAGGAGGCAGCGTGATAATGCTGCTGTCGATTCTGCTCTCCCGTTCCCTCTGTCACCCTATTTCTGCTGTTTACTATTGACGTTTTTTTGCCCTCTCCTTGTCTCACTTTATTCTCTGCCTCGTGCTTTACACCAACAACATGTGAATCATGTCTTGGGTTGGTTAATGCCTTCACACATCACAACCCAAAGGTGGTTGAATTTGTAAATGGTAAACGAATTCTGTAGTTGCCATTTCAGACAACAGTGTGAACAGAACAAGACAGAGACTGACAGCTCGAAAGTCTCAATGAAACATTGGAGGGAGGTGAGGAGAGGTTGAGGTTAACGGAGATTGACTGAGGATGAAAGTGTAAGGTGAGAAAAATGTGGAAGATTTGTTGGAACGGCACAATAAAGGAGGACGCTGACAGCTGTTTGACAGGCACAGAGTGCTGAATGGGCGCAAAAAATTAAGCTTGCTGCATGCATGTCTGCGCCAACAATTACCAGAGTACTGTATTCAAAGTGGAACGCTGTGCTAATATGTATTCAGACTCTTTCCCACAAGATCTGGAAGCACTGTCACTGGATGACCTTTATTCAGTATGAAGTGATCTGTTTCTACATAATTTAACAGTCATGATAACAATAATATGTGCAGCAAATCAGCATGTGCATGGGTGTTTAAGGTTGTGTGAACCCAGGACAGAGTGTGTGTATGTGTGAGACAGAGGGAGAGAGATATAAGGTTTCCTCATTAGATGAGTTGGGCTGAATAATGCAGGTAGGTGTATTGTTGTGTCCAATGGGCCAGGTGCTAATGTGGCTGTCTGAGGGTGAAGGGGCAGACACAGCATGACTTTAATGGATGTCACCATGGGAAACTGAAACCAGACCACTGGACTCGGGTGACACACCATCCTGCATGTGTGTGTGAATGTGTGTCTCTTGGGGGATGTATAATGAGGGTTTAAGTTGCACACTTGTTAAAGCAATTTGCTTCTCCTTAAAGGAAAAATGTATTATTGCCAGATTGAAAGGATACAGTACATGTAATTATGGCCTCAAAAAATGAGCTGAAGAGAGATGAAAACAGGTAAGAGCCAACCTTGTGCCTTTGTGCATGTAGGAGCAGGAGCAGTGTGGCAGCCAACATGCAGTAAATTTACTTTATTGGAGCAATGAAGAATTTACTAAAAGCCACAACCCTGGGTAACAGCTCTATCTTGTACTAGTGTGACTTTTCTACTGTAACACATATCACTTAAGTATTACGTGTGTCTGTATCTGTAAACCCTCATCACACTAATATCACACTCATCTTCATTAAATATTAAATAATGATCAATGACTAATCTACGGAGCTCTCAGTGAAGCAGACTGTACAAAGGGCATTGTAGATCAGGATCAAATGAAAAGATTATTAAATGTAAATAAAAAGCATGATGAAATACTTGATGAATTACTGCCTTATTGGCTACACTGTTGCTTCTTCGTAACACAATAAAAATGTGATTTCAACATAAATATATAATATTAATCAGTGTTTTGGACCATGTTTATTATGCTATTGTTTTCAAAGCATAATTGATTCGACAAGCAAACATAATGTGGTTTGATAATAAAGTTTTAAGAACAAAAAATAATAAAAAATCAGTGTTTGACATATGGACTCCTTTCTTGGCAGTAGAATTACTTTAAAAAGTAATTGAATGTATGCTAGTGCTGCAGCAGAGCTTGAGTTACGTTCCTCTTGCTACACAAAAACATACACTGTATTAAAACGTAAGCCCAAAAGTGAGTAGCGTGCAGTGCAGTCAGTTGGCCTGTGTGTAATCATGTGCGTGTGACCTCAACCATCCTATCATTCTCTCAAGCTGCCCCAGGAGGCCATAACTGTGTCGACAGGCTTGTTGAGCTCTAATTTTAGCCGTGATCGTTAGTGAGTGAGTCCCGAGGAGTTCTGCCAGCGTTTAATGAAGTTCTCATTTGATGTGTAACAGTGAGGAAATGGCCTCAAGCATGTGTTAAATCAGCCACTTACAGGTTAAACTGGCTAAACAGACAAAGATGAATAGATGAGAGAGATAATCAACTTTTTTCACATAACTCTGCTGTTTTTTGCGCTACACATTCAAGTATCTCTCAATAATGTGTGAGACAATGAAACTGTGTCAAGTACTTCTTGAGAAATCCTTAACAATATTACTATTCAATATTGAATTTTTACCAATCCTGCTATTTGTTCTTTGAAGCCCGAGGGTGCAGTTGCAGGCTCCAAACACACCAAACAGAAAGCAGCCATCTTTGTTTGGTTGTAAATCCACTTGATGTAAAATGACAGAGTTTGTCTTTCCTCTGGTGGCAGCGCAGCTGACTGTTTACTGCACCTCAGAGGTTAAAATAGGCGGTGCTAGAATGGAGACTGGGGATAAGCTATACGCAGACACACACAAATACACGTGTGAGACTAAACAAATGTCTCTGTGCAGTGAAGAAGTCATTCCCCGGCACATAAAGTGATTTTGGGGGTAGTGGGCTCGACTGTCATGGTTTTGTGCACAGCTGAATCTGTTTTTTAAAAAAACAAACAAACAAAAAAATTATGTTGACAGCACAGTTTCATGCTTCTGAATATTTTGAAGGTATCTATTCTACAACAACACACATTTGCTTTGTATCCTGTATCTCTCTGTATTTCATAGTATACAGAGTTTTTAAATCTGCTGTCTGGTTTTATGTTCCTGTGATAGAGCACTGGTGTTGATTTGTTTTGCATCCACCAGGAATGATTGGTTTGCTAGAGCTGAAGGGGGAGCAATCGTAGTGAGCATGTCAACAGTGTTTGTGTAATTACTGTCACTGCCAAAAGGAAGAGACAAGAGTCCCACGCTACAGTTTTAACTCAGTGTCAACTTATTGCTTTTTTCTGGAGTACCCCCTCCCCTTAGAAGACCATAGATCACATTAGACCAGCTGACTCAACTCCATCTACTGAAAAAGAAGTAAATGGTTCTAAATTACAATTTATTTTTCTTTGATTTGTCAAACAAACACAAATTGCTTCTACATAAGTTGTATTAATATTTATTATGAAACGCATGAATGACTTTGACCTGACATCTAATGAATTCCTCTTCATATATCATATAATGATGTGATCACTCGACTTCATTGGCCTCCTTCTGTTTTAAGTCCAGACATACGTGTTACATGATGAAGGTTCAGTGTGCTTTAGTTAAAGAACCTGAAACAAATCAAAATGCAAAAAGGAGCATTCGCGTCCTCTCTCATTTCTCTGACTTTGAAGATATACTGCACATTCTTATAGTACAAGGAGTGGATGTGCACTTGACAACTCTAATGGTCATTTGAGTTGATGTAAAACAGAAAACTTTTATCACACAATGCTCATTATTTCTCCTGCGTCTGCTAAGCTCCTCTGTCCTGCTGCAACGCTATTGAAAAAACAGTTTGGTCAGGAATGTCATGAAGTGTCCAGACAGTGTCTTCTTTATTTAAGCCAACCTCACTCTTTCTCTTCCCCGTCCCTTATTCAATCACTCCTTCCCTGCATCATACTTGATGATTTATGTGAAAGGTTGGGGGTCAGACCAGGTCTAAGTGTAAAGTCTTGTCTGACACAGTGTTGACATTTGTAAGAGACTGCCCTAACTTTTATCGAAGAGAAACACCATCAAAGCCTCATGTAAGACTGTCAGTCGCCCTTTATTTCTGCTCTGACTATTGCAATAATGAGAGGATCATGGCTTATCCAGCCTCTCAGTTCATTTTAAGGTGATCAAAGGAGGAATGCTGCAAGCTCTGGGTGGCTTTGAATTGCCCAGTAGCCAGCGATGATCTTACCTGAGCCCCACATTGTCGCGTCTGTTCTCCACAAGGAAGTGTATACAGGTCCTTCGTCCAGTAGAGAGTCCAGAGGTCAGCGTGTCAGCCAGCATAAAGTAATACAGATAGAGGTCCTCTTTGAGTGGAATAAGTAAAAATGTGCTCACGTTACTATGAAGAGATAAATAAAACAGCACGGAGCGCCATGAGTGGAGACCTCGCACCAGTCAGCTGGAGAACAGAGAGGGAAATGCTCAGCGCAGGCAGCCACATGCCCACCCTGTACCTGCATTAAACAGCAGGCGGCTTGATGATCAGCTTCTTCATCTCTGTCTTTACGTGGCCCTTTTCTCAGATTCCTTTTAATCCCACTCTGTGTTCCTCTGTATAGTCTCTGTGTTTTCCCTTCATGCCGTCACCTCTTCTCTGGGAGCGAAGGAAACAAGTGCACGAGATTCCAGAGGCTAATTCTGCTTCTTAGGACGGGGAACCTAATATGTGAGGACAACTGTGGAGGGAGAGAGATACAGGCAAGAGAGAGAGTGTGTGAGGAAAAGGAGGGGCAGGGCAGAGAGGAGGGGGACCCAGCGACGGATGGCAGATCAGAGGAAACAAGGATTGGTGTGTGTGTGTGTGTGTGTGTGTGTGTGTGTGTGTGTGTGTGTGTTTTGTCGAGAAAGAGGAGGGTGGCAAGTTGTTGAAACTTGAGAGATGAGAAGAAGAGAAAGAAAATGTTGACATGGTGAAGCAAAAGGAAATATGATTGGCGGATTAAACAGATGGCTTACGGGCAGATATGTTGTTGGTGCTTTTGTGTTTGATTTTGAAAAGGGGTTCCCACACAAATAGCAAACAGGTTTCCTTCTCCAGATCTCTTAAACAGTCAGTGCATCTCAGAAGTAATAGACACAATGTGCCCTAGTCACACAACTAACTTGATTACATGCAGCACAGTTGCAGTACCCAAATGAAAGAAATAGTCCTTAAACTGCCATGAACTGAACCTGCATCACAGTCTTCTTCTGTCAATCTTTCAGCTGGGTCATGTGGACACTTTGGTCTTTGTTTTAGTCCCTTGATTCTGCAAATGTGTCACAAAATCTTTTGAAGCTCTGCTCTTGGTCTCAGCCATCTCCTGAGGGAAGTATTTGGCCATTTCGCTGCTAAACAAACATATAATTCTGCAGTCACCTGCTAAGTGTGACTTTCTGATGTTCGGTTCCTGGTGTACGTACACTTTATTATAGCCTTCTTACCAAAATTAGGAGCTTGGTGAGGGTGGAGATGGCCCTGATGAGAACAGTGTCAGATCATCAATACAGCAAATTTACAGCTGTAAAACCAAAAGAATAAGCACAAAGACACCAGTCTGCCCCTGAGATGAAGGCTGGTCATTTTCTGTGGGTTTGTCACTATGAATGACCACTCTCACATTGCACAAAATCATGTGATCTGTGGTTAATGTAAAATGTCAGTTAGTGCAGTTTTAAGTTACAGACACCTATGAAGTCTTTTTATTTTGCATTTTCCTTTTTTTAGTGCTGTTAATTGGACGTTACCAGACATCCCTCCGGACATTAAGCAGCTGATCAAACAGATTTTTACACTCACATTGATTTAGAAAACTTTTAATGAAAGGCTTTAATCTGGTTACAGTGAATGGAGTACAGTGTGAATAAAACACTCTCAGTCCTATTTTCCCTACTGTGTTCATCAACTTCAGCAGCTGAACGATGTCGATGGGCCTCCTGATGCAGTTGCTTTCTCTTTCAGTCACATCCCACAGTGCAAAGCATTAAACATCAGGGGGTAACTTTGGCTGCAGGTGGTCTTCTTTAAAATGCTGATCCACTGCAAGCTCCCAACACCCTCAGCCTCTCAGTCACCCATTACGCAGTCCAATTTGTCCTTCAGTGAAACACTCAGAGCGAAGTGCTGGAATGGCTGAGGGTGATGAAATCGAATGTGGACGGCTGTGAGATGAACACAGTCACGTAAAATTTACAAACATGATACAGTTGGACCACTGTGTGCTAGCATGTCGATTCCACGCTGCTGCCAGTTAACGTGTTAATTCAGATCGGATATCATAAATGTGCTTGGATGTGTCATTTCAGAGAGGTAGGAGAGTATTACATAGAGGAGCAGGAGGCAAAGCCTGAGGTGAGACTGACGCATGGCGCAATGTCGAGTAAATGTCAGTCTAATTCTGATATGCTAAAAGGCCTGTGCAGAAGAAGTAAGCTCCACTTTGCCTCCTGCATTACAACCCGCCCACAGAATGTGGTGGACAAACGAGGGGTTAAGTACAACCTATCAAAGCTATATGAACAGTTTAATGAGAGTGTGTGAAGGGCTCTTGTGTAAATGAGATGAAAAACCAAGTGTTTAATGCAAGCATTAAATGCAGTAATGGCACCGTCCCGTCCGGCTTGGCAGGGTCCCTCTGTGACACTCTGAAAGCAGGAGATGCTCATGTAAACTCATATGCTCGTTAAATTGAAGGCAGACATGTTGACTTTTATTACATTTGCATAATATGGAGACACACACACACGCAGACAACACCTTCTGGCAACATGCCATGCTGGGGTTAGGTTAAGGGACAGTGGGGAAGGACAGCAAACAGGAGCAGTAAGCACATTTCACCAGGGGGATACAGTTACACACACACACACGCACACACGCACGCACACTGATTCCTCCCCCTCTCGCCCTCAGGGTTGCTCTTCTCTCTCTAAACCATTCTTTCTCTCTGCAATAAAAATTTTACAGGAACGCTCACCATTACATCTGGCAGAGTAATGCAGGACATTGCATTCCTCTTTTTTTCTGATCTCAATGTGGCCCATCAGTGTTTCCGGACGTCTTTGTTCCCCACAACCACAGAGCTGTTTGGACTGACATGACAACCCATTCATCCAGCAAATTAAAACACTGCTCACAACCATGATAGTAACATTTTTACAGCTCTCTGTTCACATACTCTTTGCCCAGGTTTACTTTTGTCTCAGACAATTAATAGATCATAAGTAATAGCACTGAGGCAGGGAGTTTCTGTCCTCACAGGGAGGTCAAACAAGGCCAAAGGCTGAACACTCGCATTGACCGATTCACTGACATTCAAAATTAATCACATTCATTAAAAATATGAATCACAAATTGTCCTGTTTTACACTACAGATACATGAAGTAGACAATATATTTTTCAGAATTTTGCATAGAAATTGAAATCATTTGTTTATAAGAAGTATTCAAATCCTTCACTTTAATTAAAATAAAAATGTGTCATTGTAATGACATCTGTTCCAAATCTACTTAAAAGTAAAAGTACTGCAGTGCTATCAGCAAAATGTACTTTAATACTTTAAATCAGAAGGATGCTGCATGTTGTTATGCTAAACTTTGTTATTATTATTACTATTACTATTATTACTTATTACTAATGTGTGAACAAGTTAGCAAAATTTATAATTTGCAGCTCCTCAGGTGGACTTGAAGTTTACTACTTTGTCTACATCTGAGCAGGTAACCCTGTGATATATACTCTTATGTCTTGTAAGTAAAATATTTAACTGCAGATTAACTACATCTGCCACATAAATGGTGGAGTAAAAAGAATAATAATGATATTTTATCCTTAACTGTAGTGCAAAAAAGTATAAATGCATATAAAATGGAAATACTGAAGTGAAGTCAATATTACCTCACTTCTTATTAAATGTATTTTCACTTCAGGCATTTCTCCTTTATTTTTTTCATTTTCTATATAAAAATTGTTTTTTTTTTCCACAAGAACATTAATTGGTGATTAATGTCCTTGTGGGTGATTGTGATACATCTGATTTTTAATTGCTTGGTTTAGCCTGTGGCTCCACCATCATGGTGTATTTTTTTAATGTTGTGACACAGGTCATTGACTAAACCGTTCCATTTTTAATAAACTTTGTGTTGACAGAGTGCAGGAATTCAATGCTGTTATTATGCAACTAAGACAATTTTGTTGTTTATTCTAGCCTGAAGACCTACTTACATCAGCATCATCAAACACATTATTTATCACTTTAAACCGAAGTGAAATTTTTCAAACAATAACATTTAACTCAAAGAAGAGTTTTTCCTTCAAATGCTGCCACTTGTGTCATTTTCCTCCAACGTTTCTTGCTCCTTTTCACCCAGCAGTCCTGGCCAACACTGTCTGTTTTTGTTCTTTGTTTTTTTTCCACCTCAAGGATAAAAGCACTGGCCACATCCCACTTCCCTATTAGCCCTTGCTCTTCAGTACCTCCTTTGAAGATTTAATCAGTCAGATTTCCTTGATTAATCCTTTTTCATGTTCTTTCACAGTAAATAATTACAGAGTTTGATACGATCTCAGGCTAGATGGAGAGGACAGCATGCAGATTTCTGACAGAGCCGACTCCCCAGGTACCTTCATTAGCCTGATTATTCTGATCCAAACACACTCCACCAACCAGTTTACATGTAAATAGGTTAATTCTATTCCCGCTCCTCACTCACTCAGCCAGCACATTGCCTTTAACACATCACCAAACGTGTATCTGTCTCTATGCAGTCGTAGAGACTAAAACATTACAACATTACCATGTATAATAAAAAACATTAAAATGTATAATTTGAAGCCCCCTAGTGCTGTGAGGTTTCAGCAGGTTGTTTAACTGAATCTCAATCATTCATCAGCTGCAGAGAAGCCGATCAGTGAAGGATCATCTCCACGACAGTATTTCCAGAAGGCCTCAGTCAGACCTCACAGTTACTGCAGGGTGTCTAATGGTGACTCCTAGTGGGCAAACATTCTTCCCTCATTCAACTGATCTTTGCATTTCAGTGGCAAACTGTCACCACTTGGTGTCAGTGCAGCTCCACTCTCCTAAAATATGGAGTCAGCGCTGACAATCTCATAACAGACAGAGGAGCATACAATACAGGGTGCTGCTTTTCCTGAACTTCACAAGGCAGATGCACACCCACTGAGAGCCTGCTCATTGATTATCTCTGTAAATAATTATATAAACAGCACAGTGTAGACCTGCCCTGTATGATAGGTAGATAGATAATTTATAATCTTCAAACTGACCTGAATTTGAATGAAGTTGCTTTTATTGCTGCCTGAGTTTGTGTTTAGCACGGTCAGTTTCTTTGTTGGTGAGTGCACAATAGTTGCTTGCTGTTGTGTGGCAGAGGAGATGAGGAGTTGCCCCTCTCCCCTCAGGATTAGTGAGTTCATGCAACCATTCAGACACTGAGCTCTGATCAGCTGCTTAATACTGTTTTATCCCAAATAGCCGCCACCGTGCATGCACGATGTGTGCACTCCCACAGACACATGCTGCACATATACCTACTAAATCCAACACATACACTTCATGTAACATATAGTTGACTTGCAGATAATATTCAGGCAATCTGAAGCTGTACTTACACACATTTATTTTATTTAGATTTATTTAGACACTTTATTTTACTGGCTTGTGATATATTAAAAATGTCCATAGTATTTCTGGAAAAATTCTTTAAAAACCAGCAATAATAAGATAAATATGAATTTCCTTGAAAGAACTTCTCCATTTAATCCCAAGTAAATAGTTATACCTACAAACTTTTATGTGTTGAATATTATACATGGCTGTAGACAAATACCAGAGTCTTGCATTTTCAGCTGACCTGTGCACTAACTAAGATACATATGCAGCTCTGCAATCAATAATGTGGGACTATAACAATGGAAAACTATAATTAGTAGCACGTATCATCAACGTATCAAACTTTTTGAGATTCCTTCCAAAACTATGTACCTATAAAATGAGACATAATCAAAATGTTTCACTACCATTTGAAGAACTGTCCCTATCTGAGATTCAAAATGTCTAAAAGTGCCCCGGCCTGTCACACATGAGGCATATATCAACTCTGCTGCCATCATAGGCTCATGTAGATCAGAGTCACAGTCAAGGGGGTCAAGGAGCTAAGGGCGAATGCAGCCCTCCATTTGTCTTGTGTGCAAAAGTGCTCTTTTCAAATGGAAAATCTTTTGTCACCCTAGGACCCCGGTCTATCAACTGTCTATTATCTATCATGAGGATACAGAAGAAATACACCGTATATCCAGGGTCAGATGTTCTGTCGAGGATAGTCTTTCAGTGATGCCCTGTTTTTGTTTTTCACCAAACTACTTGAAAGTTAGTCCCTGGTTTCCTCAGTTAGCAGTGCAGATGCACTTCAAACATACACACACAAAGTGTACACACACACACTCACACACACAGGGGCTTATACTAATCCATGCGAAAACAAAGTGATATATTTCTCCCAGCGCAGGTCAAGCGTGGGATGTTCAGTGGCATGTTTATCAGGATTATGAGCATTTCATCCACAATATAACCTCAAACCGCATACTTACCACTCACTGTTCTCAAATGAGGGCTCCAGTGAACGTTATGCAGGGAGGTAAGTTGACCAGCAAAGAGATGACTCTCTGAGACCATTCCCACCAGTGAGCCATGACCCAGTGTGACCTTGTGACCCCCTCTAACTGACCTCTCAGTGGGTGGCCTTCACACTGACCAGCCTGGACCATGAATCAACAGAAGTAGCTGCTCTCAGACCAGATCTTTGTTATTCTGATCATTGTCTTGTGCACTTTGGCACGACATTTCCAGGCTCATACTTTTTCTACCTAGTCGGTTTCTCTTTTCCTCCTGTTTTCATTTAATGTTTCTCTTGTAGTTGACTTTTTAAATCATCAGTTCCACTCCAATAAGAAAGTAATTCATTGATCTTTAACTGTATGAATGTTGAGCTAAGTGTTACAAGAATGTATGTTCCTTAATGTTTGTGTGTACATGAAGGGTCAAAGATTTATATGGACCAAAATGGACATACATGCCTTTATCAAATATGTGAGTATTAGACTGTGGTCTGAGTGAATGTCAGGGTGGGATTATGCTGTCCCAGTGTCAGTGAAGAAGAAAGTCTGTGTGGCCGGGCAGCCATGTTAATCATAAATCTTTATCTTACAATCCTCGCCTCGCACATCCACCCCTTTCATTAAATCACGGCTAAAGGATTAGTGCAGCTAAACCACCGAGATCTAGGGAGAAAAATGAGAAACAAAGTAGTGAATAAACAGGATCCCTTGCTGATGATGTCCTATGAAAGAAAATATTAT
Organism: Datnioides undecimradiatus; assembly: GCA_008933995.1. NCBI lineage: Eukaryota > Metazoa > Chordata > Actinopteri > Lobotiformes > Datnioididae > Datnioides > Datnioides undecimradiatus. The sequence goes on from WARS01000013.1 coordinate 10,488,335, forward strand.
CTATCTATCTATCTATCTATCTATCTATCTAGCTATCTAGCTATCTATCTATCTATCTATCTATTAACAAAAAGTAAACACAGACTCCAAGGACTGAATGAATTCTGTTAAATATTTTAATGACATCAACATTTCTCCTAAAAACAACATGAAAAAATGAGAAAAATTACAAGGTATCCAATGCAAAATGTGTCAAGATATTCATATTCACAATCTTAACCTGAGACTGACATTTCTGTTTCTTCACCTTAATCCCTCGCTCCACCTCCCCCTTCTTATTTTCCTCCAGTTTTCCAACACCTTCCATAGATCAGCTACATTTTGCAATGAAAACCTATGTCAGAGTATGTTTTTGGGGTGCAAAACATGAAATACTATAACAATGAAGAAAAGTGGACACAAAAGAAAGAGATAAACTATGAGTCTACATAGAAACAAAGAGAAACCTTGACCACAAATATATACAGATGCAAGACCAGACACACACCTGCACATCAAAACAAAGTCCATATACACTATATTAAATTAGACAATAAATAGAAATACTTTAAATTTATGTAGAGTATCTGGTGTCACCAAAGCTAAATTAGAAGTGCTTATATCTCACTAACAGGAGAACCTGTCAGAATGGCCAAAGCAACATTTCCTGTTGCAAAATCATTTGGTAATCAGTTGTTTCTTGTTTGTTTGTTTTATGAAAATGCATTGATCTAAATCAAGTATTTTCTAATATTAACAATGTTCAGCAGTGCTAGTCTAAGTGCACCACACATGTAAACAAACCATTTTTACTCTACAGTTCCTCTAATTGCAGACAGTCTACTGAGAAAGACATATCCTTCAGTCTCAAAGTCCAAGAGACATCAGTGTCAGTTCATGAAGGAGCAAAGATGGCCAATCAGGTTGTGTTGATGAATAAAGCAGAACCGACACTTCTGATTCATCTTAGTCTCTGTAAGAGGAAGTTATCTGTCGGGGGGGCATGTGGGGTGGATGGTAGGAGTCATATGGCCCCTCTAAGTGTACGTCATAGCCGGTCTGAGTCTGATACAGGCCCTGGTCCACAGGGGAGGGGGAGTAGTGGTGTGGCTGTGGGTAGAGGGGTGAAGGCTCCTGTTTGGGCACCAAGTTGCTGCTGATGCTCAGAGGTGGTGTAGGAGGGCCATCATATGGAGGCGTTCCCACACCGCCAGCATTATACTCATTTGGTGAGTGACTCTCATACACTCCCCCTTTCATAGCCCTCAAGTGAAGCAGATGAGCAGAGTCAAAAGTGCCATATGGTGGACTGGGCAGGCCCGGAGAGGAGTAGCTCACCATACCACCAAGAGGTGGTGGTGCTGCCCGAACTCTGTGTCGGTCCTCAGGCCTCATCCCTCCACCCGGAGCCTGTCCCATCTGCAAGCAACCGGCCACCAGGTTTGTGGTGGGCTGTGAGAGGCCCTTACACAGCGTCTCCATGAAAGCCCTGCTCTCTGTGGAAAGCCCCCCCTCCAGGGCCTCAGACAAAGCACAGATGTAGTTGCGGGCCAGCCGTAATGTCTCAATCTTGGACAGTTTCTGTGTTTTGGAGTGACAGGGCATGATGCTGCGCAGGTTCTCCAATGCATCGTTCAGACCGTGCATACGTGAGCGCTCCCTAGCGTTAGCCTTCACACGCCTTGCACGGAACCTCTCCTGCCGAGCTTTGGTCATCCGCTTTTTCTTGGGCCCCCGTCGTTTGGACTCATTTTCATCCTCCTGTCCATCCTCCTCATCCTCCTCATCTTCCTCTACATCTTCACTCCCCATCTCCCTGGCTTTTTGATTTACTCCACCTGCTCTGTAGCAGTGTGATGAGACTGAGGCGTCTCCATCAGGTGAGCTCACATCTCCATCCATCCACTGCAGAGGGCTGACGACCTCCTCTCCCTCACCTTGTCTTACATATGGTTTAATCATCATAGTCCTCTAGAAACAAGAAAACACCATTGTCAAACACGTGCTGCAGTGCAGACAGGTTTACAATCCTTGTAACAGCAGTAACTGTCTTACATTTCACAAAAAATACAGACATGATGTCTCTTCATGCTTCTATTATGTAATAAATAAAAGCTGTCATATATCTATTCAGGCTTGTGTGATATATGTAATAATAATAACTGTAACTGTAACTGTAGTTATGGTTATAGTTATTTCTTAATATTATGAATAATTTCATAAATCTCAAAGCAACTCAGCATCACACCATTTTTTGTTACAAACAAAAAAATGGGTTTCATTCATCATGTCACTCATCAATTAGCTATTTATTTCTGTATTTCATTCTTTATTTCTGAATTCAAATACAATCAAATGTTTGGGGTATTTGTATTTTTTGCTTTCCTACTAGTCACCTTGTATATTTAGATTTTACATGAAAATATGAGTTTATAAAATATAATGTTATAAATTACATTCAAACTAGCCAACTAGCAACAAACAACCAATAAAATAACATTGCATTACATTAAAATATTGCACCATGTCAAGGCATCAGTAATAACAATCATTTTTACATTGTGGCATTACTACCGTTTGTAAAATTTAAAAAAAATGTTTTACTGTATTTTATTAGGTTTAACTTTACTTTTAATACTGAACGAACCTCTGAACCCCTGTCAGCATTTGTTTAGACATCAAACCTTGCAGACTCTTGGTTCACAACAGTTTACAGCTGACTAGTCTAGCCAATACCTAATGATGTCAGATTATGTGACAAATTTTCACAATGTCAGGTTTATAACAAACTGCAGAACTGTTGTTTTTTAACCTGGCATGATAGTACAGCAAGTCTTGTTGCTGATAATAAACTCATACAAAGCAGGGGTCAGGTCTGTAGCTGCAGCAAGTTCAATTTGATAACTTTTAGACCACTAAGACATCAAATACGGCCTAATGTGAGTGATTAAAATGTACAGAGAATTAACTTTAACTGTTAATTAAACAAAAACTTTAAAATCCTTGTTTTTGAAAACTGATACCATTTTGCTTTTGAGGTTCATTACAGGTTTCATCAAAGGAGACTCATCAAAGAGTCTCATATTTGATAGGCAACGATCTCACAAAGGTTGTAATTTGGAACCAGTGAGTACAAGTTTTCATTCACCGGCAATGTCAGTAACTATGCTTTAAACTGTCTGTCAGCAGTCCTCAAATCCGCCGCCGTTTTTCAGCACCGGACAGTTCCCTCCTGTCGCGCGCTCTTCACCCACAGCCGCAACTGATCGACTAAATAAAAAACGCGCAGCGTCGAAAACTTTGCGTTGCCCGATGACAATTTGAATAATAATGTATGTATTATCTGTTTCTTCTTCCTTCCCCCTCCCTCTCTCTCTCCTCCACCCTCACTCCGGGTAATCCCGGTCAACTCGTGAACTGGTAATGCCCCGGCCGCCGGCGAGATCAAGTCACCGACAGGGCTTCAATCTGGGGCATCGCAGGATTTGCTCCGTGGATGAAGTGACGACCACGGGATTAAATGTCAAATCGACGTCCCCAGATCAGCGAGAGTCGCCACTGAGTGAATTGAAATCAGACATTTCCAAAACGCAGAAATATTAATGTCTCGTAATGAATTGCGTGTTTGAGCAGCTATATGCCAAACGTCTAAAGCATTGAGCAAATAGCGTCTTTATATTTGCTATATACTGTTTCATTATATATACTCATTGACTGCTGTAGGTGTTTGGGCTGGAGACCTAAGGGTTGTGCCCAAACACAGGTTCACCACATTTGTTAAAACCTTTAAAGTAAATATTGATCTTGATGAAAATACGGGGCTATGAGCTTTCTACCTGACTGAAATATTTACACACCAAATCACTCCCACAAAAGGCTTCATTACTTTATGGAACCTGTAGAGACATACCCGTGCTGATGTGTCCCGGGACCTCCTCAGGAAGTTTCGCAGATGATTTGTTGCGTTGGCGGATCGCGACTCTGCTCTCTTTGCCCGCTGTCACACACTCTGGTGAAGTTTCGTGCTGTGTCCCTGTGCAGAGTTGTCCCACTGAGTCTCAGCGTGGGTCACTCTGCGGGGGCTCAGGGTTTTAACCTCGCGTTAAAGCTCCTCCTCCTCGTGCTCCCGTCCGATTTCTCTTGACGCGCGTGGCCGGCCCGTGGCTCGATCCCCTTGAGCTCCACTCGTCGCCCGTGTGTGAGTGTGTGTGTGTGTGTGTGTGTGTGTGTGTAAGCTCACTGACATACTCCAGACAAACAGGAGAGGCCCACTGGCCTTTGTTGCTTTGCGGGGGCGGCCGCCAAATCCGCAGTACGTTTGCATTGAACGGAGGGGAGACGCGCTCAGTCGGCTGAGCCTAACTGTATGTGACAGCTTGAAGTTGCATGTGAGCAGGTGTTTGCTCCATCCCCTCTTGCAGCCATCCATCGCTCCGCACTGAGGAGACAGGCTGTTGAACAAGTTCATTTCACCCAAGAGGCAGCTCTGACCAGACGGGCTGAGTGTGGTCACATGAGGTGTGCGGTTACAGCATCAGTGGTGCTCATTTAATGGTCCTTTCTCTCTGCGGTGTGTTGCTTTATGCTTTCTGGATTTAACTGCGTTAATCGCCATAACCCATTCTGAATGTCTGAATGTAGAACCTGCTTGTCAGTATTTTTCAGTGGTGGAAGAAATACTCAAATTCTTAGTGAAAATGTAAATGCCATGTTGCAATGTAATTATAGCATTGTAATTGGTGTAAGTATTATACATTAAAGCCCTATGGCGTTATGTTGTGCAATTGTTTGACAAAACGGTTGAGATGGGTGTCCACGTGTCCAAACTCCCATTTAATGAAGTTAAAAGGTGCAAAATATTTTTATTCAGTACACAAAAACAACACTGTGGAGATAGCCTATCACTATAATATTGCTGTATAAAAATGTGGCTACTGTACGTGCTCATCATTTCCCTGTTCATTCCCAGGCCGACCACCTTTCCCACTGCTCCTCCCCCCTGGGTCTCTGCCTTGCCTATTCCACACCTGCAGCCTGAAATGGGAATAGCTGAACCAGGCAATCCCCTGGAGTGAAACTAGCATGGGAATAAGATAACCGAGGCCTTGTGTCCCCATTGCATTCACTAGTATAATACTGTTTATAATAGTAAAATTATTGTGTTTATTATGTTTTAAAGGTGTGAGTTGATTCCCACTTACTGATTGCATCTGTCTCAATGAAACTGTTCTTCTTTCTTATCCTCAATGTGACCCACTTACTGTATATCATTCAGTCATCATGTTCCACAAGTGGTGCTCAAGTGTAATACTGTATGTATGCCATGATGTCCCCCAGGTCCCGAGTGCTGACCGCACATGATGAAGTCCGGCTGCAGATGGCCCTCTCTTAAACATATCTCTAGCCTGTGCCTCAGATGCAGGTCTATCCTCCACTGGCTGCTCAGCTCACTCAGCATGTTCCCATTGCTCAGAGGACACTGCCTCCCTCACCTTTTCTAGGTATTTCTCTGAGATAGGAATTTAGTTTATTATTACAAAAATAGGAAGGACGGATAAAACTTCACTCCAGTACACACACAAACACGACCCTCCCCTGAATCCCCAGAGTTTCTTCGTGTGACAGCAGCAGAAAGTGCACTTTGTCCATCTGTCATATTAGAAGTCCGCAGAGAGATCCCAATGCTACAGCATGACACAATGTGTGCATGTGTGTGTTCATGTTTAGGGAAGTATGTAGATTGCATGAGCAGCAGTCACAAATATTTTTCTTCCTTCCAGCAGCCATGGAGTATCACAGCAGTGGCTGTGATAAAAGTACACAGGGTCACTTCAACAGACCAAGATCTCATTTTGCATATATGTGTACACTTCAAAATTTATACCATTGCTAACAGTCATAACAATACGTTCATCAAATTGTTTAGAAAGCGTACAAAAAACTCCAGAGAATGAATGTTTCTCTGTATTTCATGGTCCCCCATCAACTTTAGAAATGACCGGCATCTGAGCCAAACTTGAACCTCCCTCCAGCCCAGCACCGACCCTGGGGAGACATGGGTGATGTTGACCATGTGTCCTCCTACTAACCATCTCATTGATGGACCCCAGTACTGGGTAAAATAGACAGCCCCCCTCTGCCTGAACCCCTAAACCCCCTTAACCCTTCCCTAAACCCTCAGTTGGCCCCCTGTTGTGCATGCTCATTGGCTGACCGCCTTCAGGCGTCCCTTTTCCACGGGTCCATTGTTTGGCCCCATAAGCAGCTTTGTTTCTGCATGTGCAGCTGGGCTAGCCCGCGCAGCCATTAGCCACAACACGCTAAAGGGAGAGCGGGATAATATAATTACAAAACAAAAGTCAGGTGGCTCACGAGATCTGCCAGGAGGAGCCCATTTGGGGGAGATGCGAGGACACGCTGGCGGGTGGCCAGCTATAATTCGATTATGAAGTTGTGTGAGTGACAAAAGAAACAATTGAATCTATTTTTTTCTTTTATTTGCCCCACTGTGATTTAATTTGATTCCACTGGGGCTTTAAAAAGAGGGCAGTGTGAAAAGAGAGAAGATTTACTCTTCTAATTTCTAGAGTCACCAGCTCAGAAAATGCAATATGGTCTGAAAAAAATAGCTAGAGAAATTCTTCCCTGCGTCGACCTTATTGTCATGTTGCTGCAACACTTTGACTGCATGTGAGGCCCAAATCAAATGAATCGCTGCAGGCCGCAGTTCCCTGCGAGCTGACTGGTCTTGTGCTCTTGTTTTGCATGAATGCACAGAGACTGGTGGACAATGGGATCAGTGGCAGATCCATCTCCTGTAATACTTTCTTCAAACAGGGCTGCAAGTGTGTCCCCCTGTTCTGTCGGCAGACCAGAATTTATCCTGTTAGTCACCCTGGATGAGTGAAAGAGTAAAATCAACCCCCATCCCAGCTGGACACACACACACACACACACACACAAGGATGCACCCATTCACACAGGGGCACGCACACACACACACTTAACCCCACACTGGGGAGTTACACACACAGTTTTATGGACAGCTGATAAGAACAGGTTTAGCTGGTGGCCACTGTTTGAAGCAGGTCAAGCAGAACATGATCTGTTAATGTCTTTTTGTCTCTATAGTTTATGCTGCAAAAGCTGCATTTTGTTTTGTTTTGTTTTGCTGTTTTATGAGACAATAAGCAATTGTGTCAGATGCACACATGCTCTTACTACTGAAGGGGTTGGTGTCAGTATTGTGCCCACTCGGGGTGTGTAAACGCCCATTTTTTGCCCCATTAGGCACAGTTTGATCGTGCCCCTGGGAGAGCACCACATTCTCTTGCTCTGTAAAGCAGCTCAGAAAAGTTACACTGCAGATTAATCCACTCTCTGGTTTACTGTTTTACTTATGCAAGTGGGATATGCATGTGTCAGAGTAGGCTGCCTCTGAAAAGAACCACTTTGAGAAAACTTAATCTTTTTCATTCCAGACTGCTTTATTAAAACATTTTTTGTGTTTAAAAGTGTTTGAGTGTATTGAAACACAAGCAGACACCTCTGTAAATTGCTTATTGTTCTGCAGGCGGCAGCTTCAGTTTCTGGGGGTTGCAGGGAAGGCAGAGCCGATGAACATCTTCCCATCACCATAGAAAGAATTATTCCAGGTATAAGTTTGGATAATAAGCTCCTTCCCTCCCAGACTCAGATGACACCTACAAATGAGGAACAATAAAATATCTAAATCAGAAAAGGTTCACATGCAAGAAAACATCCCAGGACATGTAGATACACTCACTGTTTTCCAGGGCGAGTGATGTAGCAGAGGCTGTACAAGGCAAAGTCAAATTCTGGGCTACAGCCAATAATTGCAGAGCCGACCTGCTTGAAGTATCCTCCCCACATGAACTGCATCCCCATGACATCAGGGTAGGTAGTCCACTGAGAGCAGTTGGAGGAAGAAGCAGTGAGATGAATGTAGTGCTACACATGTCACACACTGAGATCTGTACTGTGGATGCTTACAGGCCCATTGAAGCTGTGGCTGTAGTAGTTCAGCTGTCCTCTTTTCTCCAGAAGATAAAACTGGATCCAGTTGTGGAAACCAGACACCTTTCCTCCCTTGACTTCTCCTACAGTATGGCAGAATGTGTCTCTCAATAACTGCAAAAATAAAGTATTTGCCGCAACCTCTGTGGTGCTTTAAAAGAAATCTCCGAACCTGCAAAGATGTGTTCAAAGCCACTGGAGTCCATTTTGTTGTTGTTGCGGGAGTACAGACCAAACCACATCATCTTCAGATCCTGAAGGAACTCTTCCTCTGATGCATAGACACCTTAAAACATGGATTAAAATGCACCTTTTACTTTGGGACAGAAGTGTATAGAGTCCTCTCAAAGTGGTGCCTGAGAACCACAGAGTGAGAAGCATAAGGATTCTTCTCAAGGTAAAAAGCAAATAAGGTATTTTAAAACTCTGAAGGCTCGATCATTTAAATTGGGGTTTTTTTTTCAGATTCATAACTAAGTTAAATCTGAGCACACATACGATCCAATTTTTTAAAAACTTGAGTGTCGCTCACACTTTCCAAGAATATTATATCTCAATACCCATAATTTATAAAAAAAAAAATCCCAATAATCTATCAGGTTTTAACTTTTTCTTCAGTGACAGCTGTCTGCTCATCCAGGAGCACGCTGTAAACAAGAATTGATAAAAGTTATTTTGTTATGTTTTAATAGTGTCTACTGGATAAAATGTATATAAATATAGGCCGAAAGAACTCAGCTCAAGTTTGACACCACAGCAACACAGTGGGTCTGTAGCAATACAGGTGGTTATTTTCAATGTGACAGTGCGACTTCTGGAGTTTCTTGCAATGCCAGGCCTCTCTAATGACCTGGTCTCGGGATGTACTGTTAGCTACCCTTGGTGTAGAAGAAAGCAAACAGCTCTCTGCCCAGCTCTGTGTTGGACATGGTCTCCTTGACGAAGGTCTCCTGCTCAGCCAGCTGCTGCGGGGTGAAGTCCTCTGTCTGTCCAGTCATCCTGTTGTAGTTGTCCAGCACAGCCAAGAGAGCAGCGTAGGTGGGTCTGGAGAACAGAGCCCCCTCATTCAGATACTGGAACAAGCTGAAAGCAAAAAACAGCAAATAACACAGGAGAGAGGACATAAATACATAACGGTCATGAAGAAAAAGAACCAATGAGAAAGAGAGATCTGCGCTGATTAAACTGTCTGGTCACCGTCTAGAGGAGAGGTCTATCTGGGAGCTTGTCTGAGAGTCGGGCACCAGAGCCTGAGGGTCAATGATCAACTCTGAGGCTGAGGCCTTGTTTGAATCCAGAGCGTAGAGCGTCTCAGAGAGAGCCTTGATCTCAGCATCAGTAATTACACTACCTCCGTCACCTGTAGATCATCACACACACACACACAGATAATGTCTCTATCATGTTACTGTTACTGCTACTGTACCCCTGTAATCCACAACATTTATTTATGTATGACTAAACAACACTGCAGTACCTAAAACAGCTCAGATGAACTCAACCAGCCTCATTCAAAAGCTGTTGACATGAGTATAATATGAGTATAAAACACTCGGCCTCATTCTTCACCATGAGTGACCTTCACTTTTCTTATTTCTGTTAATAATACATCTGTGTTTTCTGTAGATTTTAGAACTTAACACTTCAACTTGTAATTAAGTATTTTATAATGCAGTATTGAGTCTTCTGAGTAAAGGATCTACATGCACTGAGAGAATAAGAAGGCATCACCCTTGTTTTTGCACTGTAAGTGTATCGTATAGCACAACAGGGACACCTGCTGGTCATGTACAGAAAGAAGATTTAACTGAGGCTTGAATTTAGATTATTTACTTTAGTAAAAGTAAGCATATAACGACGTAAAACATGCAATATTACAAGTACAACTCCTGCATTTAAAATCCTACTGAGTAAGTAGTAGGGAAGTATGACCAGTAAGATGTAGTTTTGTTTAGATTTGGAGAAAATTGGATTCTGTGACTGAGACTATATGTATCGAAATAAATGACAATATCACTTCTAATGCATCAATGTGTGAGCAGCTGTTGTAACTGCTGCTTTTTGCTGTTGTAACTAGTCAAGTTCCCAACTTCCCAACAACAAGGGTTCAAAGTATCACCAGTCAGAAGGTTTGTGACTGGATTAATAAAAAACAAACAAAAAAAGGCCTAAATGTTCTTGGATTTTTTTTTTTAAAAAATTGAACTTTCTGAGAAGTTTAGACAGAAAATCTCTTTGTGGAACAACTCAAAGACAGCTCAAGAACGCGAGCGCTTTCAGAGCGACACCACAGGTCTCAGTGTTTGACTGCTGACTTCTTAAATGAAAGTGTTGACCATGTGAAAGCAAGCAGCTGTTATAAGTAGAGTAGCCTCACAGAAAGGAGCAAGACAAACAGATAGAAAAACTAGCTGACTAACAGCAGTGATATACTGTGAGGCACGTGAGACGAGGTCAGCTATAGGTGACGTGTGTGTGTGGTCTTACTGGAGCAGAGGTCTGTGTAGTCGCTGCAGCAGTTTTTATGCTGAGTGCACTTGGAGTTGCAGTGGCACTTATTCTGAGAGTTGTAATTCTCTCCACATCTGCCCTTACAAGATGTTGCAGCTGGAGGGAGAAATAACACACTTGTGATAAGTTACATATTAAAACGTTTTTAAGAAGTTATAAAACAGAGTCTGCTTTTGTCGCTCACCTTTACATATTTCAGAGTAGTCAGAGCAACAGTCATTGTAGCGCTCACAGGACGGGTTACACTGACAGGAGAAGCTACTGTCTGTTCCATAACCACAGCGACCCTGACATGAGTCTAGGGTGTCTGAAAATCAGCAGAACGAATTTCTAACTATGTTACATGGCTGTGCATATACTCATAGCAATACATTATGGTGATAATTGAGCAGGAAAGCGTCTTACTGCTGTATCCCTGGTAGAACAGGGTCACCCAAAGTGCAAGGACAGCGATGACCTTCATCTTGGCTCAGCTGCAACCTGAAAACAAGGTGAACCGGCTGTTATCATGGTCTCCCTTTTATAGTAACTTTCACCTGACCAATCCAAATGCAACACTCAGGTTAACCCAGCCCATAAGTCAGGATGTCCATCGTCATGATCATGTCTCTTGGATAAAATCTGCTGTCCATGTGACAACATCTTAATTGCAGCCTTTATTTAATAACAGGTTAATGATTAATGATCATGTTGTAGAGCAGGATGTCTTAACAAAATAGAGATATAAATATTTGAACCTTTTTAAAAAGTGTAATTTTTTTTTATCTGTTCTCTGTGAAACTCCACACCTGCCTAGAACACAAGTGGTGCTTTAATGTTTCAGAATAAGATTATATCAAGGTGTGAGCTGTGATAATGATGGCTACTTTTTGAAGTTACAGTCCTTTTTTGACTATTGATATCAGTTACATCAAATCAAAACTGTGAAGCTGGCTGTCTCTTTGAGCCTGTTGAGTTTTTAGGTTTTAGTGACCAGTAAAAAGTAAAATGGATACAATTACATTTAAGCAAGATGATCTATTCTTATTTCTCCTGCCAGAGAAGCCAGATGCTCTATTTCACAGGGTTTATCTAGGATAGCTCAGAATACTCAGAAGAGCCAACCTCCTCACTGTCCCTGGTCACGTTCAGCTCACATGCTCTCACTGGAAATATCGCAAAGCAGCAATGCATGGAGATCCTGGACAATTTATGTATAGACTGTGAAGTAAACTGCATATTTACATTCTTGGTGTTTCAGATGTGGTCAAACAGGCCATGTTGACAACAAAAAGGAAGATCTGAGCTACATAACAACAAAGCAGCATTACAGTTTATCTTAAGAGTTGCTGCCTTTGTGTCAGTGCATTTTAATTACTTAAATTCCCTAAAACTAATTCCACTCATGAGTTAGTAAAAGACTGAGAATGTCAGGTTAACCTGTAATATCACTGTTGTGAGATAAAGTTAATAAATTTGTTAAAGACTCTGAGACACATAATACCAGCAAAAATGTAACTTCAATAAGATTAGCATTAGCAGAGATCTGTATAAATGTTACTATTGGATGAATTATTCACGTCAAGTGCTAATGCCATATGAAAAATACTACTACTAAATATACTACTACTACTATCACTGCAGTGATATCATATATTCTTAATTAACTATCAAGTGGAGCTAACTTTTTACTTTCATTTTCATTAGCGATTCTTACTGAAAATAGTGAGAAATACTATCAGTCAAACACAGTGATTTCTTTTTCCATTAAAAAATTGTAAAAGGGTTGTAAAATGAGTTCTTAATCATTGTCTCCCAGTTAACAGAGTGATATATAAAAGTTAGTCAGCCGTACTTTTTCCTATGTTTTGACATAATACATCGACCGCAGGCGGCTTCGACATGGCTTCAGAAATGCCTCTGCACTCCCGTCCTGTAGATGGCACAGCTCTACAGGACAACTTTACTTCGCCTCTTTTGGCCCTATGCGGCTTCCATACACAGCGTGGTTTTCAATGACATTCTGAGCTTTCATATGTCAGCTCGTTTTTACAGCAAAGATGTCGTTTGCCTTTTTATTCAGAACAATTACTAGAGACGTTGCAAAGGTGAGCACACTGACCGTTCCTCTTTGTCATGGCAATTTATTTGAAGCTGAAGCTGTGAGAGCTGTTTTTTTGACTTAGCTTCCTTGTTTTCTGATTGACTAGCCAACGTTACTCGGCCAGTGAGACTTAACCTGCTAATTATTTCTTATTTTGTGTTGTTCAGAAATGAACTTATGTAGAATTTATTGCTTAAACAAAATTTTCTTGTGGTACAGTGGACTATCTGGTAAAGCCACAGTGCGCAGAGGTCAGTGGACTTCAGGGAGTTGCGCTATACACTGTGTTACATCTTCTCTCTCACCTGTGATCCTCAGGTCAGCATTTGCCAGCATGTACAGTCGTTACACACTGGTTGTCAGCTTCTGGCAGCTGACAAAGCCCTCCTGATGAAATTGCGCAAAAGCACCGGCTACACTTTTATTAACTGCAAGAAAGCCCTGGAGAAGTTTGATAATGACATAACCCAGGTAAACTCTTCTGAATCTCTATTTGCATTTACAATTCAGGTGTGAAACAGCAGTATATCTACACTACAGGCGCTATAGTTTTGTTATTAATGTAATTTGCCAAACTTTCAGGCAGAGTCTTGGCTCCATGAGCAGGCCCAGAAGGAGGGCTGGAGTAAAGCAAACAAGCTGGAGGGACGCAAAGCCAAAGAAGGTCTGATTGGCCTGTTTATAGGAGACAAGTCAGCTGTAATGGTGGAGGTAAGGCCAGGGATACGTGGATTAACTGTGGCATCATTATTTCAGTTCCATCTCTCTCCAGATTGTCGGACATAATTTCATTTACGCAAAATGTGTTGTCTTTCTTCTTGTCTGTTTGATGCAGGTGAACTGTGAGACAGATTTTGTTGCACGCAATGAGAAGTTTCAGCAGCTGGTTAAAGATGCAGCACTTGCCACCTTGGCTCACCACCAGAATAAGAGTCAGAGCCAGGCGGGATATGTGAAGGTAAAGCCCTTGTTGCTTGCAAAAAAATGTAATTTAAGTGTGTGACTCTAAAGAGGAGTCTTAAAATATGCCATGGTACAGCTGTACATTGTTCACTGTGTGTGGTACCCTGTTGACTTGTCATTATGTAAGCGCATGAAGCATATCATGAAACCAGAGACACATATAGTATTTTGATTTGAATGGCTTGTCCACTGACCTTAAGTGTTTCTGTGACAAAACCTTACTTGACTTTGTTTTTCAGAATGTCCTGGTAGGTGATGAGTTAAGCAAACTGGCTGTGGGTGAAGGAGCTTCACTTGCTGACCAGGTGGCTCTCACAATAGGTCAGTCATAAAAATGTTATGGTTTTTTTTCCCTAAAGCAACAGCTTAAGTTATCTGTAACATACAGCTGTTTTGGTTTGACACACAGTCTAGCTTTGAGATTTGTAGGGAATACATACTCATACATTCTGCATATATATCCAACCATTACAGGGCAGCTTTTATAAAGCTATCTGTTATTAGTATTATTGAGTCTTTGGTTTAGTCAAGAACTCACACCCTTTTGGAGAGCTCTTAAATATTTTCTTAATCTACCAGAACTAATGTAACAGCCAGTCATCCTGGTATAAACATGTTTCTTTTTTCTCAGGTCGGCTTGGTGAGAACATGTCTGTGAAGCGGGCAGTGACAGTGGGTGTCCCTGCTGAGTGGCACATTGGCTCATATGTACACGGTGATGTGAGCAGCCAGATTGACATGGCCATGGGTCGGTACGGTGCCCTGGTCGTATTTCAGGGTGGAAAGGATGGAGAGCAGGACATTCTAGGACGTAAACTGGGTCAGCATGTAGTGGGTGAAGCGCCTGTGTCCCTGGGCAACATGGATGACTTGCCCTGCGGTGAAAGTGAGACCCGCCTGCTGCCTCAGACCTTCCTGGGGGACCCCAGCAGGACTGTGGCACAGTTCCTCAGGGGTCAGCAGGCTCGTGTGCTGGATTTTGTCCGATTTCAGTGTGGCGAGACAGCGAATGAAGAAGCAAACTGAAGGGAGGAAATAACTTTTGTCATTTAATGAAATGCAACAACCCATTTATTCCAGAACATTCAGACTATCACACAGTGTCAGTGTGACTTTGAAAGCATAATGTTTGGTGCTGAAGGGTGCCTGATGAAATTACCAATACAAAAATAAAATTCTTTTTTCTTGAAATCTGAGTTCACATACATTTTTTATGCTATTCAGTATTTCGATTTATAAGACCTATATGAACATCTTCTTAACTCTTATCTTACTGAAATGTTTCTACCCATTCTCACAGTTTTTATTTTCTCGTTTTCCTTTCAATACATTTATTCGAATGCAAGGTTAGATGGGCGAAAATGGTCATGTCTACATGAGACTTGACTTTTTCAAGCCTGATGTGCCTTATCCCCTGTAACTGCAGTGACATGAAACTTGAATAGTCAAAAACAGTGATTCTAAATTTAAAAAGATGGTTTCTATATATCCAACCCATTTACTAACCCACTTGTGCTTTTGTATCACAAAAATTAATTATTAATGTATAGGTCCAAGGACTGCAGAAATACTTGTTACTACTTATTAAATTACTATCAGTGTAGTTTAAAACACAGGACGTCATAGTACACCAGAGAATCTGTTGAGAATAGATTCACCTGGTTTTGCCAAAGAAATAACCAGACTGCGTCAGATGTTTCACTCACAAAACTGTAGTCCCGACACTGTTATATAAGTTATATTTAACTAAATTTAAATTATCAGTGTCAATTATTATTACTTAAACCATGTTTTGTTATTGGTATACATATGATTATGTATTATTCAGAAAAAATTAAAGTGGTGTAGCATGTTATCTAAGGATGAAGCTGCAGCTACACCCCTGCAAAAATGCAAACGATGCAACTGTAAAACCGAGGTCTGTGATTGGCTGGTGCTGGACCAGCCATGGTGATGTAATCATTGATGTACTGAAGCCGAAGCTCGCCGGTGTCCTCCTCGTAGCTCAGTGAAGATACGATAGTCCTCGCCTGTGTGTCCCCCGACAAACAAAACGCAGACATGGTGAGCAACTCTATCTCTTATTATCTCGATGCAGCCGCTTTTGATATATCTGAAATACATAACACTGCTCAGTTCTTCATTTGAATATTCTGAAGGCATCTTAACGCAGTCAGCATTAAGCTAGCTGCGTATTTCTCCTGGCCTGCTCCACTCATGCTAGCTGTAACGTTAAGCCTTTAGCCGCAATCCTTTTCTTAACTGTACGTTTGTGTTAATGGAGGCTCAATCACACTAATGCCGGTCTCTTATCTGTCTGCCGCATCTTGCTGTGATTCCCCTGTTCGTTTTAACCGCACCTCGGCCAGTCTGACTTCACAGAGGACCAGATCATGGGTGAGATTTCCTTTTATATGGTTCAGCTTAAAATGATATAATCGTTCTACGAAATGTATCTGAAACAGCTTCATGCGCCCGTTGCTTTGACCCTGTAGCTCGACTGTTGTCTCTGCAAACCACTCAGGTAACGCAACACTGCGATGGCAGACAGAGCTAAACTAACTGTGTGAGGTTTAGTGTTAGTGTGCTCAGTGCTTGTTAAACTTGACATGGACTATCTCAATTCATTGTCACAGAATGCCGGACTAACCTACAACGTTAATAAGAGAAGCATGCTGTCTTTGCATGCTGATGCCTAATTATACTATGTAAATGGCTGTCATGTCACCAGTCGTGATAAGGACAGGTGTTAAGGAGAGCACTGATCAGATCAGATCAGGGTGTTGGTCCAGACTTCACCTCTCTGTTGAGAGGCAAAGGACACTGAATCTTTTCCACTGTGGTACTCACTAAAACAGCAACCAGTTGTTAATACACTGATGCAGGACGGCATATATTTTGTGCCACGGTTCAACATGACGTGAGTCTGGTTGGGAGTTGTTTGACTTGTGGTGTTAAGGAATTTACTCCAACAGCCTCCGCCCACTTAACACAGACAGCTGTAGGCGATGAGTTTTGCAGATTACGTTTAAACAAACACAGTACATCTCTGTTTTTCCTTTTAAAGTGGGTTTTCTTTCAGTATAATACAATAATTGTACGACCATGACCACATGTGAGATAGATACATTTTTGGCATTGATACTGTAAAAAATGGTATTAATCCACCTGTACTTCCTGGATATGTACATCCCAAGATCTGCATTTCCTCATGTCAACATACTGTATATGGCTCATGCAGATAAAGGTTGTTCCTTCAGTAAATAGCTCTCATGGTGAAATTTAACGGATGCAGTCGCACAAAGCTGGTTTTGTTTATCGTCACAAGACTGATCAGCTGATAGGATACCTACCTTTGCAGCTGTGATGGGAACAGCTCCTCCCATGGAGAGACTTTAATTGCATGTGTCTACGGTCAAACAACTTGTGCAGCTGTTTCTTTACATAAACAACTTAAGTACTATTACACATGTAGTGTATGTTGGAATTTTAGCTCTTTGGTGTTTTGTCCTTTTGTCTCCAAAGTCTGAGTTATGTTTATTAACTGAATGACCTGCAATGCTGAACCTAACTTACACCTGTCTGTCTGCATGTTAGAGTTCAAGGAGGCCTTCCTTTTGTTTGACCGGACGGGTGAGGGGAAGATCACCTACAGTCAGTGTGGGGATGTCATGCGGGCCCTGGGGCAGAACCCTGTCAATGCTGAGGTGCTTAAGGTCCTGGGAAACCCCAAGTTAGAAGGCAAGGCTCTGAAACATAAACTAAAAGAGCTGATTGTTATTACAACCAAAGAGACTCAATTTATGGTGGAGACTTGTTTTTGGTTTATTATAGTAGCAGTTATGGGGTGCCGATATGAGCATATGCAGTATATTTTTGGTATTCATGACCCATGAAAGTGGCATAAACGGAGGTTTGGTCAAATGAATGAAAATATTAGTTCATATGTATGCTCAAATATATTATGTGTCACAAATAATTTTTTTGCAACTAGGTTTTAGTCCATTTTTGTGTTTGACCCTGTATACAAACCATATCTTGTAATACAGCACTGTGTTACTGACAGTTTAATCTCCACTCGGAAAACAGTTCTGCAAGACTGCTTGCATTCACCATTCAGCAAATGGACTGTGTGTGGTTTAATGCATATCATACACATATTAGGGAGCATACAGCTTTAAAGGCTGATATTGTGAAAAGTGCAGTCGTATTTCCATTTTTTTACCTGTGCTTGGAATGAAGAGAGGCAGTGAGGAAGTTATAATAATACTTTAATGTTTAAGTTACAATTTGTTATTAATGCACCTGCAGAGATGAACCACAAGATGCTGGACTTTGAACAGTTCCTGCCAATGCTTCAGGCCATTGCCAAGAACAAAGACCAGGGCTCCTTTGAGGATATAGTGGAGGGTCTGCGTGTCTTTGACAAGGAGGGAAACGGTACAGTGATGGGAGCAGAGCTACGCCATGTTCTCACTACACTAGGTAAAAACAACCCTTCAAAACATAAAGATTTGCCATTAATTCTTAATTCATTCATTCATTGCACAGTATTGTGCCCTGTCAATGCATGTCCCCTAAAAGTGCTCCTTTTTTGTGTTGCAGGTGAAAAAATGACAGAGGAAGAGGTGGAGACTCTGTTAGCTGGACACGAAGACGCCAATGGCTGCATTAACTATGAAGGTAAATCATCAGAGTGTGTGCTTTTAATAGATAAGCTCTAAAAAGTTAAACAACGAAACCAGACGGCTCGAGTGCTGTGCTCTGCAGTGTGTTACATGACACCATTATATAGAAAACAAGTGTAAATGTGTCTTTGTGTCACATGCTTACTGACAGGGTTAACGTCTCTCAGCTTTAGTCCACCACATCATGTCGGTAAGAGCAAACCCTGAAAGCCTTCTTCACTGCTGATCTTCTGACTCAGACAGAGAAACAGCTTAGAGCATCTTAAGCTATAAGGCGAGGCAGTTTGTAGACGTCAGCACACAGCAGCAGTGCGGTGCAGCAGTTACAGTAACTTCCTCAGAGCCAAAAGATGTTTGGTTTACACAGCCACTGTGTAGGTCAGCTGAGTCACTCACTTGTGTCATGTTAAAAGTGACAGACAAACAAATATATGAGAATAACTTTAATACCATAAGCCTCTGGAATTACAAAACTTAGGAAACATCAATTGTAGTTTACTGTGTGGCCTCTGGGTGGTGGAGGTGATCTCTGACGAGTTTTTTCTCTTCCCATCTCTTCTCCCTCTCGACAGAACTCGTCCGGATGGTGATGAGCGGTTGAGGATCTCAGAAACAAAGTTCCAGCTTTAATTTTATTTCTAAATATTTTTTGTATTGTTTGTGTCATCTTTCCCTGCATCCATGCCATCCTACCTCCAGCAAGTCTGTGGTTTTTTTTTCTTTGACATCTTTATTTTATTTCAAAAGTGCCTTTTCTGTCTAATGTGAAGAATTTCATGTCCCATCTTTCAGCCCATCTTCCACACATTATTCAGTCTTGCAGGTACAACCCACAGTAACATTCCTATGATGATTTAACCTTTTCCATCTTTGTCAGTCAACCCATCAGTGTTGTTGTCAACAGCTTTTGTTTTTTCATTTGGACGGATGATAATGTGACATGTTATATTTAAAAGAATTGAATTCAAATCCTGGTTTTCAAAGTGTCCAAGTCTGTGTGTCTTCTGTTTAAATAAAATATCTTCCTATAGTCAAATATGACACATTCTCAATCACATTACAAAACATATTAGAAAAGCACTAATAGTAACAGTATTTGAAGTATAGAAGTATTTGAAAATGTAGTTGGAATATTGAGAAATGCCATTAACAGGTATTAAAACTATGTGCACAATATTGACTGAAATGTGTTAATACTGATTACATTAACTAATGATCATAAATGTGAAATGCAGTGTCTTCATACAATAAACAAATATTCAGTTCTATATTGTATAAAGAATGAAAGTGGTAAAATGGCATCCTATAGCAAATTAAATAATACACTCCTCAAATGAAATGACTTAAATTAACATAAAATAGCAATAACTGGTAAAATCATTGTGACAAATTGACTTACGAAACAATGTTAACTCAAAGTCCACTTACTCGCTTCTCCTGGAGCTTCAAGAATGGTTTTCATCAGGAGCTGAAACCTTAAAACAGCTGAGAGTCCCCACAAAGCAGGACCAAAGCCAGTGTTCATTAAGGCTTTGTCTGAGCAAGTCAGGACTGTGTGGTGCAGCCAGCACGCACAACACCAGGACACTGAAACCTCTAGATTAAATTCAGCTATGATTAATTTTATTATTTACACCTCTGATTGTCCTGTGGCTGTGTCGGGCCTGCTGGTTGACAAAAAAAACAAAGCGCTCTATACGACGGCTCCTCTTCACATTTTATTTTATTTTTTCCCCAACATTTTGTAATTAAAACCTGAACCTCTTCTGTTTTGCCTTTTTAATACAAACTGCCAGAGTAACTGTCAGCACTAATGTGATGATTTACTGAGGAAAAATTGACTTCTACTGTATAATAATAATCAATGCAACTGCTGCTACCTTCAGCATAGTGAAAAACATACAGAAACTGAACAGACACTTAATTCATATCACAAAATCCACACAATGTAGTAATAACACAGATAAAAGAAGTCCATTTATACTCACAACTGTAGTGAGTTCTGCAATACTGGCTTGACGGACATTAACTGTAAATTTTCACCATCTGACTGGATTATATTTCATGACACATGACGTGACGTGCTGTGTGCAGAACGAAGCATGTTCTTTTTTTTTTAAGAAAAAAAAAAAAACCTCTCCAAACTTGGTGACACACGGCAAATGGCACTGGAAATAAAACTGAACGGTAATATGGTTTACAGAACCTAATGGCATGCGTTCACATACACACATGCTCACATTCACATCTGGTGGGCAGCTCCGTCGGACCTGCCCGAATCATACACAACAGTGGAGAGGGTAAATACAGGCTACAAAGGTAATAATATACAGTTACAATGTTGACATATCAAAGAAAGAAGATGGAAAAATGGACAGTAAAAAATATAAAAATTGATAGGATAAAAAGTGAGGATATTGTTGCAGATATTAAGGACACAATTCTCCATTGTCAGCTGTTTAAGGTGCGAGCTCCGTTGTTTTTGGCAGCTTTGACGTTTCTTCCATGCGTTACTTGAAAAGCATCGGAGAAAAACAAGCTGCTAAAAGAAAAAAAAAGGTCCTCATAATTTCTCAAGCAACCGCGATAAAAACTCACTGAATAAACATGATTATAAAAAACATTTTGGTTTAGCAATTAACACAAAGTCAAATTATGGATAAAACACATATGTGGTCGCTGGTGGAATCGTTATTCCCAGACCTTCTTACTCAGTCATACGTTTTTTCCCCCCCACAAAACTACATTCCTTACAAAACTACCACCTGGATGCTTTGAGTTCATCCTCATTCGCAAAAACATGAAGCTCATCACTGACATGTTTTTTTCTCTAAGTGCTGTTGAAAGGAGGGACATTATTAAGTTATATTTAAAGAGAAGTATTTTCAGGATGATGATCTCATGCTGTCGGTACGTTCAAATATAACCATTGCAGGGCAACAAAAGGTGTGTTTGTAACAGAAAATCCAGGTTACAGTACATTTTCTCAAACTGCATGCACACCAACTTGCTGTAATTTCCATCTGGCATCTGATTTCAACATTTTCATTCATGACATTTGATATTTCTCTGGAGAGAGATGTTGGTTTCAGACATTTGACCTTCAGGCCACACCCTGTACAGTAACTGTCTGTCCATGTAACACAGATTAAATAGGGAGGAAAAAGTAATATTTCCAATCAAGTTTCCAAAACCTTCAGTATGAAAAAGTATTTAAGACAACAAAAGGACGATATAAGTGCTTAAGTTCAAATTCATGAATGCTTCAAGTCTTTCATTGAGACCTTGGGATATATGTTAAAAGTGCATTTTGTCATACATATATTTCAATTAGTACCTACAGTACAGGAGGAGGGTGGCTGGAGGGGTTAATCAGAGATTATGAAGCATACGACTTCACAAACTGCTGCAGAAAATAAATGCAACAATTTCCAAAACACTGAAAACACAAGATGAGTCTTTTCTCTTCTGCTCCTTGAGTGCCAGCATGTTGGTAAGACCTTCTTAGTTTACCAGATCTCTGGTGTTTATCTTACAAATATGAAGTGAGATGTTGCTGTCCAGTCGACCACACAGCACGAACATCTTTAAAGTACATTTTCTTCATAGGCAGATGCAATTTTTGAAAGGGACTTTTATAGTCAGAGTACAGTTGTTTTCGATTTCAATGTTGTCATTTTTTTTCTTCCTCACATCAGCTGTCTCGCTGGGAAACAAACGAACAAACAAAAAGCTGAACATGTAAAATGTGTTCTCTTCCTTCGGTTTATGACGTCTTCATTTCAGATGATACAGGCAGGATTTAGAGTGGTCAGAGTCATTCTCTGGCAATTGACTTTTCTCTCACTGTGGAGGCGGGACTGGAGCCGAGGGGTGGAGTGTTTCCCCAGGAAGAGGGGCAGTGGGCTCTGTGAGGGGTGACACATGGCAAGATGTGAAAAATGTCAAGAATTCAGTGTATTATCAAACATGGGACCTAAACAGACGTACACAGAGAACAAAAGTCTGTCTGGTCTGGTCGACACACTTGCCAGAAAAACAAGACAGTAGCAGACAAGTAAAATAAAATTATCCCTGTACTGTAGCATATGTATAAGTGTATTAAAATGAATTAATTGAGTGTTCTCTCTCGTTCTGTCTGTCTCTCCGTCTTTCTCTCCCGTGGTCGAGGCAGATGGCTGCCCACTCCGAGTCTCGTTCTGTTTGTGTTTTGTGCCTGTTAAAAAGGTTTTAAAATGTTTTGCCACGCCACTCTTGCCAAGTTCTCACAGTGGGAACTGTTGAGTAAGTTCAGTCTTGACCTCTATTTGAAAAATGCCCTCAGAAAACCTCTGTTATGATTTGTTAATTTATAAATAAGAGCTGGAATTAGTTGAGTGACAGAAAATGAATCAAGCATTTTGAATATTGCTTAATGGATTGAGACGCTTCCTGTTTAATTCTGTTTTTCTTTCATTGTACCTTGAAGAAAGTTTGGACCGACAAAAGAAACCATAATTGCACCATCACAAAAATATTTCACGGATAAAGTGATAATGAAAATAGCTGTTGTTGCACAAAGCAGCTTATTAAAGCAAAACACTGTCTGTATTACAACAGTAACAACTTGTAAATCTGCTAAATTGCGCTTTAGCTTTAACTCACCATGGAGTACAGGAGTAGTGCTGGAGCTGGAGCTGGAGTGGGCAGCTGTGACCTGGCCTGGGGGGCAGGGGGGCGAGCTGTGAGCCTGACCCTGAGGTGGCTGGGACTCAGCAGCCGGGGCAGAGGAGGCAGGAGGCGCAGGGCTGGGGGCAGGCTGTGGCGCTGGTGTGCTGGGAGCTGGCTGAGATGCGTTCGGGCCCTGGGGTGGGGGAACTGAGGCAGCCTGGGTGGAATGAGGCCCGCCGGCCTGGCTGTGCTGCTGGTGCTGAATCTGCTGGAAGTGCTGCTGACGGGCCCTCATCTCAGCATATTTCAGCTGCTCCATGTGGAAGGACTGACGGTCAGCCAGCAGCTGCTGACGCTGGTACTCCAACTGCACACACAGACACAAAAAATTCAAATGTTAAAAGTTTGGGGTCAAATAGTTTATCTCAACACTACATGTCCCAGAATCCCTTACTCACAGCCTCCCTCTCTCTGTCCATGATGGTTTCCAGTTCTTCAAAGTGTCGCAGTTTAATCTCCAGCTTCTTCATCTGGGTCTCCACCAGCAGAGCCACAAGAGATTTGATCTTCCTCTCTTCCACTGCAGCCAGGTGCTACAATGAAAGTGAAGAAGAAACTTTAGATCAGAGAAACTGTGAAAAAGAAAAAAATGGTGATGAAGGACACAGAAGTTGAGGTGTTAATTAACTTTACCTTGGCTTTGACAGCAGCAGCAGCAAGGGCAGATGCAGCAGCAGTGGCCAGGTTCCCCTCCCCCACATCACGCTCCACCTTAGCTTTCCTTTCTCCTTCACTCTCTGCGTCTCTTTGTCCCTCCTCTGTGCCCTCTTTTCCATCCTTCTCCTTCTCCCCATCACCTATGAGAAAAAAAGTTTAATTTTTTCCACCTTTGACAAAAATTGTTTCCTGTGTGTGACTATATAGTTTTCGTACCCATCTCAGGCTCTGTTTTGTCTGCCTCCCTCTCTCCTTCTTGTTCTCTTCCTCTCTCTTCTTCTTTCTTGCCATTTTCTGCCTGTTTCTCCTCTTCCTCAATCGCTCCATCTTTGTTGTCCTGAAAGGAAACGCAGCAGCACAATGAGATTCACTGCAGGTTGTCAGCAAAACTCACAGATAAAGAAATGTGATATTATAACTAACAAACAACATACCTTGTTCTCCCTCTTCTCCTCACTTGATTGGCTGTCACTCTTGCTTTCATCGCTGCTTTCATCTACAGAGAAGACAAGTCAGATCCTTTTATTCACTTTTGTTGTCTTTGTTTAGTTTAGATCCTCCCTTCAAGGTTTTTTTTTTTTTTGTATTTTACATGCAGTATTATGTGTATGTTTATCCCACCTGGTCTGTCTCCCTCCTCCAAGCCAGTGCCTGCGATACCACTACCCTCCAGGCCGTACAGTGGGTCCTGACGGCCACTGACCCTCGCTGCCTCCTCCACCCGCCGTACATGAGCCTCGACAAGCGCTGCAGGAACCTCCTCCTTCATACGAGAAAACTCCTCTAAAAAGGGAAGAGACCAATCAAGATTATCAGTGTAAGTAAAATGTAGATGACTAATGAGTAAAGTTTCTCTCACTGTGAAGCATTAGATCAGGGGTCACCAGCGCGTGGGCACCAGGTCACCCGCAGCGATCACGTGAGTCGCCCGCCGGCCTGTTCTAAAAATAGCACTAGCCCAGGGGTCGCCAACACGTCGCCCAGTATCTCGCCAAGGGGTCAATGATATAATGACACAAATTTGATTTGTCACTTGGTAAAACCGGTCTAAATTTCCATCCAATCAAAATTATAGGTGCCCCGCCCCCTGCCCGAGATGAAACGATTGTTTGTCAACTAGCCGTCAATCAAACGTGCGCTGGGGGGGGGGCTAGCCTAGCAACAATGACAGCAGCAGAGTTCAGTCAAACAGCCCTTAACTGATGGCGGGGTCATTAAAGAGGCTCTGACCGCTGTGGCGGAATCATTATTCATATAAACTTAAGACGGAGTCTGTCCGCTGCTGCCGATGTCCAGCTTGGTGCGAACACTGTGCGCGGAGGTGTGTGCGCTGTCTGCAGATGTGCTCAGACAGCTGGAGCCGGACCTGAACAGATGCTTCTGGTTTTCACTCCAGTGTGATGAGTCTGTGGCCTCCAGTGATATAGCACTGTTTTCATACAGATGCACAAATGAACATACTGGTGTATGTTACTTGGTTTTTTGATACAGTATTCTAGTTCATAATTTTTTAGATAGAACATAGAAATAGAAAACAACATGCACATGCTTATGAATTTAAGTTATTACACACAATATGCGTTCTGTATTATCATTTTTGAATGTGTTATATACAAAACAAGCATATTCACTTGTTCTATATGGAAATTAGCTATGTGAATAAATGTTACTAAACATGAGTAGCTCTCCGGCACTTTCACTGTGTAAAAGTAGCTCACAGAATATAAAAGGTTGGAGACCCCTGCATAGATAATGCTGAGGTTGTTTATTCAGTGGATTCAGTGTAGAGGAATCAAAAATAAGTTTCTTCTTCTCACCCAGAGCAGATTTGGCTGCAGCTGAGGCCACACGTGGGTCGACGACAGAGGCAAGGAAGGCCACTGTGCTCATGACGGGGTTTCCTGCTTGGCTGAAAGGTATCGGCTGGTAAGCCAGCGGTCCCAGAGATGAGGAGTTGTCCTCCAAGTAAGGGTCTTCAATGGGCAGTCGAAGGAAGTGCAGGATGCACTCATCCTGTGTACGGCTGCCCACATGCTCTGACACCTTGTTCCAGTCGTCTTTGTACATTTCCAAGCCCTGGGGGAGGTGAGGCCAACATTTAGCTCTGCATGTCTTTTATTTTATCTTCGCATTTACAAAGGAATAATCAGCATCATCACAAAGTTTGTACCTCAAGTAGGAGTAGTGTTTCTTGTTCTGTCCAGTCCCTCATAGAACTTGCCGAACTCTTGCTCTGTGCAAAAATATCACCACCACTTTGTTAATACGGGTCATCTTAAATCACACAAAAGAAAAAGAGATCTGTCATGCGTCTTCTCAGTTTTGTACCTTTGTGGAGCCGGTCTTCTTGTTGTACATGTCAGTCCGCAGGCCAAAGTTTTGCAGATCTGCTGGTTTATCCTTCACTTTGTCTGGGAAGGACATCATCTGCTGGGTGGCAGGAGTCTGCAGGTGCACAGTGACAGAGGGACAATTGTAAAACCGCCCAGAATACGTGTGCATGTCTCTGTTTGTTTGTGTGTGTGTGTGTGTGTGAGGTGTGCATGTGAACCTGGGCTGTCTTGGGCTGCAGGGGCACGAGGCTTGACGGAGTGTCTGCCAGAACATGAAAGTGAGAGGTGGGTGGGGGCCCCATGGGTGTGGGCCGGCTCTCAGAGTCAACCTGGTAGTTGATGAGACCCCACTGCTCCAGGAAGGCGTGGACTCTGCAGCAGGAGAAGCACAGAACACAGCACATTGACAGCAGTCTGACTAAAACATTTAACACTGTTGACTGACTGGTGACACTCACATTCAGCCTCTACCTACCTCATGATCGCACACACATCTCCTGCCAGGTTCCTGCGGCAGGCGGTGGAGGTCAGGTACTCCTGAGGGTTCAGGCGGTAGGTGTCTATCATGAAGTTCCTGTACGCCAGGTAACTGAAAAAAGGAGGCGCACAGAATTGTGAATATTTAAGACTAACTGTTGCACCTTTATATATGTATATATTCAAATAGCTGAAATAAGAGCATCTAATATTGTGCTGTGTACTGATCAAACACTCACATCTCGGGGGTTTTGGATTTGTTCTTCCCGTTGAAGAACTCAGGCAGGGCTCTGCGCTCAATAGCATGAACGCTGGGGGGGCGACGACAATTAACTCCAGAAATGCATCTGAATAACTGAGTATTTCTTATTTATATGTATATACGATATAATATCATTATTACACAGTTCTGACCTGTTGTAGTCGAACCAGGCAGCATAGCTCGGTATAATAATGTGATGAGTTTGCTCTGTCACGTTGTCCTCATGAAGGTCCGATCCTTTCACAGGCTCACCCTTCACACTGGGAGAGCCTTCCTCCTCCTCCTGTTTCAAACACACACTCTTGAGGACAACTTGAAGACTTGAAGACATTATACAGGTTTACTGTTCTCACTTTAATACATCCTTGAACTTTTGTAAACAGTCTCACCTTGCCAGTTGTTTCCATGGACTCGTCCTCTTGCTCATCTGGTCAAATCACAAAGGAATGATATACATAAAATGGAAATGCACAAAAGTGACATGGCAAGAGAATTTGTTTTGGGTGAGGGACTACAACACAAATACAGCACTAATGTGAAAACAAACAGCTTTAGATAAAAAAACAAACAACCCATGTTAAAGTAATAAACTGATACCTGGTATTATAAAGCATTCATGGTGAAACACTGTTGCTTTAATACTCATAAAACATGAGTTAACACAGAGGAAAGGGGACACTTTATGTGTACAGGAGGCCATGTTGGAGGAGACACATGGATGTTCTACTCACCCATGTCTGTTCCTCCCTTCACTGGAGTTGAGTCAGAGTCCTTCTTGGTGTTATCTGCCAGATGAAAGTAACGGTTAGTAACAGACAGCAACTACTAAAGTCTGATGAGACGAGGTTGATTTTAATGATCATGTAAAACTGGTTGTATGGTTATTTATATTTCCAACATATGTGTACTTGTCTTAGCCGGGTTTCCCTCTTCAGATGCAGGAACAGGTGACGCTTCATCCAGATCCTTACTGAGATCCTCCTGCTCCTCCTCCCTCTGGCCCCGTTTGGACTTGGTGTATGGGGTTGTTGGTCTGTACACACACACACACACACACACACGCACACGCACATAGAGGACATTATTTCACTTGTTGCACAATGCCTCTGATACAATAGGTGTTGCTGATTCTACAGCATCAAAATTAACATATCATAACAGCTGATGATCATGTCAGCTCACCCACCCTTTTTTGGTGTTCTTCTTCTTGCTCTCCTGAGGTGGAGGGGTGGGTGAGGGTGATGGTGAGCGCTTCCTCTTCTTGGCGCTGCCAGGCTTCTTGTCCCTCCGCTCGTCAGGTGTGGTCACCTCATCTGTCAGGGTCTTGGCTGAGATCCTCTTCCTCTTAGGGCAGCCCTCACCCACCTCATAGTCCTCCTCGTTCATCCACTCATTATACTGGTCCAGGTCTAAAATCCACTTTGCATGAACCTGTGAAACACAAACAAATACAACATTTATTATACCATATTTCATAATGAAATAGTTCCAGTAAGCATGTAAACCACTTGAGTGAAATGCCACCAACTTATTCCACTGCTTAACCAGGAAGTGCTGCACGTCAGCACACTTTTTCACAAACAACTCAAAGAACTATATGTTCTAGAAATGTTAAGGTGTGTTTCCTGGATCCTCTGTTGGTTTCGTGGCTGTTATATTTGGGCATTAATGGTTGGATTAAAAAGAAAAAACACCTGTTAATGTTCAATGTAAGTTCTACAGAGGTTCACAATAGGTGAGCTGCGGGCACTGCGTAAGTTTGATGTTAAGCAGATTATGTCATTAACAAAAGAAGCATTTTTGCTTGGAACGAGAGCACTAAAGGAGCTGTCTGTGAAAGAAGACTAATATAAATGACAATTTAATTAAGTGACTTTAAAGTTGTGGTCTGATGGAGACGTTTCCACTGTGGGTAAAAGACAGCAAGCGACAGGATTCTTCATAACAAACCAGTCCAGTGTGCAGATTACTGTTTGAATGCAGCTCTAAATGTTTGAATGCTTCGCTGCTCTCGCTATCATGTCCTAGTGAGCGCTGACTGCCTTGAGCGAGTGACGCTCTGAATACACAATAAGAGCCTCTGACACTGCTTTGAATTTATGGTTCAGCCAAATGCCAGACAGAGCTCTGTTGCTCCAAGTGCCAATTTGCCACAGCACTTCATTCTTAAATGTTTTGAACGGAGAGACAAATGTGACATGAGAAGCATCATGTTCCTCATCTAGTCAGCTCCTGTGTACACAGTGTCCTGACAGGTTTGTATATTAAAGAAAAGTCCAGTTTTACTGATTCATAATATGCAGAAAAGCACAAGACATTAATTTCAATTTTTAGCCAACATAAAGACATCTTTTAACAAAAACTGTGCACTTAAAATGATACATAAAGATATAGCTATAGTTAATTTTCAATCTAATACAATGAAGCATTATGCACCCACAAGAAACTGCATACTTACTTGGAAAATGTAACTTGTTATGAGTGCAATTTAGGCTCATAAACTGCTGAACATGCAGATACAGGACATATAAAGTGTATAATGCATAACTTTGTCTAATTAAGCCTGGGGGGAATATGAGCAGCATATTTTTGTTTTGTTATTGTCAGAATTAAGAGACAACAAAGCACACAGAATTAAAAAAAAACTGATGGCAGAGAGATAGGGAGACAAGAGACAACAAAGCATGTTAACATTTTAAATACCTTTCTGGGCTTTTCTGGACTGGGAGGATCCTCCACAGCAGCCTCAATCTCACTGGCTGGGATCCAGGTATCATAACTGAGTTGTGAGAGGAGCAAGGTCAAGGGTCAAAGCATGGTGGATCTATGTGTGACTTAAGCTTGTAGAGTTCAGGGGGGTAAAAAGTTTCAAGAAAACTAGGATCCGGCAGATCACAATAAGGGTCTTTAGTACTGTTGAATGGAGTTCATATCTCTGTAAACCCAGCACCAACCTGTCAGGAAAATATCCCCAGTGGAGCAGCACTTGCTTATCTCTCTTCATCACAGGACGCACCCACTCCTCTGGATGAAAAAGAGAAAAATTCATCAGCACAAAGAGAGTCAGTGCAGCGGAGACACAGTAAAAGGTTCAAACTGTGTCTAAAAGCAACATGTGAAGCCTCACCTTCCTCCAGACTGGTGGGAATAGGAACAACAACATGGGAGCTGGAGGCCTTGTCCTCAGTTACTGAGCCCTGCAAAAGACAAAAGTCTAGTTAACACGATGATCTAAAAAAGATAACATCTTTGTTTCAGCTGGGATAACAGAGGAATATGGATTTATCAATCTGACTAAGGGCGCTGTATGCTTGTTGTTGTCCATCTGAAGCATTAAATAAGACAAACAAAACCACACCTGATGTCTTTTAATGATGTCTTTTAGTTTCCCAAGCAGCTTTGGCTCGATGTCAGGGCTCAGGTAGATGACTGGTCTCGCCAGGCAGTTGTTCTAAAACGAAGTGATGCAGAGTTAGTGTGGACAAGTGAAACTAAGACGTTCATATGTGAGGAAAATATATATAAATATTTACTCTTCATTTCTCATAATCTCCATTAAAATAAGAACTGTTAAGCTCTTCAGATTAGGAAAAGCTGGATGATCTTGTAGTGTAACTGCAGGACTGTTTAAGCAGGATTACTGGTCAAGTCACATGACTGGGTGCCCTTCATTATTTCTATCTGTAAAACTCATCCACCTCATTCTCAGATAATATAATAAAACATGAAACAGTGTTTTCTTTGTTCAGCTCACAGTTGTACACAACAACTGTATATAATTATAGTAAAATTGTGTGAATGTTTGTGATACTTTCTGTTTAACTATCTATCAATCTTTTTGATGTCATTTCTCTTTTATCTTGATGCCTTTTATGTTTAATTAAAGCACTTTGAATTACTGTGTTGAAATGTTCCATTCAAACGAGCTTGCTTTGCCTCATGTGCCGAGTGAAAGAAGCCAAAAAATGAATAAATGCTGTTTTTACACCTCACAATTTTTTTTTAATTAATTAAAAAATTAAAAATACCTATGAATGGACTTTGACTGTCCAGATATTGTTTGTAATCAACATATAAGAATAAATGCTCTGAGACCAACTCACCTGTACTAAGGACTTTTCGATTGTCATGAACATCTCCACATTTCGGTCCATCCTTGACGGATTCTGGAAGTCAAACCTGCGCCTACCAGGAAATTAGACTGGAGTTACACATGAAACAGCAACATAGCCAAAATCCAACTGAGCGCTATAAATTTCAATAACGTAACTTATTTTCATGATCAAGTAATCAATCCAGCTAGAAAGAAAGCCTTACCATCCTTGGTCACTCTTGAATTTGTAGGCTGCAGCCAGGATGTGGCAGAGAGCCCCTCCTGACTTGAAGTCCAGAAAACATTTCATCTGCAGACACAAAGCGAATTCAAAATGAGGAAAAGTCCTATGTATATCTGTGTGTGAATGACAGAGATCTAAAGGAGACATACTGGCAGCTTAGTGAGTGGAGGGTTGCTGACATGCTGCCCAAACACCTCCTCCTGGAACTGGAGCAGCTGGACCACCAGGCTGGACAGGGACTTGTTGGTGGGGGGCTCAGCCTGGATGTACTGAGAGGACAGCAACACGGAGAGGCAGTAAGAACTGAGCCACAGAGAGGGAACATCAAAACTACTCTATAGTGAGCTTAAGATGCTTTGTGTGGTCACTTCTGGCTAAAACTGGGGGGCGCATGCGTTATTATTCATCTAAAGAAAAGCATTATGTTTCTAGAATATAAGATTGAGATTAAATATTAAATATTAAATATTCCATGATTGCTATTGACGCGTTGAAGACATAAAATGGCTAAATCAGTGTGTGTGAGCGCCAGCACACCGCTCAGGGTGCCTCCAGACGGGCCATGGCTTCAGTCTCAGAGCCAACATCTGGATCTGAGCAGCATTACCGTTAGCCGATTAGCTAACTAGCCAGCTAGCTGGCTGGCCGGCTAAAGTCACCCCCTTTTGAAAAAAATCTACCCTCGTAGGTCTGATTGTGTACTTCGTTTATGTCGGTTTAGCTAAAGTGGCGTACAGGGATGCCGCCGTAAGTGCCTGCATCTGATGCAGCTGTTGGCTCAGCATCCTTTTGTATCCAGACTCGAGTGAATCAACCAGCTGGACGTTGAGCGGCACCCTCCCTCCTCTCTTTGTCACTGCCTCTGCCCAATAGGTAAGTGCCCACATATCTGGCTGAAAAATGTAACCTCACTGTGTATGGCTACAAAACATGCGGTCGGTACCTTTTTGTAATTCTTTCCCAGCCAGACGCGGACATTATCAAACTGAGAAACGGTATCAGACGCTTCGAAATATTTTACATTCGGGCCGCCGTCTTTCTTCCGTACCGCCATCTTTGCCTGCAGACAACTAGTCGACGTCGCGCGCCGCCCAGCGGCCAAACTCTGGCGCTGCAGCTGCCAGACAGCACAGCAGCTGTAATAACAAGAAGCTTACAGCAGGTGGCGCAGCTGTGCAGAGAATAATTTACGAAACGTTTCCTCAAAATGTGAGAGGTTTAAAAAAACTCCAACATGCTCCAGTCGAGAAAACAAAATCAACAACTTCACACTGTAAAAATACAAGTGCACGTCCGGCTTTTTAAGGTTTCATGTAAAAACACAGAAGTGTTTGAATCAAAGTGTGCTTTAAGGATTAAGAGTAAAAGTACTCATTATGAAGAATGGCTTCTGTCAGAGTCATATTCATTTTGGAACAACCTTAACGATCTAAGCAGCAGATGAATATATGGTATACTCTGCTCAGCAGTATAGTCTATTCATATGGTTTAATAAAAGTGATGGCATGTTTTATATGTAATCATATCTCTTACTGGCAACTAGTAACTATATAAATATAGTAATCAGGTAAAAGCAGTGGAGTAAAAAGTGGTTTGAAATAGAAATACTCAAGTAAACTGCAAACACCTAATGGGCTGCCATGCATTTTTTATTTATTCTAAATGGAAAAATATAAAAGTGCAGAAGGGGCAGAGCGAGCACATGGTGGTAGTAATGCTAAAGAAACAACACTAACTTATTCTATGTCTTGAAGCTACACACAACAGCACATACCTTCTTATGTGTAATTATGACGTGTTTAAACAGCTGTTGTCCTCTGTATTTGGTGGGAGTGAGGAAGTGACTGAAGGGTGTTTGTCCACAGTCTTAATCAATGTTCAGTGTTCATTAATGCAGATTTAGTTCCTGTAACAGGTGAATCAAGTTTAATCCTGTAAGACATATTAGTAACTGTTTACTTACAATTACTATTACACCACAATATATGTTCTGAAAACACAGCTCAGCTTATTGTGAGGACATTATTTATATTATTATTATATTGGATCAAACTAGCTGGAAAATCCTCATAATACAAAGGTATTTTGAAAGATATGTACAGCACTTCACAGTGTTTGTTGTCTGTGGTTTGGTTGCAGGTCGGATCTGTTGGCGTCTTTACACCCTTGAAAAAGGAAACAATTTTCAGAATCAACGGACAGTGTGACACACAACCAAGTGCTGCTAGTGCACATTGTAAGTGGCAATCGAAAAAGAAGTGTGTCTGAAAATCAAGTATGACACAGCCAACTCAGTACATTTCACTCACTTTCTGCCTCCTCACTGAGAGTGATTCAGAGGTTGATTGATTGCAATTTACTTGAATGGACTACACAAGGAGGCAAAATTTAAATCACCAAAAAAAGCCTACTTGAAAATCTTGAAAAGAGAAAAAATGTAATTTTTTAATTAGCAGTCAATTACCTCTCCAGCAGTTAATTGACTTCCTGCAGCAGGATCTGAGAAACTGTGCTGATGAGACACTGAATTACGACTCATATCATCCAAATTCAGTTTAAAGGACCAGTTTCTTTTCTAGGGGCCATTAGCACGCATATTGTATGTACTATGAGTCTGGTTTTAAAAAAATTATTTAATTAGAATTCATGTCAATCATGTTGGTACTGTGCACTAAGCTTCTTATTAATTAATTATTCTGATTGCACCAGCGCTATAAAGGTTTTTTGAAACATGTAAAATTGTTTTCCCAGTTTACACAGTATTATTTTTGAACATCCAATATGTCCTGCTTTTTGTTACCCACCCTAACCTTAAGTGTCACTTGTTACATATTTCATAATTTCTCTCCCTCAGCATTTTGATAAATGTGGGCAATGTGCCAGGAAATAAGTTTTTAGATATCAATTTAAAATTGATGATTTTCACAGGTGCATGTCACTGTTAAAGGAAGTGGGTTTTTTTAAATCTCAGGATCTGCAGTTAAATCTTGGAAATTGGGAAAAGATCAAAAAGAATAAGAAAGAAGAAATCTGTGAATTATTACAGACTTGTATTTTTATTTTTTCAATACTGGAGTTTCCTCTCCAGGCCTCAAAAAATACCCACATGAAACAATGAGGAAAGTACACATCATTCATTTACAGGAGCAGCATTTTACAAGTGCTTCATTTTAAAGGGTTAAGGTTAAGAGTGTCAAAGTCCATGTAAAGTTTTTTTTTACTATTATCTTATATTTGATTTCTGCTTGTGATGTACTTGTTATGTAATATAAATTAAGTCACAAATGCATGCCCTGTCATAGACTGTTATTTGTATATGACCAAACTAAGAGTTTTAATTATTCAACGTATGATGTTATTTCACCGACTCCATTGAGCAAATACATATCCAAAATTATCTGGAAACACAGAATGCTAACACACCATTGCCTGCTAGAATAACACTTTTATACTAAATATAATGGCTTTAAGGACTGCAGAAAGTTCTTCTCTTTCGAACTCTCATAATGAGTTGAATAAGAAAAAAAAGATTTAACATGAACAGACTTTTGTGCAAGTCATAAAAACCGGAAGTTCATCAGACATGAGAGAACAGAAATAACTGAGAAAAATATCAACCGTCAGACTGTTTTCATGTCTCTGACCTTTTTAGTGGTTTAGTCAGAGGCTCAAATTAACCTTCATTAACAGGAATTGGTGTGTGTGTGTGTGTGTGTGTGTGTGTGTGTGTGTGTGTGTGTGTGTGAATCTTACATGACCCTGGCTAATTTGTGAAAGTCCAGAGACAACATTGAAGAGAGTAGTGCTCATTGAACTATCTGTATGTTTGTATTGCTCATGTGCGTGTGTGTGCATATCTGTGTAATGGTGTGTGTGTGTGTGTGTGTGTGTGTGTGTGCGCCGCACCCGTCTGTGCTGAAGGAGGGAGAGTGAAGCCTATTGATTATTTTAATCCTCCTATTTGTGAGTCTGTGATCCTCTCGGCTCAGCCTTCCACAGGGGGATTGCTAATGGGGCTGAACGCTTCCCTCCTCAGCTGCTCTCTCCCTGTCCAATTAACTTAACGCTGGAATCTGCGAGGAGGGAGCACTGGGACTCAGAGGAGGGGTTGGGGGGAGCATGATGCTGAGATACATCCCACCGACACCCCCCAGTCCAACATCTTCTAGATTTCTCATATGTGCCACATTCAGCAAGAACCTCCTCATCCAGAATAGTATTACATCTCACCTTTAATTAAAGATCCATCTCCTTGTTTAATTCCACTGAGGTGAGAACTCCCTTCAGCCTGTGTTTCACTTTCACGGGGTGGCTTTGGAGAGGGTAGACGCAACAGCAAGTGCAGAAACAAGTTTTATAATGGGAACGCTGTCTTCAAACAGGTTCCTGTGGCTGCAGTTCTGTCGGATCTCAGACATTTCAATTAGTATTTGTCCAATTAGAATTTATGTTTTCAACCCTCTCGTGAAGCTTCAATTCAGAGGACCAAACCTTTTTTTTTATGGACTTGTTCGTGAAGTGACTGTGAGCCTGAAACACAGAGATGGTGCCAACGACTACACGGTGTCGTTTCATGCAGATTGAAGTTACACACAGGCTCCACTTGCATCCATACTCACCAATATGTGACAAGTGTCAAAAGGACGAGGCCACCCTCTCCCATACTGATAGTATGTGCAACGGCGCACACTGCTAAGCTTTTCGTGTGAGATATTTGATAAGACCTTTCTCATGTTGACAAAGCCATACTGTCACAATTTATTTATGAGTGTCTTTCATAAGATCTGTAGTAATTATTGTTTTATTAATACAAAAAAAACAAATTATGAAAAAGTAAAGATGCAAAGCCACAATCTGTATTTGTATCTGTTTATTTCACAAATGTCTCAGTATTTGTATCTGTGTTTATATGTTTTGTCTATTTTCTGTGTCTAATTGTTTTTTAGTGCCATTTATACTCCACATACATATTTATTTGTCTTGCTGCTAACAGAATATATAAAATATCATATGCGACCATGTACCTAAACCAGTGAATGTATGGTTGGATGTGAATGCAAAATTAGCCAGAATTGTCAACAATAAAACAGAGATCAGACATAAATTCTATAAGATAATTACAACAGTGCATGTTAATGGTAATTTCACAGAAAAAGTGTGAACTTAAGAGCACCTTAATGAAATTAATAAAGCAAAAATAATGTCCACAAAGTCAGATAATTTACTGCATTATTCTTTATCAGTGGTAACAAACATACAGTATAATGAAACAAACACATGGTGAGTAGGTTATTGTTGACTCTTGATGGAAAATGTTTGTCAGCTGTTTCAAATTATTGGAGTAAATATTCTGATTCTTGCTCTGTGGAAAGTTTGACATAAGATGAAAAAACCTTGAAATACTCAAACCAAAAAAATACTCCAAATAGTGAAAACTCAGCGCCAGCTGAGTTCTTGGTTTTCCTGCAAGGAGAGAGTAAAGAACAAAAGGAACAAAGACCAAAGAAAAACACTGGTTTTTACTCTCACAGCAAAATAATCCTCAATTTTTCTTTTCTTTATTGTGTTTTATGGTTTTTTAGGTCAGAGAAAAATCTACGCTGATTTCATACATAACAAATACACACAACTCAGCTTGCAAAGCACAGTGACAACAGTGAATCCATACCGCTCATGAACACAGGTAACAGCGCCGGAAAACACACACAGTAGGATGCAGCATGGTACAGAGGTTATGTAGGGGGTTATGTAAGGGATGTCTTGTGTACAATTTACAACATCAGGGGTGGTGATTCAATCACAGCACGAGAATGACAAGTTCATCAGAAAAGTTCACATCCAAATCTCATCAGGCTACAGTCATGCTATCAGGTGTCAGAGCTGGACCTGTGCACTTATTGTCACCGTAAAGCCTCTGCCACACATTTTAACAAGTGTTTTACCAAGCCAATATGAAGCTCTTGTCTTCCACAGCACTAAAACTACAATACATGTGCTCAAAAGAGTATGATAATATACCCGTCTAAGTATTATTTCATGAAAAAAATAGAACTGTTTAATATAATAATTTGCTTACATTAACAATTTTTCTGAATGCAAAGTCTGAATTACACAGCAACATGCTTCCCACAGGTGTTTCCCACCATACACGAACCCCAGTCTCCATTTTAGGGGGTTTATTTACAACAGTGAGTTACATCCAGTTACACACAAAGATGTCCCCAGTTAGTGCTTGCACTTCACAGAATGAGTCACAACATTTGCATTGACTTCACATGTTGGAGAGGTTTTCATCAGAGATCCTCATGAGATTGTGTTGGGTTGTTTGTTTTTTTAATCACATGGATCAGCCTGTTCATATAGTCTGGACTCAACAAGGGAAAACTGTCTCATGCATAAAAAGTATAAACGAAAATGACAGTATAAGGCACAGAAAACCTATAGGTATGGCAGTAGAACATCAACAACAGTCACCTGCATTTCCAAAACATCTTCACAAGGGTATATTCACAGTTAAATTAGAGGAATAGTTTGTCACTTTGAAAAACATTTATTTGCCTTCTTGCAGACAGACAGATTAGAAGATCAATACCACAGTCATGTCTGTACGGTAAATATGAAGCAACAATCATTGAGCCTGCCTCTGTCTATGACATAACTTAGACAGTCAGATTTTTCAGTTTTTGCACTCAGGTTCTTGTATGGATTGAACAAGTTATGACATGTTTTGTAGGAGATTTTGAGGTTCTAGTGGTTTAATTGTAAAACATTTAGATAAAGTCAGACTGACTGTTTCCATGTTTCAAATTGTGCGTTGGCATCAAGCTGCCAGTATGATTCTTCAAAAGTCAGACGGCTGAAAGAAGTCCCCCATCACACACACACACACACACACACCTCTCTGACGTCAGATTATGGGGTGCTGTGTCCAACCCCTTGGTTCACACTGTAGTCATTGGCCAGCTGTGTGAAAGTGACAGAGTAGCCAGGGTTTAAACCTCCCCCTCTAGCTCTCATGTGAACACTATGAATGTCTTCCAGGAGGACAGCATGCTCTTCACAAACATGGTCAGCCAAAACTTCGTACTTGTGTTACAAGCCACCCCTTATGCTAAGCTAAGCTAACTCATGCCATCATAATGAATGGACAGATAGGCCTGTGAAAGTGGTATCAATCCTTTCTTCTAACTCTTGGCAAGAAAACAAATACGTGCATTTCAGCCAAACTTTTTCAGTTAAGTCCTACACCAAACTATGGACGCCAGGTGTGAGTGTGAGTGAACAGATGAGGCTGTAGAGGAAGCCTCATTAGCAGGACAAGATGAGGCTCTGTCATAAGCTCTGGCTCAGTGAAAATCTCAAAGCTAAACCTCAGTATCGATATACTGTGTGTGTTAAGGGACTGTTACCAACAACTTGACAGCTCCCTCCCCTAACAGGAGTCGGAGACCCTGCAAGCTAAACTAACAGCAACGTGACGCTTTGACGCCTCAACACAAACATACACATATGCTCGCACATGGGCATGAGCGCAGACATACAACACACTGGATTATGTTCATGGTGTTGGCTGTATTATCAGCTGCGATCAATATATTCATGACTTTTCTCGTTTGGAAATCCATCTCACAGTGAAGACGAGAGGCTGCAGCCAAGTACACACACACACACTTCGATTTACAGTCTACATTCACAGATCATTTCAGTCGATTTCAGACCGCTGGCTGAAATGGTCATCTTGTCTCAGTCAGACAACTGATAGGAGAGGTTCAATTCATGAGTGCACATCTGTGTGCGTATGTGTGTGTACAAGCAAATGTGTGCACGTAAAACAGATGTGAGTCATGTGTAAGCCATGCTTTCACATACTGTATATGGCACAGAATAATGATTACACAGGTGTTTGTATCAGAAGTAAATGTTAACTGGTAATATATACAATACTATATTCATTTTTACACAAATTTCTCTTTAAACTCTATTTGTTAACTCTGATCATGTCATTATACATTTTGCGTACTGAACAGCATTGAGATGACAAATTACATTATGGCAGCATGGTGTGTTAGATGCAGAAAGGAGAGAAAACATTTTTTGCTTGGTTACAGAGAAACAGAGTATATAAATGTGAGTATACTGTCAGTCAGGGTAGATGAGGAAGCCAGAGAAGGTACTGTATTTGTTTGTGTTTCCACCATGAACTTTGCCACCGTCCAGTTGTACACACACTTCGTCCCCAACGTCTAGGTGCAGGATGACACTGTTGGATGCGTAGTCGTAGTTCTGATCTGCATCTTGAGCGATTGCACTGGCTCTAACCTGAGACGAAGACAAAAGATGTCAACATGCTGCTAAAATGAAAAGACACCATGTGAAAAACCAGGTTGTCATTCAGAACCTTAATATTTATGTATTTATATATTTAGCTCCACTTCCTGCTCTGCTTTGTATTTGCCTGTTTTTGTTTGTTCAGCCTTTCGGAGTGATTTTGGATCTATGACTTTGCTTCCCTGGATTCTGATCTTTGCCTGCCCTTTGGTGAATTTGTTTGCCTGCATTTTGAGACCAGGCTTGTCCCACTATGACAGTGAGCTTTTGGTCATTTTTTGCCTGTTGGGTCCCAACTTTTGTTTCCTGCAGTTTTTAGTGGGTTGCAGATGTAGTTTGTCAGTATCTTCTTCTAT
The DNA here is from genome assembly GCA_008933995.1 of Datnioides undecimradiatus. NCBI lineage: Eukaryota > Metazoa > Chordata > Actinopteri > Lobotiformes > Datnioididae > Datnioides > Datnioides undecimradiatus. The sequence continues at coordinate 10,528,056 of WARS01000013.1, forward strand.
ATTTGGTCTTGGGCACATTTAAGAAGATAGATACAAGGCTGAGAATGTTTTTCCCCATTTAGTTTGACTGTGTGCCCGTGGAGGATTGCAGCTGAGAACAGCCTGAAGCACTATATGTCTCAAAGTGTTGCAAGGTTTTACCGCTTTTGCATGAAATGAGCTGACAGATCGATAAGTCAAGTGACAAATCTTTCATAGTGAGTAATGAATTCATAATAAATTTTGCAACATGAAGCTATACATCCTTTTTAAAGATTTAGTTACTTAGTTACTTACTGTACAGTGTGGTTTCAAAATTCATGAAACTGACATAACAAAAGATCTTGTCAGTTAGCTAGCAGCAAAACAACCTCTTCAGGATCATGGGAAACATTAATTGTTTTAGGCTTCTCAGATTTTTGAGGAAAGGTTTTGTACCTCAAGAAGGACTTCTTGGAGGTCAAAAGTCAAATATCACTATGATCTCACAAAACATGTTTTTTTCTTACCTCTAGATTTCACACTCATTATGAGAACATTGATTACAAAGGGTTAACTGGATAAATGATGAAGTGATTCACTGACACAATGATATTCAGCAAAAACACTTTTCTAGCCACATCTAGTCAGTGACAATACTTAACATTTAATTAGACAATGAATTAGTGACACTAATGTTGGTTGCCCAACTTGAAACTGCGGTGATTGTTTACATTATCTGTGCTGCAAAGCTGAAGATGTATACAAAGTTGTGAAGCATTGACATTAAATTTTGTAGCTTCTTTGCAGCAACATGCAGCATCCATTTTTGAAGAGTTTTCTACTGTCATGGCTCCAACTACGTGTTCTATCAGAATCAGCCTTATTGGCCAAGCGTGTAAACACATTCAAGGACTTTGACTCAGTGAACTCAAACACTAATATAGTAGACATACAGCAGAAAAAGAGCAGATGTAAACAGCAACTCGACTGTCTCGCAGAGGCTTATAAACATGAGGCGATAATTATTTTCAATCAGAGAGGTGTTTGTGTTTGTAATGACTCATCTTTGGAGATACACAGCCTTACAATTTAAATACTAGAGCTGCCTGAACTTGTTGGAACACCTACATTCACTCTATACTACACACTATACTATTTTAACAACATTTCAAAAGGACTTTCTCAGTAAAGCTTTAAATGGAAGCACTGATGCTAGAAATTCAAATCAAAACATTAATACATGAAAACAACAATATAATCTAAGGTTTTTCCGATTGGCTTAATGTGTCTGTGATCACGGATGCATGTACGTCCATTGCTCTGCACTGAAAATAAACGAAGCCGAAGTTCCAACAATTTAGTTGGATACCAATTTATTTGTCTCATTTATGTGTCTCTGTGAGTCTCAGGTCCCACATTCCCACACTACTCTTTTTTGAATCTCTGGTTGTCTCATGTAACCACAAAACACCAAGCAACGCCTGCAGCAGAGGCACGTTCACCACATCCATGTAAATGTTAATTACCATGTTGAAGAAAGACACCTGACAGAAATATTGATTTCTACATGTTCAACATGAAGAAATTACGAGGCAATCCAGTGACCTAAAGCAGCACATAAATGGTAAAATCCCATGTAGTATCCAGTATGCAAGAATAATCTTAAGTACCGGCTTTTCTATTTAAATCCAGTTCTTTATATTATAGGCTGATGATTTTAATAGGTGTATTTTGTTCATCTTATCACAGTATCCCACCCACAACTAGTGCTTCACTTTATCTGGAGGTAACTGGTGCCATTTTATTTCCTGATTCTTCTGTGATCTTGGTGTAATGTCATCAGGACAGATGCCTTCCCGTCCACTGGTTAGATAGATGAGATGTGCAGTGATCTTTGGCCTCAAACCTCCATCTGAGAGCACAACCTTTCCGAGCCGCCATCAATTTTTCCAGGGCATTGTTGCGCTCACACCTGATCCACCTGTTGCGGGGAAGAGTCTGATTGGGATTGCGAGGATGGAATCAGGGAGGACATCAGTTCATTTGTCAAGCAATTACACCATGTGCAGTGAACGTGCAGACATACACATGCTGACTGCTGATACATGGACGTGTGTGTTCCAACTGAACCACGGCAACTGTTCATATCATTAGCTACTTTGATGTTAAGCAGCACAAATTGTCTGTCTTACACTAGTATATTGTTGATAAAAGGAAAAGAGAAAATAAAAACAATAAAATGACTGTAAACAGCTTGTGAACTCAACGCTGGCATGTTTTCATCTATTAAGTGGGGAAGTAGGGAAAAAGCTAGCAAAAAGTTGCCTACTGACATATCCAGAGGATAAGGAGCAACTTTGAACTTTTTGAACAATTGATATTTGTGCCCTCCTTACGAATGTAAGCAGTACATTCACTCTCATTTGAGCTCAGTTTTGGTCTCTGCCAACTTCTCAGAAACAATGTGCAGATCTTTAGCTCCAACTCTCTGCCGTGGTTACCAGCTAGATGCCAACTTTTCCTCCTTGAGCTTTTTCACTGAAAAGCCAGAGATGAGACTAGTGAGAGTGAAGCAAAATAAAAGTGCTTTGCAGAGATGGGAACCACGTCAGATGATAACTCTTTTGGTTCATCACTTCAAGCAACCCCGTACACGTAACACAAAATAATGGAATCAGTTGCAATTATAAAAAAATTGATTATAGCTGTTTTAAGTTTGTAGAGGCTGAATTATGTTTGCAGCGAGTGAGACCGAGACTCATGTTAAACTGAATATTAATTAGCACTTTTTACAGGAAGGCTTGAGAGACATCACCTTTATGAGATTTGAAAGCGCTATGAAGAAACTAAGAGTTCCTAATAAAGAGAAACTGCAGAAGTATCAGTCTCTATAGTTTTCCTTTATCTGGCAAAATCATCCTAGTACATTGTTAAACATGGACAACATGCACAGGCAAAGACAGGGACATTAAATAACACCCTAGCCTCAAAATTACCAAACAATGTAATCATCACCCCTATGACACTGTTGCAACAACAATGAGAGCTTGACATTATGAGCTTCATAAAACTGGCTTTAATGTCTGCCACATTCAAAACCAACACACTAAACATGCACGATGTGGTGTGAAGACCACAGGACCTGGAGCCTGACACACTTTTAAAAAGTAATATGAGTCATTTTTCACTCTTTAATCTATGCCTGGACATATTTATGTGAGGATAAACCCAGAGGTTGTCACCGACTCTGATTAAACATGCTGCCAGGTCTGTAATGGTTGGTACATCTGAGGATTCCTGTACATGATTACATAACAGTTAACACACAGAGGTGATACCTCTGAGCATTGATGTAATGGTGCCTCCTTATTTGAAGATCATAATGCTGCCATACATGTTGCTCTTAAGGAGAGGTTTCATTACGACCTGGGTGAAGTCCAATACCTGCAGTTTCACAAGATGTAATGACATATATAATGTTTCCTCTGGAGAGGAACAATCTCTCATGACAAAGGTCAGGATTCATCCTTATGGACATATTACCATTACACATAGTCAGTTCTGTTATTTATTAGCCTCCGAGTCCAAGTAAGTCGTTTCTTGCACCCAGTAAGCAAATCTGCTTGTAATAAATTGCACTATCATTGGATAAGTAACCAGCTATTCAAGCAGACGATCCATTAAATAGTGGAAAAATAAAGTACACAAGCGCATACATATTAATGAATGCAAATATGATCCCCTCACTTCATCCTTGTGTGTGGCTCTGGCTCTGACTAAGGATATGGTCTCCACCAGTCATCAGGCTTCCCTGACTCTCTCGTGATCACCAAGACAAATCAAATAAGACTAAACTACCCATTTTTCCTCATCCTCCATTCAATAATGAGTTTCCCCCCCACACACACACATTTCATCACTTCAGCTGTGTATATTTCTCCATACTAGCATTTCTTCCATGTAGAGAAGGTGAACATTTCCATTCCCCTCCTCTGGACAGAAATGAATCGATACATTTCCTTTGTTTTAATTCAACTCACATCACTCCATTAATTGTTGTCTCTCCCTCCACACCTCACGCCCCTTCCATCATCCCTCTTCCATTCGCTACCCCATCGCTATCTCTTCATCCTGGGCCCATCTATCCATCTTTTTGTGTCCTTACACTCAAATGAGATGCAGGTCACGCACACATTTTCTCTCCTCCACCACAGCAGTGTTGGCAAGAGCAGCGACTAAGTGTGTCCCTGTCCGGTCTAAATCGGATTGATTAACGGTGTGCTGCTGTGGCAGGTCTCCTGAGATCCCCCACCTCCCCTGCTTCCCCACATGACCCCCACTACCTCCTTACCCCCCCTACCCCACCCCTCGCAGCATCCCTCTCTTCCTCCAGATGCGTCAGGGCAGGCTATACACGGCTGCAGGCTACGGTAATTGGTAGTTGGACAGCCATGGCAGCTCCCCGCCTAATAGGTCCAACTCCTCAATAACTCCATACAATCACAATAAATGGGGGCACCGGATAGGCTACAGTGGTCAAATGGGTCCATGAAATACTAGCAGGAGGTCAGGATAAGACCCCCTCATGCACACACACACACACACACACACACACACACACACACACACGTGCACAAACCGACACACGCTTTCTCGAAAAGAGCAGCTCTCTTTCCTCTTTGTTTTTTATGAATCTCAAGTGAACACCTGAGAAAAACTACATGGCGTATGAGACATTTTGTTATTTTATACTGTTAGAGTGCTTTGCTCTGAAGGGAGTGAACAGCTCCCCTGAGGGGACCTAATAGGTTTTAGGAAAAATATAACAGTAAAGAGATTCTGACATCTTGCACATCCAACATCTGTCTACATGGTTGAATGGCAGGATTCCCCTGATAGTATTTTCAGCCGAGTTAGAGGCTGACAGGCTGCTGTAACTTCCAACATGAACAATATATGATTACAAGTAAAACTGGTTTGCTTTTCTGCATTTCTCTCCCATTAAAATATGTGATCAAACTGAATTTAAAATCTTAAACAGTGCTGTTCCTCCATTACCTGCATCATCCACATTTAAGGGTCAAAACAAACGCTGCAGCAGTGATATTCACACCACCTCATTGAAATGGCCTTTTAAACATGAACACCAGCTAATTATATTTGCCAGCCAAAAGGACACAATGTTATTTATGGCTTTTTATGGTTGACTTCCTCATGAGACACGTAGGTTTACTTAGCCCCAATTCAGACAATGGAGATGCTGACATTTAATATTATGTTTATGATTAATTCATGGTCACAGTCTCTTCCTGTATGTACAGTAACCCAGTGGAAAATTTGGCTATTTTATACATATTATGCACATATTTTTAAGAGTATGACATATAAAATGTTATCATAGCCACTTTGGAATATGTGTTAATTGTGAATTAATAGTCATACGTAAAACTAGGATCTGTTTGCTTTAACGTTTCTCCATATTAGATTAGAAAAAATATATTAGAAAAAATTAATTATGGTAAAGAGTGTGATATTTGAGTATTAGTTGTGGTGAAATAGATCATCTGAGCTGGTATGTACAGTACTTACAGTACGTACTTTCTATACACGCAGTTTTGAGACCTTTGCCCTCCTTGAGTATTTTGATTTTATGCTTTATACTCTTCCACCACATTTTAAATGAATTATTTTACCACTTACTCCACCACATTTATCTGACAGGTGTCGTTACATTAAGGGAGTGGTTTCAGATTAAGATTTTACATTAAAATATGTCATGAACATGTAGAATACAGTGCATTATGCTTGAATTACTCAACTGAAAATGGAGTAATACTAACTTCACCTTGACTAGTTAGTAAAACAGTAAAATGTTTCGTATAAATGGATCAGTATTGATAATCTAACCCTCTGTATAATTATACAATCTATTTAGCTTCTCAAATCTGACAAATAGATCTTTACTTAAAAAAGATGTTAGGGACCAATTAGACTAAAATAATGTTAATGTAAGTAATGTAACTTATTTTTAAAACTAGTTAACTGAATTTTTCTTATTTTTTATCTCATACTTGCTCAGCACAGATGTGCAATAACACATCTTTACTTAAATATGATTTTTTTTGGGACCAGGGATTTTCAAGACCTACTTGTAGCCAATTGTTGTTACATTGTTGTGTTATTTTAAGGATCAGAATGCTTCCTCCACCACTGTGGTCTGTTTTATAATATAGTAGGTAGAGCCCGAGCTGGTAACATCGCAGAGCTTTGTGACACTGAAACAGCACAGATGAATCTGCAGGTTCGGCTGTCAGCAACAATCACAGTGAAACCTTGTTGTCTTAAAGTGGGCAGGAGGCACTGGGGCTTTGGGAGTGAAAACAAGAGGGAAAGGCAAATCAGGATTATTGTCAACAGCAGCGGAGATTGATAGTGACAAGGGAGTGAATTTCTGCCTGTTGGCCCAACGCTGTTCTGACTTGATCTGCTGCTGTTGGGGAAAAGGGGGACCCGCGGGACAATAGAGAAGATTACACTGCCTCCACTTTTCATTAAGGGGGCAACATTAAATGGGGTGAGAGAGAGAGATAGAGAGAGAGAGAGAGAGCAAGGGAGAGAGGAAATTTACAGCATAGAAATGATGGCAGTGATGGCACTAAATGTTCAATAAAATCTACATTTTCAGTCATGTGTCACTGATTTGTGTGACATATTTAAGGGCTGACATACTGTATCTAAAATTTATTTAGCCAACAAACCTCTTTTTGCACATCGACCTAATGTCAAAGTACATGCTTGTAATGTTTATGTCTCAGAGAAAAATGATGGAAGGAGAGCACGGGGAGAAAAGACAGATCGTAGTTAAAGCAGAAATTTGGATAAGGACTCACAGACGGGTGAGCAGCTGCATGCACTTTTAACAGTCTAAGCACAGGATTCGGTTAAAGGAAGCCAAAGTTGAGAGGCGCTTTTGAGTGATGGGGATGGAGCCTGTTGGATAACAAACTGATCAAGCATGCCTGCTTCAGAGGAGGCGGGAGTGTGGGGGTATAAATGAGGCTGGGGAGGTGGGCTGTCCATGTAGTGTGTTATTTTTTCAGTTTTGTTTTGTTTCGCAGTGGTGCCCTGATCCTCTGGTAATAAAACTGACAGGATTCATTCACTGTGATGTACAGACCTCTCAGAGCGGAGCGAGGCGATTGAGATGGGGTCTCTTAAACTTACCTGAGGGACCTGTAAGGGTAAACTGGGAGAGAAGAAGAAGGGCAATTGAAATAGCCGTTTTTGTCAAAGCTGCTGTGTTCTCTCTGCCTCCATCCATGTGTACCAGCCTGAGGTATCCTGTTTCTATTATGCAGGTCGAAATGTAACCGTTCTCCTGCACTGCAGACTCACACGCTAATTGGCATGCTAGATGTTAATATTTTGCCATGACACTCAAGGCCCAAGGTGTCAAGATGTTGATTAGAAAGTCTCTAATTGGCTCTAGACTGAAACCTTTGAGGGTAGAGGAAATGCTTTAATTGGATATAAATGGGTTCTGCAGAGAGTCTACCTGCAGAGTATCAGCTAGAGCGAAGCCTCAGCTCTGAAGTTAAATTATACTATTCCTTTTATGACATATTGTTTATCATCTGGTGTGTGTTTTACACCTGTACACACTGAGAGGGAAGACACACAGCATGCACAGACACACATGGCACTCATTCATTAGATAAAACCTGCTCACACATCAGAAGTTAGTACCAATCTCATTCTGATATGCCTACTCTTAAAAATCTTCACAAGCCAAAGTATGTTTTACCACGTTAGCTCTAGCTCTAGCTAGCAAACACAGCTGAAACACTGCTGTTCATGAAAGAGACAGAGTCCTGCTTCCTTGATGAGGAGAAATAATGATATAATGGTGAGGCAAAAGGAAAGCACAACAAAGGCATGACAAAACACAGTAACAACCACCCGAGACGTTTTAGCCGACAGAATATAATGGCCTCGGCCATTATCACAGAAACATATAGTCAAATAATGGCTTGTGTGCATGAACAGCCACATAAATATGTGCGGACTCTGAGAAAAAGACAAGAAGGGAAAACAAGGGTAAGCTGCAGGTTATATGAGAGGATCCTTTCTGTTTGCTCGACAAGAAATGCTGTCTGAAAGGGTGGACTTTTATCCTTCATCACAAAATGTTCCCCATTATAATCTTAGGCTTTTCCATCTGACTCTTAACCAATGCACCACACAGAAAATTACTCTTGATTATGAATTATTCAACCAACACACACACACACACACACAGACACACACACACTAAGCTGGGGTGGGGGGGCAGAATAAATTTTAAACTGTCTAACAAAGTGCCACATGAGACCCATATTGACACCTCGTCTGACATACTGTAATTAGCAGCTACCACCTCTCACAGTGGCCACATCACACCCACCTACTGAAGATGAGCCGTTTGCTTGTCATCATCACAACTTTTAAGTGGCTTATTTAATTTTCTAATTAGCTCTTAATTTAGCTTTTAATTTAATTTCTTAAGGACACACATGAATCTTATTTAAATGTATATAACAAGTGTTTACATGTACATCATTGTCTTTGTAGTTCGTTGCTTGAGAGCCAGTGTAAACGTTGCCAGTTGTCTGCTGATCTAAACCCATATTCATAACATTTCAGGATTTAATACACCTCTAATAAGACAAAAACCCATTCACTATAATAAAAACTAACAGGTACACCTTAATCAGAACCTACACATCTATTAGTTTAACATGAATACATTCAATGCACCTTGAAGCTCAAAGCTTATTTCTCCACTTTTGATTCATCATTCATATTTCCCTCCAACCTCTACGCCATACATTGTTAAGGCTGAGCCACAGGTCAGAGCATTTGTTGAGCTTTAATCAGGCACAGGTTTGTCCACAAGGCTTTTCCTCCAGTGGGTCAGATCTAGTCTAATGCCAATGCCATAAAACAAGGTTACTGTGTATCAGTAAAATGTGTTTGTGTGTGTGTGTGTGTGTGTGTGTGTGTGTGTGTGTGTTGGCATTGGTACTACAGAACGACCAACTGACCAACCCAGTCCCTCCCATATTGGACTGGCTATAAATATTCATACTCCCACTCCATGCTCATCACTGCAAAGGGCAAAGTACATATTGCTGGTGAATTATATATCCATTGAAAAGGTCATCTACCTCAACACCAATCTTTTGATGAGTTATGGGACACGAGGAGTGAAAAGGATTCCTTGCATTTGAGTGATTCAGCCCCGTAAACTTGGTGTAAACGTGCACATCCGCTTCATATTTCGTGAACCAACACTTAAGTTGATCAGCTGACACCCTGAGCCTGATTGTGTCATATACCGGTATGTCAGTCTCATATCTTGTTACATAACTTCATCCCTTTTACTCAACTGTTAGCCTTGACCAGAGGACACTCTCATTTTGCCTTTTCTCTCATCCTCCTCTGTCCATTCTCCTGTGGTTATCCATCCATCTCTCTCTCTCTCTTTCGCTCTGTCACCCCTTTTGTCTTGTCTGTGCTCTGGTGTCCTGCCTGTCTTTGCAATGATCCTTCCTCAGGATGTGTCTTATTCTCAGTTCCCTTTGACAAGACATTGATCAGCACCGTGCATGACAATTGTTGTACACACACAAATACACACACACACACACACACACTACAAACACACAGCAGACTTTGTATAAATATTTTGACATTTTGGGAAATATGCTTAATTGCTATATGCTGCTCTAGCATCTGTCTGTAAAGTAAATTTGCAGCTGGACCTTGCATCCTGTTGGTTTAGCTTAGAATAATAGTTTGGCATGTACCCCACCCTAAAATGGAGAATGGTGCAATACAAGTTAAACAAACAAGATGCACCATGTTGATTAGCAGTGGTAGTTATACTGATATGACAGCTTTTATCAGAAACAAGTCTCGAATGAGGTTATAATTTGTTTACGCACACATTTCTTTGAGGGAAGAAGGGTTTTTGTTTTAGCAGTTACTCCCATCAATCCTGAGGGGGGGCTGCACCCAGCAGCAATGAATATGAGACTTCAGGAGTGCAATCAGTGTAGCTAATGTTCTGCTAACTGTTGGTTGATAAAAACCTTGAAAACATAAGTTGGCTGCAACCGAGCGAAGCAACGTTTATCACTGTTTCCAGTATACATGCTAGGCTAAACTGACTCATGCAGACATGTCATACCTTGTCTTATCTAACTATGTCAATAAAATGAAAAGGTGTATTTCCCAAAATGTCAATCAATCCCTTCAATGCTTCTTTTCACTTATTATCAAAATCTCACGCAAGGAGATGGTCATGTCATATTGCACTAAATCAAATCACCATGAACTAAATACCCACTCAGAAAGATAGCTACAATAATAATAATGTACAACTGAATGTCTTCAAGAGTCTCAAAGCTGACAAACTTTCTCCTCAAAGTTTTTGTCATTGACCTAGCTGGTTCACTCTGCTACAAGAGCACTTGTCTATTAACAAAAAAAAAAAACAGTGGGTGCAATGAAACTGTGAGGGCAAGATCAGCAGTGAATTGGGTTAAATAATTTAGTTGATGGAAAAGATAATTAATGGAGAAGGAGTCAATAGCCAGTCTGGACGATAAAAGTGTGTGTGTGTGTGTGTGTGTGTGTGCATGTGTGTGCATGTGTGTGCCTGTGTGTGTGTGTGTGTGTGTGTGTGTATGAGTGTGTGTGTAAAGGAGGGGCCCAGGTGGAGAGCCGAAGATCTCATCTAAAGGCTATGAAAGATTTAACAGCAGGAGAAGACAGGAATGACAATGTCTGTGAAGGCACGCAACAAACCAAGTTCCCCAATTATATCTGGCATTTAACTGCCTGTCCTCTTTACTCTGCACTTTATGCACATCCCATCAAATCAATGAAATAAAGAATAACTTTTTTTATGGACTTGATTAGTCACAAAAAATGTCTAATAATGTGTGTGGAAAGTCTATAAAGCCAAAGCAGTATGATTTTTTTCTTCTGGATCTGACATTATATTAATTTATCCAGAGTTTATATCACGGGAGTATGCAGAATATCTCAAAACTATTACAGGATAGCCCAGTTAAATTTGGTGAGATCATCAAAAACAAAAACAAGTGGTTCATTAATTTAAAAATAAGTGCATCACATAAAAACGTAGAGCATTGCAACTATTGCACTTATTTCAATTAAAAAAAGGCCCATCTGTGTAATTTGATTCAAATCCAGATGCAGATTAAACATTTTAATCATTCATTTGTCGGGTCATATACATGCCAACATGCCAAACATTCTCTGATTGTTTCCAGCTTTTCAAACATACGGATTTGCAGTTTTTCTCTGCATTGTATCATTGTGGATTTATTTATTCTTAATATCTTTCAGTCTCAGCCTCTCTTTCAGGCAAAACAAACTAGTAGAAGATATTACGTTGGGCTCTTTGAGATTGTTGCGTTTTTTTTGGCATTTTTGTTTTTGTTAAAAATTATATAATATAATTGTTATTTAATATTGTTATCTCCACTTGGATCCAGATCCAAACAAAGGACCAGTGTAACAGACAAAGGTTGGGTAGGTTATGTAAGATATGGTTCATACAACTTGCCAAAAAGCTTGAATAAAAATCTGCAGAAATGTTTTGACAACAAGATTAAAATGTTTTCTCTTAGCTTGTGCCTTAATGTCTCCTACATGGTGACATTGTTGGTAGTGATGTTTAAGTACTGCGAATGGTGCAAAAGCTACTGAGACAAACAGCTGTCTTTGCTGCTGCACCCAATGACTCCTACTGATTGGCCATGGGTGTAGTATGTGAAGTCCATCGCTAGCAGGTGACGCTGTGTGTCTGGCTCTAATTTTCCATACAGCTGCAGCAGTAGGGTGAGTGAGTCAGTAAAACTTAAATAAATCCTCTCAAACTAAAGACTGGGTGCTCTGAATGCTACTTTACTGCAATGTCCAGTGTTTGATTTAATATGAACAGATTTGTTGCTTGTAATACATTTCCTGTCTATTTCTACTGTGTCAGCTATCTAATTAAGTCAAACATAACAACTTCGCATGTTTGCACTATTTGAAATTCAGCATCATTTGCATTGGATTAGTGACAATTGTTTCAATACAAACAGTTAAGCTGTCCCCTGTCCCCTGTTATTGTATTTACAGTCTTTGAGATGTAGATTGAATATCGGTGAACAGCAGTCCGGCAGACTGATGGTGTGCTCAGCAGCATATTGCTTTCAATTTATGTACCGTGTAAATTATGTCAAAGAGGAGCCACTGTTATACCCCTTGTCTGACTTGCCTTGTAACAGTGCAGTGTTTTTTTTCTTCTTCTTCTCTGGTAATCCCCAGGATGTCACTCTGTTCTGCAGCACACATGTCAGAATCAGGACTCCTCACCAGAGTGAGGGCTTAGTACTTCAAGCTTGTCACGGATCTCCAGATGGAAGCATTCAAGGCTTTTTCCAAACATTTGTACTTGTTTATTTATTAGAGTTAACATCAGAGTTCCTCAGAGGACAGTAGCCAGCTGTTGCATTTTGGCTTTGTTCCACTGAGATGTGGAGGATTGTTATCCTCTTGATCGCTTGACTGTCACACTCTCTCACTCTCTCTCTCTTTCTTTGCAACTTGTACAATTAATTACAGTTTTTCATGTAAAGCAGCTCCAAGTCCCACCTCTGTTTCTGCTTTCATCGTGCCTTAGTTTCGTCCTTTAACTAAATCAATGGCTTTAAAATAAAGATTAACGTTTACAGCTGTCAAGTTCAGAGCTATAACAAAGTACAACTCTGCTCTGAGTAAACAGCCTTTTAATTCTTTCTGTTCAATCTGAGGAACATTTGTTTTACAACATGGTCAGAAACAGTGGTAGTCAACTAATACACAGCACCACCAACACCTGTATAATACAATGCAGTCCAGCTCATTAGCCCTGTAATAAATAATAGTTTTGTGTTGGTGATGCTAATGGCATTTTATTAATAGGAAGTCTGTTAATTTAGTGACCACCAGTCAGCAAATCCCCAAAAGTGACATACTCTTATATTTAAGTGACAGAGCCCTGAGCTTCTGTGGACGTTTGTCTGGGGGGAGAAGGTGAAGTTGTGTGAAAGTTTGCAGAGAGTGGAGGTTGAGGTGGATGCATGAGTTGGCAGTGGTCTTTGACCTTTGACATGGGAGGATGGCTGTCATGCCTGTCTTTACCTATTAACATTAAACGTTGGCCTCTTGTAACCATGACAACAATTACTACCTGACTTAGACCAAGAGATTATCCTTGTAACCAAGGCGACAAAGGCCTGCTGACTTTAAATAGTTAAGTTAACCAAAATTATGATCTCATTTTTGTGTTTAAAACTTTATAAATTTCACACACACGCACTTTACATTGTCACAGACACACTCACCTGTCCGTTCTTCTTCAGGTCAGCCCACATGCTTGTCCCATCCCCTCCTCTCATCAGGACATGGTAGGTGAAGTAGTAGATGCCAGGCAGCGGGCAGGTGAACTTGCCGGTGCTCGGCTCATAGTAGTTCCCCACGTTGGTCACCACATCATCAAACTTCAGTATTTCACTCCCTTCGTGTTGTTTCCGGAGGCCTGCGTAGAAGGCAATTTTGGGACTGTAGTAGGATGGACCGTAGCCACCGGGTCCAGGCCCTGGCGGACCAGGTGGGCCGGGCTTCCCAGGTTCCCCGGGGGGCCCTATAGGACCTGGAGGACCAGGGCTTCCTCTGAACCCCTGTTTGCCCCTGCGGTTCGGGAAGTCTGGGGGCTGAGGGGAGACAGGTGTCAGCTCTCCCTGTGGGGGGTTGAAAGTGGCGCACACCGCCCTGCAGCCCTCAAGCATCTCATAATGCGTGCCCCCTCCTCCAGACCCTGCCCCCTTGGTGGTGTGGACCAATAGGGGAATGGCTACCAGCAGGACCAGAACCATGGCCACGCCAATTCCAGCCCCGATGACACGTTTCTTGCGGCTGAGCCGGGAGGCGGCCAGTGTGAGGAAGTCCTCCTCCCCCTTAGCTGGAATGGTTGTGCCGGCCAGGCTGACCTCTGGGTAGAAAGTAACTACTGGATCAAGAAGGTAAAGGAGTAAAATGTGTGATTGTGTGGGGCAGAGAGGAGAAATAGGGGGCTATTCAGGGAGCAGGTCTGGCAAGTCTCAAACAGGAGAGAATCAGAAGTCAGGGGGAGAATGACAAATAGGTTTTTCCATTTCTTGGTGTTCAGTACATTTGTTTGGTATCCTTTTATTTTTCAATTTCCTCTGGTTCACAATGTGAACACAGTGAGGGCTTTCACCTATATCTAAAGATAATACACCATTTTGCAAACCAAAAAGTAACATATATGTTTTAAATGTCTTTGTCAAAAATGAGCATCGCCGTTGAGACGTTGGATTTTGAGCAATTTTATTTTTTTATCCAGCTCCGTGGCTGTGGAGGCTCCAGTGAAAAGCTTTCAGTTGCTCAGGCGGATAGCTGTCAGGTGGGGTCTATAGTATTCCCACTGGAGTTCATCTCACCCAGCACATATGGGGAAGGGCGCTTTACTTGTCTGTCCAGGAATGAGACAAGAACAATGAGGAAACTGCTAAATGTCTGCCTTTTTTCTTCCTTCTTCCCTGTTTGTGTTTTATTTGATGCACTCACACTGCGCTCTATATACTTGTTGTTTTAGTAGGCTTGGATAGATTTATCTCAGCAGTCTACTCCTCCATTCAAAGTGCAGCTTTGCTACAGGTCATAAAAAGGGTAATTCTGAGGAAAGGGCAGGCCAAATTGCATTGAATGTGGAAACTCTTGTTATAAAGGCATGAAGCAGGGTACATGTTATCACAGCATCACAGCAAATCACTGAATCTTCTGTAATCTAGGAGAAAAAGAAGACACACATGTAATTAAGTAAGCAGTTGTGGACCAACAAAACCAAATCCTTTTGTTACTTTGTTGTCTAAGAAATGCTCAAACAGACCACTGTATTTTGTGGTAAATACTTACAATATTTATTCAGAAATGTGAAATAAATAAAAGAGAGCTAACAGAGCTATTATAGTCTATTTAAACACATTTGTCATTACTGAAAATAAAAACTTCAAAAATATAAAAATAAAATAGGTAACATGATTTTATTGCAGGCCTACAGTCATTACGCCACAAACTTAACCAGTTTCACAGCTACAAATACGCTAATTATATTGAGCCTACTAATTCCTTTTCTATTACAAAGGGGACAATGGGGACAGCACTTAACATTTAATACATTTAATATAATGTTTTCACCACCAAAGTTTTAACAAGACCCACAAAAACAAACAAACAAACAAACATACACAACATCTTACCCAACTCTTTTGTCGCTTTTTTTTTCCTTTTTTCCACCCGGTCCTCAGTGGTTTTTCATGCTGCGGGTTTAGGTGGAAACGCCGCAGGAAAACTGGTCCAGGACCGGAATGAAATCCTTCCGAGACTGACTGAGCGCTCTCACCGCCACAGCATCGGGTGAAGTTGCGCCGCGGAGCAAACTCAAAGTCCCACTAATATTGAAACTTGCAGCATCTGATCCAGGACTCCTGCATGGTGGTCCAAAAAATGATGCAAGGCAGCGCTCACAGGCAGTCCGAGCTGATGCGCACAAATAAAAAAACAGTAGTAGCAATACAATCCACAGTCGCGCTCCGTCTGATAAAATTACATATTCTGACGAGTTACTTTTACTGACTTCCGCCGTGCAGAAAACCCGCTGCAGAGAGACTTTATTTGCAGAGCAACAGTTCACTCACTTGTTGTATTTTCCGTCCTGCTTCTCTCTCCTCAGCATCTGCCTACTACTGCTCCCCCGCCCTCCCTCCGTAACACACACACTCGCACATACACACAGATCCGCCGTCCCATCCTGCATGTGACCTTTTCACAAATCAAATGACTACATCTGTTTAATAGTTTAATCAAAGGTTGTTGCTTTCCGTTGAAATATTT
This sequence comes from Datnioides undecimradiatus, assembly GCA_008933995.1. Lineage (NCBI taxonomy): Eukaryota > Metazoa > Chordata > Actinopteri > Lobotiformes > Datnioididae > Datnioides > Datnioides undecimradiatus. The sequence continues at coordinate 10,544,034 of WARS01000013.1, forward strand.
AAGATTTATTTGAACCACAGTTACACAACAAAAATGATGATGTTGCTGTGATGTTTGCAACGTCCTTATTTGACTTTACACGCGTGTTTAATGTTTTTTAACATACTCTTTCCCATAAACTGTTTGCTGGGCTTACCTCAGCAGATCATACAGCCCCGTTTGACCAAATAAAGATTTTCACGTGTGAGGTAGCTACCTGTGGAGCTGTGTCTGCGAGAACAGCAGGTGTGAAGAGACTGAAGTGTGAGTACAAAGCGTGGGCCACACAGATGTGTGACTGACACACATCACGCAGGACACCGAAGTGGAAAGGATGAGGTGAAAGGAGGAGACTGGTGTTCCTAGGGTTGTTGTCAATGCCTGTGTTTCTGTAGCTTTCAGACCTTGTTAGAGATGAAAGATGTATCGCTGCTGACAACCCCCCTCCTCCTTCATCTCCTCCTGGTCTCTTTTCTTCCCTTTGTCTCTCCCTGACTTTACGTTAATAGCACTTGTAAATTATTTAATTCTTAAAGTGGACATTGTTTTATGTCATTATATTTGGGATGCCCAGTCGCTGTTGTTCCTGTGGAGTATTAGGATTTTTCCAGGTGTTTCTGTCACATCACAGCCACTTGTGTCAGAAACACACCTGACATCAGAAACACATCCTGTCCTGAAACACATTTGATCAAAATGTTGTTCTGGGGGCATTTACACAAGAAACAGGGGAGTAAACCATTCAGGAAGCCCACAGCACTCTAAGGCACAAGTGTACTTGTATGTACTGTCAGTTCAGCTCCTTATTTATTCATCTCCCAACTTTACCACGCAGGAGAGTGAAGCAGATATTGAATATGGATCAATAGATCACTCCCCAGAATGCATACTGTCAGCCGACTGAGCCCTCAGGCAGATGCCAGGCCTCTAGTCACATTTGCATTTGGAGATAGAAAATAACTACTGCTTGTCAGGAAGTGGGAAACTGTGCGGTCTGTACATTTTACAAAATTGGCAAATCTGAAGCGCAGCGGCTAAAGCATTTTCTGTTTGTGAATATGTGTCTTTTACAGTATACTATTCAGGTTAACATCCACCTCTATGGGTGGATGCTTGGCCAAGCTTCTTTTATGTGACTTTATGGCATGTGTGTGAGTGCCTACATGCATACATATGTGCACACATAATTTACATGTGGGCTCTGACACACAGGAGACACACAGAGGCTCCCTGCATTTAAATTATTATTGCCAAGAAGGGAGGACAATTTAGAGAGAATGAGGTTTTTAGAGCCCTATGAAATATTTACTAAGTCGATGAATATATAAGCTGTGAAGCGATAATATCTGTCGCTGACTCTATTTCCTCATGATATATGATATCTATATGTTCTTGTCTGTATATATCACCCTCTCCTGTGTTTAATTAAGGATCGTGGTTACACAAAGAAATCGTTTTTTTTCTTGTTGTTTGTATAATACTGAATTTTATCTGATAAAATATTGTTTATAATTGGTTACTAACTGAGTTGCATGTTACAGCTCTTCCTGTCTTGTTGTTGACACCAGTATCTCTTTTCTGACCTTCAAGCGTCTGGGCTGTGGATCATATGATTGATATGAAGGCTTTACAGGAACAACAGACTGGAGGTTGTGAAGACCTGATGGTTACAGCATTAAGTCTCAGGGCAAAACATGGCTTTTGCTGGGAACACAACTGTCCTCTGACCCAATCCATCCATGATAGGAAGAAGACTGAAGTCAACTAGAGAGCACACAATAGTTTGTTTTTCCCAAGGTGAGTAAAACTGATGCTGTTGGTAACATTGAATTATTTGACAAGACAAGACAATTCTACTTTTACAGAATCTCAAATTTCCAAAGTCAATCTCCTGTGATGTAAAAATGTAAAAACAAAACAAAACAAAACAAAACAAACTCTTAACATGAAAAAAAAACCTTTAGGGAAAGCAACAGAGGAGGAGACCCCTCTTTCTCTACAAACAATACTTAATAGACATTGTCTTTGCCTCTGTATGTACTTGGAATATGGCTGCTAGGAATGCTATTATTATATAAGAAAACCATTACTCTACTATTAATATATAACTATATTACTTTAATAACTATTTAGTATATGATTGTTTTGGCAGGAGCTTTCAACCAATTCTCAGTGTTTTCCTCAACAGTTGGAGTTTTGTTTGTATCACAACACACGTGAAACTTGGTGCTTCATTAACATAGGGTTGCTCAATTGTGTTCATTAAATTGTGGATATCTATCAAAATATTGTAAACATAATAATGTTTAATTATATAGAAATAAATCAACAAAATATAATTACAAAAAAAAGGTACATCCTCATGAAATTACAGGTTTGTGACCTGCAAATAGAGAAATAACAACAGTCTACAAATAACAAATGTCAGTCTTGTTCCACCTTGGAAGTGATCATGTAACAAAACAAAACAAGTTAATTATCAGGGGCATTTAAAATAAAATTTTAAAATGCAACACCATCACTGATAATGGGGGCTCTAGCCGTGTTCACAGCTCTAATTCAGGAGAGGGATTGAAAGAATATTGAAGACTTTGGAAAGAACATGGCGCACCATCAAAACCAATATAAATAGGTAGAGAAAAAGTGGCACCACAGCAACATTACAAAGATTAGGATGAGCCTCCAAAGTTAATGCGAGGAGGAGGACAAAAGTTATTAGGGAGACAAACAAGAGACCAACAGCAAAACTCAAAGAACTACATATCTGGCAGGTACTGATCAGCCCTTGCATGGGTTGGGCATGACAACCATCGCTTGTACCCTGCACTAAAGGAACTTGAACTTGAGCTTTGCTGTAAAGAAGAGTCCTTAAAAAACTGTAATTTCAGCAGAGCGTGTTGACTTTTTATATCCACTGTATATAGCCACTGTATACACATGTGTGATACCTTTTACACTTTCTTAGGTGAAATTGCTCATTTAGTGACATAACAACACCCCGGGAGCTGGTGGGAGTCACAGAACACATCAGTTTGAACTTAGGTCTCTGCAGGCCAATAGGGTGCACTGGATTTCTGGTCATTAAAAACATGTTGTACGTGCTAGAATAAGGCATTCTGGCAGATGCACTCCAGTTTTCCAGACAGCAACACGACAAGATAGATAAGGCTGGACAGAGAGCTGATTTACCAGCAGGACAGTCAATCTCTCTGTTTAGGACAATCAGTGAAACCAATCAGGGCAAGAGCAGAGAGTCAGCATGTGATCAGAGAGGTTACCATGGCATTAACCAGCTCATTCAAGGTGGAGGTGCTATCAACACCGCAAGTCACAAATACAACCCAAGTAAGTGGCTGCGGAAAGGGCTTAACCTGACCTGCAATCTGAAAGGTCAGAGAGTGAGCAAGAAGGAAGGGCGCGAGAGCCTGAGACAGGCAAAAAGGGAGAGGCAGTGAGGGTAATGGAAATGTAGGGGTCGTAGCATCACATTGACAGTGTACAGTAATACTGGTTTGCTTATTGTTGTATTGAATTTAAAATTTTCTGTACAGGGTGCTATGACTGTTCTCACCATTACTCCTCAAATATGACCTTTTTTCCTCCAGTAGGCCATGAAAAGCTGATAAAGTGATGTTACTGCTGCACTTACGGTAAAGACTCACTGTCAAGTTAATAAGCAAACATTGCCAGTAATTTGTAACTTTGTGCAACCAGTTTGTTCTGTAATCTTGGAGGGAAGTTAGAAATTGCAATAAAGAAGTTGATCCAAAGCACATAATTGCTAAATATCCTTACCACTGCCTCACTTTTTCATTGTTACCTGGAAACCCACTTTCCTTATGAAATCTTGTGCCACATATAAAATTAATGAAAAAATATTGATAAAAATAGATAAATAGATAAAAATAAAGATATAAAATGAATGCCATGTTCATTGGGAGAGCTGGAGAGGATGTCAGAGTGGATGGTTAACCACATTACTTGGAGACTGTGCATTTTATTCTTGCTGGTCTTCAAAACAGTTTGGATAATAATGATTCAGGTGCTGCTTGATCTCTGATCCATGATCATAAAATACTTATTGACAGTCTAGAAAAGTGGGTGGGAGGATCATAGAAGACAGAGGGGATCTGAGCAGATCATCATGACGTGTGGTGTCCCCCAGGCAGAGTTGGATTGTTGGGACAATCAGCGTGTACATGCCTCCTGAGGACAAATCATACATGACAATGTTGCGTATCAGAGCTACACACACAACACTCATGTTTACTTAACACCAAGTCATTTTGATCCTTTCCGCTCAGTCTATCAATGCTTAGAGAACATAAATAGCAGTCATATTGTAATTGTCGCCTGTTTTATCCAAAGAATAATGAACACAATCCCTCCCCTTACAATATCTGTTGTCTTTCCTGTGTCTAAAGTAACTTTAATTGTGTGATGTCCTGCCAATAAGAGTACAGGATCTGACAAAGGGGACATTAAGACTTAAAGTTAATTAGTGTCTTCAGTTAAGAAAATGCTCTCAAACAGGTCAATTTAAGGTCAATTTAGATGCTGTTACACTTTTGATTTTATCACATTGTCTTCTTCAGCAGACAAAGTTTTCCAATTTTCTTGGAATTGTGGATGTTCGGATTTCCATTTTTGGGATAGTTAAGGCCCAGGGACCGAATGCTACTGTGGACATTTCTCATAAGGGCAGGTGTGTGTGTGTGTGTGTGTGTGTGTGCATGAACCCCCCCCGTCCTCTCGTACATCTACCTCTGTCTGTGTGCAGATCTGATTATGGTCCTTGATTGCGAGTGACAGTGTGCAGATTGAGTTGCACAGCCTCTCTAATTCTCTCTATTAATGAGTTGCGCTCCACACTGCTGCCCCGGACCCCATCTATTAATCACAATTTGTCATCTGTCTTCTGCTCTCCACATTCACCCTCCCCTCTCTCCCTCTCTTTCTCCTCCTCTCCTCCAAACTACACTATTCCTCCTCCTACCTGTCCGTTACCTCCCAGCTGCTGATTCCATCCCATCCCTTTATCTCCTCCTGACTTACTTCTCCAAAGATTCTAAGCTCAACACTCGTCTCTCAATTTGCTGTCTGTCTGTGTGTCGTTCTGTGCTCTGCACCTGTTCCGTTTCCTGACGTTTTTACTTGCATCTCCATCTTCAGCTCTTGCACTCCTTTCCCCCCCCCTCTTGCACTTGTGTCTTGCTCTCCTTCCACGGCATGGTCAGCATACTGAGTGGGTTTTCCCCCTGAAACCCACATTTTAATTCTGCTAGCACTCCAAGGTTAAGTAAGCCCTCTCACATCGGTAAATAATGATTTATCACTCCAATTCATATCCGTATTGCTAGTCTGTAATTAGATATTTTGCCACAGACATATGGCTGTTTGACAAAATTAAAAAATACTTAAAAAGAACTTATTTTAATGTCACGTCTTCACTTTCCTACTCTCCAACCACCTCTCTGATGTCTGTGACTGTATGTGTCATCAAAGGTTTGTACTTTTAATGGTGCTAGCATTGAAAACACAAGGGCAGTGTGTGCAAAGTAGCAGTTGCAGTTCAGCTACAGCAGCATATCTGTATGGACAGAAAGAGAGGCAGGATAAGAGCATTGTGTGTACAGTTCATTACTCATGGATGAAAAGTAGCTACTGAGTCCCTACTGAGCAACTGTGTCAGAAATCCTCCACCCCACACTGAACATTAATTAAAGCTCTTGTCTGTCCCAACAACCTGCTGCTCACGCCAGGAAAGCTGTGTTCAGAGTCACTCCAACATGAGAAACACAGAGCGAGACATCACAGGGTGCACAACACACACACACAAGCCTGGAACAGATGTGAAGCAACATTGTTAATGTCATGTAAAAGTGATACTGTGACATTTTCATATATAAGTTGGGTTTGTGCTCTTTGCCACCAACTTAAAAAACAACTTTATTTAATGTTTAGTAAGTTTATATCCAGGGTTTCTGTTTTGCTGCTGGAGAGCATTAGCATTAGCATTAAGCTTGTATGAGTAAAGACTGCCGGTCTTGCATATGGACAAACATTTACAAGGTCACATTCGTCTGCTGGACATTAACCCCCTCATTTCAGATAGCTGCACAACCAACCTTGCGCTGTAGGATGCCCAGCCAAAGTGCATAGATGTAGATATTTCTTAAAAAGATCCTGAGGTGATATGGTGGAATTTAATCTGATCTGCATTTGCAGGAGCCTGTCAGGTGATGCAGCCTTCTGTCACTGAGGATAGAGGCTGCAAAAACAGTCAACAGTTCATTTACACACACTAAATTGCCCTGGACACCAAATCACATCCTCTCATTTGAAAAAAAAAAGAGTTGTGAATAATTTAGCAGCGGTGATCCTCTCACTGCTCAGAGGTCACAGCCTCTCTAAATGATGACAGGAGATGGATCTGGCAACTCTGTCTGGTGGCTCCAAGCACGTCTTTTTCCCTGGGACTGAGTGACAAACCTGGGCTGCTCTGGGACCCTAGTCTTTCTCTGTGTGTACCTCACTGTTCTTACTTTCACAGTTTACAAATACTTCTTTCCATGGACCGTGAATCTAGCACAAATAAAATCAGTCCAGAGGAGTGGAGTTCAACATGGAGCAGGATGAGGAGAGGGAAAAAAAAAAAAGAAATGGAACACAGCAACCCGTGACGAAGGACAGAAAGACAGCCGGGGTGGAAGAGAGAGCGAGGGATCATCCAGTAGGGATGACAGGGGCAACAGAGAGAGGAGAGAAAAGGAGGGAGAGATAGTGAAGCGAGACATCGATGACCTTCTTTTAGCTCTTAAACCATGCTGTTCATGCCATCGCATCACTCAGAGACAAGAACACCTCCTATACCCTGCTGCTGCGACATGAACATGACAGGGGCTGTCTGATATACTGGACAATGTTCTCTAATGCACACACACACACACACACACACACACACACAATTTTTCTTTGGAAGCTTTGTGTGATTACATCAGCAGTAAAACATCAGATTTTCATGTAATCCTAATTTGAATTGCCTCATCTGAACAGGCTCATATATGGCTGTGTCGAGGCTCTGCCAACCATGCTGCATTCGTTGGCTTATTTTTTTTTGATTGGCCTCAACATTTTTAACACTTACAGAAATGATACACTTACAGATGATTTTTAATCCAGTATATTTCCACATCTTTGTTTTTCACTTCAGTCCATAAATCCACCCCACATCATTGCAGTAACCTTGTGATTTTTCTCTTTATCAAAAATGTTTTGTTTTCCTACAAGAGATAGCTTTGTGGTCCTTTTGACAACTGCCTCAGAGGGTGACCTCTGTAGGTTTTTTCGAGACCTGATGTCACAACCACGTTCACCTCCTGTCCTGCTCACCCCTTCCCCACTTTACCTATTACTCCTGCCGATGTTGAACTTCACCATTTTTTCACCCCTTGTCAAATGGTGGTAGTTGCTTTCTTGGTTTCTTGTGTTGTGCTTTTGTGTTTGTGCATCTGTTATCTGTGTGTTTCTCCTCCGTTTGCATCTGGGTTGCCTGTCACTCTACCTCACACTGTGACACTTATGTAAGACAATAACATGGGCACATCTGACTAGCTTACCTATATACAGTAGTGCCTCTACTATCAGCTATACTAGTTCACATTATATCAATCACATCAATATTTGTCATATTATAGAAGAATACTACATCACAATCATCCATAGTAACTAAAGGCTAAGGGGCTTAATCATTAGCCAACATTATTTTTAGGGATTTCAGGTTACATTAAAAAAAATCCCTATTCAGGCCTCTTATCGACTGCACTGGGAGCAGTGACATCACTATATCAGAGAAACAACAGTGGCTTTTTTTGTTCCATATTTGGTTTGGGGAAGTTTCCAGTCCAGCAACTCCAGCCAGCAGGTCTGTCAATCTCATTGGTGAGATCTCGTCCTCTGAGCCTCTTCTCCTGTTTCTATTGTAGGATTGAAAATACAAACAATAAATCTCATCTTTGTGTTGCTTACCCGAGCATTTCACTAGAAATTCAAACAGGTTTCTGTTAAATAGAAGTTCTATTATAATAACAAGGCAATATGCTGTAGCTCTCACAAAGGCAATGCTGTTTCTTTATCAATATGTCTTCCACATGGACCATCAACTTGTCAGAGTGCTGACTTTTCGCAGTGATTTGTCAGCTTTTTATGGTATTTAGGATGTTTTTAAAGGGTCTTCATTCTGAAATGAATGAGTGAGACACATTGAAAACGCAACAAGTCAAGGAGGTAGTGATGGCATGCAGACAAACTCTTAAACGCTGTGGGTGTGTGTTTTTGATTGATAGATAGGAATTCACATTATATACTGAGGCAAACTAGCCATTGATCTTCCTCCATTCGCCTTAAATGTGCAATCAAACTGTGAGAAGCTATCCATCTCATAATCTGTCTCTCTCACACTGATCTATCCATCTGTGTCCTTAACCTGAAGCCTCTACCTGTCTTTGCTGGTGACACAATTACAGTAACAAATCTCCCCCCGTGCACTGTTCCTATTTTCCTCCCACACACACTCACCCGTTCTCCCTCTTTTGAAGCTTTACCTTCAGCACTTACTCTCTGTCCCTTGCTCCCTCCACAAACCACAAGTGCAATGGCCTCGTTTGTTTTTATCTTGTGGTTAACAACATTTCATTGAGCCTGTGCTTGTGAGGTTTAAACCAACACTCTGGCCCTAGCTGTGCAGGGAATGATCATATCTGGGGCTTTAGTTATTCAGATTTTCTTGCAAATAAGCATTGTTATTTTCAGTATTCACAGCTTAATTGGGCTTCCTCATGTTGGAACTTCTGGGATGAATGGTTCCTGCGAGCTCATGACTAGTTATTGATCTTTTCAGATGATCAGTGGATAACGTCAACCATTCATTAGACATTATCATTAACTGTTTAATGGTGCATTTTACAGTAGATAATTCTTGTCGAGTTGAGGCTTGTGGAATGGCTTGATTGATGCTCTTGTTGAAAAAGGTAGACAAACAGATGTCAGTTCTTCATCCTTGAAAGCCCACTTGGTTTATAAGGATGGAAACCTCAAGACTCTGCAGAAAAGATGAAACCCAGCAAGCCAATGAACAGAAAGTGGATTTAATGCAGTAATGTGATGTGAAATCTTCTCAATCTGAGAAAAAAAGAGAAATAAGTCTATTTGTGTCACCATTTTGGCATCATGTATAAACATGAAATGGTGCTTTTCTAGTTTATCTTTAATTCTGTTGTACAATGCCCAAAAAAGGTGTCATGGCTTTTGTTTTGTCACTGTCTTGCCTCCTAAGTATCAGACTGGGTCTGCTTTCCAGTTTCTGTGTGTGCTGCAGGATTTCCCAGACTCTGTCATCCCTCATTTCTCCACTGATCACTTTCCTTGAGTTTTTGCCCCTGCAGATCACCTGATTAGTAACCAGCTTGTATTTCTGCCCTGTCTCATTAGCCCCAGCATACATATATGACGTACTGAGACAGTATTAGCTCAGTTTATCTATGTTAATATATTGCCTCTGCTTTCCAGATATTCCTGTCTATTTCCTGAGAACCTGTATCTCACTGAAATGATTTTCCTACATGTATCTGTCATTTAAGGAAAATTTTATTAGTCAGATTTATAAATTTATACATTTTTGAGAAATATTAAGGAGAATCTACTTCACCCACTATTGCATTAATGATGTACCATTTGTTTGGGTATTACTATAATAACATTTATTCGGCTACTGCTAATTTACTGCTAATGCTGTTTGTCTCAGCATAACTTTTAAAACTTGCCCGAACCACGTTCTATGGCATCATGTGGTGGACACAACCAGACATATAACCACCTTTTAAGTTGATAATGGTAGCTGTTTATTTATAACCCAGCAGCTTTGACTAATTATCTCTCATTTGGAGTTAAATTTCTGGCAACATGATGGATTTAAGTCCAATATTCTTCACTCTTTTTTAAGCTCTAGCTTCTTTTGATCTTTGCCACCTCCTGAGAGAAATATCTGGTTCTTTAAATGCTAAATGCCCTTTTTGCCTGCTGTGGCAGAAAACAATTCTATGAGGATGGTGCAAGTGAACCAAAACAGGGAAGCTGTTGACCAGATAGATAAAAATTGAGGTAAACTCACTAGAAAGCTCTGTAAATTCTCCATAGGTTCCGGCCCTGTCACATTGTTATAGATACATTGTTAGAGTATATAAGGATACACAACAAACAATGAGTGCAGACAAAGATGAACAGCAAGTCTCCATTTCCTCCACAGTATAAAAAGGTAACAATAAGCAGGTGCTGCGATCTTGTGCTGGTGACATTTGGAGCATAAAGTCACGGCATGAAGGTCCTAATCATACATCCACCTGACTCAATCCAGCATGCACAGTTCAATCAAGGAGTGATGTCAATCATAACATCCATATCCCTTTTTATAAAATCAAGTAACTAATTAAAACTAAATTTACATTAGCATGAGAAAATTTTCATAATCCTGTACTGCAGCCTGCCGTTAGGTGGTGACTGAGATGGTCTTTATAAACAGTCTGTAGTCTATAGAACATATTTGGAAAAGACATTTCATCCGTGAAGCACTTTAACTCTTTCCCCCATAAATGCAAAAACCACCTCAACTAAAAAAAAAACATCATATAAAAATACATTGATGGAAACACGGCTGCTGAAGACCTATATCTTATCTCCTATATCTGTGGGCTTTCTGTGGCACAGTTTATCCAAAGAGTGAACAGGGGTTTGAATGATGTGTTGAGACAAGACGGCCGTGGATTTTAAGAATATATTGGAGCTGCTTAGCTGGTGACTTATTATTTGCTGCATTCACAACTAAGACAGTAAATCTCACCAGACCAAACTTACTCCCTCTCTCTGTTCTCTGTTCATCTGTCTCTTTCAGAGACAGTCTTCCAACATTTCTCTTCGCCTCTCCTGTCTCCCTTTGTCTTCTTCTCTTTTTTGCCGAATAATGAGCGTGCATCACAGTGGCTTCATTTCAGGAATTTGCCACAGTCATTATCTCTTTAACCCCTCTCTCTGCATTTGTCAGATTTGATATGTTTTGCAGTGACGCAAAACATTAATTGTTTGCTCTTTATCAACAGTCCAGCTAGATGCTCACAGGCTGAAATTCAGCTCTGTCTTCGCTCAGTGTGAGTGAAATGTGGCGCCGGCGTACCATAGGACCTGAATAATTCATGCCTGCTCCGGCTCCATCCATGTGTTTTAAATACTGACTATAGACCAGGAAGCTATGAATCATTCATCAGAAGCGATTAAAGTCTGCTGTTAATTAACCCTTATCCTTTCACAGTAGTATGGAGGGGGTCAGTGACTGGTCCCTGCCCTGACCTCTCAGACCACCTGCTCCCTCCCTCAGTCTCTTACTCCTGATTTCAACTTCTTGTCTTGCTGGAGTGCAAAGCATTGTGTGAGTGTCTTTTCTTGGATAGGAAAGGTTGAGCCACCTGAGTTTTTCCCATTCTGACTCACCAAAAGTGTAATGTCATTTCTGTATCAGTGGTATGATTTCAAAGCGTACACTGAATTGTTTAATACAAAAGACACTTTTGAACATGTTTCGAGTGTACTGAGTATGTTAAATGTTAAATGTGTGTATGTGTGTCTGTGAGCGTGTGTGTAATTGCCGTGACGAGACAAGATGTTGAGAACTCAACGGTGCATGTCGTCAGAGCGCTTGAACGCTCCACGGATGGCCCACAGAGAGGGGGAATGAAGGAGAGACAGAAGGGGGTAGAGGGATGAGAGGGGAAAGAGACAGAGAGGCAGATAAATGAATAAACAATGTTTATTGTCTAAACAACACAGAACCTCACAGAAACATCAGACAGAGAGCCGCTGCGATACTGTATGTGTGGTATTTTATTACAGAAATGTGAATGTATGTAAAGACTGAGGACGGATAACAGTCAGTTCAACATGCCAATTACATAACAAAAGATGTGTCATCATATAAAGGATATTTGAAGTCTGTGTGTGTGTATTTTTGTAACATGGGCAAATGTAATAAAAATGTAGAAAGAGCATCTCCATGCTTTATTCTCTCTATTGGTTTCTAAATCTGCAGTGTTTCCCATTGAGAAGAACCTGTGACCATGTGACCATGTGAAATGAGACAATGAGTAGTGCAAAGGTAATTTTTCAAAATATACCAAAGTCAAAATTAGGGTTTATCCACTGGACACTGTAAATGTTTGTACAAAGTTACATTTCAATCTATCTCATAGGTGTAGAGATGTTTCAGTCTGAACCAGAGTGGTGGATAAACAGACAGACCAATGTGGTTTCGTTACCCATTGCAGAATATGTTTACATGGAAAAGGTGTATGCTGGGGTGATAGTGGGGCTGAAAGAAGAGGCAGCACTTTGACAGAGCAGAGGGAGACATGGGAAATCTTGCAGCTTACATAGACCGCCACATTGGGAGGCATGATAGATGACTGTGGAGAGTGACACATGCCATATGTGTATAGGGCAGTGCAGTTTGAATTGACTGTCTGAAGTGGCTCACAGGCATTGCTCCATTTTCAGCTAATTTGAATGGAGCAATTCACTGTTTGGATGGGGTTTCACTTGTTAATGAAACATTTCATATTTGTGTATAAAACCCACACACACACACACTACTTCGTTTTATTGCATGTGCATGTTGTAATATGATGGTCCTCCTCTTGTCTCACTCCTCTTTCCTCAGCAGACACTCCCTTTTGTACATATTGCAGAAGATTCATCTGTGAAAAAGAAAGGAAGGCGTAATGTCGGAAGAGGGAGGCAGAAAGGAGATGAGGCCTCTGTGGACCCTGTTGATTTCTGTCAAGTGAGCAGCATTTTAATTTCAAGTGCCAAGGCCAGCAGACTGCAGATGGACATGCACACACAAGAAGCACGCTCTGGTATTTTTATCAGCACGAGCCCTCTGTCTCTCTCTACAGTGTCTGACTTCAGTCTTAATACGTTAACAAACTCCACCTCCTCTATCACCAGAGCTGTTAACCTGTAACCTGTAAACTCTATTCACTACAGTGTCCTCTTTGCAAAGGTAAGCAGGAAGAGGGTTGGTGATTCTATGGACGGTATATAGTTGACAGACCCTGGGACTGATGGAGCGTGTGTGTGTCGGAGGGGGGGCTGGGAGTTGTGGTGGTGGTGTTGAATGGGGTGGGGTGTGGGGGGGTGGGGTGGGGGGGGGGGGTGACAGGCAGTGACGGTGGGTACACAGCGTAACCTTTAGAGTGGAGCCACAGGAGCATGACGGCCAGACTCCAAGGTAACAGAGAGAGAGACAGCGAGAGGTGTGCGGGGTTGTTGGGAGGAGAAGGAGAAAGTCGACAGGTAGGGGAGAGAGAAACTTCAATGTATTTGTGTCATCTGCTCTTCTGTCTGTTTGCTTTGCACTGTCCCACTGCAAAACTGTTTGCAGCCAAGAGATTGCATAAAAAAAGTTCAACAATTTAGAAAACAATCTACCTCTCTGAGAGTGAGATGACACACAGCTCATGTTTGTGCTTCAAAGCTTGGATTGTCTGTCTTGATACAGCGTTCACTCATATGTACGATGAGAGAGTTCACTGTGGTCACTATGATCATTCCTCCTCTTTATACTGACTGTGATCTCTTACTAATGTGACTACTCGGAAAATGATGAACAAACAAATCTACAGTTTTAGCTTTGTGTAAAGGAAAAAGCACAGTAAAGTTCAGTTGAAGCTGCTATGAGGCTTCATCATCGAAGACAAATTAAGTAGGTTTTGTACCAAAGATCCTGCAGGGTTTCCATTGACTTTGTTTTCTTGCTTATTGCAGCTCAACAGTTAGATACATTCTAGTTATTACTCGTAAGTTTGTCACCACAACGCTAAAACTACAGCTGCCCCTCTCAGGATGAAGATAATCACATGATTTGAAGCCTCATATTAGTGTTACTATTATTACGCTGTAGTCATTTTACAGCTAATATGGGCAGGAGAATGATTCTGGTGAATTGTACCTCCTTCTTAATGTAAATCTGGCATGACAGTATTTTTTAATGATACACTTGGAAATATCTAGAGCAAACTTAATTATGAAGCTGGAGTCTGGATGTGTTTAGCCTAACTCAGCATAGAAACTGGAGGCAGTCTGGCTTCTCTTAATGAATAACAGTGTAAACATTTGTTGATTACATATTTTGAGAGTCTTTTGTTGTTTTGTGCAGGTTAAAGGTAACAGAAGCATATGGTGAGCACAAAGCTCACCCCTTGCAGACTCTGTGTAACAACAAAACTTTGGTGTTCGGTGCACAGCCTGGCAAGTTTAACTTCCACTCACAGTCACACATTTTTCCTGGCTAAACAAACAACATACAACATATTGATTACTGGGGTTTTGTTGTGCTAGTTGTTTCCTCCATAGAGTGTATAATAAAATGGACAGAGGTGGGTCATCAGTAGGTGCACGAAGAGTAACTGTGGACCTCAGTTTGTAGTGGATACCAGTTGACATCTTGGTTAGCATGTGATGTCATTTAACTTCTGCCTTATCCAAAAATGGGCAAAGATGAAGCACGCGGTTGCCAGTGAAGCTGGCCAATGACGCAAGGTTTCTGAAACAACATAACATAATAATAATAAACATAATTGAATCATCTTGCCCCATAAAGTTGTTAGAAATTGTAAATTTGGGCATTTTAACATGAGGGACTGTGAGAGATCGTGCAGCGGCTAACACATGACACACACAACATTCTTTGTCTCATTTTGAAAAAACCATAATATATATTTTATGTATATAGCAAATGAAAGAAAGAAAGAAGTGAATTTGTGTCAGTGTGATCTACCCTGTTAGAGACTGAGTATTAAAGATCAAAGTGAATTTCTGCTATTCCACCATGACTTAATTACGCAGAGAGACTTAATCATTCCTCTTGTCCAGCAGCACTGATACTAATTAGTCTCTCTGTACACAACTCGCACACACCAACACGTACATTAGAGCACACACCCTCTACATATGTAATGACATGGTGCCTATTTACACTTTACACGCGCTCACATGCACGCACTGACACGGCTGAGTGTCTCCCTGCAACATTTTTCTCATTAGGATCTCTTTCCCGTCAGTCGAGGCTTGGTGAATAATTTATAGATATTGGAGAGAAGATAGTTGGCGGAGGATGTGTGCGTCCAGCCAAAGTCCCTGGTGTGAGTTTTTAAGCTTCCACAAGTCACAAGGGTCTTTCTGCCAATACTGTCCGCCAGCTAAGATCTCCTGTTCATTCACACTGACAGGCCACACACACACGCACAGCGAATACATAATGGCACGTGCACTGAAGCATATGTGTGCACATGGACTGAACACGCATTCACAACCATATATACACATATATTTTATACTGAAACTAATTACAACAGAAATCACATTTATGTTTACCCTTTTCCAAAAACGTAATATAAACATAATGAAATCAAACACAATTGCTGCCTGGATAATAATGTTAACAATGATAACATATGAATAAAGCTATTGCATCCTTTTTTGTGCTTTAAGACATTTGCCAATAGCTAACCATGATAATAACCTTACCCGAACTATAACCATGTGCTTTAAGTGCCCAAACAACCAACACGTAATGCACAAGTCAAATAAATTACATACTTTTAGCAGGTACCTTCTGTTTGAACAACTTGCCAGTGTTGCTTCTTCAAAGACATTTCCCTATCATACTGATAATGGTATTGCAATCGTCTCTCAAGTATTTGTCTTTCTAGGAGCTATGGTTGCTAGATATATATTCATCATTCACCCACAAGCTAAGATATGTTGTAAGGAGGCAGTAGATACATAGTTGTTGCTCTTTTCAAGTAAAAAGGAATCACAGAAGAAGCCTTAAACAGTCGCTGTGGGAAAATTACTCGGAAATGATTTACAGATGCTGCAAATACCTCTGAGACAGAGGAGAACCTGGATTGTTCAGAGTTGATTTCAGGGTTTTTGTAAGCAGAGAAGAACGTTAAGGAGAAGCCTACTCCTGCTGAGAGGAAGGCATCAACACATGAGCCAGAGACAGACACCAAAAAGAAAAGACGTGGCTGAGAAACCACATGGCTTTTCTGTGAAACTCAAACCAGAACGGATCACTGGTGCAGTGGACAGTGGTAGGGAGTTGATGTTCTTGATGAAGACTCAGATGAAGCAGATTTAGTCCCTGCCCGTGAAGCAAACACTTCACTGCTATAAGGAGAAACTGATGAGGCGTTCATGTCCAGAGGATGAAGCGCTGTCTCCCTCTGGTCCAACACCGACGCCCTTTTCCTTAGGACTGAATTTCTGGCTCGCCTTCTAGTTTTAGCTATCTCAATTATATTTGGAGATCTTTGATGTATAACAATGCCAGTGCACAGTTGAGCTTATGAATAGAAATACAGTTGTGGAAAAAAGGAACAGGCTGTCTGACGACACATTAGAGCAGTGGAAATATTCTAAATAAAGCCAGATATTGAACGATTTTGTTAGGAGGTTAAAAGCCATTGTGCTGCTGATACACAAATTTCAATACCAATGGCTACCAAATAAAGAGCTATCAGCCTTAATGACAGTATGCAAAGGCATATTAAAACATTATGCTGCTCCATGCTCAGTGTTAAGTGATGAGTTACGTATCAATGACCAATATTTAAACACATTAACATACAGTACAGATTCAGATGCACCTACTCCTCATGGTACGCATACAAACTCACCCACACACACAAGCACACACACTTTGCCTGGACCTCGGCCTGTGACTATGACAAGCCCTGCTGTCTGCCTCTGTCCTCTCCCAGGCTTTGGAAGAGGATGGGGAGGAATGCTAAAGAAACCAGGAGAAGCCAAGCATACAGTTCCACAGTGGGGGTGGAGGGAGGTGGAAGCTTGAAGTGCAGGAGGAGGGGGTTGGATGCTGCTCACCACACCACACAGCTCTCTTTCTCTCTTTCCCTTCCTCTCCTAGCATCCTCTCAGTCTGCAGAGACCCCATGTGTGTCAGCCAAGCAGTGGAGCATCCTTTCTGTCTATTTTACCTATTTTTGTTGTTCCTCCTGCTGCCCCGTCTCTCCTCCCCCTATTCTGTTTTCTCTTTTTCTTAGTTTATGTTTTATTTGATGTCTTTTAAGCATGTTTCTTGTTAAGGGTGGTGCTGAGGAGGACCTACAGAGCAATGAAAGGTCCATAGCTTGTACTGTAAAGCTGAGACAGAAATGGTGATGTCAAGAGGAAAAATATGAAAAGAAGAAGGGACAGATGTTACAGATTCCAGGAGACTGAATGTGTATTTCCTCTGTCCTGCTGAAAAATAAAATATACTGAAAGCTTATTATTTAAGACTATTATCAAATTGGCTGTTATTGTAAAAATCTTTATAGGGCTATTGTAGGAAAAAAACCCAAAACTGTAAAGAAAGAAAAATGAAATAAAGAAAAAAGACAGAGTGGTCCTAGAGAAGCATCTCTCCTCAGTGTGTGTGTTGCTTTGTTTCCTGTTAAACTTCTCCACAGCAGGTGTCAGCTGAAGAAGGAGGCTTGGAGGTGGAGACATGGAGGAAGAAGGCAATTACTGTTGTGGAGCATTTTGTTTTGTTTGTGGAAGCAGCATTGTGTGGCCTGCTGCTAATGAGGCCCAGCGAGCTTGTTAATAATGAATTGGGAAAAAGGTGACACACGGACTCTGTGTGTGTGTGTGTGTGTGTGTGTGTGTGTGTGTGTGTGTGTAATGGGGATGGTTGTTGAGGTCATCTCACCAGAGAGTGTTGACATTCTCTCTGATAGACATCCAGGCTGAATATGGTATCACAACACTGTTTCATATTGATATACACACACACACACACACACACACTTTTCTCCCCATCTCCTTTTTTTCTGACTCAACATTTTGGCCTTTTTATCCAGCAATGTCAACTGTGTGTGGATTTTTTGCTCCAATCCTTGCTTTTCCAAAAATGTCCTTTTTATTAAACATTGCATGTAACCTTGAAACTTTAGTCAGACTCCTGAGCTCTGTAGATTAGACACGGGTCTCTAAAAGTTCATTTCAGTTTGTAAGATGGGTGTGATTTCAACCAGCTCCAGATTTCAAGGTATGAGTTAATGCAGTTAGAGAGAAAACAAGCTCTGCATCTATGCTCAGTTAATTAAAAGGTTGTTAAGAAGATGGGCAACATAAAGATTGACAGTGTGTCCGTATAGATTTGAATCATAGCTGTAAATGTGACATGTTTGCTTTTCATGTCATTTCAGTTCTGTTGACTGATGGTCTGTCATCTGTATGTTATTCGTTTGCTTTATGATTTAATGAAATCTGCTTTTGCCTTGCTTGCTTGTATGACGCTATGGATGACAGCATAGGTTGGTCAGTCGGTACTCCAGTTTTGTCCAGACTGAAATCTCTCAGCATCTATTGGATGGATAGACTGAGGTATGGTACGGACATTCATGATCGCCTAAGGTTGAATCCTACTAATGATCATACTAAGATAGTCAACATGATAAACATTATCTCTGCTTAACATCAGCATATTAGTATTGTCATTATGTCTATGGAGATGCATGTGTATTTGTATGCACATACATGTATTCACATTTTTTAAAGCCCCATTCAGATAGAACTAACATCACAGGGATATATACACTGTGCTCCCCTGTAATCTAACTCACCCCTCCAGACGGCATTTTAACATCACAAAATTACAGGAAATGGTCTGTTTTAGACTCTCAGCAGAAGAAAAAGCCAAAAGCCTCCTCAGAGTGATGTGGAGGGTGAGGCTTGAGTCAAAGATACTGTGTGAGGTGAATTTAGTTCCAAAATCAAGCTCTCTCTCCTCAAAAGTTAATACACAGACATGATACACATATTGATTTCACTCAGTGTGACTTACACTTTTCAGGAATATGATTGTCCTTATGTCTCTGACAAATAAACATTCATAAATCCTAAATAAAGTCATACGGTGCACCAGAAAAAATCTAATGATAGTTGTCCATCCATGGGTACACTGCCAACAGGATTGTCATAATGTCAACTTGCTTTCATGGACCAACTTTTACTTTTAAAATCATTACTTAAATGTTTTGGTTTTTTTTACCTGTTTGACCTCTAATTGTGTCCTCTGTTAGCAGCTCGGCAGTGTTGTTTGTCAACTCTGTCAGTGAGAGGAGCACAGGGATTTGGGATGGATCTGAAACGAGAGCTGACCACCGTGATAACAACACTCATTGTTACACACTCACCTGTGCTGTATTGAATGTAACGGTCACCTCTTCCTGTTGGTGGGTGGGTAGGAGTGTGCGTGTTTTGGCTGGTTGGGTGTGTCTGTGTTGACTGCTAGGAGGAAGAGAGAGAGAGAGAAAGAATTATTACTCCCCTTACTTTGGTGTCCAAACGAAGCCCCTTAGATACCTCCAGACTAACACCTCCCTGAGGAGAAAGGATCAGACAGTCTGCAAGAGGAATGAATATGTGTGTGTGTGTGTGTGTGTGTGTGTGTGTGTGTGTGTGTGTGTGAGTGAGTGTGTGTGTGTGTGTGTGTGTGTGTGTGTGTGTGTGCGAGAGAGAGAGAGAGAGAGAGAGAGAGAGAGCGAGAGACCTGTAGCCATGTTGAAGAGTTTGGTTTGCCTGGACAAAAAGGACCAAAGAACGCTGACAGCTCTGCTGCCTCTCCTCCATTACGCTTCTTCACCTCTCTTTGCACTCAGCTCCTCTTTGTCGCTCTCCATCTTCATTATGAATACAGCCTGATCCTTCCATTTCTTTTAGTCTTTCAGTGTACCGTCCGACTGTTAATAGCCTCTGTCAACACCATCGCAGTCTTTTCTCTGACTGTCTGCACCCCCCCACCTTACCTTTAAAAGGTGAATACGTTCAGCATCCTGCTTTTGTCAGTGTAGCTGTCTGTTTTTGACACTTTCTCCCGCTGCTTTATAAACCCTTTCTCCTCTCTTGTCTCTCTTCCTCTCACCTCTGCAGAGATGGTGACCAAAATATAGTCTTATTTTAAAAAGCACACTTGTATGCCTCCCTCCATTTAGCTTCTCTCTCGTCTCATGTCTCCTTTCATTTCTCTCCTTTTCTTTTAGTCGTTTGTATCCAGCTGGCAAGAGCAGGGACGTGAGGTGCATTCTCCTCCAAACTTATTACTTAATGTATTTGTCTCTTCCTATCGTCCTCTTCTTCTGTCTCCATCCTCTGTCCACCAGACTAATGGACTGATTGATATTTTAGAGACATTTAGGTCTGGATTTTCTTATGCTACACTGTACATTGATGCCTCTCTATAACTGTGACTGTCCGCTGTCAAATAAGGTGGTCTCTTGTCAAACAACTTACATGAGGGCATCTTAATCTCTCTCTGTGTCTCTCTGTATGTTTCTCTGTCTCTCTCATCCTCTGACTAGCCTGTCCCTCCAGGGCAGGGCAGAGGAGAACCCAGTGGACCACGGCAGACCTTGTCTATTTCCATCCCCTCCTCACCCCATCGCTCTCTGACGACACAGGCGGCCCCCCTGGTACCATGACTGACCCCCTCAGTCAGCTCTCATCAGCTGCATTGACAGCTGTCAATCATGTGTCTGAGCTGCGTTGTGACAGAGGGAAGCATTGATAGACAGTGGCTATGTTTGTGTGTTTACGCGTGTCAATAATATGCTCTGCAGTCTTATCAGAGCTGTTCAAACTAACATTTGCAGTTGATGAAACTAATAAATCCAAGTGCTCATTATTGGTGCTCCTGGGGACTCGGCCTCTTTTAAAATTCTGTAAAAAAAAAATTGAGATATTCATTATTTTCATTATTTACACATTGTGCAGAATAGAAACGATCTGATGTGAAAGCTCTACTAAGCTGAATTAGACTTGTTTGATTAACATCCTAATGTCATTAAAGCCAGTTAGGTGAGATTCAGCTCAGCTCAGTTCATTTAAACCTGCCTTCTGTGTTGTTTTATCGAGTAACACATACATTTCCAGACGCCTGAATGTTTTGTAGCCGGTGGCGAAAGAGCAAAGCAGCGAGGATTTCTCAGCTTGCCTCTCTTTGTTGTGTGGGAGCAGGCACATATATTGTTTATCTATATTATTCTCCATCGCCACCAAACTAATGATATAGCATTCAGATCAAAGCCCTCTATTTATGGCAGCCAGGTTGGAACTTGAGCCACATTCTGCAACAGTGTGGAAAAATTAATGACTGAACTGTGTGACCCTGTCATGTAAGGCAGGAAAATAATATCCCAACCTTATTACAATATTTTTCTTCTGGAGTATCTCAGCTTTAAAACATGTGTAATTTTGATTTAAATTTACCTTTTAAACCACACTGAACACGAACAATATGCCTCTCTGTAAATTACAGCACAGTAAAAGATGTTCTTGCCTTTTTCATGACCTAAATTGTGGTGATGGAAGTAGTTGGATCAATCAAAGTATCAATATCATGATGTTAAAATGTCTAACCACATAACAAGTAAAAGTTCCGCCTTCAAAATCTCCCCAATGTAATCAGCATCAAAAGCACATTTTCTCTGCTTGGGCCTTAACATCCTCTTGTTGATGTATATTTATATTCTGTTTTTGTTGTGCATTTATTTATATTGTATTGTTTTATCTTTATCTAGCACACATAGAGAACTTGAAAGACAGGTTTTCACTGAAATCATAATAAATTATTGAGTCTTTTATCAGTATCATGAGAAAAATATACTCAACATTTCAAACATTTAAGTTCTCAGAAATCAGAAACTGCCCTACGGATATATTTATCATAAAATATTTGTAGAATGTTAATGCTGATAAATTAACATACACGTAATTTCAAGACAATGTCAGTTTGAATATGTTCATATACTGTTAGGGAGTTTAATCTATAAGAATGCTTATTTTGCAAGCTGGTTTTATGGTTTCCACATAAGATCTTTCTCTGAAAAGTAACAAAGTATGTAAAATTTTTAAATTAATATTGTTGACTAAAGAGTATTTCCCTCAGAATTAAAGAGGTGAAGAATTATTCAGTTGCAAAAACCGAACAGAACTGTACTTAAGTACAGTATTTGAGGAGATATGCTTAATTACATCAAACCACTAGTAAAAAAAAATTTAAAAAAACAAAAAAAAAACCTTTTACATCAAATCTGATTTCATCAATAACACACCTGTCTATGCACCACATAGCAGAGGACTGTGAAATAATGTAGTAAAATGTTCAATAAATGAAATCTTATCAGGGTGTAAGGCTGATCAAAAAAATACTGCTGTTTATATCACGAGCGTGCATAGTTGATGCATGCATTACTGACACACAGCTGTCACCCTCAAGCTATTGTCCACCCGATCCTCATATCAAACCTGTAGCTCCAGGGCAGCTGTCGAGGTTTAAGAAGCAAACATCTAATAGGAAAGTTCCCAATTTGAGTCCCTGGAAAAATGATGCCATCCCCTCTTCTGACAGATACTGTGGAGGTGCACTCAATTTCAAACAGCAAAACCCAGCAGCAGAAACATAGTGCTCATACTGGGAACCACCCGGGTGTGAATAAATCTGAGAGGAATTGTTGACATGTGCAAGTTTAGTTGACGTTGGTATTTGTGAGAATAGTAGAATTATCAACAAAAATAATTCATAAAAACATTTGGCTGACAAAATTTAGAATTTCAAATAAAATGGCTTATGTGGAGATTCCAACTAAATAAAAAGTAAAAATTGATCGAATTTATTCACAGAAGAAAAAAAAACATTGTTAAAATGTTTCTAATATGGTCACATAATAATGTTGCTCTGTTTTCTCAAAACCAAGCAGTAGTTGTGGGTTCAGTTCAACTGGCTTAACAATTCATCATTATATGTAATGAAAATCTTATTATCTGAAGGCAGCACAATTAAGACTGTGATTTATATGACTGCAAATTAACATATCAATAAGCCTTATAGGAAATGTCTCATTAATTAGTCATCCCTTAATTGGCCCTGAATGCCATTAGCACACTGTGTCAGTGTGTGTGTGTGTGTGTGTGTGTGTGTGTTTTAACCATGCGTTCATTAATAACATTACTGTGCGACCCGGATGCGTGGCCAAGCTAAGATTAGTTTAACTGTTGTTGCCACTTCAGCTGTTGCGTGACAACGTGTGTGCGTTTGGGTGCTTGTTTGTGTGCGTGTATGTGTGTGCATGTGTGTGTGTGTGTGTGTGTGTGTGTGTGTGTGTAAGAATGATATGACACCCATGCCCATGCTGATGCACAGGCTGGTTCTGCTTTTGATCAATGGTGCCTGGCACTGGGGGAGGTGGGGGTTTGAGGTGAGTTGGGGGGGTGAAGGGGAGGGGGTCTGAACCTCCCACTGGTGCTGATGAAGACGAATGAGCTAACAAGACATGACGGAATTGCTTCTGCAAAGAGGGGGGCTGAATGCTGTATCGTGATATTGTGTTGAGGGCGGCTAAAGGAGCAAGTTGATTTATTGTTCCAGCAGCAGATAGCCAGCGTTTTACCTCCCCTCCCTCCCTTCCTACTTATTCAATGAGACCCTTCGGTCTTTAATTACAGCCCCCAGCCTCTTCCATTCTCTCATCCATGTCCTTATTAGAAGAGTAAAAGAGTCATAACACACATAATACATCCATGCTGGCAGAGGACAACAGTATATGTGAGACAGAGCCGGAGGGGGAGGGTGTGCGAGTTCGAAAGGGGGGGTTAGAGCCCAAAATGTCACAGCCATGTTGATTTTGCATTCCATTACCACCTTATGGTCAGGAAAACAGGGAAGAAATACATAAATTGGGGAGAGTAATGAAGGCAGTGAACTGAAGGTCAAAGGAAGAACCAGAAAAAAAACAGGGAATGGATGAAATCGGGGAGAGGAGGAAAATGGGGCGATTAAGATATGTACATAATGGGAAAGAGGGATCAGGGATGACAAATGGAGAAATAGAGCAATCCTTAGAGAGAGGAGGAGGGGTAAAGACATGTTAAATGGTGTGGGAGGCCTAAGAGTAAGGTGGAGCCCGGTGGTCCAACCTGGTGAATTCACAAAAGGCCCTTTGGAAAAAAAAAGAGAAGGAGAGCAGAACAATAAGAAAATGCAGCACTAACACAAGAAATAGTGAAAAGTTTCAGCATTTTCGGCAAGAAAAAAGCCAGAGCAGCAACACGTGTCGCCTTGTTGGCCAATTACAGATTAGCCTGTTTGTTCTAAAATGCATATGGATAATCTAAGTACATAACACAAGTCCCCTGCACCAATAAGTGGACAAATAGCTGTGGAGGTCTACATTAGTGATTCTCTGCAGAGAAAAAGGGGGGGAGAGGTAATGCATGGAGGGGGTGGGGGGGGGGCAACTCACCCCACACAATTTATCACTGCTTTGCCATTCTCTCTCTGAAATATCAGCCTATTAAAACATTCATTGAGATGATTAAACTGCAATAAAATCTAACAAAATTTGCACTGACACTTTCAGTGCATGATTTATTAGGCATGTGCTTCTCCTGCCCCGACAAACACAGAGCTGAGAAAGGCCATATGCTGCTGCCACCTGTTGGCCAACCATGAGTTCAGGCCTGTTGTTCAACAGAAGGGCCGACAGTAAAATGATGTAAAATGAGTCTTTCTGCACTTAAACTCTGACATATTACTTCTAATCCAGTGATAGCAATTCCAATTCAGTATGGACTAATTTTTAAGCTATGTTTTTGAATCACTAATATTTCTTACAATTCATCATTGTAATTCAAATTCAAATTTCACAGACCGTGTCCAGTGGTTCATGGTTATATTATATTTCAGTATTTGCCAGTATTATTTCGAAAATGAAAGTTATTTGTCTTCGTTACACAGTTGACAATAGATAGAATAACAGCTATTATTCTACTGATGGATTAATTACTTACTCTATATCTTCTTTTCAAAAACACTTTACTGTTCCAGGAGACATACACGGGGAGCTGGAACCCATTTTGCTTTAAAATGGCAATTCATCAAGTATCAAAATGATCATCTATACAATATTTGCTCAATTGATTAATTTATTGAATTTTTAATGACATTTTTCTGAATTTTTTATTTATTTTATTAACTAAGTATCACCTTAATGTTTTACCACCTACTGAAGTGACCGATTTTTGTGAAAATATAGTTGGCAAGTAAATTATCTTTATAAATGAACTGCCCTTGCAACAGAAGCTATCATAGGTTAAAAAAGAAAAACACAGAGAAAAGAGTGTGAGGACTGAAAGGCAGAAGCATAGAAGGCCTTAGATAAATGTTTTTTTAAGTACAATGTAAAACATGCAGCAAGCAAATTTTGCATTATAATCGTGTAATTAATATGAAATGTGTTACCATACTCTGTGTCATTATCAACTATTGCAACCACATTTGCTTTTACTCAGCGTGATCCAATTACACACTCTATATTACACGTGATTGGAGACGGTGAAGGTTGAGATTGTAACAGTATCCAGTCTACATTTCACTGCATTATCTGAGGTGGAAGTGTTTTGTGTTGAACTGGTGTTGTATTGATCCATATGGTTTATTACGGGCTGTGGGAGTGTTAATACTGTCTGGGAAGACAGGAGGGGGGATTACCTGGAAATGGTCCTATTGATCGGGGTTTGCCTCAGGAGAGGGCTACACGTCGCTCAACCCACTGGGGGCGCACGGTGTTGGAAAGATGCTGCACAAAGAACCAACAAACTAACACCTCCTGAGACTCCTGACAAGCCGCCTCCTTTGTCAACAGTGATGTGTCTGACTCAGAGGTCATTTTGCTGGTGGGAAAGTGTGGTGTTAAAGGAGGGGCTGTGGAGTCATGACCTTCACAGATGACACACATGAGCTGATGAATCATATCAAATCATTTCAGTTTAAAGCCCTTTTAACTATCTGGTTGTATGTGCTTGTTTGGCTGTATGTGTGTGTGCTCCTGTAGTTCTATCCCTATGAGGACCAGTGTGAATTATAGACAGTGTGAGTGAGGATACTTTGGCTTGTTTTCACTTTTTTAAAGAGCTATTGGAGGTTTGTAAGTAGTAGTAGGTTTTGTTTTTTGGTTGAGTTTATGTTAAGGATATGTATTGGGCGTATTGTTCTAATAGTTAACGTCAGGGCCCAGTGCATGCTTCATATCAAAGTCATCATAAATAGATATATTGTTAGTGTGTGTACATGCATATGCATTGTCCAGCTGCCTGTGTTTTGCTACTGTAATCTAAAACCTGCGCTGGCATGAGAGTCATTCCAGTGTCACAGTCACATTGCTGCATTGCTCGCCGTCTGCTGAGTGGCTGCGATGTCGAACAGCAGTGATTAAAATAAAAACACAGACCAAATATTAGCTTACACCACAGCTGCTGTTATGCAATGTGCACATGAAGACATACAGTAAAGGAGTTTACTAATCTTACATTTTAGTAAATTAATATAAGTTGATTAGACTTTGCTGTCTCCATAAAGACCTGTAAAATAGGGCATCAAAGGTCGATAAACTCTCTTAGGAAGTCTTAATATGACACGCTGTGGTGTATCGAAGAATAATACACTGACCACTCACTGTAGATTTAGCCTGATCTATACCTGCAAAGTATATGTTTCCATATTTGCACTAAAGGCAAAATCAAAGTGACACTTGTAACATTTAACACATAGACGTACACAGCACCATTTGGCACGTAGCTAATAATATTACGTTTTTTAAGAACAGATAGGCATTGATTAAAGTATATAGATTTCTTTAGTGTTGTTTGTTATGTGGTTGTAATACAAAGATAAGATAACACTTTATTGATCCCAGATGTAAAATACACTCGGTACAGCAGCACAGTGACTTACAAATTAGAAAAATAGGCAATAGGAAAAAAAATTGTTTGAATTAAATAACTAAATTAGAAAGAATATTTATGCCATGATGTGTAAACTTTAGATATAGTATACATCACATATAGTTATATAGAAAACTATGGAAATTTATACACTGCTGCATATATAAAGTAAACACTCTCACACTCTGTTCTGTAATAATATATAACTGTGAGCATGAGTCTTAATTAAGACAAAATCTTCAGTATTTGAAGATACTTCTGTCATATTGTCAAAACACTCCTCATTATACTGTGATTGTTACAGACACTGGTTGGTTGTAACTGATTACCCGCCATGCTTTAGCGATGAAGGCCATTAGTCCACAATGAAGCAGTGATATCAAAGCTATTAATACAGATCAGATGCAGAATGGCGTCCCACTGAGAGGGGTACTGTGAGGATGTGGTACCCAGGCGTCCTCTCAGCCCAGTGGCTCCTCTCTGTCATACTGCTGGTCTGTCTGCTGTTCTTTCTCAGAAAAAAAGGTCAAGGTAAGTATGGCAATGTGGATTTTTGTGTCTTTGTGTGTTTTTGAGTTTAATCTGTCATTTCAGTCTGCGCACTTTTTATGTTTCAGTGTTACAGTAACCATTACAGAGACCATGTCCGCAGATTACATTAGATTACAGATACATGTGTGCATTGCATGTGGACTACATAGGCTTTATTGATTCAGCTGATCATAAAAATACAAGCATGGTGTGTTTTGACATATTCCACTTTAGGGATGACTCTGCACTTTCACAGTAATGGTGGTTAAAAAAAAAAAAAAAAGGGGTGGGGTTCCTGTGTGCTTTATAGATAGCAGCACTGTGCATGCAGACATCTTGTGTCTATTTAAAGACAGCCCAGTAAGCTGTCTGCAACAGACCAGCCTCCCACTCACTGTTTCAGTGACTCTTTTGTTTTTCATCTTTAAAAAGACTGTACCATCAATAATTGACTTCTCTTTCACTGTGCATTTATTTAAATCTTGTTTATATTGACCTTTAGGTGCTTTATGATTCAAATGCCTTTTGTTGTGTTTCTCATATAATATAAAGTGACATGCTTGGTTAACATTATGTGAGGTAAAAAGACTATATATACTTATATCTATAAGTTATATCTAATTAGTCATCTGATTCATAGTTCCAGACATGAATGGTTGTCTATCAATATGAGTCTACGTGTGAATGAGGAGTCAATTAAAAAGGGGACGTTACTGACAGCTGTGTCACGGGGGCTCTGAGGACTGAATATTTTTCCCATATAGAACTTACAGGCACTGAGAAATAGAAAAAAAGTTGTAAGCGGGAGCAATGCATTTGTAATGTCCAGGGGAGAAAAAAGACATCCGTCTTTATCAAACGGGACACTTATGAAATGTTGTCTTTTTTTTAAAGCATGAATTTGTGTAACACATATTTACTTCAGTCATCAGCCTATCAGCTGCAGCTCATAGCAAAAGGTATGATAGGACCAGTGGGAGTATCCTGACATGTACAGATAGAGGTTGTTACATGCAACACTAATTCTTTTAAAAACAAAACAGAGAGGAGAGAAAATGCTGAGGAATAATGCTAAAGTGTGTTGTCTTTTGTAGAAAAGGTCTTACATGTGAGTGAGATTCTGCTTTCTACTCTGCAGTGAGTTATGAAGTTGAGATGAGTTTTTCCAGCTGAGGCTGGATCACATTGTGGTTAATGTGTTATGTTTCTCCTTCTTTAGGTGGTGATGAACTCTCAACATCTGAAGGTGAAATCAAGACATTCTCCAACTCTGATCTGATGGAGGATGCTGGTAACGTAGTCTTCAATCAAAGGACTATCAGCTATCAGTTTAACCTAAAACTCAACTTCAGAGAGTCAGTTATAATATAACAATGGTACCAAAAAGCTCATGTAAATTTGCTTCTGTATAGTCCTGATTTGTTCCGGCAGCTGCTGTGATAGCGGAGCACCATCATCAAAAAGCATAATTTAATGGTAAAAATAAAACTAATGAAGGTGTAAGACAGAAAACAATTTGCACTTTACAGACAGATCTAATTTGTGCAGTCAGTTTGTTTTCAATATATAGAATGACTTTACATGGCACGTACTTGTTTTTCCTAGCGATTTTAAAAATAAATATATAGCACCATTTAAAATGCCTCTCAAATGTTTAATGAAATTGACGACTTTTACAAACAGTGTAAAAGTCACTGGAATAACCTGCTGCACTGTGCAAATGAAAGTCATCTAGTAAGGTTATGTTGCAAGAAGGTACAGTCCCAAAATGTAGTGTTTATATGCTGCATAGAGAAGGACTAAAAACAGCAATATTAATGACCCTCAATGGTCAATGTTTTGACTTTAATCCAATCCCCAATTTGTGGCAGAACTTGAAAAATTGCAATGGGAGAAATCGTCCAGATGTTCAAACTTGACACAATCTAATATTAAGTGTAATAGAGCTTAACTTAATGTAGGTAACTTTTTTCATATTTGTATTTGTAAGATTTCACCTTAATAAGTTTGTAAAAGCCAAATTAAATCCACTGTGATTTAATGTTGCAAAACAATAAAATATGAAAAATTACAAACGGGGTGAGAGATGACGGGGGTTGTATACTTTTAATAGGCACTGTGTACGTGTGTCAGTGTGCATCTAAATGTGTGCCTCAATGTCTGCCAAGGGGATAGTTAAGCTGTGCACTTTTGTAACTGCTACAACTTTCCATAACAGGCAGGCTGAGCTAGAGGTGAGAGGCTCCTTGTGCAGCAGACACTACAGCAGGCTGATTGCAGGGAAACTTTTACATTTAAGGCCTCTTTCCCTCAGCCAGCTTCAGATCCAGGACCATGGCACAACCAGCTCCCACTGACCCCACCAAGATGGGACGGGGTCGGGCCATCGCCGTGCTGACCTCCGGTGGCGATGCACAGGGTAAGTGATGGGTTTTCTGGGGTGGAATGTGAGAGTGGAGTGCCAAGGAAGGGCACGTCTTCTGTTTGCTTCCTCCAGCAGGTGGTTGTGAGGATGGTATGTTGGAAGTCACTACTCAGTCACTCAACAGCAGGATTCATTGAAGAATCAGGGAAGAAGTATTTGAGATATGAAGTGAGTCAGGAAACTATAAATCCCTTTATTGGTTGTGTCAGACAGGTGCTGCAGTTCAAAGAGGTCAAGAGTGTGGCTGAATCTTGCTGCTTTTGGACCAAATCTCTTTAGGTAGATGTAGCACTAGTATTAACACAAGTTTTTAAATGTCTGTCTCCTCTTTACTGTTGTATCAGGGCTTCCTTTTTAATTCAATTTGCCTACATATTATTTTTTAATACTTCTAATAATACTTCAGTGACTCTATTGCAACACACAGATCTCAGCTCACTATCTGATAAAGCAACTTAATGAAAAGGGCAGCACAAATTCCTTCACCTGAAGCTGCTGGGCCCACAGAGTGAGACAGACTCTCCCCTGACCTTTAACTTGATGAGAAATATCTCCACTGTGACCTTTGGGAAGCGTGTCAGTGACCCCACACAACTCTGTGGTGTGAGGCTGAGCTATTTGTCTGTTTTTCTGCCCATCCAAACTTTAAAGTTTAAAGTGTGTAAATGAACTCCTCAGCTTGCTAACCTACACCTGTCTTCTTTCTCACATTCCAAAATAAATAATCCTCAGTACAACCTCAACTATTTAATCATCTTCTTACCATTTAATCCAGTTTCTTCTCTCAGTTCCTTCTTCCTCTCTCCCTCTAACACTGTATCTGTTATGAGGGCTAATTTTAGAGGCATGACCTTTGTGTCATGTGTTTGTAAAGTGGCGAGGTGGAGTGAGACGGCCGTCCTACTCTCTTCATTTCTCTCCTCTCCTCCTTCATACTGTAAGTGGAGATGCTCTTGGCACCCTGAAAGCTAATCTATCCACATCTTGTCCTTTAAGTGACCCAGCATTTTGAGAGGGCAGGCAGGCACCCAGAGGCTTTAATGCAATACAAACTTGGCACATTCACCAACAATTATATGTTACCAGTAATGGTAACATTCAGCCAAATATCATTTTAGTATCGTTTTAGTATCTGTCTTTGTCCAAAGCATGTGTTGTATGGACCTTGTGCTCAGCACTGGGTTGATGTGAAATCTGAAGTACTATTTATATTTTTAACAGCATGAGTTGTGCAACATTCATGCACCATATCATCAAGCTAATTGGAGGTTCAGAAGAAGGATCAAAATATCAAACTCAAGTTATCTTGCCAACTTGTTTCTGGACATAATTAGGAACAAAAAGATAATCTAATCCACCCAACATCCACAAAGTTAAAGTTGTTCATTAAAACCTTATTGATATTACAATTTACTAATATATAATGTACATTTTCAAGTAACAAGAAAGTAATTTTGCTGAATTTTGCAAAAATACAAACACAATCTACTAAAATGTTAAGTTTTTTACCACTATTTTCTCATTATTCTGTTGAATCTTCATTTCCACCCTTGTGTGAGCACTACTATGAGTTTCTAATGTAGTTATCAGGGCTAACACGAACACACGCTCTGCCTACAGGTATGAATGCAGCTGTGAGGGCTACAGTTCGAGTGGGACTTTACACTGGAGCCAAGGTGTATTTTGTCCATGAGGTAAATACAGCCTGTGATTGATTTTTTTTTCTTTGTTAAATATACACGGTCAAAACAAATACACAAACATTTAGGACAAATGTCTACCATTATGTTCCCAGAGCCCATGTGCTATTATCAATATGCTGTTGATCAGCTCATTTGTCAGCACTACCCTCTGGCTGAACACACAAAATTAACCTCAGCTATTAATAAGCAGTAGATCCAAACACACAACATGACAGAATAAAAATATGCCTGTATTGTTAAACCTCCCATGCAATGACCCCTTTTCAAGGAGGTGATATTGTGTTATGTCTCTGTTTGCTGACAGGGTTACCAGGGTCTGGTGGATGGAGGAGATCATATCCGCCCTGCTACTTGGGAGAGTGTGTCAATGATGCTGCAGCTGGTGAGAACATGCATGAGGATGCAAAATCATATTTATCAGCACATTAATCATGTCCACTCTGTTTTTCACAGTATGTGGGATGGATGATCTGTGTAACTCTGGCCACTCTTTAGCCTCTACGGTGTAGTTCTGTAGGTCAAATGGTCATTTAAATGCCAAGGTTCATTAAATATCAAGACTAAAAGGACTTTAGACATGAGTGCTTAGGTTTCAGATACCTCCTGGTCCTTATTTGGATCCTGAAACCCTTCTTCTCTTGCCTGACATCAGGGTGGGACTGTGATTGGCAGCGCCCGCTGTCAGGATTTCCGCACCAAGGAGGGACGAACCAAGGCTGCTTGCAACTTAGTCAAGCTGGGCATCACCAACCTGTGTGTGATTGGAGGTGATGGCAGTCTGACGGGTGCCAACCAGTTCAGGACAGAGTGGGGCGAGCTGCTGGCAGACCTGGTCAAAGCTGGTGAGAGGCATGACCCCAGAAATCACTGTTCTAAGCGACACAAACTCATATAAAATGTTTCTTTCACATTTTTGCTCCTCCATACTGATGTTACAGTACAAGTTGCTTGATGTACAATAAAGTGTCATATATACACAAGATGTATTTAACTTGGGGTAGTCGCAAAAAATAGCAGGGGCCAGCATGAAGAAGAAAAGCCTAACTGCTAATGAAGATGAAGAAAATTACCTGAAAATAGCACAGTAGCTTACATGATTGATGTAACAAAAATACATTCTCACAACACTAACTCCATACGTAACATCAATACTGAATTAGTCAAAACAAAAGGTAAACATGGAAGAGGTTTTGAGTTGAACTTGGAACGTTATAAATAAAGCCCTCTGGCCTCTATTTGAGAATAAATGGTGTCTTGACTGCACTTTTCATCTCCACTCAGGTAAGATTACTTCAAATGAGGCCAAGAATTCCTCCCATCTCAACATCGTTGGCATGGTGGGCTCCATTGACAACGACTTCTGTGGCACCGACATGACCATCGGGACCGACTCTGCCCTGCATCGCATTATAGAGATAGTGGACGCCATCACTACCACAGCACAGAGGTATGCGTGTACACATTCATACATATATCTGATGGACAGACCTGCTATGTCATGTCATTTTAAGACTCTCAACATGAACTATGTATATCTGTGTGTCCTGCAGTCACCAGAGGACCTTTATCCTGGAAGTAATGGGCAGGCACTGTGGGTGAGTACAACCTGTGAAAGCAGGAGTGGTTTTAGACATCAAATTTTAGATACTTATTTCAAAAAGTTAGTTTTGTAAAGACACCTAAACCATAGCTTGTGACTGTTTACCAACAGTTACCTGGCTTTGGTGACAGCTCTGGCCTGTGGTGCCGACTGGGTGTTCATTCCAGAGATGCCCCCAGATGAAGGATGGGAGGAACATCTCTGCAGAAGACTGGCAGATGTAAATACCTTGTCTTGCATCATCTTTAATGGCTTGTTTGGATCTGGTTTAAAAAGAAAAGGTCTCTCATGCTGATCTTAAAGGGTTTCTCTGTCCTTCTCAGCAAAGATGCCGTGGCTCCCGCTTGAATATTATCATTGTTGCAGAGGGTGCGACTGATCGCCACGGTAAAGCAATCACATGTGAAAATGTCAAACAGGTCAGCAATGGCAGAGGTCAAATATAACAGTACATATAGCATATAGCATAGGCTCTTTATAGCATATAGCATAGGCTCTTCAAAGGAGACTGCTCAGAAAATTATAATCTCTCTCTATCCAGCTGATATCAAAGAAGCTTGGTTTTGATACCCGTACCACCATCTTGGGCCATGTACAGAGAGGAGGAACCCCCTCTGCCTTTGACAGAATCCTGGTAACATGACTATCGTTCAGTATATAAACTATTCAAATTAATTTTGTAACATAAATCAAGTGTATTGTACTTGTTTCTTCAAGTGTTTGATATTTGATTGTCATTTTTCAGGCCAGCAGGATGGGTGTGGAAGCTGTGATGGCTCTGTTGGAGGCCACACCAGACACTCCTGCATGCGTTGTTAGCTTGTCTGGAAACATGGCAGTCAGGCTGCCTCTCATGGAGTGTGTACAAGTGGTGAGTCAAGTCTCTTCCATGTGCGAGATGAATCATCCTTCTTCAGTTTGTATAAAATGATCAAATGAACATAACTTCAATGCCAGGCATTCTTGAGCACTAACAAACTATGTGTTTGATATTTTGCACGTTATTTTGAAGCAGCTCTCCTTTTTTTCTTTTGTCGCATCAGACTAAAGATGTCACCACAGCCATGGCTGAGGGGAGGTTTGATGATGCAGTGAAGCTCAGGGGAAAGTGAGGCAGGCACTTTTGTGTTATTCATTTTAAATTTTCCTAATGTTGTGCTGAGTTTCACATGTCTGTGCATTTCTGCTAATTTTCCAAAAATAGGAGCTTTGAGAACAACTGGAACACTTACAAAATGCTGGCTCACGTGCACCCCCCAGATACAAAGGTCAGGAACTGCAGTTAAAATGTCTTGGTGTTCACAAGTCTCAGTGGAAAATGCAATTATTCTGACAAACATCCCTGTTAATGTAACTGTGCCAGAGTAACATCAACATTGCCATATTGAATGTGGGAGCTCCGTGTGCTGGAATGAATGCTGCAGTTCGTTCAGCTGTCAGGATCGGGCTCCTCCAGGGCCACCAGATGCTGGCAGTGCATGACGGCTTCGACGGCTTAGCTCATGGAATGGTAAATTCTAGCCACACAAGTAAAGAAAACAAGAAGTCATTTACTTTCATGACAGCGTTACCATGTTAATGCATGGCCTTACACATATGAAAGAACATGATAAAGCAGGCACTCTGCCCTTGCACAGATTGAGCCCATTGGCTGGTCTGGAGTGGCAGGATGGACCGGAAAGGGAGGGTCCCTACTAGGCACAAAGAGGTGAGACATTTAAAAAACACTGATACAGTGCACATTTCAGTCTTTTTAAGTGTTCTGGACACTTTGACTTGTGTCAAGACAACATGATGCTTTGCTTTTATATTAACGCTCAGCAAGCCTAATCTACAACTATACTGTGTTTCCCTTCCGATAAAGATCTCTGCCAATTGAGTTCATGGAGGAGATCAGTCTGAACATCACTAAGTTCAACATTCATGCTATAGTCATCATCGGAGGCTTTGAGGTGAGCAGATATATAGATATACAGAGTCCACAATGGCCTTACCAGAGCACAACCCTAACACTAAAACCTAGCATGTGAATGATACTGAAAGTCATTCACTGGTATTTCATTTTAATTTTTCCTTTCTTCCTGTCTTGACTAGGCATTCATTGGTGGTCTGCAGATGGTGCAGGCTAGAGAGAAGTATGAGGAACTCTGTATTCCACTTGTTGCTGTTCCTGCTACTGTCTCCAACAATGTTCCTGGATCTGACTTCAGTGTTGGTGCTGATACTGCACTTAATACTATAACCATGGTAAAGAGCAGAACACAAAACAAGAACCAGATTACACAATAGCAAACTTTTACTCATTATATTATTCTCCTCTCTTTATGTTCTTCAGACATGCGATAGAATCAAACAATCTGCAGCTGGCACCAAGCGAAGGGTGTTCATTGTTGAGACTATGGGAGGATACTGTGGC
This sequence comes from Datnioides undecimradiatus, assembly GCA_008933995.1. Lineage (NCBI taxonomy): Eukaryota > Metazoa > Chordata > Actinopteri > Lobotiformes > Datnioididae > Datnioides > Datnioides undecimradiatus. The sequence continues at coordinate 10,579,583 of WARS01000013.1, forward strand.
TACCTGGCAACCATGGCTGGCCTTGCATCCGGAGCTGATGCTGCTTACATTTATGAGGAGCCTTTCAACATTCATGACCTTGAGGTCTATCCTTGTGAATGAACAAAGCAGAGAAAGCAAAGTGGTGACATACATACATCTGTGAGGGATGGATGGATGTTTTTAACATCATGGGACTGATGGTTGATTTGTTTGTAGGTAAATGTGGAACATCTGGTGGAGAAGATGAAAACCACAGTGAAGAGAGGCCTGATTCTGAGGTTTGTGGGAATTAGTGCTATTTATACTCTGTGTAGGATCAACTTTCAACAACCTGCAGCTCATAATGGTCTCATATCTCACCCAGCATTCTTCTTTTTTTCAGAAATGAGAAATGCAATGCCAACTACACCACAGACTTTATCTTTAACCTGTATGCAGAGGAGGGCAAGGGTGTGTTTGACTGCAGGAAGAATGTACTAGGGCATATGCAGCAGGTGGGCCACTAGATGCAGATCATCTGTTTGTTGCGTACTGACTTATTATATTTGCCAACACATTCAGTTTCATAAACATAACTGAAAGCATCCTTTGTAATTAGGGTGGAACACCAAGTCCTTTCGACAGGAATTTTGCCACCAAGATGGGGATCAAGTCTGTGTTATGGTTGACTGACAAGCTGAAGGAATGCTACAGACATGGTGAGGACATGACCTCATTAAAAACACAAAATGTTGTTTGCAGTTGTGTGATGACCTCCTGTGCTCCCTGTGCTAATGTATACTATATTTTTAACCTCAATCTTCCAGGTCGTATCTTTGCCAACTCTGCAGATTCAGCTTGTGTGCTGGGCATGAGAAAGAGAGCTCTGGTCTTTCAGCCACTGGCAGAACTGAAGGAACACACCGACTTTGAGTAAGACTTAATTTCTATCCTGTTAGTTTCCTGTTAGTTTTCTTGTCTCTTATTCTGTTCTGCCTTGCTTTTCAAATCCTAACATTAGACAGATATAAGATAGATATAAGGCTAGACATATGCATGTGGTTAACTATGCATTTGCATGTGCGTGTCCTGTATCTGTTTGTAGTCTCGGTGCATATCCTCAGAAGCTTAAGGCTTGTGGGTTTACTTTGGTGTCATTCTGCACCTTAGTGTTCAAAAATTACTCAATTCTATTTGAACTGAAATGTTTTGCATTAACAATTTGTCGACTTTTTTGAAACTCATTTTTGTGGTTTTCACTTTCCCTTCTGCACTGATAAACATTGTCCCCCACAGACATCGTATTCCAAAGACACAGTGGTGGCTAAAGCTGAGGCCTATCCTGAAAATCCTGGCCAAGTACAAGATTAATCTGGACACCAGTGAAAAGGCTGCGATTGAACATATCATCAAAAAGAGAGGCGTAGTTCCTCAGTAGCCTCTCTATGTGCTTGTTCTTTTCATCAGGATCTCACATGTCTTCTGTTTAAAGCACTTTGTAAACTCTGTCTCTGAAAAGTGCAATATAAATAAAGATGATAATTATATCCCTGAAACACACACAGCAGGTCTTGCAATTAACACTCAAAAGTCACACAGGTGATTATTTTACTAACACATTTACACTACTGTGAGGTAATGCTGAAGGTCTGTTAAAAGCAGTCTCAGTTCACTCACAGAAGAAGATATTTTCCCATCACAGTACACTTAAAAATGGTGGTTTTGGTCTGTCTCATTTCCTCCTCCCACATACCTCTTTTTTCATCTAAAACCTAAAGTTAATACTCTAATTCAGTCAATTTCCAATCCCAGTCTTTTTCCATTTCTATTTCCTGTTTGCTGTGCACACATCTAAAGGGAAATCAGGGTCCTCATCATGTACCTGACCTACAATGCCTCCTATTTGATTGTTTGTAGGTTTTTGTTTTTTATCTGCAGTCAGCTAAGTGGGGATGTGTGCACCTGTGCCCTCTAGTGGATATACCACAAACAAAATTGTTTATTCATCACTCCAGTCACAAATTTTATTATAATATAATATATCATAATAATAGCTATTTATAAAGCAGTTTTCAAAAACTAAGTTAGAAAATGCCTCACATAGACAGCAAATTAAAAGAGACAAGCAATTAAATCATCAGGTTTAAAATAATACACACTGAATAAATAATAAGAGAAAAACATTTTAAAGAAGGTAAAAGATGTTTCAGAAATAATTGAAAAAAAGGCAAGAGTAGCATTAGTTAATGGCTATTTGGGCTATATGATGACAACAGAAATCCTCTGCCCATCTCAGTGTCAATTCTGACTCATCTACACCAGGACATTGACATTGTTGTTTTGAATTTGGCGTCACATTGGAACTGATGCCTTCCTCAATTTAAAAAATAAAAATAAAAAAGCACATCCTAACATCACATCCCTGCTGACCCTTGACCTACACCTAAATTGTCATGAAACATTACTTTTAGCTATTTTTACATTTCTGGTATAGCTATAATGTGATTGCTCAGGTGTGGCTATCTCACTGTACAGTCAGAGAGTCAAGCTGATTTTAATGTGGTGCTAAGTGATAATTAAAAATAGGTGTGTTTTAGTATGATTATTAACTATAATTATAATAATTCATTAAACCTCTTAACCCTGGTGAAACAAGTCACTGGCCTACCCTGGTCTGTTTCTACCTTTTTACTCCTAAAGCAATGCTTTGGTCATTTAGCAATTTTTCTCTTCCGCTGTCTGATTGAATGGCTAAGTCATGTGCAGTCAGTCCTTTACTGTGTATGATTCTGATAGTGGTCCTTTAGTTTCTGCATTGTGGTATCTAAAGTCTGCAATATGTTGTTGTTCGTGGAACAATCACCACTTCTCTCTTCGTTTGTGGTTTTGGAATGCTTTGAAGACAGTATTGCATTTTTGGAGATAGAGATTTGACCACTGTTGTGATCACATGTCCTAGAAAGGTCACCTGCTGTTGAATCCTTTACTCATAAATAGAATTTGCTTAAACTTGCTTTGTGACAATTATCTGCCAAATGTTTCCATAATGTTCCCGTGTCAGCTTCGCAAGCTTCTCGACAATAACCGAGTCGTTTTGTCGTTTTGACTGTCGCTCAGCGGATAATACTACAATACCCATAAGTCCGTGTGCCTCTGGATACAAGCGGATGCGCTCGCGGATTGGTTAGCAAGCCTTTCAAAAACAGTGCGCGGGGGTGCAGTTTCTATGATAGTTGAGGATTTCAAACTTTTAACTCATACGAGTCCTCTGCCACAGCTAAATTATGTTGTTATGGACACAGAATCTGAATTTTATCTGCTGTAAATAAAAGTGTTGCTACCAAGGTCTCCTAACAGAAGTAAGTCAACAGTTCACCGTCTCCGTTAAACTGCCAAACGTTAACGCTGGTTGAACAGCGTCATGTTGTCGCTAACGTTAGCTAACTTAACTTACCTAGTTGATTGGCGTTTAAAATATATATGATTTACACTTAACTGAAGTGTTTTCTGCAGCTGTCGGCATGAAGTGTTTGAAAGTGGACGAGTACATAAAGCAGACTGCTTCTGTGAAAGAGACGGAGCTTTTACTACAAGAACTAGAGGTTAGTACCATCACATAGCCTGGTTAGCCGAGGTGCTTAGTTTTAAATAACATTAACATTAGCCTTAGGGCTTACTGCCTTCAAATGAGCCGACCTCCATGTTTTGTTGTAGATGTTTAAATGTTACGTGTATGAACCATAAAACCCTTTACAGTGACTGGTTTGTTTTGGGGGTTTTTTTTACATTCTGCAGAGTTATGTGAAGGGTCGGCCATGCCTTCAGGGTCGTACACTGTGTGACAGGGTCATCAGAGCCTGTAATCATCATCTTGGTGCTGGATCCCCTGACTCTGACCATGTCAGTCAGTTGGTACGGCTAGTGGAGCTTTCCCTACATGGCTATGACATTTCTGCAGCGGTTGTTGCACAGAGCAGTCCCTTGTACATGGAAAAGATCATTTTCCATATTGTCAAGAAGCTAAGCTCCCTGGAAGCTCACAGTCTATGCAGCCATGTAGCTGGTTTGCTTTACAGCAGGCTTACACCAGTCCAACAGGTATGTATCTTTTTCTAATTTAAAGAAACTCCATATACATGTATTGTATATCCCACACTCTATGAATGCTTTGTTGCTGTCAGCATTAACAGTGTTTCCGCTGCTGGACTGTCCATAGGCTGAGGACTACTTTGTTCTTGTGCGGAGCTGCTTCTCAGTGCTCTGGAATGGACTGTCTACTGCCAAAGACAAAAAAATCCTGAATCCCAACGACAAACTCCACTGCCAGTTGCAAGCTCTCGGCTTTCTGCTGCTGTTGGACACAGAAAATGCAACTCTGTCCATCTCCAAAGCTCCCATATACACAGAAGATGCCATTACTGAATTTGAGAGTGGCTGTGGAGCAATGACCAAGGATGATGCAGCTTTTCTTGTCCAGGAAATACACAAGTTTTTCAACAGATGCTGGGCTGGTGGTAGAAACTGTGAGGGTGACGCATCCAAGCAGTCTGCTGAGGCATCAGGTTTATACGTGCTCTCTGAAATAGTGCTGATTGTGGTGAAGGTGCTTTGTAGGGCTGGCCACTATGATCTGGGCCCAATCCTCATTAATGAAATTGAGAGTAGGATCAGAGACTGCACTGACTTTCAATATGCAGTTGCAGTGCTCGGCAAATGGGCAATAAAGATTCATTCCACTATGAAGGCTGGTGGGGAGAGTCGCCAGGCTTTGACAGAGTGTGCCAGAGTCCTGAGGTCTCTTTCAGCTGACCTCGGGGACCAAGAAACTCATGCAGTTCTGGAGGGTTGCAGACTGGTTGTGTGGGCTGTTGAAAGTTGCCACAGCAAAGGACTGAGTGGACCCATGCTCCTGGCTTGGTTTTCTTTTCTTGAAGAACACCAAGAAAGGATATTTAAGGTCCTTAAGAAGGTGAGTCTGGTTGTTGACCAAGAGAAAAAAGTTTTTATTAGATGCTTGAGCACTATGCATGACGCATATCCTATGCTAAAATGATAGCAATAATGTATTATGGCAGTACTATTGGATTTTTAAAACAAATTGTACAGACTGTTTGTACAGATTGCTGACCTGTAGTTTGCTTTCTCCACAGAATTCGATATGCCAAGCTGAAGGCAGCAGACTTCAACAGGCCCTTTGCTTCAGTATCTACCAAGGTTTTGTCTTTGCTTATGAGAGCATGCTTGCATCACAGGTGAGTCTGTCTTCACCTATGTACTGACGATTGTAATGATAAAACTGAAAATAAGATGAATCGCAACAACTGACAGTTCTAATGGATGGAGGTTTTAGTACTTTTGGTGATTTGTTGTTTTTAGCTGGAGAACAGCGAGACACTGGACAGAGTGTTGCTTTACTGCCAAGCCACAGCAGGACTGATGATGACTGAACTGCGAAAACTGTCAAGTGAAAACCTTCTCATCAAAGCAGGTTATTTCACGTTAGATAATTGATGTTTGCTCACTTCAGCGATGTACTTCAATTGCAGAATTTTATTTTTCTATTTTTCTTTCAACATTTTATTGTTTAATTTTGTTATTACCATCTCTTGTAGTCATTGCTGTGAGCAACTTGGCTTGTGGATTGTACAATCAGCGTCTCTATGACCAGGCCTTCACACTAGTTGAGATCCTCTGCAGGGACTTGTGCAAGAATTGTCCCGTGTCACTCTCCGTTGACAGGGTGAGTGTTTTGTTTGATTCGACGTCACGTTTTGTCTTAATATGTTACACACTAGATATTATTGGCCTTGATATTATTGGCCCTAATTTAGTTTATATACACACACACACACATACATGAATACCTTTTTAATTTTTAATGTTATTTGTATTGTGATTCTGCTGCTCTTTGACCACCTAGTTGAGCCGGCCCTTCATGCTGGCCGTGCAGACGTCTCGGCGAGCTGGACAACTGGAGCGAGCACTGGACTGGGTGATCCTGTGGCTGAAAGCTCTGGGAGACAACATCACTTCTCATATGGCCGAACCCGTTTCTCTGTGGGTAAAAATCAAGACAGATGCAGCCCGTAACTCTGTGGAGGACATTCGTCTCAGGTATAGCAACAATATACCAATGCAATAACATTTTTGTGTGACAATATTTCAGCTCTAAGTAAATGTAATGGAATGTATTCATGTATTTGAATGCACTTGTTTCCCTTCTTATCTGTGTTAGGCACTTCATGTCTTACAGCACTGTAATTGTCTCTGTTTTTATTTGGCAGCATTTAAGTACAAGGCATATTTCCTTAGGGACACATAAAGTAATCTTGAATCTCAGACAGACCTGTTGGCATTTCTTGTCTTGACCTGGAACAGAACACTACACGATGGTTTTGGTCCTGACATCCCCGATGAGAAAGTAATGCTTTGCCTTTTGGAGGAAGAGCTGCGTGCCTATAAGGAGGTGGCAGGGGACACATCTCAGGAGCGTTACAACACTCTCTGTGATCTGTTAGACATCTGCCATGAGGAGAGTTCCCACACCCATCTACGTGCTGTCTACCTGTGTGAGATGGCCCAAGTTGTCTGTTACCAGGATTTCAGTGAACAGACAGACTGGTAGGTCAGGTGTTTTATTTGCAAAATCACTGAGAGGTCTTCTTTTATCGATACAAATGCACAGTTTTTTGTCTGCCAAGATGAGCAGCAATCTACTGTCTCAATCTTCTTGATATTTTTTCCAACTACACAGCACAGCACTTGATTTTACCTATGAAGCTTTACGGCTACTTGAAGAAGAACCAGAGACTCCAGAGAATGCTGATAGACTGAAAGATGATAAGGCCCATGCTTTACTTTGGCTCTATATCTGCACTCTTGAGAAGAATCTCCAGGAGGTGAGCTTGATCGCCTTTGTCCAAAAAGCTGTGCATATTTTTGTTAAACTTGTTGTGTCATCATTATTGTAATCCGCTAAGAATCTGGCCTATATTGAAGGGTATTATCTGCAGTGGAAAAACAAAATCAAGAAAAGTACCCAGTACAAATGTTAGCCAAGCCAAGATGTACCACGCTGTGGAAAAGAGTCTCGAGTATCAGGAACTTATGATGCTTCTGTGTTTTGTTTTTTTTTGACCAGGCCATCGAAAGAGACAAGAAACAGCGAGAGTTGCACGAACAGACACAGTGTGTTACCAATCCCATAGGAACCAATGATTTTGATTATGAAGACAAGCAGAAGACACAAGACAACATCCTGGTGTATGAAGGCCTGCATTTCAACCTGGCTGCAGAGAACAGTAAGAGTCCTTTTTCATGTGGTCCTACTGTAAAACCTGTATTGTATGGCAGCTTTATATACCAATATAATCGGTTTCAGTCTCTAATCAAATGTTTTGCTTAATTTTGGCCAAGTACTATTGGTGGGTCTAATCAAAAATAGATAATGGTTCTAAGAGATTAATAAGCTGAAGGGGTTTTTAAAATTTCTTTTTAAGAGTTGTGCAAGCCTCTGGAAAGGGCTCTGGGTGAGTGGACCAGTCTTCTGCAGCGTAAAGTCCTGCCATCTGTCAGAAACCCCAAACAGACCTGCAGTTCCATTGCTGTGACTGCTGCTCTCTTCAGACTCATGGGAAAGGTAATAACGCAGCATGTGGTCAGACTCATTTTGGAAGGTCTCTTTAGTTTGTTTTTAGTTACTCTCCTCAACATCAAATAGATTTTGAGATTTTCAGCTTTTGAGCTGTCAAATAACGTAAATAATATCATAGCCTAACCACCACACACAGGTCAGAAAGCATGATATATATGAGTAAGTGTTGTGTATTCTAAGTTTGTAAAGAGAATTTTCATGTTACGTTGGTCAAATTCTTCATAGTTCATCCCTTGATAGACAAACCGCTATTGTTTGAAATGTAATCTGCTTAAGAGCTTTAGAAAACAAATACTTAAAGTTGAACAGTAAGGAAGACGGGTCAGGCTGTCAGTGTTGGTGTTAATACTCGTGTTCATACTGCTAATTACAGTCTGTGTGTTTATCCAATCTCCTCATTTTTCTTTTGTAGCCTTTAAAAGCTTTGGAAGCTTACCAACTTTTGACTGGACTTTCACATCAGCTTTCTGATGCTCACGGATGTGCCAGATCCCTCTGTCAATCAGCCAGTATCCTTCTGGATTTGGGCACACCTGAACTGGCTTTGGTAAATCAGTTTTGCAGCAATTATTTACAAGACATGTACTGTGTGTAACTTCATGTACCCTGGTCTCATTTTGTGTTTTATTTTTGTTGTGCTTTTTTTTTTTTTTTTTTTTTTTAGACCCAGCTGGAGCAAGCAGAGAGGTTTCTCACCTCTGATTCCACAGGCGAGGGGCCTTCTTCTCTCTCTATGTTAGCAGTTCTGTTGAAAGCTCAGTACTGCTACAGCACAGGACAGGTAGGGAAAGTGTCTGTCCTCTAGCAGTATTTCCAAGAATATTGCATTATTTATTTTGCTACAGTGTGTGATTCTTATCGAATTTCCCCTTTCCTGTCGACTATATATCAGGTGGATGTTGGGGTGCCTTATTTATGCGAGGTGCTGAAAGAAGTGAATGAGCAAAGGCAGTCAAAGAGCTGGTACCTGCTGCGTGCTCGGACCCTCCAGACATGCAGCTCCTATCTGAGTCTTGACACAGCTCTGCTGCCACAAGCTCAGCGAGGTCACATCATACAGCATGGTAAGGGAGTATGTGCTACATTTAATATGAGCAGATGGTTTCCTGTTTTTAATTTTGAACTGAGGATTGTTTGTGTCTGTCTTAGGTATTAAAAGCCCAGACACTGCCCTGTATGAAAGTCTGAAGCTTCTCTGCAGCCTGCTGGTTACTTTAGTGGGAAAAGGCCTATACGGGAACAGCAGCAGTTCAGATGTGCGCTTCATCGACCAAGGTACCTTCGTCCACTCACAACAACACCTTGATAAGCTCATAATACCTTTATTGGTGGTTTGTGTTTTTGCTATATGGCATGTTGATTCTCTTCCTCTTTGCCTTGGTCTATGAGCAGGAGACAACCTGGTGCTGAAGTGGCAGCTGCTCTCAGAGCTGTTGAACTGCTCTACGAAGATGGTGGCTGTCAGGAGCAGCTGTGGGGCCATCAGTGACGCCAGACTCCAGTGCCTAGAAGCTCTCAAACTGGCCATCAAACTGCAAGCACTCAGCCAGTACGTACATGATGGGTTCAGATGTAAATGGTGAAGCAGGGTTTAAAAGATAACTTGTGCACCAATATATTCAGCATACATAAACTGGCCTTAGTGTTGGGCTGTGCAGGGCACAGCCTCTTTTCTCCTTTGTTTTGTGCTGTTATGCCTGATGTGGTGCTTTGGGCATGTTTATTGGACCAGATGACTTTACAGGGGCCACTTTGAATGGCTAAAATACAACTCTTACAATATAGTTGTCATGCACACTGTTTCCAGTGTGTTATATATGATTATGGTTCATACTACACCTGATCTGTACAGTTAATTGCAGTTCAATACAACAGATCAGAAATAGATTCTACTTATATAAACCTTAATATAAATATTATTATGCAAGACTGTTAATTTCACACAGTTGTAGACTTAAAACTGAATTGATTAGATATGTACATACTGAATACTACTGTAATTACAATGCACTTCTAATAATCCTACATCACAGCACAGTATATAGATCAGCATACTATGTGGCCACAGCTAATGCAGTCACATTACAAGTTCTTGTCTTTTTGATGGAATTCACAATGTTTTGCCTTTTTTTTTTTTTTTTTTTTTTTCAATTTCTTATAGATGTGCTGAGCTGCTTGTGATGAAAGCAGAGTTGGAGCTGATGCAGGGGGAGAGAGACGAGAGTGGAATTGACCTAAACAAAGTCAGAGACCTTCTGGAGCTTTGCACAGGTCTGTTTAACACACAGATTTTTTGGCTTTCAGTAAATTGTGCTCTGAGTATTTGATCATGTGTCATATTTCAATCTCATTTTGCTACCTATGTTAATTCCTCTATCTCTCTCATGCATTGGCATTTCATTAGACATGTTGTCAGTTTCTTTGAGCTCCTAAATGGACTTTTTTTTTTTTTTTTTCCATCAGATTTTTCTGACCAGGTGCAGAAGGCAGAGGTGAAAATTAAACCAAGGAAAGGTCGTCCAGCACAGAAATCTCAGTCTCCCCTTCCTACCTTAGAGGATGATTTTAAAGGCATCCTGAGCACTAGGTGGATTGCCAAAGAACCTGTAGTGAGTGATGTGGCCAAATCCCCACCTCTCAAAGCCCAGCCTCGCTGTTGGCTCTCCTCTCTGGCTCACGAACCTGACTGTCAGTGCCCCTGCTGCTCTGAGCCCTGCCTGGGCCGTGCCACTGCTCGCTGGGCAGCTACACAGGCAGATCTGGTTCTTCAGTTGGATCCCAATGAAGCCAGAGTCAGTTTGAAACTTCAGCGGGCAACGTTGGCCCGTTGTAAAAGTGTTTCTGCCAAACTTGGGGCAAAACTGGCTAAACTCCTCCCTCCCTGTGGTTCTACCAAAGCCCTCCCTAAACCCTCCCTGATGCATGACCTGGTGGGCCGTGTGTACCTCTGTATGGCCCTGTTTGGGTTGGAACCAAGGCATAACAAATTCTGTGGTATATGGAAAATACTGGAGAGTGGCTTAGCATTTGTTGATTCCACATCCTCTCCCGTGCTAAGACCTGTGAGAGCAGGCCTAATGGCAACCAAAGCCATAGTGTCATTAGTTACATTGGCTGCCAAAAAGGGCTGCACTCCCGAGGAACTCTTCTCAAAAGCTTGGACTTGGAATTCACCAAAAGTGGATAAAGAGCTGAAATCAGAACAGAAAGTGGTGCCTCCTTCATCCCTGCTCAAGAAGCCTAAAGAGTGCATAAAAAACCCTGATATTCCCGACAAAACAAAGGAGGCAAAGAAGGCCAAGGCTGTCAAACCCAAGATTCAAGTGACAAGTTCCTCAACAAAAGCAAAGGGGTTGGTTCCCATGACACCAGTGATGGTTAAGTCAAAACCCTCTGCGAAGGATCTTGGCCCATTTGACTTTAACACCGTGGTACCTACTTTAGCCTGTACTCCTGTTAAAAAGCTGAAAGCTCCTGCCTCAGTGCAGAAAGCACAGAGGACTGCTTCCAAGCTACAGTTTCACGTTTATGAAGAGCTGTCTCCAGACAAAACCGGACCTGTGCCTGCTGCCCCCAGACGCACAAAGAAATCACGTTTCAAGGTAGGCATCTAATCAGCGTAGAGACTCTGTTATATAAAAAGTACAGGTTTTTGTGATTTTATGGAAAATATCCTCCTTTATAAATGTGTCAACACAGGTGGAGTTTAGTGACGAGAGTGATGCAGAAGCCAATACCCAGACAGAGCCCAAAAACGATGTCCCTAAAAAGAGAACCAGTGCAAGACGAACAGCTCAAACCAGTAAAACGGCTCCAGATCCACCTGTAGAGAAGGTCCCAGGCAAGAGGAGGGTCGTGAGTAAAAAGAGCACTGCAGTACCTCGAGCCGCCTCCTCTGAGGATGACGAGACCCTAGTCTGTCAGGCTGCATCAACAAGAAAAGGAAGAACAAGAAGGGAGCTCTCAAAGGCAGAGGCCGACCCGATGGAGGAGCCAGATAAAATGAGGACCATTGAGGAGGAAACCTGTGAGGTTCTGGATATTAGCATCGAACAGCTTAGAACATCAGACACAGAGACTGAAGACAATCCTGCTTCAAGTAAAGATATTGGTATGTATGCTGTGCATGTGATGAAAGGAAATGTAGCCTCATCTGGTGTTTGCACAGAATTTGCACATAGCATAACACAATTCTAAGTTTACTTGATATCATGAATCATCTCATATTACACATTGAAGCATTCACTTTAGTGATGATTACTTCCCACTTTATTAAGGTTTTGAAACTCTACTCAGTTCATGGTACACTGTTAGAATATTTGCAATGAGCTTGAAGAAAACTTGTGGATTCTGCTTTTCTATACAGCACTTTACCACGTGTGTAAAATGTGCTTGAAATACCTGTAATGCAAAGCCAGCTCTCAAATCTTTGCTTACTCTCTCCAGACATAGATTTTGAGGTGTTGCGGAGAGATATGTGTTGTCATTTGGAGAGAGATGATTTGTCAGAACTGAGGAGCAGAGGTCATCTGACAGAAGGTCCACAAACCCACCTCTCTCATTCAGACAGCAGGCCAGGTGAGTCTTTACAATCCTGTAGCCAGTTTGTCTACTGTCATAATGTATCTCGTGTCCTTTCCTAATGTTGTCTGCAAGCAATTACAATCTGATTTCTACGATATTTTGTAGGTAAATAATTAAAATAACTCAGTGCAGTTAAGTGTATGAGAAGAGGTGAAATGTGAAACTAAAATCTGTTTGTTTTATTTCAAAGCAAGAATTAATCACTTAATTTACAGTTACAATTTTTGTCTCTTGTGTTGTGATACAGGGGTGTCCCTTATAAAGTATATTAAGGGCAATCATACCTAAAATGAAACCAAGTTTAAATGTAAAATCTTAAAGGCAGCTCTTTAACTTTTGTAGTACGTGTTGTTTCCTACCTTAGACAATCTTTCTCTGGAGGATGTCCAATCATTGCTCCGCTCGGCCTGGTTGGCCCTTCAGCACTTCCCGTCCCCCATCGTCTATCAAACCCTCTGCGCTCTTCTGGCTTTGACTTTGGGACAGCAGGACCCCATAACTACAGCAATGCTGCATGCTCAGTCCTTGGGCATCACAAGTCGCCATCGCACAATCAGGCATTTAGCCAGTTCTCTCAAGTAAGCATTTATGTTATAATGCCATGTTATGATTTCACGCTTACAAATACCTCTCTCTCTTTCCTAATCTTCTTTTCACTATTTATATTCATAATATTCTAAATTGCCAACATTGTTCACCATTCCTGTTGCTTTGATGTGTCACTCTAACAGAAAGCTGAGAAAGGCATCCAGTGAGCTAGCGGACAAGATGGATGCTCTGAGTCTAGATGAGTCCAGTCAGACAGAGTCCAAAAACGCTACTGAGCGGATGTTGTCGAGGCTGGAGAACATCTTCTCCTTCCCCACTGCTGACTCCTCTACTTTCCCTGAGAGCCACTGTCAAGAGTTTACCAAACAAATTCAACACCTTCCTCCAGGTAAAATTTTCAACACTTTGATTCCATCAAAATTATGTTTGCCCATATCAGAAATGTGTTTTGAGAATTAATGGCAATGTTCTTTTTATTGACAGTTATTTGTTCTGTTACCCTAGGCCCCATGAAGTACACTGAATTTGGGGCTGAGGCACTGCTTTGTTAATGACCGGATTTATTGCTGTACAGGGGTGACCGTGTGTGTGATGTCTGTGCTTGGAGTAAAACCTGGTGAGATAGGTGACAGCATCATGGTGTCACGTCTTGAGAAGGGATCTGCCCCAGTCACAGTTCATATCCCCACTTCTAAACAGCAGGTGAGCATAATTAATTATACACAATAGTAGCCACAGTCTGAAACCAGACAATGATAGTATAAATAAATTCTTGTGGATTTATGTGGCGACACTGGTCTTATTTAAAATCTTGCCATACTCACACTTCTATCTTTTTGTCTCTCTTTGTCTCACTGTGTTTTTCAGCACCCCATTAGTTGGCTGGTGCGGGAGATAGATAGTATTCAAGTGGAACAGAAGGCTGTGAGCTGTGTGTCTGAGAAGGCCAAATGGTGGGAGGGCCGCAGGGCACTCGACCTTCGAGTTGAAGTAAGGGTTGAAGAATGAAGGTTCACTGTAGAGTCCCAGAGGGCTTTGCAAAGGCTGTATTATTCACTTAAATTCATCCACCTAAACTGGCATGGATAGACAATGAAAAACAGGACACAGAAATGTCAGGTTCTGACTAAGAAATGTTCCATAAAAGTTCTTAAAACTTTCTTTCAGCAACTGTTGAAGGAGATGGAAGGAATGCTGGGATGCTGGAGGGGCCTTCTTCTCCCCCTTTCATTGGATCCTGAACTCTCCAAACAGGCCCAGTACCTTTGCAAGTCCTTGTCAGCAAAGGGAGTAACAGTTAGTGAGGAGATGCTGAAGGTTTGTGTTTTGTGCTCAATAGAGCTTTTTCAGATCAGAACCTGACCTTGGTTTCTGTCTTGGTATCAAAAGTAGCTAAAAAGAAAAAGGAAGACAACTAATACCACAAACACTTGTCACTTGTGTTTCAGGCTGTGCTGTCTGCCTCTTCTGTGCTCTCCCAAGAAGACCTTAAAAGATTTGCTCTAGGAGTTTCTCCACAGTGGGACATGGAGTGTGAACAGCTCCTCCATACAGCTGTGTCCCAGCTTCCTGACAGAGATGAACCCCAAAGTCATGTGGTTCTCATCCTGGACAAGGTTGGTTCCATTACTTCTAATAAATACCTATCCCATAGTCTGGATTTTTTTTTTTTTTTTTTCCAGAGGGAGAGGAAAGATGCCCAAAGAATTGTTACATTACAATATTTTTGTGCAGAAGGGTTAATGTTAAAATGAGGACCCCTCTATTCTATTTCCATCACAGTACCTTCAGAAGCTGCCTTGGGAGAGCATCTCAATCTTGAGGTCTCGCTCTGTCAGCCGGATGCCATCTCTGCACTCATTGATTGGACTGAGCATTCAGAAAGAGGTGAGATTACTGCTCCATTACTAAGTTGGCTTAGTTTGCCCTGTGGTGCAGATATAATTTACTGTCAGACAATTAAGTTCACTGCTGTCTACAGATATTATTTAAATCTTTGCTTTTAGACTGACTCGCGGTCGATCCTGAAGCAAGGCGTGGATATCAAGCAGGTGTTTTATGTGCTGGACCCTGATGCTAATTTAGGAAACTCTCAAGACCGATTCAAGGAATGGTTTAGCAGGTGAGACTGAAACACAGACAAATCTAGTTGTTCTTTTTTACTCTTCATGTCTATTTTATGTCTTTACTCCATTACTTTTCTCTTTTAAAGTAAACTGGATTGGGAGGGTGTGTGTGGAATTGCTCCTGACTCGGGTCAGCTGGAAGAAGCTGTTGCAACCAAGGATCTCTACATGTAAGTTTCTGATGACTTTAATAGCAAATAACATTTACATTTTAGAACAATGCTAGATGTTTAAAATAATTCAAAATCCACCATTGCAGAATAAAATATTTAGTACCAAAGATAAGGGTTGAACAGTCAATGGATCTGCATCATTTTAAGCAAAAATGCCAAAAATTGCTTCAGCTGCTTAAATTGGAATATTTGCTGGTTTTCTTAGTCTGTAAATCCCACAAATTTTTATTTTTGACTGTGACGACAACAATTAGAAGATGTAATCTAGGACTCCATAAATTTCTGATGGATTTACTTCCTTTTCTGACATTTAATAAACCAAAGGATTAATCAATCAACCAGATTAGTTAAACATCTAGTTTAATGAAAAGAATCATAATTGTTTGCAGCCATATAACAGATTTTCTTTTCACAAAGTGTCACAGAAGAAATCTTCAAATAGATATTTTCAACATGATAGTGAGGGGGATAATATTTAACAAACACTGTTTTTTGCTTATGTCAGTTCTGTATTGCCCTGTTTATTTGATAACCTGTTTAATTTATATCCTCTCTCTTTCTGTCTCGCGTTCCCTGGGTTGCTTTAGTTACGTGGGTCATGGTGCAGGCGCACGATTCTTGGACAGCCAGGCAGTCCTAAAGCGGCAGATGAGAGCAGCCTCTTTGCTTTTTGGTTGCAGCAGTGCTGCTCTGGCTGTACGCGGGGATCAGGAAGGACAAGGAATCATTCTGAACTACCTCATAGCAGGATGGTGAGACATCTGTGTTTGCATAACAGTACAAGAAATATGAATGCATTATAATGTGAAATAGTCATGATTTCTTTGATCCCTCTACACATCATTGTCTTGTCTGGGTTGTGACTAATTCCTTTTTTTTTTCCTCCTTAGCCCCTTTGTTTTGGGAAACCTGTGGGATGTGACGGATCGGGATATTGATCGCTTCACTAAAGCCTTGTTGGAGTCCTGGATATCTGCTGGGTCTGGAGCTCCCCTCCTTGATTATATGGGCCCATCACGTCAAGCCACACACCTGAAACACCTCATAGGAGCTGCACCTGTGGTCTATGGCTTACCAGTCCACCTGCAGTAGACTGGCTGATAAGGCAAAACCCCTTTAAAGACAGAATGTATACAGTCTACTGCCATATTGAAGTGTTAATTGTTTCAGCACACAAGCTGGAGGACATGACTTAAAGTTTAATCCTTGTTTTTCAAGTTTTGATAAGATCACAGATCTGAATTTTCTTTTATTTAAGCCAAATTCTTCCATTTTTAAACTGTTTCTATAGTGTGAAATATTTTAAATATCTTACTAATTCATAGTGAGTTTTTGAATGGACTTTTAATGGGTTGATTGAACAAAAGTTTTGAATAAATGTGTTTTCACATACATTTAATGTTTGCATCGTGAGATGTCTTTGTAACTTGTCAGAATTATGCAAAGCCTGGAAAGTAGTGTTTAATTTTCTATTATCTTACATGAATGACAGACATGTCATTAAATAATTATGTGGAACAATAATTTATTTCTTGTGAAAACAGTTTGTATCTTACACATCATACAGATCTTATACTTACATTACTACTGTACGAAAACTATGACATTGCATTCTCATTAAACCTAAAAGCTATAGCTGTAATTCTGAAGGTATCTTGGAATCTAAAGAATTTTATCACCTTATTAATGTGTATATAATTAGTTTTAGAGGTATTTGAGCCAGGGCTCATTCTGTTTGCAGCCATACACTTTGATGTGGATGGTATAAGAGTAGTATGAGAAATGATGAAAAGCCCTAAAACATAAAATGCAGTGGAATATATCATTTATTATTTAACCTTTCAGATACCACATTTTGAAAATGTTATAATAAAATTCAATTTTAATTTTTATACAGTGCCAATCATACAGTAAAGGGAGATAACAGACTGAATTTGCTTCTTCATTTTCATGTGCAGGTAGCAGTTTAAAATGAAAATGCAAACATGACTGACTCATATCAAGGCTATTGTTACAAATATCAAATAACCAACAAGAGTTTAAGCTTTAATCAAGTCATGAGACGCATGAATTGAGAGAAGGGTGCGTTCAGTGTCTTGTCCACGAGGGGGAGGTGTTTCTCGTTAATGACCGCCCGTCTCCATCACCCGGAAACACAATCACGAAGGGTCATTCGGCATCGCGCTTCCAACATGGCGGTGAATCTTACGGACCTCTCCCTGCCTCAGTTAGAGGGACTGAAAACCCAACTAGATCAGGTGCGAGTACAGAGGTTAATCTGATTCAGCACTTACTGTGTTAGTTGATGTTAATTTTGTGAGAGCGATAATCTGAGTGAAAACGGGAGGGACGGGGACGCTAGCTAGCACATCTAACGCTAACGGTACCGCCGACAAATATACCGTCCCATTGGTGTGCAACTGAAATTAACGTCCTAACATTTACTACCCCTTTTCGTGCATTCTGACAACTATATAACTGCTGTGAAATGTTGGGTGTGTGGATTTAGTTATTGTCTAGCAAAATTAGTAAACTGGACTGACAGGTGTTGACAGGTGTGTGGTTGTGATTTGCTCTCTGACCACGGTTGTTTTGTCGATTTTAATGTCTTGCAGGAAATCGAGTTCTTGACGTCTTCTATAGGTCAGCTCAAAGTTGTCCAGACCAAGTATGTTGAAGCAAAAGACAGTTTGAACGTCCTGAACAAAAACAATAAAGGTGAGTAAACGTTTAACACACGTTTTATGACACGTTTTGCCCACCAAACCTTTAACAGTTACTGTGGGGGTGACTGACAGACACACATGCAACTCAATAGTGGCTCTTTATTATGATATGTAAGGCTGCACTCGTTTATATCTTGAAATGCTTTATATGGTTATGTTGTCGCCATAAATATTTTAATTTTTGTGTATTGTGCAAAATTATGCATTGTCTTCTGAAGTTTAATGGGGTTTTTTGTAAATCGACATATATGAATTATTTGATTATTATCCTTTTCTTCCTCTTCTCTCTCATACAGGAAAAGAATTGCTCGTGCCACTTACCAGCTCTGTATCCTTCACTGACTATGGAACAACCAGCATTTCGTGTTTCACTCTCTTATGTGATGTACTTGATTTGAGCTATTGTGTCTTTTGGAGATGTACATATTCATCCTTGACATTTCGTCCTGTCAGATGTATGTCCCTGGATCATTAAATGATGTGGAAAATGTTTTAGTGGATGTGGGAACAGGATACTACGTTGAAAAGGCAAATATGTTGGCATTTGAAAGCCCACAAATGAATAATTTAAAGAATAATTTATCAAGATAATGTTAAACATTATTTACAAGTTGTATGTGTCTTGTCTGTGTAGAATGTGGAAGATTCAAAGGCGTTCTTCAAACGCAAAATCGACTTCCTCACGAAGCAGATAGAGAAAATTCAGCCAGCCCTTCAGGAAAAACATGCCATGAAACAAGGTGAGCCTCTCATCTTTCAAAGATATCACTTTTTATATATTTCTTACCAAATGTCATCACATTTTTCTAATTCAGTCCATTTTTATTTTAATCCCCCATTCTTTAGGCAGGTTTAAAGCATATTTTGAAAGAATTAGAAAAAAGAAAAGACATTACAATTTTCAGAGACAGTCAATAACTTTACGTTTTTGTTCACAACATATTGCACACCTGTTTACTTAATACATTGTGATCTGTTTTGCAGCTGTGATTGAAGTAATGAACGTGAAGATCCAGCAACTACAACAGAGCCAGCAGACATCGCAGATGGTTGGGACCACCAAGGCTTAATGGGAATATCTGTTTAAACTCTCCATGATGGGGGCGGGTGTTTAGGTTTGTGTCCTTAAAAAAGTCGTTAGATACTGATAAATAAAGTTGTTTTTTTTTTAATGCGCAAATCTTGTTACCAATAACTTATATGAATAAATAGGCTATTGTCATGGGAAAGCAACCACGTGTAATTGGTCAATTTTAAATGAAATGAATTGAGTGTCCAAATAATTAAAGAGGTCACTGTGCATTCAAGGAACTTTATTTCATTATGTCTTCATCAGTGAGTTTCACAACCTTGTTTTAAAATCATACTTTGTGAACATATCAAAAATGTAAACTTAATTTTTCTTAACACAGTTTTTAAGGATCTGAGCAGATACATTGGTGTTTCACTTATTTTAAAAATTAAGACTACTCACTTTAAAAGTAGATTGTTATACCATTGTTATATGAAGTGTTTGGACTCCATTGAGACTGTACATATCCACACAGACTCGAGAAGAAATCTTATCAGCCACAAGTGAAATCACGTGTCTTTAAAGCAGAAGTGATGATAGGACTGCAGAGTAGAGTCGCACTTGCATAAAGTGCATGTCGAGTTAACCCTCCTGTTACCTTCAAATTTACTAACATCTTTTATCCTTGGGGTCCTCCAATTTAACCCCAGCAATTTAAATCTCCAAAAAATGATCATAATTACAATTGTTACCCACGTTCATCTGTCAGGTACTTTATGTTTGTTTGTTGACTACCTAAATAGCCCTTCAAATAAAACAGTTTATTCTACATGTATTGTCTGAAGGGACAGCACCCACAAAATGCAGCCAGACATTCATCCACAGCCATGTGGGGGCCTGGATTGTAAAGAAAGGGTCATTGCTGAACCTGCTTGTCCCATACATCCCATTTTGCTGCGAGTTTGTCATGTTCTCTTCAGCCCTGCTGTGTTTCTCTGTCATCAGAGTGTGTGATACAGTAGAAAACATGGAATGTGTTTAGAGACATGGCAGCTGGAAATATGGCCCTTCCAGTGTCAGCAGGCCAAAGGCTTTCATTTGCTTCACCTTTTGATTTGTACACTCCTGCCAAAGTAAGCAACCCAGTGTAGGCTTGCAAGTGGGTTGCATCAACTGTCCCCATACACATGCCTCCCCACTAAATTTGTTATCTCAAGTATATCCTTTTCTACTGATGCTGTTATGAAGGGCTCAAATGCTGATTTTATGTCTTGGACATGGCTGACAGCGTATCTGGTGGGGCCTGGAACCAATTTGATGACATTAGCAGTGCTAAGTCTACCCTGTTGTTCAAGCAGCTAGATGGACCATAATACCTTTCCATTGTTGGAAGGTAGTGTGTTTGCTGGTGGTTGAGAGACAACAGGAGGGTCAACACTGAGGGTCTCAGTGTCCCCACAGCATGGGAAATATCCAAGTTGTGGTGAGAATTATGTTTTCCCATGTCGTGTGAACTATCAGTGGTTCTCGCACTACTACAGTTATGTCAGGTTAGGGCCCTAAAGCTTTTTGCATTTTATAAAATTGCATGTTATAGTGAGCTCAGTATCATATAAAACAACCACGACAAATGTGTGTAAAATGTTGACATGTCTTATATGTTTTATACAACTGAAACAGCCTGGGGTCAAATTGACCCCAAAGAACACCGATGTGTACAACATGTGTACAGGACACTGAAAACATATGATCATGTTAATTTCATGTTCACCCAATTGTCCCCAATTAAATTAGGAAAAGTCATTAAATATGAAGCAAAAAACTATGTTAATCATTTTTTTTTTAGAGATATTAAACATCGAATGGGGTCAAATTGACCCCAAAGATAATAGGAGGGTTAAGCACAAACAGTTCTAATCCAACAGTGCAATGATATGATACACTCATTGCAGGTTCAGTGTAAAATAGGAATAGCTCTTTCTATGTATAGGGTACGAAACTGAAATCAATGTGTCATACACATGCAAAAGGTTTTGACATTACAAAACTTAATCGTTGAGAATCCCTTACAGCATCTGTAACAAGTTTGCAACAGCAGTTTGAAGTTACGAGACATGGAAACGCTAATAATTCATATACAGCTGTGTTTTTTCCCCCAAACTAAATGAATCCACGTGTTTTGTCATTAATTATTTTGATAAATAATCAGCAATATTCCGCAACATCAGCGATGTGACTGATCTGAGAAAAATGACAATATTGTAGAGTTAATGTTCGTTTCATGTGAGCAAATCGCACATTTTGGTTTGTATCACTTCAGACTCTTAAAATAGAAGCGAACACATGGTGGAAAGTGATAAGTGAAAACAAATAGTTCTCGGTTGTAGATACGAAATTTCCACGGCTGATGCAAGACGGAAACATCTGACCCTATCAGTTTTCCAGGGGTCATGTGCCAGTCAACCTGGGAATGTGGAAGTTCGCAGCCGGAGCATAGCCGCGGTTGTTTGCAATGTCTGGTGCACGCGAGTCAGTTTAACATCAGCTGTATCTCACACTAGAGGTAGAGTTCATACGTGCATCGAGTTCACTCCTGTAGTTGTGCTGTCCCGTCGGGGAGATTCAGTTGTTGCTACGCGGCGGTGTTAGCGCTGCTGTTGCCGGGAGGTATGGAAGCGAGAGGTGGAGGCGGAGTGCAGCCTGTTGGGACGGACCGTGGCAGACAGAGGACGCAGCTGTCACATGCTGGATGAACGGTGTGTCTCGCAGATGAACTGAGGGATGAAGAACTGATCGGAGGCACATATTTTATCATATGGGAATCGCTTTTGACTAAAAAAAGCAGCCACGGAGTCGTTATTGTTGTAAATTAGAAGCTTTCAAAGTTGTGGACCGCGCGGGTGCTCTGTTTAGACTGGAGCACGTTCGGCCGTTTGAACAACGTTACCGGGGTGACGGTAGTTAAGCGGAGCTGGCGACGACGGTCCTCTCTAAATAAGTGCGGCCAACAATTAATAAGAGACTGCGTTTTCTCGGGAGGATTAAACCGACAAGGCAAGAAAATCTCCCGGAGCTGAGGACATCAGAAGAAGGCAAGGATCAAAGCAGCATGGTGAGTTTTGGGCCTGGAAAGAGGCACGCTAGCTAACATGCGACAACCTGTTTGCGTCCTCCCTCCGTCTGACTCGTGTCGTCTCCAGCGAGACCACACAGCTTTACTCTGTTGTTGTAACTTAACACTGTAATTAGTCAAACTTCATGAGCCGAAACATTAATTTCATTATTTAGACAGACAGTTTATATGACGTTTCTGGCAACCTGTCAAACAAATTAGCTTAAAATTAGGTAAGGAGTGTAAAGAAAGGCCGGTCCAGACTGGTCTGCTAGTAAACTTAAGCTAGTTAGCTAAAGGCAGGTATTTATGCTGTCTCTAGTCAAGATGAGGAGGACGGCGAAACATTAAACAAGCTTCCTCTACCAACGCGTGTTAATAATATGTTCAACTGCCAAATAGTGCGACAGTCATCATTACCCATTACAAGCTGCACCAAACGTATAGCTTAATCCCCGTTGGTTGCATGTGTAACGACTACTACACGTGATGACTGTTAAATGTTAGCAGTTTAGCTACAGTTGTGTAACCGCTATCAAAGAGTTCCGTGACAAAGGTCATAGCTGTACGCTATATGAGACGTCAATTTTGAGGGCTCGATGCTGGTATGACTTGCTAATTAATTAGTCACAAAAACTTCGTATCAAGAATAAGATCCTTTTAATCCGACTAACAGAGAAACTAATGTGTTCGCCTACTTGAAGTTGCACGGGCACGTCGGCACCATGTGCTCTTTCTTCCCAACCCCCAAAGTCACCCAGTGTTGCTTTGATATGAAAACCAGAGACGTTAAATTGTAACTATATTTTACATGGCAGACAGGTTGAACTGAGAGGTCGTGAGATTTATATACGCATACTGCTTTCGCATCAACGATTTTAGCACACTCGAGATTTGCTTTGGATGACAGGTCAGAATGCCTCGCTGAAGTCACGCCGAGGCTCAACGTCGGATTTGCGCCATGTATGGTTACATGTGACCGTTTGAGGGGCGGGGCAGAACTGATAAGGAAGCCAATGAAAACTCAAACTCACATGGTTTGTTTGTGAGTGAAGAGCTGAGGCAAAGACTGCTTTGCTGACTGCAAAGACGGAAAGGCGGATTATAGGATCGCCGAGGAACTGGCTTCATTCATTGGATTGGCAATGATTAAGATTAAGAGTCAGTCAGCTCTGAATGTTGTGCGGGCTTTAATGAAGTTATTTTGAGTTGTGATGTTGAGCAGCATTAACTCAAAGGCATGCGTAAGTGGCATATAACATGTAATAAATAGTTTTATAGTAATTAGTTTTTTTATTCTTTGATATTGCGAGCGGATACTTTTCACATTTTTTTAAATAAATGCGTGACATTGCATGTTTTATGGCTGATGTTAAACAAATCAACCTGCTTCAGGACTGGCCTTAAGTTTCAACATTATGTGCATTCGTGAAATGGTGATTTGCAAGAGGCTGCGAAAATGTAATTATTTATTCTGTCTAGTGGGAACAGGATTCTGCAAAGGTGTTCCATTTGCTTAATAGTAGTTTATAGACTGCATCACGTGGCAATTTCACATTACACCCCTCAATAGACACATTATTTTAAAATGTCCAACAAACACAATTCCATCATTGTAGACCCTACTTCTGGTTCCACTTTTGGAAAATAACATCTGCTTCAATACCAGTTTCTTTATCGAATGGCCTGCACATGTCTTCAATTGGTTGTAGGGCAGGCAGCTCTACATGATACATGTAATGCTGTAAAAACTCACTGTTTCAAAACAAAGGGATGATCCACCGAATAATGCTACCCTGCCTTAACTACGCTATTGTGTTTCCTGTAACATATACAAACTGTATGCCTATAGACAATACCTATACCTTAAACTACTTTCTGTAACTCACAGTGTATTCTTGGAATCTTGTAGGTTACCACAAAGGGAGCAGGTCTGAACCCCAATGCTAAAGTTTGGCAAGAGATCCCAACCCACCAGAATGACATCCCAGAGGGGACAGAGGACTCTACTTGGCTGCTGACCTACCCTCCTCTCGCCGAGATGGCAGATGGTATGAACTTATTAAGTTCTGGTTCACAGAATATTTGCCAACTTCAGCACGTCTTCAGATTCTCCCCACAATAATTAACAGGTGTAGACATGTATAGTGTCTCTTGAACATTACAGAGATAATTACAGATAAATGTGGTATTTTAGGAAATCATTGTGACTCTTGCCCTTAGTGTTGTTCTGCAAAGACAAAGCATGACAAAGCTTGTTTTGAGCTTATGATGTAGTTTTCTAAATATTACTGTTTTTCACAACCATTTCGTTAATGCTTCTCTTCTCTTATCTTAGGCAATGTAGATGTTCCTTCTTCAGGAGGAAAAGGATACGATGCTGAATATCCTGACAGCACTGCAGACTATGCCCCCATAGCCACAGAGGGCATGGTGAATGGCACTGACCACAATGACTTGAGCTATCTAGTCTTCAACCCGCAAAGCGAATCAGTCATAGATGGTGATGTCGCAAATGAACAGCCAATATCTGAAGAGAGCCTTAGAGCATCATTGAAGAAACAGTTGGAGTTCTGCTTTTCTCGGTAAGTAGTGTAGCAACCTACAAACTACTATCTACTGCTATGAATCACTGACCTAACAGACAATAATTGGATTTTATTCTTGAAGTTGACAGTTTAATTTGTGTGCAGGTTTTCATTTTTCTGTCTTAACTTAGTCATGTGTGCACACTATGGTTTAGTAAAAAAATAAGATAGAAACCCCTTGATTAAAACTATCTGTATTTTCCTACAAAATGAAACTTAACAGAGCTGCCTTTTGAACAGATTCCCAAGGCCTACACATGTTACAGCAGTTAAATTCATTGTGGTGGGAGGACATTAAGGGGAACTGATTAAATCTTATTTTCCGTCAGAGTTAAAATGACATAATAGTCTTCAAGTTATTCTTTTAACATGGCAGACCTGATGGCAAAGCTATAGAGCAAAGATATTTTGAATGATGGTCAATGTTTTGTGTGTTTGCAGAGAGAACCTGTCTAAGGATCTTTACCTGATATCCCAGATGGACAGTGATCAGTTTGTGCCCATCTGGACTATTGCTTGCATGGAGGACATCAAAGCCCTTACCACAGACATGGACCTCATTCTGGATGTACTGCGAGGTACCAGTGCTGCTGTTCTCCCTGTATTTGTGAGAAATGCTCACAGACTGACAGATGTTTTATGTGTAAAATCTTTTTTAACTGACGCGAATTGGGGTTTGTGTAAACAATGCACGCCTTAAATGAAGGATCCTCTATAGTTGTTAATTGTACAGGTTCTCTGTCACAGTTGAGTAAGTGAAAATGTAAACTAAGTGTGTAAATACTGAAACACTGAATAATCCTCCAAACTGAAAAAGATACACTCATAATATATCAGTGTTTTGTTTAGAACAGTTACCTAGTAAACTTTTCACAACAGAGAAGACATGTCAGGATCTACCAGATTCATTGCTTATAGTAAAATGTACAAGTCTGTCAGTGCTAAAAACCCCACAGTATAATTGTAGGGGGTGTTTTTTGCCCAGTGTGTCTGAGTTGAAGTATGAAGTATGAAGTGACAAGCGTATGATCAAAGTTTGACCTGGTCACTTCTGCTAACCCTCTTCCCTGGGAGAAAAACCCTGAAGGGTGTGTGTAGTTTACTAGTCAATAGCTGTTTGCCCTGTATGTTTATCATAGTTCTCCTCAGGGTTTGGTTGAGCTGATAAGGACACTGAGAAAGTTGCCAGAATTTGTACTGCTCTTATTGCTTGTAGTTCTGAAATGAAACATAAGGAATAAAAAAAATATAAAAATCTGCAGTTTGCCCGAAAAGGAGGCATTTCCCAACAGCTCACCACGTAGTTGGTGTGGTATCCTGTCTTGCTGTTAACTTTGTAAATTTCCCCTTGTGGGACAAATAAAGGAGTTCTTAATCTTAATGTTATTAGGAGGAAGGAATTTATTTCAAGATAAGAAAAACCCTTTTATTTAGTGTGTGTCCTTATTGCAGCCTCTCCCATGGTGCAAGTTGATGAAACTGGAGAGAAGGTTCGGCCAAACCACAGTCGCTGCATCATTATTCTGAGAGAGGTGCCAGAGACTACACCAGTTGAGGTAAAGACAGTTCCGTACTGCAGACTAAGAACCATTCAAAACACCCCCCCATCTTACTGTACAGTAAATCCAGTAAGGTGCTGCCACATGCTTGAGCTTGCTTACACTATCAGACAAAGCTGCCGATGAGTCGGTTATAGACAGTAATGCAATACTTTAATGTGAAAGCTTTGTGGATTCATTCAGTGTAATATGGATGTCATGGCTCATTGACAGCTTATGAACACAGAGCCTGCAGGGTGGGGTGATATCGTATGATTTCAGTGGAGGCAGAAATGTTTATTGTGTACCTTGCATCTATTTCACAGGAAGTGGAGGCTCTTTTTAAGAGTGACAACTGTCCAAAAGTGTTAAGTGCTGAGTTTGCCCACAACAGCAACTGGTATATAACATTTCAGTCAGATATGGATGCACAACAGGTACGTCTACACATTTCTGGATCATTTTTGACTAATGTATTGTGTAGCCCTAAAAAAAATTGATACAGACACTTATTGTACTAAGTTTATATAAACATATGTTTCATTATTGTTTTAACCAGAGGTGACCCCTTTGACCTTGGTGTGTGTGTGTTCAAGACTTGGATTTGATTATTTTTGATTACAGTGGCCTGTTCATTTCGTTGTATGCAGTATTTTAATGTATAGATGTGTCCATTAAATTGTGTGACTTAGTGCAGTTTTATCTTGGTATGTTCACCATTAGTGACACTGAACATAACACTAGTGTTCTAAGATTGAGGGGATAGGAAATCTTCTACTTTTTTAGAGATTTGAAAAGGAACAACACATTTTCTGCTATTGTGACTATTTGGTTCTTTTCTGTTTTTTTTCTCCTCAGGCTTTCAGGTACCTGAGAGAGGAAGTGAAAATGTTTCAGGGAAAACCAATCATGGTGAGTCCTGTCACTGAAATGAATTACCAGTTAATGACATTGTTAATTAATTAATAGTTAATCACTATTTAATAGGTTATTATATTAAGTTTTCTGTTCCTATTGATTCTAATTTGCACAGTAAAATGCAGTAAGCCTCATGTTACACAGGACCAGTTGTGTTGTCAGCTGTCACGTCCCTGCTCTCAGGGCTAGGCTGTTTGGCTAAGCCGTAGCCTCGGGAGTGACCTTGGGAAATGTGTGTAAAGGGACTCGATAAGCAAGGAGGTGTTTGTCAGAACTGTCGCAAAACCGTATCTCCAGACATTTTGATTGCCCTTCTTATCACAATGTGACATTTACCTTTTGCATTGCAGGTATCTAATACATCCCCTTTCAGTTGGACTTTGATTTGACCTTGTGTGCCCTTTTGCTCCCTGATAAAAACAAATAAGGCTGTGATGTAATGGTTCTGTCTAAACCCCAGTGATGATCCGTATCGCGCTTGGAAGGACCCATAGGCACTGTGACTGGCTGGGAGGAACTTTTCATCTGTAGCCGTCTGTCACTCTGCTATACTGTACCTCTGTGTCTGTGCCCTTCCTCTAATCATTCACATCCTCCTTTCTCCCCAACTCCGTCTGCCTCTCCCTCCCCTCTTGTTTCCCCTAGTCAGTGCAGTGTTTTATGGCCTAATGACCGTGGAATTATGAGATCTGAGGGGACTAAATGGTGATAGACAGAGCTACAGCATTACTCATTGTAGCTATGCAGGTGTCGCACCTTCACACCTGGCAAATAAACCTGATTCTCTCTCTGTTCCTTTTCCTTCCACCCCAGGCCCGCATTAAGGCCATTAATACATTCTTTGGTAAGAATGGCTTCCACACTGTGGACGCAAGCGTGTACGGTCAACATGCCCAACAGCAGACTCAATATGGCTCCCCAGTCTACGTGCAGCAGGTGTACAGCCCTCAGCAGCAGTACCCTCTATACCCTGTGGTGTCTCCCTCCTGGAACCCTTCAGTTATGCCTTACTTTGAAACGCCACTGGTGAGAACCTGAAGAACTTAGTTTCAGCTAATTCTCAACTTTATTCTATTCACTGATGTATTGTTTATTTTGTTTAATATGATTTTTTTCACTAACACTCCATTGTGATACCCAGGCACCTTTCCCAAACGGTGGATTCATGAGTGGTTACAGCAGTCCTGGGAACTACGCAGGAAACTCAAACACCCATCGACAAATGAGCAGGAACCGGTAGGTGCAAGTCACGATTGATTAAAGTTAGTGACTTAATCAGCTTATCATGCCTACTCTTATTATGATGGCCTATTGGCAGATGCAGCAGGAAATACAATGTTTTCAAAATGTACACATTGTGCAAAATAACAGTACTTTTCAAATTGTGGTCACATGTAAATCTGCCCTTTAATATAATATTTTAAAACACATTCTCTAATTGTAATTGATTTTATATGCACAAACCTGAAGTATCAAAATGTACTTTTTCATGGTGGAGCTGAAATTCACTACTTATAAATGTGTGTGCTCTGTGTATGCCCAGAAACCATGTTAAGGGTCATCCTAGGCCTGGAGATGTACCCTCTTCTTTGGCTCCAGGGATGGATGGCTTCTCTAGTCCCCTGAGTCCACAGCCTCTCCAGACATCAGGGACACCAACTGGCACCACTTCAGCAACTGTCTCTCTGCCATCCTTTAGCCTTAAAGACACTTCAACTAATGGATATTTGAGCGGGTCTGGACGGGGAAGGTGAGTGAATATTGTCCGACTCAGCAACACTACAGATGAACATTTACAACCAAATGTGACAGGTTAAGGCACATTGAGCAGTGTGTTGCTATTGTCAATACTTCTGTAATGTAAATGAACTGTATTCATTTCAGGAGAGGAGGAGGAGGAATTCACAGAGGCATGAGGAGGAAGAAGGAAGATGAACACACCACGGTCAGCACATTTCCTTTTTCACATTTCCTGCTGTATTTTTTGGCAAGCTTCACATAGTGTCTCTTAATTTACATTTGTCTTTGACTGTCATAATTATTACAGAGGCCTGTCCCTGAGATGGAGGCCAAACCAGCTCCACCAAAGTTTGACCTGGCAGCTTCCAACTTCCCTCCTTTGCCAGGATCAGTGGTCAGTGTACAAGGAGAAACTACGCCAGAGATGCGACTGTCTGATGTTGTCCGTGGCCTAAAGGGGACCAACAGGGTAAATGACCTCTTTGTTACCTCCTCCTGCAGCTGTTTAAATGCACATAATTATTTTAAATCTTGGATTTTTTTTTTTCAGTCTGTCAGCCAGGATGTCACCGAGACCAGATGTACAAGCATCTCCAAAGATGCTGCAAGCAAATCTGATTCAGTGACCCAGTTTCCTAACACTGCTCCTGTGACACCACATGCCGTGGCACCACCAGTCTCTAGGTAGAGTTTACTTAAAGCTAACGGAAATGTCTGAATAAAAAGTGTGTACACACGGAAAATTACTTATCTTACTTACTTTTTCTGTTGACTTAGTGTTTCTCTGGTAAAGGAAGAGGATAAAGCTGAACCTCCTATTCCAAAGGAAACTATCTCCTCATCCATTCAGGCTGCCTCCCCAGCAACCTCTGAACACGCCCCCTCCACCTGTAGCCTGTCTGTTTCTTCAGAGGCACCTTCCTCTACTCCCTCAACTCCAACATCAGACCTGGTAATGGCCTGCCTTCTCATCTGAAGTGCTATACAAGCTCACAGCAATAACAGCTCATAGCTCTCTGTTGATCCACAGGCCTACCAAGACGGTGTTGTGATCACTGTAGGATTCATTGTTCATTTGAAATTTCAATATAAATCTAGTATGAATTTGGAATAATCTACAGAAAATCTTTCATCATTTTTTAAAGATAATCCTATACTTTATTATCATCTGGATTCATAATTTTCACCCATTACTCCCCAACAGGGGTCAAGAAAACTCAGCTATGCAGAGGTGTGCCAGAGGATGGCCAAGGACCCACCAGCTGCACACACACCCTCTCCCTCACCTCCAGCCTCTTCATCCAGCCAGCCCCTGCAAGAGCTCAAGGTCAACAGAGTTGAGGAGCCTCAGTCCAACTCAAAGCACACATCAGACAAACCAGAGAAATATGGAGACAGCCGCCCTCCTCGTCAACCATTACGCTCCGTCAGAGGGACCAATGGCCAAGTTAAATCAGGAGGTGCAGGGATGAAGACTCGGGAGCATCCAAAAGGCCTGAATACTGGCAAACTGTTCTCCCCACAGCGGGGAGCCAGACGCAGTGGCAAAGAACAGAACATTCCCCCAAGGCTACCAAAATAACTCAATAAAAATGAAACTAGAAAACATGAACTAAAACAGTGAAAAGAATAAATATATATATATTTGTGTGTGTGTGTGTAAATATATAATATATGTAAATATACAGATGAATATATTTCAGACTTTGTCACCTGATCTCTTAAATTTGTTGCAGACCTGATATTAGTTGGAAAGGTTTCAAGGAAATAATCTTTTAGGAAAATGCTTATTGTCTGCAATGGGCTAAATCTGTAGCATTTTGTCTGTGTGTGTGTGTGTGTGTGTGTGCGTGTGCGTGTGCGTGTGTGTGCTTGAGAGAGTAAGTAAGAAATAGGGATTTTTAAAAGGTAAAAAAAGTAGTTTAATGTTTAGTTGTCCACACCCAGGAATGACAGTAGGGCACATTAGATCTCTTTTTGACTGGTTATAGTTGGCATGTGTTTCATCTTGATCCTTTTTTTACTAATTTGTTTTATGTTGAAATCAAGAATATGATTATTTACATTTACAAAATGAAAAAATGTTGAATCCATAGAGATTAGATTTATAGAAACAGTGTGGTGTCTGATTAACTGCAGAAGGTTTGAATTTTGATGAGGATTGTCTCAAGAAATCTTGACGTAGTTGCATGATTATTATATGTTTTGGAAGTAGCTGAGTTTGTGTAATTTGAAATGAGCCTTGTACTGACAACTGACTCACTGAGACTAGTTAAATGTAGTAGGTCAAATTCAAAGTATTGCCCACTAATCAGGTCTGTATGCATTCTCAATTTCAGGGAGGTTGTCGGAGTAGGACTGTATATCTTGATCATCAGCTGTATGTCACTGATGACATTTTTCATGTTATAAGAATTGCTGTTAGATGTTCCGAAGGACCTCAAACCACTTATGAGCTTGATTTTGTAAATGTCTAAATGTAGTAGCTTTTCATGAGTTTTTGTAGATACAGATTTCCTTTTGATCCTGGTTATTAACATGCTTGTTTTCCTGCTGTAGACCAGTTTAATTTCTGTTTATTTGTAATGATTTTCTTTTCTTGGTCTTCAGTGTTTCTTTCTTTTTGTAAATTGGTGTGTAGACAAATCAGAGAAAAGATAATTGGTTATTGAAAACTGAATTTCATGATCTATACATCCACTCAACTGTGAGTAAAAACATGCCTGCACTTTAAGAGGTGTGTATTGAAATGCACTATTGTTTGATCTTCAGGCTTTTAATCTTTACACAATTAATTCTTTGAAAGGTGTTGAACAGAAAAGCGCAGTTTGTGCTTAAATGTGAGTCATGTTTATGTTGTCATTTCATCTGAATAGTCTGGGGGTACAAATGAAAATGAACAATGGATGTGTAAAGATAAAGAATTACACATTTCCAGGATAAGGGGGATATAACATTTTGCCTTAGATAACTGCTGTGAGTCATCCACTTGTAGGGACTTGGCTGCATTGCCCAGTATTTTTTTGTTTTATCAGAAGTTCAGATGTCTCCTGTGTATATATCTGTATTTGGCAGTGTGTGTGAGAGATTACTTCAGAATACATGAAACTATTATATGTCCAGTGCCTTAACAGTGTTTCATTTCATTATAAAGAGCTCAAGAATTCTGAGCACATTGATTTGTCACACTTAACAAGTCTGGTTAGTTGTCAAAAACCCAACACTATCTGTTTATGACAACAGCAGACACTACGTTCTGGTCAGTGGAAGTGGAGCTTTGTGTGTGCATGTTTGTCCTGTGTTTATTTTGTTAGCTTTTCAATGCAATTTCAGTCTACATCAAAATCCTGCTTATACCTTTCACAAACATGGGATTGCAGTTTCTAAGCCAAGTACACACTGGTTAATAAAGTGAATATTTTATTGTTGAGCCTGATGTATTAAAATAAAGATTTATTTTTAAACAGTTGTCTTATATTTTGTGTATATTTGCACAAGTTGTCCTGTCAATGCACCTGACATGGGAAATGCCAATATCCTGCCACACAGCGCTAGAAAGGATTTGTGAACAGATTTTACATGTCATCGGCTAAGTAACCATGGATGTAATACATCCCTGCAAATAAGCATCCGGAAATAGCCTAACCTTAAACATTATGTAACTGTTGTAGGCATATTTGGCTTAGAATCTCTGGTGAGCTCGTTCCCGAGATTTCACAGATGTCTGGCGGTAACACATCGAGATAGGAATTTTAGATAATAAAATAAAGGTTGGTTATTATCGCAAAAAATCGGAGGCTTTTTAAAGTGTACTTTAAATGTCAATGGATCCGACATCACGTTTACATTTTACCCCAACGTCAATCCTGTTACGTAATACTCTGCGAAGCTCCAGATCTCGCGATGTTTTGCTAATGGAAGTGTCAGAGTGTCAACAACGGCCAGGCAGCAGCACAGCACCACTGTCCGGAGCAGGGAGGGGGGAGCTAAAAGGCTGCTTAAACGTCGGGTGAGTATAGTCACATTTCGGATAATCTAATGTTAAATGTGATACTTTTGGCAAAATATACTGTGTCATCCATGAAGCATGGGGTGGTTTCATGCGAACCCAGCGTAATTTATGAGCCCAGCTTTCTTTAGCATTAGCATGCTAACGTTTATGTTAGCTACTAACTTGGCGGACCTATAAATGTGAATTCACAAGGTAAGCTGAACGAAGCTTCGATTAGCAGTTAGCATTAGCTTAGCTAGCTATGTTTGACTGGTAGCTACATTAAAACTTTCGCTGTGCGGGGCGTATCCGACCGTGTGTTATCTCTAATTGGTCTCCATAACGTCAGCTTTTACGTTCGTTATATTGGCTTGGCTGTCAAGTTTTGGAAACAAAATGTTTTTGCGTGGTTAGCGATAAGGTTATGCTAGTTTAAGGCCCATTTCTTAAAAGTCAGATCGATTCAATAAATTGGCACTTCAGGTTAACCTGTCCACAACCTAATAAGGTAAGCCCACTAGTTAGCTACGTAGCCGAGCGATCTCGACAGTTGTAGACCGCTAATGACAATGACTTGACAGCAGAGGATGGGTAGCATGGTAGCTTGCTTTGGCTGTGCTACCTCGTCGTTCTCGGTTAACGCTAGTCCCCGATTATCATCGACCGATCCGAAACACACAGGCCGACTGTCTTTGGCCTGCTTAACCCCTGACCATTTGTCACAGTGATGTTGGTTACTGTGTTTTTCTGCGTTCTGGGTTTATAGGCGAGCACATCCAATTAATAGGGCAAAACAGACTCTCTTCTCTGTCCTCAACAGGTGCAGGGTATTCATGTCATGTTGACTGACCCTGCAGGTCGATTTGTTAGCAAGTTAAAACACAAGCAAAGATGCTCAGAAATAGACATTTTAATATTTTTTGGTCAACCGGTTTCTGATGGATAGTTGCTGTAAATGGTCTAACGCCAGTATAAAACATTAACTAACAGTTCACGACTGAAACATTCAGGAGTGCAGTCTTAGTGACTTGAGCATCAGCTGTGTAATTACATCCACATGTGCGTATGAGCAGCGTGATAACAAGTTGCTCTGTTTATTCTTTGTGTTTGTGTTTTCTCTCATTTACAGAACATTCGTCTGAGATGGGGGATGATCGACCTTTTGTATGTACTGCCCCTGGATGTGGGCAGGTATGATTATCAGTGCATTCATTTCTGTGCATATCTGCATTACACTCTTTCACTCTTTGTTATGTCACCTCTGATCACTGATAAGGTACTGTACAAATGCCAAATTCGTAAAAAAAAAATAATCAAGCACAAATAAGACAGCTTTCATAGCACTCTACACTTTTTGGACCATCTATACATAATATTGGTGTTATAACATCTCACATCATCTTTTCCATTTGTCCTCTGCACATAATCTTTAAGTGACATAAGTCAGGCTAACAACTTTATTTTTTTTGTTTTGTTTTTTTTTTCCAGAGATTCACAAATGAAGACCATCTCTCAGTTCACAAACACAAGCATGAAATGACATTAAAGTTTGGTCCTGCCAGAACAGATTCTGTCATCATCGCAGGTAATCACTTCATGATTCACATTAGCATTTGTTTAAAAGAGCAATAAATTTGACAAATGCCCTACAGACCTGTATTTACATACTACTGGTGTGTCTGTTAGGAAGGAGATAGTTAGGTCTTGTAACCCTCTCAAGTGAAGAGAAATGCCTTTTTATGCATACTTTGTTATATTCATTTTTGTGTGTTATTATTTTGCAGATCAGACCCCTACACCTACGCGTTTCCTAAAGAACTGTGAGGAAGTGGGACTATTCAATGAGTTGGCCACCTCCTTTGAACAGGAGTTTTGCAAAGCGCATGAGGATGAACAGAGGACAAAACACTCGGTTAGAAAAAGGATGAATGTAGATGTTGAATGGTTGGCAAACCCTTGGTTTCCTTGGGTGATCAGATAAAAATAATATCATTCTTTTATTGTTTGTTTTATACGTAAATGTGCCGTAGTCATCTACTTTTCCTCTCTGCACAAAGGCTGCACCTTTACAAACACCATGTGAGGTTAAAGATGAGGATGAGGGGCCTTTACAAGTCGATTCTGCCTCCCCCGGAAGTCCCGATTCTTCATCTAGCATGTCAGATGACAGCAGAGACTCAAGGGTGAGTGGAAAGGTAAAACACATTGCCAACAAACTGGTTTATAGATTTACACCTGATTAGGACTTATGTCATTTGAGCAGCAAGAGTTGATTATACATTTATGAAACCAAAATAAATGGTATTGCTTGATTTGTCAACAGGAGATTCTCACGAAGCCAGTGGCAAGCTCTGCCCCCACTCCAACCATTGTGCGTCCCGGTTCACTTCCACTTCACCTGAGTAATGACCCACTTCATCCAACTCTGCCATCTCCAACATCTGTCATCACACAAGCTCCACCCTCCAACAGACAGCTTGGGTAAACTACAGCATTTTCCTATTGTTTGTTTTTCTTATTGCTTGTTGGTTCCTCATGGCTTTCATCCACCTAAAGAAACACTATTTTGTGAGCAAAGTCTATAGCAAGTTGTTTTGTGTGCGGCCACTTTGGAAAAATATTTTGCAGCTTCTTCCTGTGTTGCTGCTTTCATTGTTTTGGTATCTCTCTTTGTGTCAAACATATGTTTAAAATTTGCCTTTTAAAGGAGGTGAATGTTTAAATGCAGTGTCAGCAATTTTTCCAAATGGGTATCTTTGAGGTCTAATTAATTAATTTATTATATTCATTCTTCCTGATCAAAGGGGACAGGTGAAACTGGTGTGGCCAGAGGCTGACATTTTTGTTTAGCTCCATATTTCTGTGGTTCTTCAGAGACTCGTTTAGTCATGTCTGTTTTTGATAGTTCAAATCAAATCCTTCTTCAGTGACGTCATTCCCATATATATTCCCATTGAACAGGCATTTACAAGTGTTTGATTTTTGTTAACAGCTCCCCAACAAGCACTTATCCACTGGTGAGGCACCTCCCAAATGGGCAGACAGTCCCTCTTCTGCCCAGTCCTGTACAGATGACCTCAGTTATATCTGTAAGTAATTCCAAAAACTTGGAATATAAATGTGAGATGTTGAGTTATGATACTTTTAAAATAGTTTTATTATTTGGTCATATCCTATCTGTTTTATCTTTTTCTCTTTCTGCATATTTGCTATGATGTGAAGCTTGCAAGGCCAGTGAACTCAGTGCCCAACATCCCTGGGATTCCTGGACCCCCAGTTGGTGGGCCCAGCAGTGGGTCATCCTCCCCATCTGGATATAGTCTGCACTCTGAGACCAAGATGGTGAGATGATTGGTTGTCTTAGCGTCATGTGGTGGATGCTGGTTCTGATAAACAGTAAAATAACTTCTATAAACAAATGTTTTACATTTGTGAAATAGCGTTGATGCTTAAAATGTTTAGTATGCCACGTGATGAAACTTCCATCCCTATTTTTAACAGCTGTTTGTGAGCACAGCATTAAATGACCTACATGGAGTGTTGTCTTTGTGTATTTGTAGAGGCTGAAAGCAGCTCTGACTCATCAGGGCACAGGGGCACAAGACGGGGCTGGTGGAGGAGCAGGATCCATCCCTGCTGTCCCCCAGCAGCAGGAACAGAGCCAGCAGCCAACTCAAAACTCTGATGCACCATCTCCTGCCCAACCTCAGGTAACACCCATATAAGCTTACATACAGACTCAAACAAGGATCAGGCACGTGAGTGTCTACACTGTAGGGAAACCTTCGTTTGACATGAATGTATGCTGTGATATGGGTCAATGAAAAAATGCATTTCTAAATTCTGTCTTGCCTTAACCTAAACAAGGAGAATAGAAAATATATTCAGCAGATACTGTAGATGGACAGCAAAGAGGCAAATGATGCAGCAGAAGTGGTTTTGAGACATTTTCACTGGAAACAGTTTTAACTGACATGAATTCAAGCTGACCACAGCTGCTGCTTTACATCAGTTAGAAACCTCACCTGTCAACCAACGAGTGATGCTCCAGTGGTTTAGGGTTGAGTATTATTATAATGCTTGGAAACTCTAGAGAAGAGAGGGCTGTGACAAAAAAAAGGCACACTTGGATCCTTTAAATCTGACCTTCTGTTTTGTTTGGTTCTTTTCATTTTCTCCACGTTACCATCACCATATATATAGCTGTTTTTTTGCATTGTCCAAGTGAGTGTATCATTCAAGTGTTGTGACAATTGTCATCATTTTAGTGCATGATTTAACTTTATATATGGCCAACAAAATACAGGACTGCACTGCAATGAAAGTGGTTTGACATAATTATTTTCTATACTATGTTAACATTTGAATGATCCACCATACTAGTGTATTTTTTGGGATTTGATTGGGTTCATTTTTGGACTTAGTTTCAAATGAGGGTTCTCACACACAAGATTGAAGGGTACCAAGATCTTCCTACCAGAAAACTGTTTCTGAACCAACTCATATACACAGCGAAACATTCAGTTGATTAGATGATACATTGGAGGAGTTATTCTCGCCATTAAGAAGATTTTATGTCCTCTAAGACTGTTTCCTATCCTGTTTGAAACACCCACCAGCCTAACGTTGTGTAGAAAAACGCTAGAATGCAAGAAAAGATCAACTGCAAGCCTTGGAGTTGATCTGATGATTCATGTTATTATCATTAATATTGAATCTGCTCTAGATGAAGTATTATAGTAGACTGGTGGATTGTGTCAGGACTGTGGTGATGTTACAGTGTTCTACTCAAAGGCAATTAATAATGCACCATTTTTTATTTTTTAATTTATGCCAAGGCAATTAAAAATGCAATATAAAAGATTTTTTTTTGATTGAAAATGCCTGTGGGGTTCTGTTTGTTTGTTTAAACAAAAAAAAAGAAGAAATTGATTGAAGGTGTGCCAACTCCCAACAAGAAGAACATTGAGTGCAAAAGTCTGGGCATGCATGTAACCTAAAGTATTTGCTGCCCCTGCTCCTCATTCCACAGGTGTCCCCTGCTCAGCCAACAGGAGGCCGCCGGCGGCGAGCCACAGAGATGGACCCTGACGAGAGGAGGCAGCGTTTTCTGGAGAGAAACCGAGCTGCCGCCTCCCGCTGCAGGCAGAAACGAAAGCTGTGGGTTAACTCCCTGGAGAAGAAGGCAGATGATCTTGCTAACATGAATGTCTCCTTGACGGTGAGTCTCTCCAGGGTTTGTAAGTAACATGCTTACAGATTTGTCTACTTGATAATGTGACAAGACGGGGCATGCTGGGAATAACTTGCCTTTGTGTGTTTTTTGATTCCCTCAGAATGAAGTAACCCTACTGAGGAATGAAGTGGCACAGCTGAAGCAGCTCCTCCTGGCCCACAAAGACTGCCCTGTCACTGTAATGCAGAAGAAGGCCGCTTTCTTAGGTAACCATTTAAGGTCACGAGCCTCCTGCACTGTCACTTTTTTTTGTCAGGATCCATTTATCATCTCATCCATCTAATGAGTTCTTTTTTACGCGCTCACCTCTCTAAGGGTGAATGTTTCTGTCTCTGTCTCTAGCTGCAGGAGGAGAGGAAACATCCAGGGATACTTCCACTGACCCCATCGGCTCCCCGGCAGCAGTTATCCAGCACGGGCCGTCACCACCCGCCTCGGCCTCCAGTCCGGGGGCCACCATCAACGGGCTGAGCGTCCGTGCTGCAGAGGCGGTGGCTATGTCGGTCTTGGCCGGCATGGGATCGGGCCAGGCTGGAGGGATTGTCATGGCATCGCAGTCACAGTCAGCCCCAAGATGATGTGCTGACGCGGGTAACCAGTATAAACTTGAGTGGCATTTGGAGACTGGACAGGTGCAAAGTGTTTTGAAAAGAGGGATCTGCCCTCCACCACCCACCCCCAGACTATGATGCCCACCCCACTTCCCTCACAGCCAATGATAATCACACAAAGACACGGCACAGTGCCTCCGTCAACCCTTCAGTCCCAGCAGGCTCCCTGTCCGGAGAGGCTTCGTCACTCTCTGTATGTAAATATGAATAACACGTCGGACACTCACTCTGCAGGGTTTGGGGTCATTTCCCGTTCAGTTATGACAGTTGTAAAAGGTTTTAGATTAGGATGAAAAGTATGAATGAAAACGTCAAAATCATGTCGTCATTTATTTTCATTTCACTTAAAAATGCAGCTTCGGGCCAACTTTGCCCCACACGCTGGCTGTGGGGCGGTTGGTTGTTTTCCAGGCTGACAGTTCAACTTGTATTATACGATTGTAAAAAGAGATTTTTATGCCTGGTACTGGTTGTTGACATCAAGAGATTGGTGGATTGGAGAAAAAGCAGCCTGAAAAATGTTTCTCATGTTTTGGTTTACTTATCTGTCCTTTAGTTGTATGTCTGTGTTTCTCTTTTGAGTTAATTCTCCTGAAATACACATGACGGTTTAGTCAGCTGAGTGCATAACAAACCAAACTGCAGATGTGTACACAGT
Source organism: Datnioides undecimradiatus (assembly GCA_008933995.1). Taxonomy (NCBI): domain Eukaryota; kingdom Metazoa; phylum Chordata; class Actinopteri; order Lobotiformes; family Datnioididae; genus Datnioides; species Datnioides undecimradiatus. The sequence goes on from WARS01000013.1 coordinate 10,618,760, forward strand.
GTACCCTGTGAGTGCGTGCCTGACTTTTTTTACCACCCTTTTTAAGCCATTTGGAATGGATGTCATTACATTAATCGTGTATGTATCAAACCCTATTGACTGCATGGATTATTCAAGGCTGAAAAATACCACTGTTTGTGAGTGCTTCATCATGCTATCACTGTTTGTTGATCTGCTTTTCTTCTGTTTTATAACATGAAATTATCGATGCAAAAATTGTCCTTGTTATGTAAGGATTCCATCCTCAGTCCTGATGTAACACACTTGAAATGGTTAGCTTTAGAAGGCCTTTAAATGATAATCAAACAGTAGATTTTAAGTCATTTACCCTGGCATTTCAGTTGAGGAAAGAGTAGTGCAATATATTTTTCTATTGAATATCGATGTTCTTGCATTTAGCTGACTGTCTGTTGCCCAGCCGATGAGAGGGGTTTTGTCTATTTTAGCAAAAGCTAAAGTGATGAGCTGACCAGAGAAAATGTGAAGATGAGTATTCTTGAATGAATGAGACTGGTGATTAGTGCACATCTGTAGAGAATTACAGATGGCCTAGTCTTGGATGCTTTCCAACATTTGAAAAGCTGTCTTGTATCATGAAGTAAACTTAATACTTGTGCAAGGTGCTTCTTTTTGAAATTTGCGTTTTGAAATGCTAATTTTATACCGCATTGTACTTCCAAGACTATCATGTTGTTTTTCCCCTTGTCACTCTGTTTTTTTTTAACTTGTCATTATTATGTTTATTTTGTCTCTGTGGGCATGTTTGGCTTTTTTTTTCTATCGTGTGATCGTATATCCCTTTTTATTTTGTTAAAGAGGATAGATGTCTTGTGTTTATCAGAGGTTGAACCACATGAAAAAAAAAAAAACGTCTCGGAGATCTCTGTATGGAGTGAGTTCGTCAAATACTCAGGCCTCAAGGTGGGAAAAATGACTTGTGTATAGTCTCAACTAATGGATAAGTTGTCTCGGGCAAATAATAAAATAACTTAATGAAAAAGAAACACTTATCGACATGCTTTCACCTCCTCCCCCTTCTGATTGACAGAGCTGCACCTTTTTCTGGACTTACGTGTATGGATTGCATTTCCAAATTCCCCAAAGCTGCAATAATCCATATTTTCACATTAAAATGGATCATTAGACTTTATGGGAAAACTACAAAGTGCATTAAGATTATATGACCAGAAACACACGTCTAAATGTATGTACTGGATATATAAATAAGCAACAATTTGATTAAGAGTTTACTTTATTTAACACACATATTGATTAAATGTCAGCGTTCACATCCTCCACTGCCCCCATGTGGCCAAAAACTCAGTTATTGCAGTTTTAAGACTTTTCTAATAAAATAATTCATCTACACAGATTTTAACATTTTTAACAATAAGAGAATGTTGTTTATTAAATGCAACACAAGAAAAATATAAACAGTTTTTTTGTTGTGTGTTGTTGTCCTGGACACTGTCTTTGGGAAGACATCAATACCCAACCTGAAAAATAGGTTAAACAGATTTCACTATGCAGCAGAGTGGACTACATCTGTTCAACCACTCCACGTTAGTACAAATCTGACATAGCTGTGCTTTACTTCTGTAGTTTCTTTACACTTGCACCTTTCTGCATTTCAGAGGGAGATATTGTTCTTTAAAACGTACAGTGACTGTACACAAAATCCATCATTCAAAGACTCTTACAAGTATTTGTCAGTAATAAGATAACACACAGACCAGTGCAATATTTTATAATACAACACTGTGATGTGAGCCCTTATAAGACCAAGTAATCTCGTAATACTACACTCCTATACTACACTGTCCTATACTATACTGTACTGTAAGCACATTTTGTTGCTGGTATTTCTGTACTTTTACTCGCACTATGAAAGTGTTTTTACTTGTGATGGAGAATTTTTAGACTAATGTTATTTCTACTTTTATTGTAATTGAGTAATCTGAGTACCTTTGCGGGCAGTTTCCGCCAGAGTGGAGGCTGGCAGGTGAGTGGGATGTGGAGAGAAGCGCTGCTCCTCCTCTCAGCTGTAAAAACACAACAGCAGAGGGAGCAGGGAGTCTGCTGTATCCCACCATCCTGTCACAGCAATTACCGTCAGCCCTGGTCATGTGACTGACAGACTCCTCTGGCGAGTTTTTCCCATCTCCCACAGTCATGGCGGTGTCAGGGAGACGCGAAGATGGAGTAAACACCACCGCCGCTGCTACATCTTGATTTTATTTCTTAGCTTCATGCAGGACAGCACCCGCCGTCACCCGAAATATCGCAAACATCCCGCAGGCTGCTGTGCTGCTCCCAACGATGGCCGACCGCGGCGTTGATCTGTCGGCTCTGCCTAAAGAGGTCAGGGACCAGCTGGCCGAGTTGGATCTGGAGCTATCCGAAGGTAAGCTCTCCATACCGCGGCTTTACCGGTCGGTAAGCAACGCGCACTCAAGTTAAGAGCGGGTCTTGAGCGTGTTTATGTGAAATCGGGCTGAAACGGAGCGTCCTGTGTCAGCTGGCTGAGACTCAGTGCTGCTGCAGTGGATCCGGGCACGACTACAACAAATGATAAAAACACACTGACCTCCTTTTCAAGCTGTCATTCCCCCACCAAGTTGGCAATTAATGTTGCTTTTATTGTGCCGTAGAAGCATTTGTTTGCTCACATTGTGGCAGAAGATGTAAACAAATGTCTGTTTTTGTTACTAATCTGGCCTGTTTACTCTCCTTTCCCTAAATTTTCAAGTTATGATCCACATATTCTGCCAGCATACATGTCATACATTGCTCATCATCACAGCTATGTAAGCATAAACACTTCTGTGGAGGAAAATGGGTCAAGTTTGACATCCCAGAGGCCGTGTGTGCATGCATGTGTGCAGCCTCAGACATCGGTGGACACTAAACACTGTTTCAGTGGACACTGAAACCGCATGGACACAGGAGGGTTATTTGTCTTATAAGAATGACTGTGGGAAATAGAAATATATTGCTCTGGCTGTTATGCAAGTCTCCTCCTCACATTGTGAATCACTGTGCAGCAGCTTGATTGGTGCTGTGCAGTTCTCAGGGGCCCCGGGGGTGGATGAGTAATGTTATGTTTCACATGGAGAGCCAAGCAGGGGGATGTATGCGCCACTAATGATGCCTCAGTACCACTTGTGACACAGACGCGTACACAGATACCTGAAACTGTCTGTGCCCACGCTGGAGGACAGGTGAAACTTCTCATGGCATGGCAAAATCTCAGCTGAAACAATTTGCTGACGTTACTGCGCACTTGTTCAGCTTATTTTATTCATCTTAGTGATAGTATAGTACTTATTCATGAAAAGGCAACAAATCTCACAGGACGGTGTTTGAAGATTTGAATAGACCAAGCTGGCATTGTTTCCTGCACAGCCGACTGTGGATCGTTCCAGTTTGTTACTCAACAAAGCAAAAAACATATTTTGTTACTAACCCACCCATTGTTTGAAGGTATGAGTCTACCTGAACAGTCAAATTCTCGAGGTGTCACTGAGCGTGCCAGTGGTGTGCATTGACCTGAGCTGCTGTACAGTTGAGTGTGTGTGCTCTGGTTAATAATAGACACCAATTAACTGTGTGATAATGAGGCTGGATAATGGAGGCTGGGATGTTCACTTCATGTTCAACTCACTTAACATGGGTGAGAGGCAGCGGATAATGGGAAAATGCTGTGTAATCAAGTGGAATACAATAACCGCAAATTAATAACAATATTTTTCTTACAACAGCGAGCTTGCTTGTTTAGGGGATGCATGGCAGGTATAGAAACAGATTAATTAGCTGGTGCAGATTGTTGTTTGAACACTGTGATTTGATTGAGAAAGCAGGTGTTTTGTCAGGCTTTAACTGTGCTTACGGAGCGTACATATGAGCTTTGAATTGTGAAATGTTTTCAACCAACTTCACTCATGAGTCAGATGTCTCAAGTGTGGAGATGCACGTCTGTCTTCCTCAGTGAAAAATAACAAATTAGGTCAGAATGTTTAAATAGTCTGGTGCTAATTATGTAACAGAACAAGTGGATGCACTTCTCAGCTGAATACTATTCACTTCTTAGACCTTAGAGGATGTGCACTGGATATTTAATTTGCAGCTCATGATTATTTTCATTATTTCCAACCATTTCCATCAATTAATGTGACAATTATTACTGAAGAAAACAGTGAAAAAGACAAGGTTGATAAACTGAAGGACACAACTTTATTTGGTGTATTTTGTCCAGCTTACAGTTCAAATCTCTCTTTTTTGAGATGTTAAAATTGACAAGTGCATTTTTGTCTGATAAGTGACATTTTAAAAAAAAATAGTGCTGATTAATCTTCTGCTTATCAACAAACCATTTTAGTTCTCATGGCATTTTAGCACTATGGTGTCTCAATAATAATAATAATAATAATAATAATAATAATAATAATAATAATGTAAGTTGCGTAACAGAACTGGTCAGAGTAATAAAACAGTCTACAGCCAATTTAATAAAATAAGTAGATGCACCCCGTCAGTTGAATTCTATTTCAGATGAGCGAAAAGTCAGTTTACATCACTTTAAGGAACACAAGTTATTCACTGGATATAAGAGCTGCAGCTTCTAACTATTTCCATCACCAATTAATTATTTCTGCGGATACTAGTGTAATGTTGCAAACATTGCATCATTGCTTCAAGTAAATGAGAGACCCGTCTTCAAATCAAGTCAAGTCTCAAGGATGTCTCTTTATTTATCACGTGTTATGGTATTAATATTGACCAGAGCTTAACTGAAACAGCACAGCTCTTCTATTGACAGAACAAGGCTAAGAGTACAGTCACCTGCCACCTGTGACAGTTTCAGTTTATTAAGACTAAATAAAGTGTGAGATGGTAAGGTGACACCCCTCTGCTGGGGACGATGGCTCTGGATCTGTAACTTTAGACCAGAGATGACTGTTTGGCTAATATAAAGGCTCAGTACTGTCCAGATGACCCACTCCTGCATCCACATCGATGAAGTGTATTCACCGTCTGCTCCGTCTGCCCCGCACAAGGCTGATGGGACAAGGCTAACAGCAGCTGGCTCCCAATGAGTCTTAAATGTTCTCATGGATATCTTTTACATGGCAACAATCACCCCATTGTTGTCGAGATACATGGGACTCCCCTAGCAACAAACAGAAGAAAATATGCATCAGCACTTTTTTCACAGCAGACGTTGAGGGTTGAGTGTGTGTGTGTGTGTGTGTGTGTGTGTGTGTGTGTGTGTGTGTGCGAATGTGAGAGAGAAAGAGAGCAACTCCACCTACTTTAACCTCCGTGACTGTAAGGACACAAAGAAAGCCATTGAGGGGATCAAAGTCTTGGTGATTGAGCTGGACTGGAATTTAGAGCACTGAACCACAACTGTCTAAGCTGCTCGGCTTGGGAGCGTGTGGGCATCGATGTGTCTGCTCCTGTATTCATATTGTGTATGTGAGAGTGTGTGTGTGTGAGTGTGTGAGAGAGAGAGAGAGAGAGAGTGACCAGAGATGATTTGCATTGTGCAGATGATGTTCTCAGATGAGGCATCAATCTCTTTCTGTCACACAGATGATCGAAATCTTTGGAGTACCAAACAAATGTCTGGTCAGATTCATCCTGCTGTTTAATCTTTGATCAGATATGTACTGGGCAGAGTCACAATGCCAACTTTAGATAGTATTTTATTATCTAAAGGTAGTGTATGGTGGTAGGGTTTGTGATGTACAATGTCAGAACCTGCTCGCTGTCTGATGACAGTTCTGTGTCTGGGGACAACCATGAGTGTTGAGACCATGAGATGACTGTAGCTGATGCGTTGGGAGATTGGTTTTGCTGTCCACTTCTTTTTTGCTCTCTACAAGATCTGTTCACCTCCATGCAACCAAAGCCGATTCAAACATGGTTGGTCAGTGCTGGTCAGACTTCAAACGGGCTACAGATAGATACCAGGACATTTTCAGCAGCATAACCACATTGTTGTTTATGAGTACCATTTATGTGTTTATGTGATGCTCGATCGTATCTCACCATTGCAGCCCCACATGTTCAGTCTGAACACTTGTAGCCATGCAGTACTGTGAGCCTGTACTCCAGCACTTTGAGCTGAACGCTACACTCAGCATGCCAACACGCTCACAATGACTATGTTGGCTTGCTGACGTTTAGCAGGTGTATGTCATCTTAAGTTAGTGCACAGCAGACACTGATGAGTGTTACTAATTTTGCTGAATTTGGTCAAAAAGCAAAGAATTGAACACGTTAAAGTTTTTGACCTGATGGTAGTGCTGCAGAACCAGTGACAGGATCACCAAAGTTATTTTATTTCATACAGAGTGAAACTTGAACATATGTACCAAATTTAATGGCAGTCGATCCAGCGATGGTGAGCAGACAGACTTTAGTATCGAGCTTTAAAATGCAAACATCATGTCGGCTTTTTATAAATGCACTACAAATGATACGCAGCACTGCTCATAATCTATGATGAATGCAGTCTGCTTTCTGCATGTGTGACAATGATTGTATCACGTGTTCAGTAAGGCATACAGTTGTGCAGAGATTGCGCAGTTGTTTGTTGTCTTTTTCGGTCGTCTTCATCCATTTGCTGTCTCGTTCTCTGCTGTTACTATCCTGGCTGGTGAGTGGATGTGTGGATTTTGGAGTGACTAGCGTCCATCCCACTGCCTGTCTGCGATGCTGCGGAGGAGAGTCAGGTTTTCATCTCAACAGCCTGTTCTATACTGAGAGAGAGGGAGAGGAATGAGAGATTACGGTCCTGCCTGCGTCTCTCAATCTAGGTCACAGAGCATCAGGGGGCAACACGCCTGGCTCATTTAGTCTGTGAGTCACACTGGGCCAGGGCTGCTGCTGGGGATCTCTCTCTCTCTCTCTCTCTCTCTCTCTCTCTCTCTCTCTCTCTCTCTCTCTCTCTCTCTCGCTCCCACCCACCCTTACAAAACCACTGCCTGTTTCCCCCCTTGTCTTGGATTATTTCAGTTTTCCTGCTGCTGTATTACGATTATATATTTTCTTGCTTTTTGCATCCCCGAGGAATAAGGCTGGCAATATTCTAGGTTTTGCGTATTGACAACAATTTCATAACCAGACAAAAAGCAACAATGTGCCAGTTTGTCTTTTAACTTCGCTGCCTTTTCTGTGACACTGAGTTTAAAGCCCATTTGTTCCTAAGATTTTTCATTTTAAAGATGATTCACAAAGACATTATTTCTTTATTTCAGTTTTCTAAAACAGCTGGGCTCTTTAGTTTAAAACAGCCATTACTGTAAAAGAATTAACAGTGCCTTTCTTTGAGTTGCAGTGTTTTGGATCTAGAGATGAAGTTATAAGAGGAGTAATCAAAAGCAAAAATATGCAAAGGTTGCAATTTTCAGTGCCGCAAACATTCATGCCTTTCATATATGATGGTAAACTCTAAATATCTTTGGGTTCTGTACTGGAAAACGCTTGAAAAAGTTTTACTATCATCTGACATTTTAAGCAAAAAAAAAAAATGGATTTAATTTAGAAGATAAAATTGTTAGTTGTAGTTGCAGTGGATAATGAACTATGGTGCTTATGTCCATCATAATGAAGGAACAGGAAGTGAAAGGATACAGCTCCAGATGTTTGAACACACAGACTTGTTTGTAGGATCAATTTATTGCTGCTATCACCACATTTAAGCTTCAGAGCTGAAGGGCTGGAAAACACTGGCTGTGTGTGTGTGTGTGTGTGTGTGTGAGAGAGAGAGAGAGAGAGCGAGCACACATGTGTTGCAGTGCTCACACGTGCAGTTATTTGTGCGTGTGTGTACACTCAGCATTGACAGGGACAGGAAGGAAGCTAATTTAGCCCATCTATTTAAAAGCTTATTAACTACTGCAGAGGAGCCGTACTCTGATCTCCAGCCAGCGCTCCAGGCCACAGACATGGTTTTACACCACAAAAATAGGGGACTCTTCTGCCACCCATGCCACACATAAACACAACATGATTCATTTATTTATTTATTTATTTTATTATATAACACCCTTTGTATCTAATTTCACCATGCACGCAGACCCACACACATACACATAAACACAGGACACATTGAAGCCTTGTGTACCAAAAAGACTGAATAATTTAGATGAGAGCTGAGCACACACCTCCACACAGACACACACTGTCAGCTGGGTGGCTGAACCGTCTCACTTTCAAGTCCACAGTGAATCTGCAGGTGGGCCCTCAGCCTCCTCTGCTTTAAAGTTGTGCTTCACTAAAGCTTCTGGTTATTAGAGTCGACCCTCCTCTGATCTATTCGTTCTCTCACTTCTGCAGCTTCCAACTAGCAACACGTCTTAAAGAAATGACAGTTGTGGAGGGAGAGCAGTAAGCACTGGTCAGGTCACTGTGCTCTATGCTGAATTATTAAAAAGTGGAAGTAGCTGCCTGCAGCACGTGCTTCAGACTCTGCACACAAGAGTCCGTTGCCACTAAAGCCAAGGTTCTTTCTAGCTGACGTGTTACTTTCTGCTTGTTGTCAACAGACAGAGCTCCCTTGTGCTCGAATTTGAGTTATGAGCCTGTGCTGGTGGAAAGGAAAACTGATTATTATTGTAATAGCTAATTTGTTCATTAATAACATCTATGAAATCTTAAGAAATACAGTGAAAGTTCCCATCAAAACTGGGACGGAAATGATCTGACACAAGATTGCCAACTGTTTCAAACATTATTTAAATCATTTGTCAAGTAAAAATGTCAATTGTCCTCTAGATCCAGCTTCCTCTGATTTATACCATTGTTAGTTTAAATGTGTTAAACAACAGCATTTAAAGACGTCCCTATGGGCTTGGTACTTGTGAGCGAAATCCTCTGCTATTTACAGCTATTAAAGTTCCTACAGCCCAATGTGGCATATTTATATTGCTTGTTTTATCTGACCACCAGTCAAAAATCCAAATATGGTCAAAATATGGTGTTAAACAACTAAATTCTGACTTAGAAGAACCTGACACCAGTGAGTGTTTTGCATTTTTGCTTAGAAAATTACTTAAACAAAGCTGACGGATCAAGTGATGATCAAATGAGTTAAAATAGCTCATGTATTGGTTCATTTCTAATGCATTTCATGTTACAGCAGCCAACCTCATCACTGCTGGCCTGTATCATCATCACAGTTGCATCTCATGTTTCTTTATACAGCAGCACATGGGCATGGTTGCTATGGACACAATCCATTTGGTGCCCCCACACCCTTCCCCCGACCAATCAACCAACTCCTCCTGTGCTCACACACACTTTTACTTGAATTTTCCATAAACCCTGTCCAGATTAGAGCTGCCATATGTTAGAGCCACACATACAGAGACACAATCGAATGCTCTGCTAAGCTGTTAAAACCATTACAGAGGAAACATGAGGTTTCTGCCACCCCGTCATAACTCATCGACAAGCTTTGCTATTCCAGAGGCTGCCCTCTGTATCCCATCATCCACAGCATGCAGCAATGCTCATCAGCCCATAAAAATGTGACCCCATTGTATTTTACAGGTGTCTCAGCTCATGTTGTCAGTATTTTATACATATAAGCCCCTGAAAGATTAAAGGAAGACCTAAACTCTGGAGGAAATTGCTTTAACGAGTCGATATGGGGGACCCACTGTATACTTGGTGTCTGTCAGGACAGACTTATTTGGGGAAGAGGTGCAGGTTCAGCAGGACCTTCAGGTCCTATACATCTGCCATGGTGCTCCATCCACAGACCCTCATCCTGCCCCCAACCTACCTGACCTGTAACAGGAACTTCCACTGATACTGAATACTTTATTATTTCTAATATTTTCTAATATATCATTTGAATTAGTTTTCTGGACAAATTTCCTGGACCTTTTTTGCTGGAATCTTCTCATTTGTTCTACTGTGGTACTACTGGACCTTCTGTTTTATAAAGATTTTGGTTTTCTGCTGTTGAAACTTCTGGTTTAGTCTTTGTAAAAACTTCAATCTATAGCTCCAGCTGTGGTCAGTTCCTCCAGTTTTTTATGAGAGATCACCTCTTTGAATTTCTTTACTTGACATTTCTTCCATTTTCCCCTTATGTGCTGCAGCTTTTCAGAGTGGTTGGGCTGGGTCAGAAATCATTGCTACTATGAGCCTGTAGACATTGCATGTGGAAGTGAACTCAGCAAACTTGACTTGACTGTGCAGCAGCGGCTCACCAGATCGCCTTCAGGGACAGTGACAAAGAATCAAAATCTTTCTTTCGAACTTCTTTACACCATTTTCCCCATAAATCTTCAGAAACATCTGTATGGTTTAAACCATTGTCACAACTGTTGCCAGAGGAGTATATGCCGTTGTTGATGTTATGTAGCATGTTCCTACAGTGTGTGTGTATTTGACTTGGAGTCTGTCAGGTGTGTCGGCCACACCTTTCTCTTTGACTGGCTGTCTACTGTGTGCAGCCTGAGGTGGAAAGGAGCCACAGGCTGAGTCACTCCTTCTTTTCACTCCTCTGCTCTCCTGAGCTTTCCTGCATTCTAACCCCTGTTATTATTTCTGCTGGCCCTCGAGGGCCTGCCTGTGTGTGTGATTGTGTGTGTGCCTGGTGCCTTTGCTCCCTGTCAGAGTTGGTTGAGTGTAAGGAGTGTGTGCAATGAAATATGATTCACTCTGTTACCTGAGTTGACCACACCCTGCCTGTTGCTTTCAGAGGGAGCAAATCACTTGAGACCTGCAGAGAAACTGTGTGTGTGTGTGTGTGTGTGTGTGTGTGTGTGTGTGTGTGTGTGTGTGTGTGTGTGTGTGTGACTGTGTTAGGCTTTAGGCTTTTTCAAAACATTTCTTTCTCTCACTAATCCCTGTACTACCAGTTTTATCGTCTGAGTCATTATATGTACATATATACAGTGGATGTCTCTGTCAAGTCTACACACTCTGATGAAAATACAGGTTTTTAAAACATTAAGACAGGAATAAAACCACTGTAATTGTCAGCCTTGTTCCATCTTTAATGTGATTTTATAACAACCAAAAATCTTGAAAAAAAAGCACATGGGTATAATAAATAAAAATAATAATAATAAAAAATACAACACCATGATTGCAAAGTCTGAACAACCTATGCAACAAATACTTTTGCATTTGCTTTTGCATTTATTAAAGCGCCATGTTTTTGTAAATAAATCTTTATTAACTTTGCACATCCAGACTTTGGAGTTTTATTCCACTCTACTTTACAGCAACGTTCAAATTCCTTCATAATGTGAGGGGATCTCCTGTGTTCAGCTCTTTAGGGGCTCTCACATGTTTTTAAAGGGATTGAGGTCTGGACTGTCACTGGGCCATTTAAACACCTGATGATTTTCTTTTTCTGACACCTTGGTCCACTGTGATGTGTGCTTTGGGTCATTGTCAAGTTGGAAAGTGAAATTCTTTTCATCTCTAGCTTTCCTGGTTTCAGTAGGCTGTTTGGATATTCATATACATTTTATTAGCACTATCACCCTAGATGTAATTCACACATTTACCTGCATGTGTCTTTCTGACACTCTTGCAGTCCTGTATCAACACGCTCTCTGAACCGTTGGCTCCTCCACAGTGATCTTTGGTTGTTCACAAAGAGACAGCAAGTATACACATGCTTAGGCACGCACCTGTCATGCAACATATGTAGATGTTTAGCTGTGTTTTGTTGTCAAAACACTTTACACTTTGGTTATATGCTACACCTTAATGTCAGGATGGTAGGAAGGAAACGTGGAAGAGCGAGAGATATTATGCATATTATCAGCCCGACATGCACACCATTATGTTGTTTCACAATAAATTGTGTAAAACTGATGTTAACATATACAGGAGTATAGTGTGTGTATTCTGTAGCTGTGGTCAGGCTGGGGCGTGTGTGGATGCAGTGAGTGGGTGATCTGTTGGCTGAGTTAAAGGCTTGGCCTGCTGCTACAGAGGAGGCAGCTGGGAAGTTTCAGTGGGGTGTTTGTTCTACAGATCAAAATTTGCTGTCTCTTTAGGCCTCAGGAAGACCACTTTGGCAAATAAACCACCCGCTCCCCCATTTTCACTATGACAATAACACACTTGAACTCATATCAACAGTTGCAGAGATGGCACAGCACCAAACAGAGGGGGACATATGTCAAACTTTATTCCGGACTGTACCATATTAACCTGTTGCAGTAATCACATACCCAAAGTCTCATAGTTTATCTCATTTGAAGCATCTGTCTTGGAGCCTAATTTGGTGTTGTAATAGCTCTCTACATTCCTGGTTCTTATCTTCAAACCTTGTTGAAATGGCTTGTTTTCTGTGAGATAACAGCTGGAAGTGGCTCTAATATTTGAGTGTCTTTGGATTGTTTTCGGCAAGCAGGTGTTGACATGTGCTTGGAGACTCGTTTTCTCTGAGAAAGCTAGCGAGTGAGATCTGATGAGGGAGAGGAAAAAGCAGGGAAAGAGAATAGAGGTCGGTAGCTAATTACTATTCAGACGGAGTGCCTGTGGGGTAGAAGGAGAGAGAGCAGTCTCGCTGCAATTCAAATAATCCGAGGCCAGTGAGTGTGTGAGTGTTGGTGCGCTGAGAGAAGGCTCCGCTTTGATGTTTCTCTCTCCAGATTGTGGAAAAATAAAACATGTGTGCTGCGAGGTGAATGCACAAGTCCACTTCACCAATGCAGTTACCAAACTGAGATGAAAGAGGAGAACCCGACTGTAATGGTTTGATTGTGACCTCCACCATTAGGACAGACATGAGTGGGTCACGCTGAGAAAGTGGGTTAACGAGTGAGGCCCCCCATCACCTCAGTGGAGCTGTGCTTTGCCTCTTGAGCACATCTCTTTGATAGTTTTCCTGAGTTATAACTGTGATCAGACAGGAACAAAGTTTTGTTTCATGTTTCAAAATCACTTACAACAAAAGAACAAGTTTAATTTCTAAAGCTTTTCATACATAAGATGCAGCTCAGACTGTTCAAAGCACACTTCATAACAACAAGCAGATTTTATAAAGGCTTCTTTCATTTTTTTTCATGTACCTCTTTGCCAGTTTCTTCACATTTTCATTTCCTGTCTGATATTATGCAGCTCTGTCCACACGCTGTTCGTTCGTTGGATGCACCCTCTTTACAGACTTTTAACTCTCCAGCTGCTGGAGCAGGGCCCTGATGATGCCACCATTAAAAAAACAGATGAATTTCATATCCTCCAGATGGAAGAGTGATTACTGTTTTCATTTAATGCTACGCCAGCCCCCTCCCCCATCGCCAACTCCATCGCTCATTCTGTGTCTGTGTGTGTGTATGTTGCTGCAGAGAAACTGCCTGTTCACATGAGCTAAAAATAAATCATGTGACAGAGCGAGGCCAACTGTACCGTTCATGCATTACTTATGGAAGTGTTTGCTTTTCTTCCATTTTTTCCTTAGAAAAAAAGGAAAAAAACTAGCCCCAGTCCCTGAGTAGATGTTGCGTTGGAGTGGGCTCTCAGGCAACATCCTCCAAACATGAGCGCTTTCATTTCTGTCAGCTCGTCTGCTGTGTGTCAGCAGTCTGGTGGATAAACTGAGTGGATGGGCAGTTTACTGAAACATTAGTGTTTCTTGTTTTGTTTTTACCAAAGAACCAATCAAAGTAACGATTTTACATTTGATGGTCAGTCTGTGTTTAAATGCAGAGTTGAATCTGTGCATTGTCTTTAATGTGATCAGCTCAGGTTCCTACGTCTTGCAAAGTAATGATCCCAAGCTCAGGCTATTTAAAGTAACAATATTAAGTTCCTGCCCGATGCCTTTTAATTACAGTGTAACAGTGTAGTTTGAACAAAAAACAGGACATGTAAGGCAGCATATTCAGGTTTAAATCAAACTCCAATGAGAGAAATTCAAGTATTGTAGTCAACCATCATCCAAAGTCTTAGTCTGCAGATTGGATTTCAACTTGTCATGCCACTGATGTGTTGCTCAAATCCAGATCTTTCTCCTCATCAGTGTCGGCTTGACAGTTGAGATTCAGTTTCTCACATTTTCAGACTTTTGTTGTTTTTTTAATATCTCAGAGCATAGAGTAAAATACTCACAGGAGCTGATTGAAAGTATGGCTAAAACTTCAAAAACAAGACCAAAGTTGACTGAAGTCGACCACGTGGCCCAGCCTCAGGTCTGTACTGTATGTAGCTGTGTGCCTGGCAGTTGTGCACCTGTGTCAGTAAGCCAGGAAATCCTTGTCTAATCTTGATTGTCCTCTGTGGTGTAACTGGGAAGAGACAACATCAGAGGCAGACAGTTTCAGCCTTTCATCACTGTGTGTCTCCGTTGTCTCATTTTTAATCAGGGATTAACTCTCGGAGCTCCAGGAGATGATACAGCTCCAGAGGAGTCGCTGCTGTTCACACACTGAGATCAACTGGTCAGCGGAGTTATTACACAGACCGTGGTAGATTTAGTTTTATGTTTTGACTTGAAATGCAGGACTCTCTGATTAATTAATGTATATGTGTAGTTACTGTGTGATTAAAAATAAACAGGGAGGCAGCGTTCAGGATGAGGAGGCAGGTCAGGCATTGGCGGGCATACTGCATGAATCATCATTGTTCAGCACAGTTACTAGAAGAAGTGAGTGCAGGCTCTCCAGATGGATTTTTAGTATGTGTCTGAAAATCTGACAGCTTTGCCCACAGAGGAGTTTGGCAGAGTCACTGCATCGCTTCAGGGCCAGCGGAGAGCTCAGTCAGCCCGTGTTGTGTCTGGTGGGCTGGAGGAAGATGCAGATGGGCTGTCGGCAGGGGGCAAGGGACATTTTGCTCTTGTCCCACTTGTGACTTGAGATTCCTCCTCTTCTGTCCCCTGGATGTACCGTCACTCACCTCTGTCATCATCGTTATCATCCCTTCGTCCTCCGTGCGTCACTCATTCCCATCTTATCTCAGTGTGTCTCCCACCTTTCCTACCCTCGGCTTTCATGCATCTCGCTTTTTCGCTCGGTGTCTCTGAATCATCCCATCTCTTGCCCACGCTTCCGTATGTTTCCAAATTTAGTCCTGTTCTGTTTTTTCTTCTCTTCGTGTCGTACTTGAGGCTGGAGCTGAGCCACATCTTTGACGCCCTCAGCCATCTCTGGAGATTACTGCAGCACTGTGTGCATCCATCTGTGTTTCCCTCTTCTCCTTTACAAAGTTTTGTTGTTGTTTTCTCTCTTTACTCAGCTGCTCTCTCACCACTTTTGTGTTTGAACAGGTGGTGATGGACCGCTTTCAGACACATCAGACTGTGTAGATCAGTGTTCAGTATATTATCACAATATGAGCAGTTCATTTTTTTGAATAAGTCTTTACACATTTTATAACGAATATAGATATTAAAACACCTGTCAGTTTTTCTTTGCCCAGTCTGTGAGTGAGGTCACTCTTTTCTTTGTGGTCTTTTACAGGTGACATTACCCAGAAGGGCTATGAGAAGAAAAGGACCAAACTCTTGGCTCCCTACATCATCCATACTCCAGGTAAAATCCCATCAAACATGGAGGTGTGTTATCCATAAAAGAAAATACCATATCATGCTTAAAATGATTAAGAAACTGTAACGTGATTAGTTTCATCCAGTATGACTGATTTGTCTTATGCCATTAGTTACACAAAGTTGTCCTAAACATTTTCTTGTCACATTCATATTTCCCCCAGTGTGTAACACTGTAATTGTTATATTTAAACCCATTCAGTTTTAAAAATTGTTAACTGCTTTGCAGATTAATTAAGAAAACCAAAAGGTAGGGTAAACGAGGGCTGCACTCAGTGTTCTGCTAATGGCTGTCATGTACTGTAAATGACCTGATAGTGCTCACTGCTGCCTCCTAGTGCCACCATCTTCCGGCTGATCTCCTCTCATCCCACTGAAACAGCACAAATAATCTTAGTACATTTACTATTTTTACATGCACAGACAGTAAAATTATATAACTTTGCCAAATGCTAATTACAACAATATGAAAATGAAAGACAATATATACCAAACTATTTTAATTTTAATAAAATGAATGCCAGAACAGAAGAGGCAGAAAAAATGAGCAGCACAGTATAAATCGAAGTTCGAAACAAAGTCCACACCTCTCCTCCTCCTCCTTCTTAAGTGAACAGGCGCAACATTGCCCAAATGAAGGCAGACATGGCTGTTCTGAGATATGGCTGTCTGGAATTCCTGTTCTAATCTCTGATAGAGTGACTGAGATTACACTGTCGGAGAAGAAAGACATTAAAGATTCTGTTTTTTAAGTAATGCATGTTTGTTGTTTATGTATTTTTACAGTGGAGCCAGCACGTCAGAATGATGTTCAGCCTCCAGCTCCCAGCTCTTCCTCTGGCCACGCCCCTCCTCCCTCCTCATCCCGTTATCGAGAACGGCGCTCCCGCAGAACACATCGTGGTGGAGGAACCAGGGATGACCGCTACAGATCAGGTCAGGACTCCCACATTTAGATTAAAAAAAAACATCTGATATCAGGGGAGGAGCTACATCCAGCTTCACTTTTTCTCCCCAAATCACCTCTGACGCACCAATCACTGAGGATATACTGTATGTGTGAAGTTTCCTCTGATAACTGTGCAGTGCTCAAATTGGCCTCCATTAGCTTCACTTGTTGAGCCATCTTATTTTTAAGTTTAGACACTGGACTCAAAGGGACCAATTAGAATGAAGTAATGGAAACACAGTGTGTGTGTGTGTGTGTGTGTGTGTGTGTGTGTGTGTGTGTGTGCGCATGCGTGTGTATCTGTGTGTGTGTGTGTGTGTGTGTGTGAGGGGCAGAGAGACACAGACGACAGTGCAGCCCTGCAGCTGGGGAGCCCCTCAGTGCGGACCCCCACTCTGTGAAAGCAGTGATGTCATTGCCTGGCTATGTGTGAGGAGAACAGGGGAATACTGATCTGGAGGGGAAAACCTGACGTTAGGGAGGATAAAAGAAAACAGAGCAGTAGAGTCGAGGTGAAGGAGCACAGAGCATGTGAGGAGGATTTTACAGTGTCTGGTCGCTGAGGTTCAGACTGTAAAAGCATCCTCCCTCCAGACCGGCCCACACCCTGCTGTCTCTTTTCATAATACTCTCTTCCTGCTTGGCTTTTCAATAATTCTCAGATGAAACACCCTCACACTCCAGCATGCTAAATACCAGGCTGACTAATCTACAGTCCGTCTGTTACACTAGAGTCTGGCTGAGGGACTGTTTCGTTGTTTCTTTGCTTTCATTGTCAGAAAATATGACCAATAACAGAATATTTCTTTATCTGATTGAAGGATTCAGAAGGAGATTGGGGAGGAGGATTCAAACAGTGGCGGATTAGAGCTGGAAAAACAGAGAGAGTGAAAGCAAAAATTGAGATTAGTGCAAAAAATAGAGAAATAATAGAGGAATGACTAAATGACTGTAAACTAAATGCACTGAGGGAAAGTAGTTCAGCATTGTCTTAGGCTTTTACAGTGCAGTGCAGAAGTACAGATTTGTGGGACTAATGGGTTGAAAGAGAGGCCTGGAGGAGATCATGGAGCCAAGGATAGTGTAGTACGTTTGAAGTACAGTAGCACTGCACAGATACAGCATTGACTCCACAAGGCTGCTGATCCTTTACTCACTTATCCACTCCTCCTAATACAGTCTATAGTTTACTCTTTTGTGAGCAGTAAAATGTTAAATAATCAACATTTGTACAAGCATAGCAGATGGTAAATGGACTTTTTTCACACAGCTGTACTTGCTGAACCACAGCTGCCTGCTGTGTAGTGTCATATACCTGTAATTTGCACTTCTGTCAACTATGACGGTGTGCATTGGTTATTTTTGATCAAAAAAGTAGTGTTGCTGTCATTAACATTACATTTATTTTTCCATTTTTATATGTGGAAAGAAGTGCACACATTGATCTTAAATGCAAGACAGAGGGAGCTGTTTCTGTTAATTTGTCATTCCCATAGATGGGGTGGATAAAATAGCAGAAACACGTCTCTGTATGACAGTATTCAGGACAACAGCCCCATCAACTACAGCAGTTCACAGTGATCATAAAATTCAATCAACACCTCAGTTTCAATAACACTGACGACACTGTTAACATACTGATGTTTACAATGTGAGCTCAGCACACAGGCTGAGCTGTATAAGTGATTACGCCTTTAAGCATGCTAACGTTTCCCCTTTAGCATCATCAACACAAGTTATGGCTCTGGCTGTTCGAAATGTCACAATCATTGCAGGTATTTAGTTGTAAACTGAACAATCAATGTAAAAACCGGACCTGATAGTTGTAGTAGAGAAAGCTATCACAAAAATCTGTAAGGTCATCCCCCCAAAATGTTTCATGAAATAGAGTTTCTGAGATATTTCAGTGGGGACTGACTGATGGACAGTGACATCCTTAGCCACACAGGTAACATGGCTTAAATAATGGAAACTTAAAGTTTTAAAAGAGACCCAGTAATAATAAGTAATAATAAGGAGCAGTGACAAAACACTGCACAGCAGAAGAAATTAAAGCACTTATCATTTTATGTGCTGCAGAGAAAGTGCAGAACAACATTAATTGAATTTCCTCTATTCTCCCTCCACTCTGTGTACTGCTTCAGACAAAATACAGTACTTACTGGTGTCTATGAGGGCTGCTGTCTTTACAGGTACACATGTATGTTCTCTAAATGATTCCTCTGATACAAGTTAGTTATCATGAACCAAAATGTGAAATATGAAAGATAATAGGAGACCCTTAGCTGCTCATTCAGTTGTCTCAGAGTTGAGTACAGCTGGCGTAAAACACACCACGTCCCACCGTGCTTATCGCCACGGAGACAGCCCTCATCTTCCCAGACGTGTAAGGAGTCAGCCTCTCCTGACGCCCCTGTGTGAGGGTGGACGATGGGCACACTATGAGAGAAGATGATTTAGCCCAGAGCGATCTGTTCGTCAGTTATGTAATTATGGTCCCCTCTGCTGCTGCTGTGTAATGAGCTGTGCTCCATGATTTATGCAAATGTGTTGACGTTTGAATGGGATTTGTGTCCCCTGAGTTAATAGATGTGATTCGTCAGTGAGTGGGCTTTTTTGTTGCACACGTGTTCACGTGGTTTCTGTTTAATGCGCCTGTGGGTGTCATCAAGTGAAAGTATCTCTGCATTTATTACCGTGTGCATGCGTGTAGGCAAGTGTGTGGGCTAAATTGCTCCTGCCGTGGTTTCCTGTTTCAGTGGGAAAAACACAGTCATCTTCCCAGGATTTTCTCCTGACTGCTTCTCTTATTATATTTTCTTAACATTTTAATATGCTGTTTCATTGCTAACACCAAAGCCCTACTGTCTAAAACTATTGCTGTCAGAAATTAGTGAAAAGGAATCAATCCGTGGGTACTAAACATTTAAAATCTGGTAATATTTCCCTTCAAGTCGTCTGTGTGCTGACAGCAGAGTAATCACAGTGACTTTTTCCTCTCAGACTGTTTAATTTATATAACAGTTTCAGCAAAGATAAACAAAGTTGTTTAGCAGATGTTTGTTTTTATTTTTTCTTCTGCAAATAACCCTCACAAACTATAAGTCTTATCCTGCTGCTCTTCTACAGTGAGATAAACCTGATATAGTCTCATGAACAGATAAGATATTAAAGAAAGAGTCCATATTCTACCTTAATTATGATTCCTGCTAAACCTGGCACCTTTTTACATTTTTTGATTGCTCCAGAAACCCCTGAATTTTTGTATGAACACAGGATCCTTTACTTGCCCTTCAACTTGACTAACAGGACCTAACATTTGGTTCCCAGTGTTTCTGACCAACCTCAAATTTTGGATCAGTGCAGATCATCTTGATTGGAACCCACTGATTTAGAGGATTCACAGCACCTTTGCACAATTAAAATGAAGTGATAGCACTATTCAAGCAGTGGTTGTGGAACGTGACATTTTAAGTCATTAAATAAGCAAATATACAAAGAAGGAAAACATTTACCAGCTGTGAAACAAACAAGCCAAATATGCAAAAATCTGTCAGTGAGGGGAAAAACGAACTATGACTCTGTTGAGGTCAAATGGTCTCTTGATGAGTCAGTTGTTAAGCTGTTATCATAGGTTTTTGCTGTTTGTTTTATTGTGTCCTTTCTTGGGATCAGTCCCTATCTCACACTGTATTGTTTTCTGTCTGTACAGATATCCACACTGAGGCAGTTCAAGCTGCACTGGCCAAACATAAAGAGGAGAAGATGGCACTGCCCATGCCTACGAAGCGACGCTCTACTTATGTGCAGTCTCCTATCGAAACCCGCACACCCCCAGGTAGGAAAGGCGGAAGGACAGTGGGACCATTCAGCCTGGGTGATCCTTTGTTGGATGATTCATACTTTGTTGTCTCTTTGTCAGACTCCTCATCAGGGTCTGATGATGAGACGTCCGTTCGCAGGCAGTCATCAGTGGTCGCTCCTCCGCCTCTGGTCAATCCCAACCTTCAGAGTCCGGACTCTTGGATCAACCGCACCGTCCAGGGCTCCTCCACCTCATCCTCGGCCTCCTCCACCCTGTCGCACGGAGAGGCTAAGCCACAGCCTCAGAGCCAGCCTCAGCCTCAGCCGCAGCCTCAGCCCCAGTACAAGCCGCAGTACCAGCCTCTGTATCAGCCTCAGTACCAACCTCAGTATCAGCCTCAGCAGCAGCAGCCCGAGCATCCTGCTGCAGCTGTGACCGACATGCTGGCTCACAGTCGCATTGGTGAGGCACTCCATTTTCTTTATGACTGGTGTAAAATATTAATGAACACCACTACTGTTATCAGGTTTATTCAGTTTAATCAAAATGGACTGGTTAGTGCAGGAAATACCAGCATATTCTTTTTAGTATGATTTTCTTTCATACTATCAGAGCAAAACGTTTTGTATTGAACAGGTAACAAAGAGAGTCAATACAGACATACACAATAGTGGGTCAGCTGAATCTTTTACATTTGGGTTTACCTGAAGCCCTTTGTTAGCTGTGTTTGTTTGGTGGTAATCCTGCCATGCTTATAAATTACTTAAATATATAAAATTTTGAATTAAAAAGCACAAACAATACACAAAACAAGAAAGGCAGATAAAATGAATTCATCACACCTTCTACCTTTCTACTATTCAAAGTTTTACACAGTATTAAATTGTGGAGCGTGATTTTCGGATGAGTTGTTCCAATAAAAGGATTTGGATTCAGTTTGGATGTTGGATGTAATTTTTCCCACTATTATTCTTACTAGTCCCTAAGATACTCAAACACTTTGAATATCCAGTGTCTGGTTTAGTAAATAGAGAGAATAAAGAGAGAATCTGAAACTTAAGGATGTCTTCATTCTGACTGTCCCCTCTGTCACTTCACCTGCAGCCCCCTCAGAGAACAGCGCCCCACCTCCAGATGTGACAGCTGTGGCCCCTCCATCTCGAGGACCGCGAGTAGACCTGCCCTCCAACGCCGTGGTCCGAGGGATGACCCGCGGGCAGAGTCGCTCAAGCATGATGGAGACCGCGGACGGTAATTCTACCTCACAATATCTTTATTTGTTCGTTTGTATCTGTGGCTCTGACTCCACTCTCAAAAAACTCTTCTCTCTTCAAAATAAGTGTCATGATAAAATCAATCAATCATTAATCAGACTTCACTGCTTTCTTTTCTTCTTGATCTTTCTCTACCTTGTCACATGTTTATGTGACTGGCTGATAGGAAGAGGTAATATCCAGAGTAAGGAAACTCCTTAATGTATAATGTCTGTAGCCTTCTGTGTTTGCTGTTGAACCCGTTCTCTCCCTCCTGTTTGTAATTAATGATTATTGAAATAAAAAAACAAAAACAACTTCCCAATGCACAGAATGAATCCTCACGTGTGATCCCAAACCAAAAAACAACCGTTACCCCAATTCTCACCGTCTTTTCCTCGTGTTGTTACCGTCTGCACATGCTGCTTTTCATTCCCAAAGATATTACAATCAATTCAAATTTGCACTGTAAAATTGTGTCACGGGATGAAGAGCAGCAGACTGTGAGATGGTAAAAAGTTCAAACATGTAGTGTTTTGTCACTGTGATGTGTCACCCACGGTGATTGTGACTGTATGTTTGTCATGCCACGTGCCCCTGTGCCCCTTCATCCGGCGTGTAGGAGTTCCTGTGAGCAGCAGAGTGTCCACCAAGATCCAGCAGCTGCTCAACACCCTGAAGAGGCCCAAGAGGCCACCGCTCAGCGAGTTCTTCACCGACGACTCAGAGGAGATCGTAGAAGGTTCGCAGCTTCATGAAACACCGTAGACACGTTGGTCCCAAAACGCTCCTTAAAATTTAAGGGTTTTTCTGCCCAGAACTGTACCACATCACTTTCAATGTTACAGTCTGAGTTTGTACACTTCACCATTATATGTCAGTTGAAAGCTTCTAATGACACTTATTCTTATTCTTATGAATTATTTATAACAGCTCTAAAAAAAAAACACAACATTCACAACATATTCAGTTACAACTAATAAATGGTGACAAAGTAAATCTCTACCTGGTTATCTGTTTTCTACCACTGGATTAAAAATGATAACTTAAAAAACAGATTTTTTGTGTTACTGTTTGCTCGTCTGAACCACACAGATTTGTTGTGATTTGAAGGAGCAGTTGATTTGGTTTGATGTATTGTTTAGATATTTATAGTGTTAAAGCAGCAAAGAAGAAGACAGATTATAGGAGGCACAGGAAGGGAAAGGAAGACAGTCAAAATGTGGAATCACCAATGATGTGTGGGCTGCATTTTATCTTGGTGGCAAACAATGAATCTCATCTCATATGTAATAAACCTATAAAATGTTCTGTGCCCTCTCTGTCTCACACAGTGCCCCAGCCGGACCCAAACACACCAAAGCCAGAGGGCCGTCAGATCATCCCGGTGAAAGGAGAGCCTTTGGGAGTGGTCAGTAACTGGCCTCCAGCCCTGCAGGCAGCGCTGGCACGTTGGGGAGCCACTCAGGGGAAGAGCCCCGCCCTCACAGCTCTTGACATCACAGGCAAACCGCTCTACACACTGACCTATGGTGAGACACAGACTGTACATAAATAAAGCCTATAAGGATGTTTTTAGAGTGTAAAATCAGTTGCAGTAACATGGGAGTCACAACTGAGAGGTTCATGCTGGGAGTGTCAGAGTTGAGGAATTCATCTTGATAATTGAAAGACGTGTGTGTACACTGTGGCATGAGATATTTTTTGGCAGCTGTAAGACACATAACCTGCCGTTCTTACACCCTCCTCCTCGCTCCACCTTCTGTCCGTTAGGAAAGCTGTGGAGTCGCAGCGTGAAGCTGGCGTACACCCTCCTGAACAAGCTGGGCACCAAGAACGAGCAAATCCTCAAACCTGGCGACCGGGTGAGAGAGCTGACACACTGACAGAAAACGGATATGCACACCCAATAAACAGATTAAAATAAATAAGAGGTCGTGTCATTCTGGCAAAGTGGTAACTGCTGTAGTCCTTAAATTTAAACCTATATATTTGTAATGTGGTGTTTGAAAGTCTACTGAGCCCATATGGGCTCCAGAAGTGAGTTTGATTTATCAGTTAAAGCCTGAAATGAACACTGATTACACTCTGAGAAGATTTATCTCAACAACGTGATTTGCCATGAAATTGTTACGATTGCTGCTCTTAGTGCTAATTAGCAAATGATAGCATGTTAAAGCACTATACTGGGATGGTTAACATGTTGATTTACCAGCATGTTAGGATGCTAATGTTAGTTCAGCCTGAGAGAAGCTATAGAGCTGTTTTCTTGTAACTAGTATTACTAAGAATTGAACATTTTATGACCAGTGTTGATGTTCATAAAGACATGTTTAATCTTAATGATTTTTAATGTCATGTGGTTTTAAATGTTTGGTTTAAATGCCTTTGCAGGTGGCGTTGGTGTATCCCAACAGTGACCCTGGGATGTTCTGGGTGGCTTTCTACGGCTGCCTCCTGGCTGAAGTTATACCTGTACCCATTGAAGTGCCACTGTCTCGCAAGGTAAGAAGACCGTGGTAGTCAGTATAATAGTAGTGTAGTAGTGGTAGTAGTAGTTTTTTCTGTTTAACTATAAAAGTGTTGTGTGTTTTTAGGACGCAGGTATCAGCCAGGTGGGGTTCCTGCTCGGTAGCTGTGGTGTAGGTCTTGCTCTGACCAGTGAGATCTGTCTGAAGGGTTTACCTAAGACGCCCACAGGAGAAATAATGCAATTTAAAGGTCAGACAGTCTTTTCTGAAACGATGTATTAAAAAGACATTGATCTTAATTAAAACAAACCACTCTTTAATGAAATATTGCTGAAAGTAAAACATATGATAGACCTCAGGTCACCTTCAGACAACAGGGAGGGTACAATGTACTCTTTCCTCTGCTGTGTTTTGATGAAGAGGTGACGATGAATTTCCCTTTTTTAATGTCCGTATGTACAATGCAAGCTCCTTTGATTTTCTTGTCTTCTTTTCTTGCGTTCACTGATGCCTTTCTCTGATAGGCTGGCCTCGACTAAAATGGGTGGTGACGGACTCAAAATACCTGACGAAGCCTTCCAAAGACTGGCAGCCTCACATCCCCACAGCCAACACTGACCCTGCGTATATCGAGGTAACAGAGCTGCTGCAGGGTCCACTAAGCAGTCACTGTAGTAGACTATGTTGTATACCTATCTGCTGTATAACACACAACAATAAAAACAAGATTTGAACACTGAACATTAAAAATCGGAGCATTCCTGCATCCTGATGGGATTTGAAAAGACAAGTTCACACGTTCTCTCTCTCTGTAGTACAAGGCGAGCAAAGAGGGCACAGTGGTGGGTGTAGCTGTGTCTAAAGTAGCCATGTTGACCCACTGCCAAGCACTGACCCAGGCCTGCAACTACTGCGAGGGTAAGAAAAGACCCTTAATCCTCTGCCATCTGAAGCTTTCTTCATCATCATGGTTGTTTTAAGATTTCTTTCTGTCTTCATTTTAAGGGGAAACTTTAGTGAATGTCCTGGACTTTAAAAAGGATATGGGCCTCTGGCATGGAGTGCTCACGGTGAGTGAGTTTGGCCAAATGTCCAAAGCATGAAGACCTCATATATACTAGGCAGATGTAAAATCCCATGGTTTATTCAGACTTGGTACAGTAATTCTTTTGAATTAGAGCTGTTTTTATTTCTGTATTTACATAAACCCTGATTATTATACAGATATCTACCACATGTAGGTCTGTTGCTCACATCATGATGCCCAGCTAAGCCCCCCCCCTTTTTTTACTTCTAAGTTTATGTTGCTTTCTTTTTTATTCTTTGAATAACGACATTTCCTTTTGTTCCTCTGTGTTTTTTTGTTTTAGTTTATCCTCGCCACATGTAATTTCAGTTATTTCTGTTTTTGAACTCAGCAACAATTTGCAGCGTTTTTAGTGGCACAATAAATGTAACTATAATTTTACTGTTAATGCACAAAGCTTTCAGCCACTGGGCCAATAAATCAAGTCTGTTGGAAACTGGGGAGCCTTTTTAACATCGTCTATCATTTAGGAACATCATTCGTGTGTCCCATTGTAGAATTTTAGTGATGATGAGAAAAAAAAAGTTTTATCTTCTATTAGCTGCTTAATCAGGTTTCATGGTTTCATTCATTTCCAGGCTGTGATGAACAGGATACACACTATCAGTGTTCCCTATGCTGTCATGAAGGCTTGTCCTCTCTCCTGGGTCCAGAGGGTCCACATCCACAAAGGTGAAATTGATTGCTCTCTCAGTTTGTGTATTTCCATATAAAAGAACTTAATGTATAACGTGACACATCACTCTTATGTTTGTGTGCAGCTCGTGTAGCTTTGGTGAAGTGCCGTGATCTACACTGGGCTATGATGGCTCATCGGGACCAGAGAGACACCAGTCTGGCTTCATTACGTATGCTGATAGTTGCTGATGGTGCTAACCCATGTGAGTACCTCATGACCTCTGACTTTGAGAAACAAAGTCTTGTCAGTTGACACACATTATACGTAATATGTTAAATCTCTTCCCATCTAGGGTCGGTATCCTCCTGTGATGCTTTCCTGAACGTGTTTCAGTCCCATGGACTGAAACCTGAGGTTATCTGTCCCTGTGCCACCTCCCCTGAGGCCATGACAGTAGCTATACGCAGGTTTGTTACTGACCCATTTCCTTTTTTTTAGCATTACGTAACACAAAAGGACAAACACAAAAGAAGACAGAAACTCCTTTTCTAGTCCCACCTACATCTCATTTCATCCTTCTACCCACCCTCAAGCCTATTTCAGTCTAAGGCCCATGAAAGAATGTGATGATTAATAAAAGCTGACAAAGAAAAAAACAAGACACACTGCTTCACTCAAGGTTGATTTTAATTTTTACTGGTCCAGCAGGGTGCATGAAGACGTATTCTGTTGTATATGTTGGTGTGGATGAGTGGGTGGGCAGATGGCTCACTGTGAGAACAGATGGGAAGGTTGGAAATGTTCATGTTTGATCAGACTCTCTCCTGTGTAGACCGGGAGTCCCTGGCGCGCCCCTCCCCGCCCGGGCCATTCTTTCAATGGGTGGCCTGAGTCATGGTGTCATAAGGGTCAACACAGAGGACAAGAACTCTGCCCTGAC
This sequence comes from Datnioides undecimradiatus, assembly GCA_008933995.1. Classification (NCBI taxonomy): domain Eukaryota; kingdom Metazoa; phylum Chordata; class Actinopteri; order Lobotiformes; family Datnioididae; genus Datnioides; species Datnioides undecimradiatus. Next base: position 10,645,416 of record WARS01000013.1, read on the forward strand.
GGTACAAGATGTGGGACATGTCATGCCTGGAGGTGAGGATAGAGGGAAACATATGCACGTCAAAAGCAAAGCATGAAAAACTACTAACAGATTGGTGCGTTTCTGACACACAACATTTCGGAGTCATCTCCCAGAGAAAACCTTTACGACCTGCACTGTGTTGTCGCAAATGTCTGCCCAGGAAATAAACATGAGTGTTATGGAGAGGTTTATTTGACAGTATGTGGTTCTTACACAAGAAAAAAGGTGTACAGCCAAGTCTCACGTCTGTCCATAGACACCTGAACACACCAAGAAGAAAAAAGCTTTTAACTGCATAAACACAAGACAATGATCTGATAGATGCTATGAAAGATTACCTACATTGGCTCACATTCATGTCTGCCAATTTCAACATGGTGTGTTTTGAACAATGCTTACATGTAAACTGTATATAATTTTAAGATGATGACAATGATGAGAACATTCTCATGTATAAAAACAACAACAAAAAAATATTTAATCTATAATAAAAAATAACCATGTATTTATTGCCATTGGAAAAATACATGTCACAGCTTTCAGTCAACAGAAATATTACATAGCTCCTCAGTTCTGAAATCCATATTTTGTAAATGTTACGTTTGTGTGTCTCTATAGCTCTGATGTGCATTGTTAAGCCAGACGGGCCTCCTCAGTTGTGTAAAACAGATGAGATTGGGGAGATTATAGTAAACTCCCGTGCTGGAGGCAACATGTACTACGGCTTGCCTGGAGTCACCAAGAACACCTTTGAGGTATGAAAGCAGCATCACTCCCACAAACTGCCTCTGCTGATCCAATCTCAACAGTTAACTCATTTCATTTTTTGGACCATTTTCTGTCCTGTTGTCATCGTGTCCAGGTGATCCCAGTTAATGCTAATGGAGTTCCCATCGGAGAGATTCCATTTGTGCGGTCGGGACTCTTGGGGTTTGTTGGCCCAGTAAGTGGGACAGTTACAGTAAAGCATCTGTGGTAACTCAATCCTTGACTGGGTCTGTATACCTGCAGTATAATGATGCTACTGTGTGTCCTCCCCTCCTGCTCTGAACAGGGCAGTCTGATCTTTGTGGTAGGGAAGATTGAGGGCCTGCTAATGGTGAGCGGGCGGAGGCACAACGCTGACGACCTGGTGGCCACAGCTCTGGCTGTGGAGCCAGTCAAGACTGTGTATCGCGGGAGGTGAGGAGGACACTGAAGTGTGTTTAGACACATGCAGATGTCTGCTGTTGGTAAAGTGTGAATACTAATTTATTAGTGCTGACATCTGGTGGCACAAAGGAAGCACAGCAGGCTCAAAACAAGGCATCACTCGATATAACATTGATGTAGATAAACATAGTTAAATGCTCTTAAGCTGATGAGACTTCCACAGTGTCTGAATAATCTTTAACACATTTGTGTGTGTGTGTGTTATGTGTTATGTGTTTGCGTGTGTCAGGATCGCTGTGTTTTCAGTCACAGTGTTCTATGATGAGAGGGTTGTGATTGTGGCGGAGCAGAGGCCAGACGCCAGTGAGGAGGACAGCTTCCAGTGGATGAGCCGGGTGCTTCAGGTAAACAGTGTTCAGTACAATGTAAAAATAAGTCAGCAAAGTTTCTGTTGATACTACTACACTGCAATGCTGAAGATTTCCATTCAATGTGTCTATAACATCGAGACAGAATCACAATTTTACAAACAACGGATAAAAGTTAAAACATTTACACTCTTTGGAAAAATTCATTTTGTGTATCGTGTCATTTTTCTTTCCAACAACACTTCATTGCTACTCACCAAACTTTGGCTCCATGTTTGATTTCCACTGTAGGCCATCGACAGCATCCATCAGGTGGGCCTCTACTGTCTGGCTCTTGTCCCAGCCAACACCTTACCTAAAACGCCCTTAGGTGGAATCCACATCTCTGACACCAAGCAGTTCTTCTTAGATGGCAACCTGCACCCCTGCAACATCCTAATGTGTCCTCATACGTGCGTCACCAACCTGCCTAAGCCCCGGCAAAAGCAGCCTGGTAGGTGAAATATATCCGTAAATTAGTGTTTTAAAATGTGTATAAACCTCTTCACTGATTGTATGAGGTGTTGTCTGACCGTATCTGACAAAAAACACGAGAGAAACTGCTGATTGTGCTGTGAGAAAAGCCAGTCAGGGTACAAAGTGTTCTTTAAAATGAGAGCATGGTTATAAGTCTTACATAACTGTTTCTGAATTTGGGAGAGTTATATTTCTGCCATCTTGGCTCTGGCTGTGGCAAAAGTTCAGCAAATGTCATGAAACGCTCCTACACATAACACACTTGTACAAATTTTGACCAAAACAAACAAATGAACAAAAATCAATCCAATACGAAACCCAGAAACACAAAATACCAAATGAAATCAGCTGACAAACAGTATAAAACACAAACAAGTGTGAAAATTACAACATAACACTAGAAAAAGGCACTAGAAGTAAGAAGGATTTATTCACTCCCATAAGCCATTAGAAAGCAAAGAGTGCTGAGAACCTTGGCGTACTTTAACACATGCATCCATCACTCCCCTTCCCATTTTCACAGCCTGTGTAATTTACTATTCACACTAATATTTAAAGCAGCTTTATTTTGCACTGTTTGTATTCCCATAGCAGTCCCCAAAATACTGTCCAATCAGATAAGAATTACAGCCAATGGTAGATCCTGACAGCTTTTAAGGTCTATTTGGGTAAAATCTAACCTGTGAGGGTGTTTTACAATTGCTGAAAGCCTTATTTTTCTCCTACTCATCTCTCCCTCTCACACTTGTTTTCTTGTAGTCGGTGTAGGTCCTGCCTCTGTGATGGTGGGCAATCTGGTGGCGGGGAAGAGGATTGCCCAGGCTTCAGGCAGGGACCTCGGCATGATTGAAGACCAGGATCTTGTCCGGAAGGTATGATCACGAACCCTGAGACTCACTCACTTTTAGCCAGTCGCTAACTAACCAGTGACTCTGTATGACTGCATTCTTGTTTTTGAAAAAGTGCCCCAGCAGGAGACCAATGCCCAGAGTGTGTTATGATGTCAGTTAAGTTTCCACTGCCACTGTAACAATGGCCCAGACTCAGCCACAGAACAGTTTTATAGAAAACCTTCTCTCTTTCTGCTCTCGTCTCTCTGTGGATGTAGCTCTGTATGTGGCCCACTGTGATGGTAAGAATTATGGTCCCTTTTCCCCCGCACCACCTTTATTATTGACATGTTCAGATTAATATTGTATAGTTGTTTAGTTTTGTGTGCTTGTGTTCAAATGTGACACAGGCAAAATGTGCATGTTTTTTATTTTTTATCTGTGTTGCAAGATGCGCCCCCTCTGTAGCTGCACCTTGTTTTACTGCAGACGTACCTCTCGCATCTTAAGTTATTGTTCATTATTTTAAGAGCTGGATTGGCTCAAGAGTATGTGGTATAAATTGTTTGCACATTGGCAAGAGATAATTTATGCCAGAAAGCTTTCGTAATGAGGTATGCACTCTCTGAGCACCACTTTATTTTGTTTTATTTCAGTGTACCAAATTAAGTTTTTTCATCGATACTCCTCCCTGCATTCACCCTCCATCGTTGTGATTGTAATAATGTGTAGCTGTTATTGAAGTACACCCACAGATTTACATTACACATCTAATGTGTTTTTATTTCAGCATCAGTATTTGACAGAGGCTCTACACTGGAGGGCACAGACAGACCCAGACCACGTCCTCTTTGTTCTTCTAAATGCCAAGGTATCTGTATATGCTGAGAAATACCGTACGTAACCTTTTTACCGTGATGTATGCAATGAGTATTATATGTGTATTCCTGTCATGCAGGGTGTAGCGGTGAGCACAGCGACGTGCGTGCAGCTTCACAAGCGGGCAGAGAAGATAGCTGCAGCGCTCACAGAGAAAGGCAGCATCAACACTGGAGAGAACGTAGTGCTGCTCTATCCTCCCGGTGGGTTCTGCCTCTGGCTTCCTGTCTGTGTCTAATACTCCCCTTGAGATCAATTATTGTGAGGTGTGGATAGTATTTTCCTTTTTTAATTAACCCTACCTTTGTCCTGTCAGGCATTGATTTGATAGCTGCCTTCTACGGCTGCCTCTACGCCGGATGTGTCCCTGTAAATGTCAGACCTCCACACCCTCAGAACCTGGCAGCCACGCTACCGACTGTCCGCATGATTATTGATGTAAGTGTGTGTGTGTATGATCTTTTTAAACATGCGAGTGAGTTATTGTGTGCTGATGGGTTTTGATGCACACATGTGCGTCTTCATGTAATCTTAATATTGGAGTTGTATCATATAGGTGTGGCCTATATTTAGATTTTCTCATTAATAACCTGTAGACATGGGGCATTGGCCCACATGTGATCACAATTTGTGAATTAGGATTTTTCAGTGCATGACTTTCCTTGCTTGATTGTTTTCTGACTATTGCTCCTCTTATTCCTATTTGGTTGTGTTCTATTACCAGGTCAGTAAAGCTGCATGCATCTTAACCACTCAACATCTCATGAGGACTCTGCGCTCCAAAGAGGCTGCTGCCTCTGTAAACATTAAAACGTGGCCAACAATCATTGACACAGGTAAGATGACAAAAGATAAGCCTTTTTCCAGCAGTCATTTTGACTTGTCTCTGTATTATTAAGGTCACAGCCGTGTGACAGTCAGCAAGCACAGATAATACCAGGACCCTGACAACTGAAATCACTGATTGGAATTTAGCCATCATAGATTAATTATTTACACCTGTGCTGCTTTTCTCACTGTGACATGGCAAAATGCCTTCTGTGGGAAAGCCCCATGCTTATACATAGGCAGGACTTTCCCTGCATCAAGATATTGTATGCTTCTTATCACAGTTTATCAGCAGGACTTTTTATACTACAAAGTCTTGCAAAAGAATATGAAAAAACTCCATCAATCCAACGTTCAGCTTTAACATGAATTTTTATCTTAAACCCATATTTGTTGTGCAAACCTTAATGACAAAAAAAAATAATAATTGTACATGTGCGTCACTCTAATCTATTTTTGCTAAGCATTTGTAATAAGAAATGATTGTCAAATAAGCTTATCAGTTGTGGGGAGTTGTCATGATGGTGAGTGTAAAGTTAATCGTGTATAAAGGGCACAGTTCTGTCATCCGTTATTGTGGACCGTTTGCTGTGACAGAGTTTGCAGCGTTAAGACAAACAGGAAGTTAGACATTTCTCTGCAATGCTACAGTTATTACCAAAATTGCTCAGTGGGTGGACAAACTTCTAGATGAGTGCCTGCTCAGTGTGGTCGGTTCGTGCTTGCAGCGATTCTGCATGTCTAAATTGCTTTCCCTTTTACTATGTTATTGTATATCTCTGTGACCATTATGGCGTGTAAAACTTTTCATAACAACTTGACCAATGCATTTGTACCAGTATCTAGGAGCAGTAGTTGACCATATAAGGTTCATCTTTTAATAATTCAATTTTGTTGTGTCATCGTTGCTTAGTGTAACTTATTGTTTACTTTGTTCTCTGTAAAATATGCACTGCTTTTGCTTGCAGATGACCTTCCCCGCCGCCGGCCTCCACAGATCTATAAACCACCCACGGCAGAGATGATTGCTTATCTGGATTTCAGTGTGTCCACTACAGGCATGCTCACTGGGGTAAAGGTGAGATAGATGAGCTGTACTTTCAAATATTGCAATCTTTGCTCTTTGATCTCAATCCAATATCGACAAGCTATTACATATTCTGTACAGGTGCTAAACTCTTGCATGACGTTGTCCCTCATTAACTGGGTTTCTGCATTTTGAAGCAGTTATAATCAAGACTTTTTATGCATAACAAAGTATCAAATGACAATCTGTAAACAATGTGACTGTCACTCACCACATACCCAGATCTGCAGTGCACATTGATTTTACAGACCTTTACAGTTCTGCTTTATTCTCATTCTCATAGCTTCATAGCGGGAACATAGTGGAGCATTTAACAGCTGTATTCCCCTCAAAAGTTGGCAGAGACAGAGAACAGACCTAAAGAGAGTAAACATTGGATTGAACATTTATCCCAGGCTGGAGGCCAGAAACACTGTGAAAAAATAAATGAAAATGTTGTTCTGTAAATAGCGGATGTTGAAGTGGTCAAATCAGTCATTGCAGGCTAAAAGGCAGCTGGCCACAGGTCACTGAGAAAACTTTATCACAAAGCATCGAAGTTCACAGTTTCATGATCTAAACTGTGTTTGTGTCACATCCTCCTTTCATTATTGTCTTGTTTGCTGCAGATCTCTCATGCAGCAGTCAGTGCACTGTGTCGGTCTATAAAGCTGCAGTGTGAGCTGTACTCCTCTCGCCAAATAGCCATCTGCCTGGATCCTTACTGTGGTCTGGGCTTTGTCTTGTGGTGCCTCGCAAGGTACAGTAAACTGTCTCCTATAGTTCATACATGCTTGTCCTTGTTGTGTTGTTTCTCCTCCATTCATCCAATTTTCCTCCTTCGTGTCTTGTCTCTCAGTGTTTACTCAGGTCACCAGTCCATCCTGATTCCTCCGTTCGAGTTGGAGAGCTGCCTGTCTCTGTGGCTGAGCACGCTCAGTCAGTACCGCATCAGAGACACCTTCTGCTCCTATTCTGTCATGGAGCTCTGCACTAAAGGACTGGGTACTCAGACTGAGTTACTCAAGGTGAGGACTTCACAGATGCGTAGGGAGAGAGAATCATGAGAGAAAAGACATATTTTGGATTTGTCTTTCATTTTGTGTGATTGTGTTTTAGGCCCGTGGGGTGAACCTGTCGTGTGTACGGAGCTGCGTGGTGATAGCGGAGGAACGTCCTCGCCTTGCCCTCACACACTCCTTCTCCAAACTATTTAAGGACGTGGGGTTGTCATCCAGAGCTGTCAGCACTGCTTTTGGTTCCAGGGTTAACCTGGCCATCTGCCTGCAGGTACACCAACCAACCTCACAGGGCCCCAGGTATATGTACACTTTGCATTACATGAGAGCCAGCTGAGCCTGTATGTACCTATTCTTTGTGTGTCACAGGGCACCACTGGTCCTGATCCCTGTACGGTTTACGTTGACATGAAGTCCCTCCGCCATGACAGGTGAGAACACACGGCTCAGTCGAACCAGGGGGACTGTAGATTGTTGGCTATATATAATTAAGCCTATACCAGTCTCATCTTTAACAAAAGCTGTAGTTAACCCATAGCTAACCTGAATCATAGTATGGTCAAACATGCAGTCAGTTGAATGTGTCAGATCATAGATCCTCAGTGAAAACAAGTAAAAAATGCCACATAAAACTCATAAACCCAGCAAGCCTGAACAGATTACATAGACATGTGCTGTTCAGCATATTAATCCATTCAGACAGAGCTTTCTCATTTGGAAAATTTTAATTAAATTAATGATTGTGTATGTCTGCTTATCTATGTGATGTTTGCAGAGTGAGACTGGTGGAGAGAGGAGCACCTCAGAGTCTTCCTCTAATGGAGTCTGGCAAGGTGAGATGCTACATCTGCACATCCATTCGGTTAATGAATTAAGAAGTTATAGTGGTGCATTTTGACAGTGCATGACTGTTTTTTTTAAATCTACAGATACTTCCAGGTGTCCGGGTGATAATTGTAAATCCAGAGACCAGAGGTCCGCTGGGTGATTCTCATCTTGGAGAGGTCTGAGGAGGCCGTAAATAGATGACAACATGATGGTATCACAACAAACTAAAGCCTTCTCTCTTCTGAAACCAGCTGTGAGCTGTTTGTGCGTCTCTCTCTCTCTCATAGATCTGGGTGAACAGCCCTCACAGTGCCAGTGGCTACTACACCATCTATGGAGAGGAGAGTCTTCAGGCTAACCACTTTAACACCAAGCTCAGCTTTGGGGACCCACAGACCTTATGGGCCAGGACGGGATACTTGGGCTTTGTGAAGAGAACTGAGATGGTGGATGCCAGTGGAGGTAAACAAAATCTTGATGAATTTTATGAGATTGATGGGAGATTATAAACAGTTAAAAACAGGAACATCAAATAAACAATGAAACCTTCAAACTTTACAAGCTGAAGTAGGCACCCTCATAGTTACTTCAACTTTCTTTTTCTTTGTCTGCATCCCTTTTTTGGTGGCTTATGTGGCCCATGTTTCTGTGCTCAGATCGGCATGATGCTCTCTTTGTGGTGGGCTCACTGGATGAGACCTTGGAGCTCAGAGGGCTGCGTTATCACCCAATAGACATTGAAACCTCAGTGTCCCGAGCTCATCGCAGTATTGCTGAGAGGTGAGAATGATCTTAAATATATCTACATATAGTAGTTAGACTTTTTAGAGTTTTGTGTATATGGCTAGATATGATACAAACACAGTGGCTGGTTTTAAAACCTGGTGCTAAAATGTATTTTGTAGTTTCCTTGTTGGCTGTTATTCAGCATTTTTCTGCCTCATTTGACCATGACCATGAACCAGGGCCCTTTTATTTGACTCCGTAGTTAACTGGAAACAAAAACATATGTCAATGACAAAACCTGTGTGATGCAACTACACAAGGTGTAATGTATTCCATTTAAACTCAAAATGGTAACCAGATACTGAATGAAGCAATGAAAGTCAGCAAAAATGCTCTCCAGGCGAGAGTTATATGAGAAGATCAATACCACTCTCATGTCTGTATGTTGATATGGTGAAATGGAGAAACACATAGTATAGCTCTATGCGCAGCTAACCTCTTATATCTTTTTTTTTTTTGTTTAACCACAATTTGACATTTTAACACCTTGAACAGATCAAAGTGAGCTAAGCTAACTGCTGGACGTAGCTTCATATTTAGCATACAACAAATGTACATGCATTACATGGCCATACATCTCTCAGCAGGAAAGTGGCTAAGAGTATTTTCCAAAATGCCAAACTATTCCTATGGTTAGAAAATTGTTCACTTCTTTCTCATCCTGCACAGTGCTGTGTTTACATGGACCAACCTGCTGGTGGTGGTGGCGGAGCTTTGCGGTTCAGAGCAGGATGCACTGGACCTTGTGCCTCTGATAACCAATGTGGTGCTGGAGGAACATCACCTCATTGTGGGTGTGGTAGTAATCGTTGACCCAGGGGTGATACCCATCAACTCGAGGGGAGAGAAGCAGCGCATGCACCTTCGTGACTCGTTCCTAGCCGACCAGCTGGATCCCATCTACGTTGCTTACAACATGTGAAGTGTCATGGTGGTCTGAGCTTCTTCAGCCATCATTCAGTCTGGATGCTCCTGCACCATCATCCCAGTGTTTGACTGGCACATGGTGAAATGGAAAAGCATGAACCACATGTACGCCCACCCAGCCCTGTGTGACACCAGCATATCTTGGCCACTGCATGTCTGTGATTGGACCCGCCATGTCTGGAGTTGTTCACTGTGTTTTATAGATAGAATATTGCAAATGAGACAGAATCAACATTTACCACATACAGCAAAGACCGGGGAAAAAAGCCCCTGTTGCACTTTTTGCAGAAAAAGGTTGAAATGACACATACAACAGGTCCATGATTAAATTTAATTCTATATTAATGTCTTTGTGAAAGTCCACCTTCGTATTCTGTACCTACCTACCACAACCCTCATAAAACACTTTCCCGTGTGTGTCTACACAGATTCCAAGAGCTAAACTTAGAGCAACTTGAATTTTTTTTACTTGCAGCTTTCAAACTATTACACAAAAAAGCATGTGCTGAGTCATTCCTCACTAACATGGAGGAGTAAAAGAGGGTAGAGGAAAGCAAAACATTAGACAAGTAGTCAGTCTCGCTCTGTGTGCATTATTTAAAAAGGTAAATTTTTCCAATTATAATGAAGCCAAATAGATTTTCGCAACTTTCCTACCCTGATATATTTCCTGCCTTATAAAACTTCAGCCATACATTCCTACCTTGATTTGTAATTAATCTGTTATTAATGGCTGTTTATTCTCCTTTGGTTTTGACTGGTTGTGGAAATCCTGACAAATATCCAAAGGGGGCAAAATAAAAGAGGAAAGAGGCCATATTCTGTACTGTACCTAAAGGCCTGTTGTATTTTACATACTGTATGTTACTGTATAGATATTTTTAATTGTATAAATGTATAAATGCTTGGCTTGTCTCTCCCAGCAGATGGTTTCTGGATAGTTAACCCAGCTGGGAGATGATAACAGTAGCAGAAAGAGGATTGTAAATAAGATTTAACAGTTTTGACAGTACTTTTGAAGTGGATTATTAGCTGTTTAATGGAGGTTAATGATAAATTTAACTTTAAAGCATTGTTAGTCAGGATAGATTTAACACTGCACTTTCTCAAATATTGTCTATTTTATATAACAATGAGGCATTATAACTAATGGTTCAGGAGCATATATTATTCTGAGGATTCTTGTTCGCAGAACTTTGAGAGTTTACTGGGAGGGCTATCACTGTTAATGCCAGGTACTTTATCTGTCAATCCAATGAAAAAAAAAAAGACTGGTGTAAGGAGATGGCTAAAACCAATATCGTGACAGGCTACCAGGTTATTTTGTAAAAACGTAAAAAGATAGGTCCACAACTGTTTATCTAATAACCATTACCATTGTACTTTGTATTGCTAAACAGTCATATTCCCTCTCAGTTTTGTACTGCATAATAGAGCAAGTGTATCATTTCCTTTTCCCCTCCACACACACAAGGTTTATTCAAGCTGTGTTTTGTCTTTGTGCAACATTGTGAAAAGTTACTTTGAATTCCAACAGGATTGTTGTTGGTACTGTAAGTCTGTAGTCAATAGAGGCGAGTCATCATGTATCTGAATTATTTTTTGTGTTCAGTCACTGGATTTTTTAAGCACTTGTGAATGCAGTTGCAAAGCTGAGCCACATTTGAAACATCCTTGATTGGCAAGTAAAGTAATTGTATGAAAGGAAAAAAGAGTAAAAAAAAAAAAGCAAACATTTGCAAAATATATCTGGTTTGTGTGGTCTTGTGCGTTCCTTGTGCTCCTTGCCACAATTTAAAGGTTCATTGTACTGATTATACTATATTTCAGTGATGAACCCTTAATTTTAACATGTAAATAATTGTTTTTTTGTTGTTTTTTTTTTTTTTACTTTGACTTTTGCAGTTGTCCCATCATAACACTCGGTCATGTCAAACACACAAAAATAGAACAATGTTTCATCATTTCAAGGTAAACAGGAATATGTTCCATTGAAATACTGCACTTTGCACTGGTGGTACTTATAGTAGGTTCCTGTTTTGTGGACTTATTGATTTAACTATCCCCACTTCATGTTACATTTAATAAGTTAATAATTGTAAATGAAAAGCTTGACATCAGGTTTTGTCAAGTTTGAAAAAGAAAGAAAGAAAAACTAACAGCACTTCATCTTAGCTTTAACATTGCATCCTACATTTGCAGCAGAATGTTTGCATGACTCAGCCAAGCACAAGAAGAAATCAGCTTGAGGCACATCTCATCTCCAGGCACAAGTGGGGGAGATATAAATATATATGTAAGGAATTGTGTATTCAGGGAACAAATCTCATAACACAGGGATGGACCAGGTGGTCCCTTGGTGCAATCTGTGAATAATACCCATAAAATGGAGACGTTTGTCAAAACAATTCTTGTAATTAAGGCAGACTTGCAAACCTAATCAGCAAAAAGAGGGGTTACTGAAGACCAGTGTCCATCTACCATCTACCTGCTTTGCTGGGAAGTTTATGAGGGCTTCCTTTGGTTTCCACTCTTACACACTATGCAATCCCAATGACAGTGCAGTTTAATTTCAAAGCTTGCACAGTCTGGTGAAATATACATGATGCTTATACATCTTTTTGTAAAAAATTAAGAACAGAGGACTGATGGAAATTAAGTAGTGTACTGAAGACTGTATTAATCTCTCTTAAGTTCTATCAATATTTTGTGTATGCACTCTTGGTATGTTGTATATTAATTATTTTGTGAATTCTAAACTACTCCATGAGGGTGTGATCCACTGATGAATCTTTAATGTTTTAACTAATATAGTGAAGAAATCAAGGTGGTACACTCCTTCCCATTTTCTCATTTATTTTCTATTTTTGTTTGTTGTACTTTGTTTTATACTTTATGTAAAAGTAATACAGAATAAACATAAAGCATTTAATCATTTCTGGTTTCATGGTATTCATTTGTACTGATGTATAAGTGATTGAAATTGACCTTAAAGCATGAAGAGGTGCCATAAAGACCAGTAAATATTTGTCACAATATCATAATAATAAGAATAATAAGAATAAGAATAATAAGAATAATTTAAACTATAAACCAACCTCAGCCAACATTATAGAGACAGAATATTGTACCAGGACTGAGGCTGCAGTACATGGCTGGCAAAAAAAGGGCCAACATTTTGAAAACAATATAAAGTGAATTTCAGCATGTGGAGAAATTTGGAGACTTGCACGACTGATAACATTGCACCTACTGAGACAGTTGCAGGCATAGTGCACAGAAAATATTTCTCCAAAAGATCAACCACACAGCACTGGATTTCTGTAATGTTCATTCCTTTCTGAAGTAAAGTGAGGATGCCATACTTCAGGGCAAATGTTTCAAATATCTACAAATTATTTTTGGCAATGTACAAAAAATTAATTTAAACTGACAGCTCCCTGAAAGTGGGAAACATCACGTAAAATTTTAAGCACATACTTTGTTAAAAGATTTGCTGAACCTACACAGCAACCTTAGCAAGTGAGTAAAAACTCCTGAATGGTCCTAAAGTAGAGTACATTGTCCTGCCTCATCAAGAGATGACCAAGTGTTATCAGCAAAATCTAGTATTTATATTGCAGAATGTACCCTGCAAGTGTTACATTACAGTATTTGGATTACTGATGAATTTCTGTGTAAGCAGCATTTTAATAATATAACCTGCCAATATTAAGCACTTTATGTAGTTTAATTCATAGCAGCCTCCTGTTTTGTGATTGTTTTGTTGAGTAAATGTTTCCAAACAATGTATTAAAGTAAAATATAAACACTGGTTAATTCAATAGAGTTAACACCAGTTTATTAAATATAACACAAGTAGTATCTACTAGTTGATCCAACTCCTTTCACCAATCACGAAGCCAAAAGAAACTATTACGTAATGCGTCTTTGACAAACAGCACCGCCCATTTCCTTTGGGAAAAAAAAGTGGTCAGCTATTTTTTTAGCTGACATCTTTGTATTTTTAGCTGTTAGCCACCGTGCTAAGTCACTTTTCAGGGCATTCCCTGAGTCAAAGTGTATACACGAATTGCACGAAGTCCACGCTGTGAACAAGAGCAGTTACGCGGTCTTTGAAAAGGTAATTTTTGTGCTGGTCTGGCTGTCTGCTCCGCTGTGGCGGTAATGGCGGCTGTTGCTTCGTCAACTCCTCGCCGCTTTACGAAAAGGGAAGGTGTAGTTAGCTTAATGGCTCCCCGTATCGCTGACGTCTATTGACGCGTTAACTTGCGTGCCAGTGACAGAGTTACACTTATTTGCTCATTGAGACAAAAGCTCATCCATCCTGTAAACCAGAGTAACGAAACTCGCCTCGCCCAGAGTTCTGAAACTGTCGATTTTGACGGTTTAAACTGGTTAACATCCGTTTAACGTAACGTTAGCTACCGTTAACCAACGTTAGCAGCGGTAACTAATGTTTGTGAGGTCGAACATTCGGGCAGCAACGATTCAAAGGATAACTTTACATTTCCAGTGCTAACGTTTACCGTAACTTGGTATGAAGGCGTACACCTTGTAAAAATCGCATTTAGGTAAATATAGAGGAAAAAGTTAACAGTATTGACTGTTGGGCCTAGCAGTGTTCCCTAACTCCATGTTAACGTTAGTTGCAATGGCTAACACGATTGAACCAAAGAGGAAGTCGATTTTAAGTTTGCTCAAACTCACATTTTCCTTGTAAAACAGATGGATAAAACGAGAGTCTGTGATTTTTATATCGCTGTAATCTGCTCTGCACTTTTCGGGGATTGTTATTTAAAACATACAACTTGGCGCACAGGCCACAGCGGAGTGTAGCACATTACAAGCAGACAACCCCACCACAGACAGATGTTGTATTGCGTTACATTAGAGCCATTGTAAAATGGTAATTATATTTATTTGTTCCCAGTTACTATGGAAGAAGTACAGCAAGGCAGCAATGGCACCGAGTCACAGACTGCCATCATTCCCACTACCATCACAACTTCTCAGTTCACACAGATAGCCCAACAGGTAACTCATAGATCCCTTTCCAAATCCCATCAACAAAAGTCTCGCACAAAAACTGCCATAAAATATTGCCACAGTAGCTCCTGCACTGCTAATGCTGCTTTGCCACTCTCTCTCTGAACGTCATGCCAAAAGCACATTTTGAGGTGTTAAGATTGTCTTATTATCGCTTCTACGTTTCCATTTATTTAGGTATCAAGTTTGTTTTAAGCCTTGCGGTCACACAGCTTAATATCTTAGAGGGATCCATGAAGACAGTCAGTTTATTTGCATATAAATGCAATACGTCCTTTGCACATGATAGTTTGAGTAAATGTTTGTACTTATTTTCATTGTCCAATATAAATTAAATCTTTAACAAAAGTCTTATATGTCAGTGTCGTAATAAAGGGAGAGATTTATTAATTTGTGAGCCTAGTGTGACTAGTGTGGTCAAGTTTTGTTCATCTGGTGCTGTCTTTATATAATCCTTGTTAATTTATGAAAAGCTGGCCCAATAACTGTCCTGACAGTCGAAAACACTCAATGTTCAAGGGCTTTAAGTTCCTCTTTGAGTTCATAGTGTCTGATAAGACTGTGTTTCTCATTTTTTATAGACTCTAAACACACACTGCTTAAATTCTCTAAGCTAAATGAACACCTATGGAATCATATTGTGAAAAGACACATTATGTGTTCACATAGACAAATGACAAAGTTACCTTAGTAGATTTGAATGATCAGCTCACCCAAATCACAATTCATCCATTAATCCTTTGTTTTAATTAGCTATTTAGATAGTTTTGGTTTCATAAGATATACATCTTTAACATTTCAGCCAACAGCCCACCATAGTAATGGTTAAGTTAACATTGTGCAAATTATTAAAAAATATCAACATTCAGCTAGCTTTTGCAAAAACACAGTTGTGGTCATTCAAGATATCAACATACTTCACTGAAAGTTTTTATAAATACCATGTCTCAGTAGATCATTATAAACTGTTATAAACAGCAAGATCTGTAGATCATCCAGAGTAACCTTGGTATTGTCTTTCTGGAACACAATGAAACTTCTATGTATTATAGAATTGGCAGAATTGTCAGTGTTATATATCTCAATGCTAAGTACGTAAAACCAATGTTGTACCAATGTCTCCATGGTTTGACTCCACTATAGGTAAGTGAGAAAATATGTGTAATTGAGGTAAATTGATGACACTTTTAACACTTGTTTTTAATTAGGATGAACTGCTTTTGAACTCACTCTGTTGCACTCACAAATTAAATGCAATTGCTATGATAAATATGTACCACGGTTTTATATTGTCTTTTCTGTTTTTGCAGATGTCACTTGGTGGTTCTCCTGTGGCTGTTGTACAGCTGCCAGGGGGTCAGTTTCAGGTTCAAGGAGTAATCCAGTCTGCACAATCATCAGTCATTCAGTCCCCGCAGGTGCAGACTGCACAGGTCAGACCACCTGGTTTTCTTGGCACTGTAATCATTCTAACTCATTCTAAAAGATCAATTCAACTTCATAGTTTAATTTTACAAACTGTTAAAGTGTTCTTTTAAACAGTCACTAATATGCGTTTTGTTTGTTAATCTACCTCCCTTATTCAAGGCCCAGGGAACAGATAGTGAAGATTCACAGGACTCATCAGACAGTGAAGTTACAGCCCAAAAGACCAGAGAAATACTAGCAAGGCGGCCTTCGTACAGGTAAAGAAAAAGAAAAAGCACAGACACAGCACACAACATATGACAACAGTCATATGAGATAAATGCTAAATCAAGTGACACTCTTCCTGTTGCGGTGTAGAAAAATCCTAAATGACCTTTCATCTGAGGAAGTGACACACATTGAGGGAAAGGATAACAGCCCCGCATCCACAGGAGTGACAGGTGTTACAGTCCCCACCACCCCAATCTACCAGACCAGCAGCGGCCAGTACAGTACGAACTTATATCTTCTATTGTACTTTCTATTGTACCTGTACTGTATAAAAAGCAGTGGTCCTCAAAGTGGGCCCATCTTATCATTTGTTTATTTATTTGTTTATTTAAAAGGAGTACTTTGTAGTACTCAGTATGTTGACGTAGCTTCATGAACTGTAAGTTTTACTTATGCTTCACCCAATCTGATGCCACCTGTGTGATTCTTCTAGTCACTATAGCTGCTAATGGCACAATCCAGCTGGCAACTCCAGGGTCCGAAGGCATTCAGGGTCTGCAGGCTGTCACCATGGCCAATGCTGGTGGAGGACAGCAAGGCACCACCATCCTTCAGTATGCCCAAACACCAGATGGCCAGCAGATACTGGTGCCTAGTAACCAGGTTGTTGTACAAGGTGAGCAAAACACGTCATATTCTGAGAAAATTTATCTGATTCTAAGATTTCCAAGACAGTTTTATTAATTTATCGAAGATGCGCATTACATTTCAGAACAAATTTACACTTTTCCTATTGTTTAACCCTATCAAACAGTCATGTGGCTCAGATGTGGTTGAATGCTAAAGTTGAAAGGTTATCAAAGGTTGAATGGGTTATCAAATATATTGTATTATATTACATTATGCCCCCATATCCATCTGGATGTTATCTGTTCACTGTCTTTTCACTTACTGATCAATCCAGATGAGGTAAATATATGAGGTTTTGTCAGCACACAGTGGTACATTACTCTTTATAATAGAGGCATTTTAGCTTCCCATCCTGAGGGTGATGTCAGAAAAAATGGTTGTCTCGTAAACATGAACATGATAGAGCCATAAATGTTGATGTTCATATCAAATTTGCTTGTGTTTTCTAATTGAAATTGCATTTCAGAGCTGTTTTAACCCGTTATCGTCTTATGACTGGTGTTTCCCTCAGGTGCAGGAGGAGAGATGCAGACATACCAGATCCGCACAGCTCCCACATCCAGCTCCTTGTCTCAGGCTGTAGTTATGACCTCTCCTGTGGGACTATCTCAGGGCAAGACCGACGATCCAACAGTGAAGAGAGAAATCAGGCTTGCAAAAAACAGGCAAGTGTACAGTTTATTTATTCATTTAGGAAAATAAAATCAGTATTTGAGATGAAGAAAATACAACAACACTGTCTTAACTGTAATTGTCCTCTTGTTACTGTTGGAATGAATTAATGCTGTGTTCTGCTCTCCACTTGATAAATGACAAATAATTTTATCATTCACATATAGAATACAGCTCCACCTTGGGCGTTGCCTTTAATGTTTGGTTGACGGGTCATTAATTAACTTGCTAGAGTTGAAAGAACAGACATACCAACCTCTCTGTAGCGTTGAACAATAGATAAAAGAACTATTTCAAGAAAAACAACCTGGGCAAGGTAAATGTTTCTGTGATGGTGCAGTGCCTCCGTTGCTGGAATACTGTGGAGTTTAGTAACAGCAATTTTTTTCAAATTAAAAATTAAAGTATTGGTTATAAGTATTTGTTACTTGCATTCATTTTACTGTTAATCACATGGTGATTTATTGTAAGTGCACTCATTGCATAATTTTTCAGATGAACTGACTGCACATGTTGCTTTCATCTTTTAGAGAGGCAGCACGTGAATGTCGACGGAAGAAAAAGGAATATGTTAAATGCCTGGAAAACCGTGTAGCTGTTCTTGAAAACCAAAACAAGACCCTGATTGAGGAATTGAAAACCTTAAAGGACCTTTATTGTGTTAAAACGGGATAACCTGTTTCATTAGGGGTTGAGGAGTGATATTATCGACATTATTGACATAATGGGGGAGCAGCGCAACTCAGCTGTTTGGACATGAACTGGGTTTCTGGGAACACTTCATTTCAGGCTGAGATCCTCCAGTTTTTTTACTCTGTTTGATATAAAAGTGACTTGTTATGGCAGTAAGATATACTCAAAAAATTACAAAAGATATTGGCTATTTTCCCACCTGAATTTCTTTTCTTTTTTTAATTTGCTAATGCTATAACATTTATAGTTGTGTACATTTTTAATACTGGGAGGTTTGAAATTATGAGCTTTAACTTTGAGTCTCAGTTTCTAAATGTGTCCCTCTACCTTTCCTTGTGTTTTTAAAAATGTTGCTGTTGGATTTTTTTTTTCTCTTTTTCTATAATCTTCTAACAGTGTCTGCAGAATTTTGATTGTACATTTACTACTCAGACATAAATTCCTCTTTATTTTGTGAACCAGCAATTCCCCCATTTTCCTATAAGGAGATGTTACAATTGTCATTCCTTATGTTTGTGCAATGGAATATAAAGGGTAACAGAAATGGTGATATTGAGTGTGATTTTGGATGTTTCTTGGCCGTTACTAGACAATCAGGGAAAAAAAGCACAGTGTCCAGGTAATATTTATATTAAGTAATATGTACATCTTGGGAGGGGTGGGGAAGAAGAACAAACAGTGTGTGAAATGTTGCTGATTCTGTAAGTAAATAAATATATTTTCACTCAATATATGTGGTGTAACAAGTGTATTTTTGTTTTAGAAATGAATGCAGATATAAATGATGTATTCCTTCTGAAGATCACAGGAGGTAAAATAATGTGTCCATCCTCCCTGCTGTCATTTAACTGAATACCCCATAATATGTGGTCTTATCATTGGTGTAACCTCTGGAACCTCAATATGTCTTAGGTGAAGCTCAGAGAAACCAGCTGCCTCCATGTCTTTCCATGTTGCTCTGGTAATCATGCATCCATCCCCAAGATAGTACCAGAGAGGCTCAAGCACATGCTGGAAGAAGTATGTCCAGGTGGAGGGATCTGAGACAACATGTTCTAAGAAGTAGAAGGCTCCACCCTGTAAAAGAGCCAAGAAAAACACATTATCACGTTTCATCGAATAAGGTTCTAATATAGAAGATTACCCTCTTAAGGTGTAAAGATGAACGATGAACATATGAGAGGAAATGCTGTTACTGTGCATTAATTATGCTAAAACCAGGCCAGTCAGTAAACACAGGCCCAATCTTGTAATGTAGAAAAGTGCTAGAAGGAAATACAGACATTTCATTTTGTGATTCCATTAGAGGTGTGCCTGTTTTTCAATGACTGTTCACATGTAATTTAATGAATGACTACCAAGAAAAGTACACAGTAGCTGTGTTATAATGAACAGGTATACTGCAGATTGCTTGCATGGAACTGAATAAAATATATGTTTATATAAACATTTTAAAAAGCACTATGTAGCCTGAAATTTTACTTGACAGGTTCAAAAACAGTCCCAGACTCACTCCATGTCAGCTGGTTTTTACAAACTGGGATCTGCACCACTTGAAAGCAATATAAACAAAGGTGCAGGTGCAACATTATTACTTAATCTGGTAGCCTTATCTTGTAGAATGGCTCTGTAATCTTAATTCTGGTTGTAATCCTTTGTTGTTTAAGTTTCCACTGTGCTCACGTGGTGCGTGTGGCTAAATAAACGTGTCCTTGATAACAAGAAATCTACAAACTCCTAGCCAGACGGTATTATTCTCAATGTGGAGCATACAGTGTTTTGGGTCTGTAGTGGCAGGTTGTTGCTCTCGCATAGGTTAACCCTGCCCCGACTCAAGTGGCCTAACGATGGGTCATTTATTTGCATTAGGCAACAATAAACTATTTCCTACAGCACATGAAGGCAGCACAATGAGACTCACTGGTTTGAGAATGCGGCGGATCTCCTGCAGCACACGCAGGACGTTGCGGACAGAGCAGAGCACCAAGGTGCAGACAACAACGTCCACTGACTCGTCCCTCACTTCCTTCATGTCCTCCCCACAGACAACAATAAACTCGCCATAAGTCAGATGAGCGTTTGCGTCCATGCTCATCCGCAGGTACCTCTCGAAGTGCGGGTTGGGATCAGTGCAGATCACCGTACAGCCTTGGGGGTAAAACTTGAAGTTTGCGCCACTGCCACAGCCGATCTCCAGCAGGCGGAGAGTGCCGTCGGTGTTTGCAAATTTGCTCACGTTCCGGAAAAGCTCCCTCTTCGTTTTGTGCATTTTGTCATTGTATGAAAACGTTATATTGTAGGCGAGCAAGGGAAACAAACGTTTGTACATACCGTACAGGCCTATGAGCCACATCAGATGTAAAGGCAAAGTCAACACAAAACAAAGCAGTCTGCATAGTTTCATGAGACAGTACTTCATTTTCCTCTCAGCTAATCTTGAACAAAGTGTAGCTGAGGGATCTTAAGACGGCCGACTTGAGAAGATCAAAAGATTACTCTTAATGCCTGTGCGACGATGTCTGCGTTGCGCCGCACGATGGCGCAAATATCCTGTTAACTGCACAAGGGCAAAACACGAGAGCGAGTCCAAGTTCATCCAAAATATTGAAGTTTTGAATGCATCCTCTCAATGTTTGTATAATAAGGAAGAAAAGTCATACCACATGTTTGAACTCTTTAATCACTGGCACAACCAGCTTAATCACAGCAAAGATATGTAGTGACACTCATGGCAAAAAGGTACAAATAAGTTCATCAGTAGCACACAGATACAAACTGATACACACTGATTTCCACATGGCAGTATCATATTGATTTATATTCATGGGCAAGCAAGCTGCTGGGAGATAGGGAATGACGGATAGATAATGAAATAAACACCAAGATGCGTCTCTCAATTACACTGCATGCAAAATTAGTGTAATGTACTGTCTACATAAAAGTTTTAGTCAAGGTGTTAAAATATTTTTTTTTTTATCAAACACAGACTGGTTCTTTTTAGTTTTCAGTACAAAAATATAATTAGTATCAAAGTGAGTGGTGTTAACTCTATCACTGGCGATTAATCATATCACAGAGGATAGGAGAGGGGTTTAGTACTTGGCGTAATTTCAAACAATGGTTATGAGGCAAGTTTACTACAAAGCTGCATCAGGCAGAACTTATTTCACAGCATAACCTGTGATGTGTGGTTTGATTACGAAGATGAGTGGTGCTTCAATGTGTCTCAGTTTGAGATCAGTGAAGCCGGCTGACTCCAGGTGTTTCCACGTCTCCCGGGTGACCTCGCATCCATCGCCACAGTAGTACCACAGAGGCTGGAGCACATGCTGGAAGAAGTAAGACCAAGTCGAAGGGTCTGCCATCACATGCTCGAGGAAAAAGAAGGCTCCACCCTGAGAAACAAACATGTGTTAGGTGTGCGCCATGAACATTTCAAAGCACATCCATGCCACCTGACACATATTGGGGGTTTTTTCATACTTTTCTTTGTTACATGGCTTATATTTTGTTTTTGATAGATTTCATGTTTACTTTAACTTGACATGGAGTGTGAGTCTGCATAGATCAATTGGCACGTCAAACCTAAATGATGGTACGGCACCAGAACCTCTTTGCTTCAGACAAGTAATGTTAAAACACAGGTCAAAGGTAGCAACAGGATATGATTAATAAATGAATCAAAGTCTAATGATGTAATAATAAGCAGGCTTCATTGGTTGGTCCAGTTATGGGACTTTGGGGGTTATTTATCTGCTTTATATATGACACAAGCACACAAGATGTGTCTAATGAGCATCTTCCCCATCTGAGACTGCAGCAGTAAATTGATGTTAAGTAATAACTATACCAATAACAATACGAGGTTACCAATAACATATAAATGTTACCTTGTTCTTTCAGGTTAACTTAGATTTTTACATAAGGTCAATCATGATTTTTATGTAATTTCCTGTCTTACATAAAAGGCCCATGTCGGTTTGGCCGGTATGAAATTACTGTTATCAATGATCAATCAGTCACAAATTAAAATTAATTCAATAGAGGTGAAAATAAATAATTATATACACTGTAACATATAAAAGCTATAGGAACCTGCCAAAGTACACGCTCACCTTTTCTTAATGTTTGTTTAGTGAGTAATTTCCATAAGTACATGATTAATCCGGAAGTTGAATGGCCATATGCTACATCATTTTATCAGCACCCTATATTAGTTTCAATAAAATGCAGGCTGCACATGTACCGAGGATACATTTATAGGGTCAACATAAATATTATATCAAATATAATAATATTAATCAACCTGATGGCTATTTCAGGAGCCACACATGACTTACTGGCCTCAGTATGCGGTGAGCCTCACGCAGAGTTTGCGGTATGTTGTTGACAGAGCAGAGCACCAGGGTGCAGACAACAACGTCTACCGAATCGTCCTCAATTGACCCCATGTCCTCCCCCGATGCCACCACAAATCTCTCATAGGAGAGGTGGTCATTCGCGTCCATGGATTTCTTCAGATACTTCTGAAAATGGGGGTTCGGGTCAGTGCAGATCACCTTGCAGCCAGGTGGATAAAACTCAAAATTTGTGCCGGTGCCGCAGCCGATCTCCAAAAGTGTGAGCTGCCCGCCAGGCTTTTTGAACTCTGACACACTACGAAATAGCTCCTTCTTCTTGTCGTACATTTTCTTGTTGTACCTTACTGAAATGCGATATAAACAAATCGGGAAGACGCGTTTGTATATTTGATACAGGCCGATCGCGTCCATCAAATGGAGGGGCAAGCATAACACATTGACAATTAAAGCGCAAAATCGCATTAGCAAACTCATGTTTTCAGAGCCTGAACTGCGCGGCGGACGATCAGCAGAGGGTCAACAGCGAACTGTCAAGCTCAGTTTTACACTACGAGCGATACGCCAAAACGGAAGTCCGGTTAAAACTTTCATAATAAAGGCCAACATGTATAAACACGCCACTGTAACACTTGGTTTGAAATGGACGGTTCCGTTGTAAGCTAAATTCACTGCTAACTGTCATTAACAACTCAACAGATTGTTATGCCTGTTATACCGCCCTTTCACACATCACCGTTAAAATGCACAGACTCAAGGGTTAACTGCCTGTATTCAAACATACTAACTTCCGCTGCTTAAAACTGCACAAACAACTAAAGTTTAATTGTCACCTTCAAAGTCTAACAATACAAGCGGTGAGTTATGAACATATGCACACAAAAATAATTAGTGTATTTTACGATAATTGCTGGTTGAACTCACTATAGTTACTCTAGGTTTACCTAGTCCCCATGGTGTTAGTGTATCAGGCCTACATCGAGTAACACTGACTTGTTCTAGCTAGGTTAAATGTGATTGTGTTGGCTCTGTACCCAGTGAATTCATTTCGATGAAATACTGACTGTGCAGTACAAGTCTTGACCTAAAATGTTGAACCTGAGAGAAAACATTTATTATTTGGCCTCATGGAGGCAGAGGAACTCTTAACAAGCTAGCCAGCCCATGGCACAATAGCCTGTTTAAGCTAGTTTAAGTTCACTAGCAAACAACTGGGATTTTTTCTTTTCAGGTCATGTTTATGATGCCCTGCCAATATCTCTTCATAGCCTTGTTTTGTCTTCCGTTGTCTAAACATTTTGAGAGCTGGTGTCCTAAAAGGCACTACATTTGTTTATCTGCAGTGTGATTTTTTTTTTTTTCTTATGACCAGCTGCTTGCTATTGCTGCTATGCTGCAAGTGATGTCGAGAAGGACCGTAAGACTGAAGCAAACAGCACAAAACATGAAGCTCAGACAGTAAGTAGGAGGAGCTCTTAATCTGTTCAACTGCCAAAAAAAAAAAAGAAAAAAAAAGGCCCTGAATCAGACAGGAAATGAAACTGGTGGAATGGCTCATCTGTGGGTGTAACACATAGGAGAAACACTGACAGGAAAGCTTTGCATCTAGACATTAAATCTTCTGACTGTGTATATGCACTAGGTTCATTTTGTTGTTTAGGATCTGGTTGCCGTCTAAAGCACTAGGTGACTATGTCTAAGAAAGACCAAATGTACAACAGAGCTCATTCAATAGGTTTTGATATTGAAACCTATAAATTAAAGATGAGCCTTAAACCTCAAAGTCATGTTTGCTTAGTTGTCAGTAAAGTTTAGATGTTCAAACCTGCCATAATTCTGCTGAGCACGAGTTCTCTGACGACTCATTCTTGACCTTTGAAAGTTGTTGAGAAATCAGTCTGAACCTAAGGTCCACGTTCTTATTAGTCAGTGTTTGATTTTAAACACTGTTTGCTGGATACAGGGCCAAAAACGGCTCACTTATGGAGTTCTCAGTGATTATACTGTACCTTAATGTAGTCCTGTTTGGGACCAGTCCGGGATGTTTGCTATGGCAGAGTTTTGTTCAGTAGCTGTATTTCTCTTTAATCAAGGTGAAACACTTAAATTACATTTGTATACCTTTTCCAAATTCACCATTTAATCCTCATCCTTCAGCCCTTTTTCACTTGTGCAGTACACATTGTAAATATATAATAGAAATAGGTTTGTATTTTGAGTATAGTCTGTGCTCACAATGTTGAAAAGCTGGCATGTAAATGGTTGATTTCCTGCTGACCTTAAGCTGCAGTTCTTTAAAGTTCCACTAGATAGAGACATTCTTGGGTCACATTTTCAGCACGTTCAAAATCCTCCAACCCTGTAGTTTGAAGGGTAAAGGGTTTGAAAAAATAAGTCACAATATATTGAAAATAGTATCTTCCAGTGATAGTGCTCATGTTCATGTTCATGTCTTTACTCTCAAAACCACATAAACAAAAAATGTCTCTTGCTTCAAATGTTAGAATGCATGTAATATACAACAAAACACTATAAAATTTGCCAATGGTCAGCTAAAATTCTTCATTATCTGTCTTAGACAGCAACAGCATTTATCAAAGCAATGGTTGAAACCTACATTATCAAGTTAACTTGTACCTTTGTCAGTGTCTGCACTAAATAGTGGAACTTGATTTTTTTCACTTGGCTTTGATTGAGAACTATTACAGCAAGTACAGACTTGTAATGTGTAAACGTTATAAATCTGGAATTATAAAATAATAAGGAAATCAAGTTTTGAAGAGGCAAACAGTCTACAGCGCCATTTTGCCAGCTGTGAGTAATTAAATAGCCAACTTTGTGGACTGGTGACATGCAATGTTCATGCATTTGATTGTAAAAAATGTAAGCTGTTGATTTGTCATTTTTTGGACAAGTTTTAAAGGAAATACCACAATCTGCACCATGGACTACTTGGACTACTATTACCTATTTGAAGTACATGATAATCTCCTGGGTCCGAGGGTGTGATATATGTACATACAACCTGCATTTCTTGCATTACAATGGCTTCTATTCAATGTACTTAAAGAGGTTTGTCTGCTCTCTTTTAATGTCTCTGGCATTGTTCATGTTTGAAAGTCAAACACTGGTAAAAGTGATTGATAAATATGCCCATTTAACTTTCCTGGTAGTCAAGAATAAACAATTTGTCTAAACTAAGTTTGAATGAGAAATCAAAGTAACTTTTGAAAATACTTTTATTTGTCATGCACATAGCACTGCAAAGCATGAACTGACAAATTTAAAATTAAACTTTAATTTGTACACCTATATGAGCGATTCATGCGGTTCATATGTTTAAGTACTATCACCTTATGATTCAAAGGTTACATCTATTCTTATAATGAGTATAGAGTTGTCACGTGTCTGCTAACTTCCAAGTTAAATTCTAAAATACATAATCACATTACAAAGTTATTTTATGTTAATATGAATATGTTACCAATCTCAGATACCAGCCCAACCATAATATCATTGATTGTTGATACATGAACAGTGAACAGTATTTTTTCTGCTTACGATGCTGCGGTCTCCTGTTCGTTATTGAAACTAAAGGCATTTACCGACACTCCCTAACAATTTGCTGAGAGTCATCAATTATGCAGGGTAGCCGCACGCACTGGGAAGGAAGATAGCAGCAACAATATGGCGACAGCCGCAGTTACTCTCGACTCTTTTCTACATCTGCAGTTCAGTGACAGCTGTCGGGATTTCTGTTAATGCGAGAAAAAGTAAGTAGACAATCTGTTTTCTGCTTTGTCTGATATTTTGCGTGGTGGGATGGATCGTAGTCCTACTTTGTCGACTGACTGCATCCCAGTGCCGCAGAGCGGTCCCTCTCTCAGCATCTTTTCCTAGCGTTTGTGAAGGGCTCATTGCCAGTACATGGACCAAATACATGCATGCGAGGCATCAGTTAGAAGTGGAGAAGATGTGATTTTCACAGGGGGAAACACCGGTTTTTGATGCGACACGGCGGAAAACAGGGAGACAGCTGGTTATTTGGGGTGTTGGCCTGCCGCTGGATGGAATGACATTTCAATGTGTCAGAATGTGAAACATACGCATATGGGATGTAGAAGTGAGATCCCGTCAAACTTCCTGACTTGAGACAGTATCCAGCTTATATGCAGCAAGTGCATGAGCAATACGCCGCTTGCAAAATCATTTCAGATAACAATTTTCTCGCTACCATCATTTTATAACTATGATAGTTTCAACACCCCCTACCCCCCACTCCACCTCTGCGCCCCCCTCCTTCTTGTAATCTCTTTGGAGACTGTATTGCGTGAGGAGGTAGGTGCGTCTTTAGTTTGGCAGTCCTCAAAGGGGCCGTGGCACCCTTTTACTGGTATTTTCACGCAGTTTCTGCCATTAAAAAACACATTTTCCCGTCATGTTAGCAGCCTATAAACGTGCACCATATGGAGTCTGGATCTCTGTCGCTTTGACATTTGCGGGCGTGGTGTTGCCTTTAAAGCCGTTTTACTTTCTATGTTTTAATGTAAATCATTTCACATTTTAGATGTGATTGGGTTGTGCTGATGTGCTCTAGGCTGCTTTGAGTTGAGGCCAGGGATGAGTTGTCAGGACATGGCTCGTGCATTCAACTGACCTACTATGAGTTTGTTAGTTAGAGCCTATAGCGGCAATAAACCACACTGCAGTATTTTAGGCTTTGGCCCTATAGGACAACGGCGCTCCTCCGTATTAAACAGTGGACTCTACCGAGGTCTACACTGGCTACACTGTCAGGCATTGAAGGCGCTTGCATGATCAAACAGACAACGATCACAAGGACGAAGTTCTTTACCTGTGCTTGTCTGTATGATTCATTATTGTCGGTTTTCCGACTTAACATGATTAACTCATCAAAATTATCAGCACGTCATAACTTCACCCGAATTTGACTCGGCCCACATTAAAGTGCCACCCGGCCGTATGGTATGGTATGGTGATTTGAGGCCTCCTTAATATTTGGCTGCCAGGTTATTCTCTCAGTAGAGCTGGACTTTGGCCCGTTGGGCTCACCTGTTCTCAGTGCTGCTGTGGATTTGGAGCGATCACATTTAGTGACAGGCAGCGTTAAGACATCACTGCAGGAAATGAAGGATGTGGAAGTTCTTCACCGGCCCATGTGACTCTGATGCAAGTGCCCCATACAGCCTCCTCCTCACTTGCAGAGTGTCCGGTTTGGCCCATCAGATGTCAGGTCATCACCGGAGAGTATAGAGCAGAAAGATATTTTTTTTCCAAGTGACAGGACGGAAGCCGTGGCGCGTTTGGATGTCTTTCCACCGCACAGAGGACGCAGCAGAGGAGCGTTTATTAAAACGCCGCTGAACCGGACAGCGACAGTCTTTTTTCTCCCCCTTTTGGATGTAAACGAAGCTGCCGGAGTTGTTAGTGTTCTCTGTCATCCATCAGTTTTTATTTCCGGGCTCCCTTGAGTCATAACGGATTTTACAGAGCCGAGAGCGTTAATGCGCCTTTGGTGCCGATGCGTGCGCTAATATGTTTCACTGTGATTGATTAAAGAGTGACCCGATCAGTTTCTTTATTTAAACGTGTCAAGATTATGTATTCGTTTGACCTAGCAAGTTTGTGGACATCGAAAGTATTAGTCTGCACAATTTCAGGTAGTTCCGCTCGTCAGTTTTCCTGCTTGTTTTAGGATTGTCCCGGCGTTATGTGTAGAAAGTATCCATGCACCGCTGGTCATGCTATTGCATCCTGGTGTGAATCACCTTGACGGTAGATCAATTGATGTAGCGTTGGTGGAAGGAGACTTGGAGGTTGTGCCGAGGTTAGGTTACTTGAATCGGACTTCATTCCTCTTCTGGTTGGCTGTGTCTTTTTTTCCCTCGAAGATACGCTGTTGGATCGCTATCTGCCTGTGGATGTCTGACTTCTTTCTGATTCATTTCCAGGTCTGTGCCCTTGTCATTGTTTCACTGAATGTTGAAGACACTCGTTTTTCATAGCCTGAACTGACACTTGACGCTCAAATGTGGTGTATCAACCTCTATGGCCATCAGCCAACTGGGGAGAGAAAATTCATCTATTGTGGGAGCCTAGAGAGATGCGTTTGATAATGTTATTACAACCCTACTGTTTAAACAGTGAGTCAGAGCCTCAGAGGTAAAATAATTTCCGGCAATAATTTTTGGACCATCATTTGCCACTTGAACGGTTTGAATGTTTAATTATCAAAAAAAAAAAAAAGAATAATTAAAAATTGTTCAGTGAGTTACTGTTTTGGTCAGGATACACACTGTTCTGTGTTGGGGTGCAGTCTTACATATGATCAACATAGGTCAGGTGACGGATAGGTTTGTCATAACAACAACAACAACAACAAAAGCAAACATCATAATTAGAGTACTGTATTTTCTTCAATAAATTAACTGTCCACATTTGAAGTATTGTCAGGGAATAAACCCCACCCATTTCTTTCTTTACCACAAAAATACAGTCACATAAATTTGGATGGATATGATTAGTACACAGCAGAAATAAGCAGAAATGAATCAACAGCAATAACCCCTGATAGACAATATCAACGAATTGATTTCTCTTAGTGAATATGGAATGCAACAAACGCACTAACTTTACTCATACATCTAGCACAAATGCCTAAGTCTCTTTTTCTTCCCTAACCTAAGATTGTTTTGCTCCTTGCACTGAGCAGATGACAGGCTTGTGTGAGCTGCTGGGTGCTGGGAGCCACTTCCCCATATATTTTATAGCCATCGCCAGTGAGAGCTGGTCAGACTTAAACTCAGAGACTTGGAGCCAAAACAATGAGCTGAAAGCTGCGTAGAACTGCAGACCTAGATGTTTATTCTCAGTGGGACCAGCAGTATAACTCATTGCCAGTGCTGCCTTTTGGCATAGTTAGATACGAAGGAAATGTCCTGAGAAAGACATATTGCAAAATGTCACATCAGATACTTATGGAGGAGAAATTCAGGTGGATGGGAGAGAGGATTTGCAAAAAGCAAAGCAAAAGGGAATTCAGTGCTCTCTACAGTTGGTGCTCGGTACCTGAGTCTATCTTTTGTGGCTACAGGATCAGTGCTTTAGTCATCAAGGCTGATTGAGGGAGCAGAGATAGTGCCTACTGGCCCATGTTCCAAATGTTTTGACTTTTTCAGCTTTATTTTGCTTTCTCTGGCACAACTAGTAATCTGTGAGGTATTGAACAGCACTGAAACTGAAAAAGGGTGCAAAGCAGCTGGTCCAATGCATAAATATGGCAACCACATGATAACACAATTCTTTGTTGCCAGCTAGTGTTAATAATCAAAAGACACTGGATGAAGTAGATAGATTATTATTTTAGAGTTATTTTCTTGTTCTTCTTATTTCTTTTTGTTTTATACGTATGTTTTGCTCACTCTTCCTCACTTCCTCACTCACTTTGTCCCTGTTTTTTGTCTCAGAGCTGGATGTTGGGGATGGAAAACAAATAAAGAGGAAATAGCTGCAGGATGAAAACATGGCCGCACCCCTTCTTGCACCCCCAGGACCTGACAGCTTCAAGAAATTCACCCCAGAGTCACTCGCTAACATCGAGAGGCGCATTAAGGAAGAGAAGAACAAGAAGCCACCCAAGCCCAGATCGGACAGTAGTCACCGCGACACATCTGACGAGAATGAGCTCAAGCCCAACAGTGACCTGGAGGCGGGGAAGAGCCTGCCCTTCATCTACGGCGATATTCCTGATGGAATGGCCGCCACACCACTGGAGGACTTGGACCCATTCTATTTGAACAAAAAAGTGAGTTTTCACATGGGCTAAATGCACCACCAATTGTTTCCACAACTTACAAGTCTTTTAAATATGACTCATTCAGTCATTTTGCTGAGCCTTAAAATTGGCCCTAATCTTTACCTTTTTCTACTTTTTCTACTAGCATTGCAAACAAACCACACAATACATATAATATGAAATTCTCTGTAATGACTGATTCAGTTTTCATATCATTTTCAAGCAAATGGAAGTTATTGTATTCATAAGAGATAGGGAAATCATAGCAAGGATGACCTTGAGGCATTTAAGAGCTTTTGAGCACTTCTTAGGCACTGCTATAGAGGCCTTGAAGCAGTCCCTGGATTATTAGGGTGCACAGGAGATCGTACATGGCCTGTGATTTTTTTTAGTTCATCTGTAAACAAAGCCAAACTAAGGCAGAGGGACTTGGTTTCCCTGCTCCTGCATTACCGCAGCTTGGCTGGGGAATGCAGTTCTCGGGCGGTATTAATTCTCACAAGGGCTTCTGCAGACTTTAATAAGAAAATCTGCTAATGCACTTCAAAAATCATGTAACAGTTGGAGGTGATGACAAAGCCATCAGTGCTATATCAGATTTAATTTTTTGACAAAACACACTTTTTAAATTGTGAAGTGACAAGTGATCTGTCCAACAAACTGCCTGACTATAAAACATTTATTTTCTCTAATTCAGTCGAGTAATTTAGCTGTAATTATTCTGTATGGGACTGTTGTTCTGTCGCTTAGCCTATGACTAGCTTAGCTACAGTTTAAAACATGGCCTTCTAATCTGGAACTAGCAGGAGTCTAAAACGCAGTAGCATGTGAAACTTGACTCAATTGCTTTATCCTAGTGATGAGCTGAACTGCAGCTGAACCGAGTGTCTAAGCTGCACAACGCAGGTGTGTCAGTGAACCTCATCATATATCAACTGAGAGTAGGCATGTCTGATGACTTCCCAGCATCCATAGGGGCAATGGAATGATCATTATCATCATTTGCTTGTGTTGCTGTGCTGTTACTGGTGTTATTGTATTATGCAGTGTTTCCATTGTTGTTCACATTTCCACATTGTTGTACAATTAATCACTACAAATGAATACAAGCACACTGCAAGTGATGTGTGGATGATTATTGAGATACTTAACACTGACGCTGATCTGATGACTCAGTGCAACACTGATATTGAATTCAGTTCCATTAATAAGTCAGATATGATGAGCACCCGTCTCAACCACCCACCTAAAAGAAAAGTTGGAACTGGTCTGATGATGTTGCTTCTACGGTTTATACAATAACAGCAAACTGACGACATTTCCCCACGCAGGCACAAGTGATTGTGCATGTGCATTGCATGTGACAGTGAATTCATTAACAACTGTTTTGTTTGTCAGACATCATCATCATCAATTACCATAAAATCTTGGCTGTATAAATCTGTCTTTATACTGAACTTTATAACCTTTAACCTCAGTTCAGTGTCTGCTGCAGGTTTCCAAAAAACAGTCACCATGACAGGAGTTTATGTAATTTATGTGTTTAAACCCATCCTAATCCCTAAACCATAACTCGGTTAGAGCAGTGTCCCCTATTTGTGCATGTATGTGTTGACAATATGTAGCTGCATTGAAATCTGAAAGTATAATTTCATTCCATGAGCTCATTAGATTTCTGATTATCTGCATCTTCTATTTTTCCACTGACTTTCTTTGAGTATAGTGTTTCACTGTAGTTTTGGGAGATTCAAAATATAGAAGAATATCCAAAAATCTCTCGAAAAACTGTTACTACATATTGTTAGTACATATCAATGCTGAAGGTTATATAAGCATTACTGTCATTCAAGATCACATTGTGACTTTTCTAGGATTACAAAATCTCCAATTTTCTTCTAAAGTGATTTGAATTCATTTTATTATTTACAGACAAGACCTTAATGCTTTTGAGGTTTCGGTCCCATACCACTCAAAGTCTAGCTTAGCGGTGTCCTTACTGTAGCTTTGCACTGACAAAAGAGGCATGAGGAGGGATGGCAGAAGATGGCAGGAGAGGACAGGAAGTAGAGAGAAAAGAGCAGGAGTGTGCTGTAGTACCTTCAGCTGTGTAGACGGGTGGAGTAGCCTGTCTCCTGTGTGGTGGCAGTGGTAATGTGTAAGAGAATCCGCGGCCTGTACAGCAGCAAGAAGCCCAGTCAGCAGGACTGGCAGTCTCAGCCAGCAGCACTCCGTCATAGGGCGGATGAAACTATCAAGTGTATGTGCCTTTTGTGATCTATTGATCCACAACCCCAGTTCAGTGGTGGGCACAGGAAGGGCTGCATTCTTGTCTTATTATCCTTCCCCACTTATAGCCAAGTGCATACTTCTTTACCTCTTCTTACTTTCCGCTGTGGAATCTTGCTTTGGCGATTGAAGGAAAGGTGCTGTGGAGTTGTTTATCATGACCTCACTCAGAAGCTTCCCCTTTGGTCTCAGCTATATGTGCATGTACACAAGAGGGTGCGCTGTGAAAATGATACATCCAATAAGACAAGATGAGAGGTTGACAGCTTGGCAACTAAACCTGGGCCTATCAAAACTCATTCGCTCTCAAAGCTCAGATAGGATAAGTGTTTATGCCCAAACTGTTTATGCCCAAACCTAGAAACATGGCAAATGAACTCTCAGTTCATGTTTTTTCTTAAATTGTTATTGGCAGGAGTTGTGAAATATGACATGCACATAATTGGTATGGCTGGGTTAAAAATGGATATTATTTCAAAATGTATTTTTGGTCGAAATTATGTTCCAATGGCCACAGATGAATAGATTATAGTTGTTTGATAATGATAATAAAGATTAGATCCATCAGAAAAATGAGCTTCATAAATGTGTTTTCAAAATGTTGTTAATCACAGATAAATTAATCCATGACCTGGGAGGAAAGTCGCAGTATACTCAAAGACCAGATTAGCAAAGAACCCTTCACAGCCACAGTCCTTTATTTTCTGGCTTCCAACAGCTCCAGTGGTGTAGTTGTGGCTACGGTGCTTTGCTTAAGGGCATGTTTTTATGGAGTTTGATAGGGGAAGGAAGGGGCACTACTTGGCTGTTTTACTGCCGGCCATATGGCTTATCTATCTATGAGGCTTCTGCTTACCCCATATGTGTTTCATAGTTCGTAGGCTCTGACTTCTCTTCATCCTGCTTAGTCAAGATCTGCTAACTTCATCAAACCCATGCGTGTGTTGCATCAGCAAGTTCAGTAAGAGTCACAGGCTAAGACCTCATCTTCCCTCAACATCCTGCTATCATTCATATCAGCCATTTTTCCTAATCCACTAATGTGTTCGTCCTTTATCACACCTGAGGATGTGCCTCTTCATCTACTCATGGTTAGCATCCAGTCCTCCTCTTTCTGTCCTCACCTTTGCAGGCTGCTCGTCTCCTCTACCCGACCGGCGGTCATCCTATCGCTCACCATTGCACTGTATGTCAATGAGTGTGGCTAAGAGTGTGTGTTTGTGTGTGTGCGTAAGTGTGTTACCGTCAGCTGCAGGAAACCTGATCACAGCACTCATGCATCAAAGAGAGGAAGAGGGGGCAGTGGTGAGGAAGAGAAATGCAGCGTTGCAGTTCTTGTTTTCCCCTGTGATGGGGAGAGGACTGCCTGGGCTTTTCAAATGTCTGATGTGATTAGGCAGTGTTAAAGCTGCTGTGGTCATACAGGAAGAGCAGGAGGAGATGGATGGAGGACATAGTAGCATTTTAGCTTGCACTGTGCACGTGCACACATCTGCGTTAAGATGATTCAGCGTCAACTGACTGCTGTAGTTTAAAACAGCTTTCAGGCTTTGTTGATGCAGAAGCATCATTCTCTTGTGTTGACTGTACTATAAAGGGAGTCATTTCTGTTAAGCTACCAATGAGCACACAAAGACAGCTCACAGCAACAGTAGCAGTAGCTCATGCATCTCACCATATAGCACTGTACACGCAAACCATTACATTATATTCCTGTCCCACCATCTCTCTCTCTGTGTGTCTCTGTCTGTCCATTACTCTCCGTTTCCCCTCTTCCTTCCATCCCCCCTCTCTCTAGCACTCTTTTTTTTAGAGTGTAGTAAATTAGAGCGAGGGCCAGGCTTTAGTGCTATGTCTGAGTCCTCAGTCTCTGATGACACAGCATCCTCTTGTACTGGGCTGAGTGAGGAAGGGATAGGGTGGGGAGGGTTGAGTGTGCTTCCACTGCTAGCCAGGTTGGTGAGAAGAAAGAGGGTGGGGTAAAGAGTGGAAAATGGGGTTTTGCAGCACAGTGTGCAGGTGAACAAGAGGGATGACGCATTTTTTTGGATATGGTATGATATGCAGGAAATTTAGTTTACAATCATAGTTATTTAGCTGGGACATTACTCGCTGAGTCCTGGCTGCAGTGAGCTCAAGCAGATACACACAATAGATGTTTCAGGCTATAATGCTAATTGGTATTAAGTTCAAGCTCTTCATGAGACCTGTGCTCTTTTATCACAAGACATCAAAGTTTCACAGTGAGCAATGTGGAAGTCAACTTACTGTAGATATTTCTGCTTCTCTGTAAATTGAACTAAGATGCTCATAGGTGAGACAAGGTCCTCATCACAGAATTGTCTGAAATCCAGCAAACTGTGTATATGTGTCATGTTTTCAGTTCTGCAAACTTGTGAGACCAGATATGTTTTTAAAACACATCATAATTGTGAGTCCTGATTTGGAGTGTGTTATTTATTATGAAGGTCATTTAGGCTTCCAGCTAATAGTTGTTTTCATAATTT
The DNA here is from genome assembly GCA_008933995.1 of Datnioides undecimradiatus. NCBI lineage: Eukaryota > Metazoa > Chordata > Actinopteri > Lobotiformes > Datnioididae > Datnioides > Datnioides undecimradiatus. The sequence continues at coordinate 10,680,345 of WARS01000013.1, forward strand.
TGCAAACAGTTGATTTACTGTGTATTAATTATTTTACATTAGTGGTTAAAACATGTCACAGTTTCGCTCATTGTTAGTTGATGTTTGAAAGTTCAATGAAGAGAAAAAACAGATGGTGCAAACAGCAAATGTTTTTTCTTCATAAATTCCTTAAATGAATAATAAATTATCAAAATTGTTGGTGATTACAGCTTTTCTATCTTCTAATAGGTCTGCCGTCCAAACCTACAGTCAGTTTAGTGAAGTAATTGTCCGGTCTGTGTCAGGCAGGGGTCTTGGAATGATTAAGAGAAGTAAAACACCCCCTCCCCTTGATTTAGTCTCATTGTTTCCCTACTCAGATCCCACTCATCTCTCTCTCTTTCACTGCCCCCACTCCTCCTTACCTGAATTTCCTTCGGGATTGATAAAGTATCGATCGATCTATCTATCTATCTATCTATCTATCTATCTATCTATCTATCTATCTATCTATCTATCTATCTATCTATCTATCATCATCTCATTCTCAGTTTCTCTTTCTTTGCTGCATGCCTACCCAGTCCTCCTCCTCCCTCTGTCTACTATCCATCTCAGGTTTGGCTCTCTCCCCTCTGCAGCTCTCAGGCTTTCTGTTCTGCATCACTCCCCCACCACCCCCTCATCTCTCTCTTGTGCGCTCTCTCTCTTTCTCTCTCTTCAGCTCTCTTTGCTGCTGTCCCATACCCCTGCAAGCCCCTCTCCATATCCCTGCTCTACTATTCCTCTTCCGCACACACACACACACACACACACACACACACACGCTGTCCTTGCAGCTGCATTCTGCCTCCTGATTCATGCATATGTGCCTTTTTCTTTAAGGCTCTGTGGAGTATTAGGAACATTTCACCAGCTTTTCAGCTTGCTCTGCTGAGTTGGGTATTTATACTTGTGTGTATGCCTAAGTATGTATTTAACTATGTAATTACACAAGCACAATAGGGTATCAATGTTGTGCATGTGTGTCCTCATACGCTTTATGGAAGGACTTAATTTGACCCATGGTGCTTGTGTGCTATGTATGTAAATAGATTCAGTGTCTTAAGCTCCCTAATGCACCACATGGTTGGTATGTTGATCCCATGTTAATGTGTTAAGGAAGGAAAAACCTTCAGATCCATGTGAATGATTTCAGTGTGTCCAATTCACTGTCAACCTACTTTACAGCGTTTGTCTGGAAAATTAATTAAACTGTGGAAATGAGTGATTAATAATCATCACCGTTAAGAAGTGAAAAAATCAAGAGTACATCAACTAAAAGTAGAGTGTATGCTCTCCAGGTGTTGGTGTTGTCCATGGATGCTAAATGTCCACTCAGTTAGGATAGTGTTAGCATACTGTAGCCCTATATATTGACACAATAATGGTTTGGTCTTTGCTTTGTGCTACATTTTGCCATTTTAGTTCATTTATGATCCACAGTTTCATTTAGTTTACAATTCAGATTGTGCTTTGAAAAGATGACAGTGAAACTTTCATTGAGAAAAACCATGCCTTTAGTTTTTCAAAGGCTTCAGTGGTTGACCAGTTATTGATTAACATGGCAGACGATCAATTAAGGAAATTGCCTGACATTTGCATCCCTTGTGCCAGGTTGCCAAGTTTGCGTCAACAGCACATTTTTTCTCCAAATTGACACTGTTCATTAACTGAAACTTCTTTGTAATTGAAAACTGTATTTATGAAAATGTTTTAATTTCCTTAATGCTGTAGACTACACTGGCCTGCATTGACACTCAGTAAAGACACAGCAAACATGTTTTCTATAAAATATTGTCAGATCAGGAGTTTTCAAAAACCTGTCCAAAGTCTAGGATTTATTTATACATTGATTTAACAATAAAACATAGTTATGAGTGCAGGGCATCTGTAAACTACTAATGAGATATTGCTCATTCTACACCCATCCCTTCTCTGTCTTCCATCCACATAGTCTGTTTGCTTAATCAGCAAAACACTACAGTTGACCTCTGTGAGAAGTATTTAGCCTTTGAACACTCGAGAGCCTGTGATTTCCTCTTTGGACAGTGTTGATTAAGCATAGATCATTCCTCTCTACATGTGGCAGGAAAAATAGTGAGAGGATATTTTAAGTAGTGCAGATGCTCTATAGGCAAAACAGAGCACGGAGGGAGGGATAGAGAGAGTCTTCTGATGCAGAGAATACATTTTGTCTTTCCCCAGACTGCAGACACTATTTTTAATTTAATTAGATTTCAGGACACCACTTGTCTCAGGATGCCTCTGGTCACCTCTCTGTTTCTTTCTAGTGTTTCCCATGGTGTGAACCATGAACTTGTGGTGTATGTTTTTTTGGTTTGTTGTGCAGTGATCACAATACCTGAATGTAAACTGGGCAAGTGATATAGAGTTGGCTTTATGAGCTGCTGTGTTTTAAAAGCTTAATTATGTGTAAATTGGGGTGTAGTTTGGACAATTTTAGGCTCAGTAGGATAAAGCAGAAGCTTCAAACGTCTTCATATTAACATACTTCAGGAAGTGTTTGCCAGTTCATGTGAAGTTTCAAAGATAAACTAGTGTGTTTATTATTCTTTAGCCCAGGTTTCATGAATACACACAAAGGATATGTGGTATATAAGGACAACTCAGCAGTGTGTGCATTCATAACTCACAGATTCTCATCCCAGTCACACATTTATAAACCAGTAAACCAAATTGAAAGCAATGGGCTTGTAGGCATTAAAAAAAGCTGGAAGCATTGGTAACAAATAAGTTGTACATGCGAAGTATCCTTGCAGCTCATGTGTGGTAAATAATCCTTATTCTTGTCTCTCTTGACATTAGATCCAAATTTGGCTACAAACATCCACAAACCACACACGGGTACGAACGAACAAACAAACACACACAGTCACTGCTGCCTCACCCCTGTGCCCAGCCCCACTTGGCCCAGTACTGTTTATGGGTGGGGAGTGGTTGTTGAGAGCGTAGAATCAGCAGATCTGCCCCTGATCGATGACAGCATTTGCGGTTCTCTTCCAGTAAGAGCTTTAAACTTTGGGTGAAGAGAGTCATTTGGCCATGAACAGGGGAGAGCTTCTTGTGCACCTGTCTGCTGCCTCTGAAGCAGCACCGTGTCTGATGCAACCAGGACAGAGGTGCTGCCAGACTATGCTGCAGGTTCTCTGGTGGCTGGCCACAGAGGAAGTGATGTCAGCCAAGTAAAACAAAGTCTCATGTCCTGGTGTCCCTCTTTTTACAGACTGTTTCACTTTTTCTCCTGTGTGCTTTGTATCATGTAAGGTCATTACAGCGTGGTTCTCTTTTGTCTCCTACACTGCTAGTCAGGTAAACATTTCAAAACACTCTGGGCGCTCTCATTATAGAGTTCAAATGAATTTCAGTGTAACCTGTATTGTGAGAATCAATCATTTAGCTAGAGTTGAAACCAGTGCAGTGGTGCCCCATGACTCAGAGGTGAGCTCAGAACTCAGACTCACATCAGCTACAGTCATCATTTCCTTTTCCCCTTTTTTTTTTCAATAGAACAAAGTAGCACAGAGGTTTGCAGACAATTCGCTGAATAGCATCGGCCATATAATTTGTTCTGAAAATGTTCTAAATGTTTTGTTATCTCTCTCTTTCTCTCTCTCTCCACAGACATTTATAGTCCTAAACAAGGGGAAAACAATCTTCCGATTCAGTGCCACGCCCTCCTTGTACATCTTAAGCCCTTTTAATCTATTTAGGCGAATAGCTATAAAGATTTTGATACATTCATATCCTTTCAAGTGGTTAATTTTCTATGCTTTACAGTGAATAAAAATAATATTTTAAATGTGTTTGTATTAGAGTTCAGATAATGGTGTATTCTTATGTGCGGGGTGTTGTAGGGTAGTGCTCGCCAAACTTTCCTTAACTTCTGTGTCCTCACGTTATTCAGCATGATCATCATGTGTACGATTTTGACCAACTGTATATTCATGACATTTAGTGACCCCCCAGAGTGGTCCAAACAAGTAGAGTAAGTACACACTTGTACCTCTTATTAGTCATCATATACTTGGTTAATGTCTCAGTCACCATTTTATTGTCGTCTCTCTTTTCCTCCAAGGTATACCTTCACAGGTATCTATACGTTTGAGTCACTCACAAAAATTGTTGCCCGAGGCTTCGTTATAGATGGCTTCACCTTTCTCAGAGACCCGTGGAACTGGCTGGATTTCATGGTCATCTCAATGGCGTAAGTATTTTAAATCAGAAGTAATAAGAATAAATATAAGAAGAGAAGAAAGTTGTGAGAAGATTAAAAAAAACACACAGTCCATTCAGGTGTGATTGTGCCAGTGGCTTATAAGACATATCAGTGGAACTGTAATGTCACCAGTTACTGGTGATACCTGTGTCTTTTAGACTAAAGGAGTCAATGTTTTCTGTCAGAAAAGTCATTTTAACGTCAGGATCATTATTGTTGGCTTTGTTGGCCAAGTATATGAATTTGAATCTTTACATTGCTCTCACTGTAATGACTGAATAGCTATTTAGATAAGATTAACAAAGAGGATTCTCTAAACGGATGGACTCCACTCTAGTCTAAAAACAGCTTTTGGCAGTGTTTGGGAAATGAGAACTGTGAGAATGAGAAGAATGAGACCTGTGTGTGACCAAACCCCCCCTCCCAAAACCCCCAAAATAAATTTCATCAGTATGGTTAGCCGTGACAGCAACAAACACACACTGAGATGTGGAGCCTTTCTGTCTAAGCTTTATTCCGCAATGGACGGCAAACACCATTTTGTAGCATAATGGCAAACTTTGGCAAATGAACTATGTTCGTTTTTTTGTCTTTGAATTTGGCACAACTCTGTAAGCTTAGTCTACTAGTTACTAAATCATCACCCCAAACTTTCGATAGATAAACTGCAGATTAACTGCCACAGTTTCAAATCTGCAGTTGCCTAAAAGTTATTAGTTGGTCTTATAGCAAACATTTTTCATATCCCAATTAATTTCAGCACCAGTAGGCATGCTTTCTTTCCCCAACCATGACCATCATTGTTATTAAAATGATGACATTTGGTAAGTGTAATGATTCTTTACAATTTAGTGGGACGAGGGATGAAACCAACAATTGGCTACAGCACCTTCAATCAGCATCAGTTCATCAAGCCACGTTGATAATGCTTACTAAGATATTATGCAACAGTCTATTCTTTCTTTGCTCCATCTGGGATGGCTGCTGAGTAACTGTATCTGATCCACCTTGCAGGTATATAACAGAGTTTGTAAACCTAGGCAATGTGTCAGCTCTGCGTACGTTCAGGGTTCTGAGGGCTTTGAAAACAATTTCAGTTATCCCAGGTAAGACAGTCTAGGTGTTTGTGTTTGTGGGTGGGCGAGTCACGGGGTTGATGTTAGGTGTGGTTTTGTTTCACTCCCTCTCCTCTCCTCTTCCTCCTTCGTTCTCTTCCCACTGGTAGGACAGACGTTCTCTCTCTCACCGTGGTGTCCCCTCCTGGTCTTCGATGGTGGTGCTGGTGTCGTGCTCTTGCGCGTACATACGTGCGTGTGTGTGTTGTTATCGTGTGTGTTGTGTGTCATGGGGTTCTGTTCTGTGTGTCATCCTACCTTGTTACAGATATATAACAGAGTTTGTGGACCTTGGGAATGTCTCGGCGCTGAGAACGTTCAGGGTTCTCCGAGCATTAAAAACAATTTCTGTCATTCCAGGTGAGACTCCCATTTAAACACTAAGGCTGAGCTTACATTATATATAACCTCTCTTGATTTCTATTACTTTTTTCTTTTTAAAAAGAGGATGAAAGAATTTCTATATTGTTTTGTTTTTCTTTTGTTTCTATGACAATCAAAAATGGTAGAAATACATTTTTGATAGGCTTAGCAGTCTACTGGCAGTTCCATGGGCTCACATGTCCCATATGGACACCTGGGCTTCTGCAGCACATCATTCAAATATACAAAACAACGTGACAAAACAGGTGAAGAGTTTAGATGATCTGTCCAAGAAGTTGACTTTCCGGATAATATTAGAGTGACATAATGGACAAACTGGTTAGGGAAAAATGTATTGTCATCACTGCTTTGCACATCTGGTTTGTGTTCACTTTTATGTTATACATAAATCCAAATTGTAACAATCTGTGACAATGCCTTCTTGTTTCTAAAGACTATTTGTTTCCTTAAGACTGCCAAGCCTAATTTGACAACACATTAATGCTGCATGAAGCTTTGAGACACATGCTTTTACAAGTTTGGCTTTAAGGGGCTTTTCTTTTAGAATTATTTTTTTTATCTCTTAGTTTAAAGAGTTATTTAATTCAGGCTTCAGATTTAACTACTTGTTTTGAAGATCTTTATCCATCCTGGGAGTGAAAGGAAAACATGAATAAAGAATGATGAATATTAGAATTTGTACAGAAAAATTCTGTACATACTCTAGTGTATACACTTTTCCAAGGTAGCACAGTGAGTTTATATATTTGCTCATTCTAATGACACTGTGAATTTACTGTATATTGTATCATATACCGTACATGCACACACGCATACACATAATCAAACACAACGTGCTTGATACAGTACAAGATGCTCAGCATGTAGTACTAACTTGTGCTGTAGGCTAAACCAGCCTAATCCAGCGCTGCTAGAGTGAGTGGGAGAAAAGGGGTGCCTGGGATGGGAACAGTTCTTCAGTTAAGGCAAGGTCACCATCACGTTTTACAGACAGGTGATGCTGACACAGAGTCAATTCCTTCAGCCTTGGCGTTTAAATGACCCGCATGCCATCTCTCATTGCCCCCCCACCCCTTCAGCCACGAACTCTTCCTCGCCTGTCCTTTCTTTCTCCTCTTCCCTTCCTGCTTCCTTGACTGAGCCTGGTTCTGTGCACTGTTTGCTGTTTGTGGTGCTGCTGTGTTCAGCTGATTTGTTGGATGCAGTATAATTATGAACAGCAGTTAGTTGGGGATGTTCCCAGAGATGGACACAAAGAGAAGGAATTATTAATCCCATGATGCACTTTCTCTTCTCTGGATAGATCCTAAATCCAGCTGTAGTACTGTCTGTTCTTCCTCAGCGGAAAATGCTCCAGACAATTAAGCTTTTTATAAATCAGTTGAAATAGAACTGTTTACTTTTATGGACTTAATGTAAAAATGTGAAAATGTGTCTTTCTAGTGGAAACATCCCAAACAGCTGCAGTCTTTGTTTTGGTGTTTTGTGTTTTCTGAAAGAAAAAAATGTGAACTCTATTTCTGTGGTTCAATTTGAATGCACTATGATACTGAAGTCAGTGTGCTGTCATTACATACTAGATAGCCATGCCATTGAAATTTTTTTATAAATATCTCTTTAATCATAACTTCTAGAAATCTGCATTGAATACAACAATCCCAGCAAAATGTTAATATGACATATAACTTGTGTCTGCTCAGGTAAAACAAACTGGCAGGTTTAATGCAAAATCTACAACAATATTTTCTCCAGAGCTTACTTTTTATAAAACATTTTCGTGATGGAATGCTTTTTCTAAAATACAATGCCCAAATATTCACAGTTTGAAGCTAATTGAGAAAAAAAAAAAGGTAGAGGGTCTTTAATATGCCATATTTACATTTTAAAGCGCCACTTCACCGTTATATAAATTGATCTTAATGTTTTTGCTGTACCATGAGATTGGTATTAGCACTATGCTCTGTTAAAGCACTACAAATAATACAATTGATGATGCAAGGACGGATTAGTGGTAACTAATTTTGGTACTCACTAAAGTACTGACAGACTGTGATAATACTGAAAACAGTCCAGTGGTGCTTAAAAAGGAGCACAATAGCCAGCAAAGATACACAAGTGTACAGCACAGTTACGTTACATCTCATTATAGACTGAGTGTAATTTATGTATTCTAAAAGCTACTAAGAAAGCATCACAGCCTATTTCTAATTTTTAATCTGCTGATTAGTCATTCCTCAACTTTATTTATATTCACAGAGAGATTCTTGTTTTTCTTTTGACATCCACAACCTCCGAGCCACATTTCTGAAATTGACTGATTATCAAACCTTTAAAAAAGAGGCTGTCTAGTTTTGCTCTATTAGAAAAAGAAGTAATCATAACAAGTAGTAGTAGCCTAAAGCCTATCCAAATTAGAATGGAAAGAAATAACATGCATCAACAGCATGAAGTTGGCACAGGAAAGGAGTGACAGGGTCTCTCCTCCCAGGAGATGTGGAGATGCAGGATGACATTTTCTTCTGCCTCCGAGCTGCAGAGTTAGACCTGCAGGACCTGGAGATATTAAGCCCCCACACCAACAACCACAGACACACACATACACACACCAGCTTTTTTATGACGTTATTGAAATACCCGTGCCATTATTACTCTGTGCTTACATTATTTATGTTTCGATATCAGAAAATTCCAAGTTCTGCACTAAATGGGTTTCACAATCAAACCTGGGCCTCAGCTTTATTCTCTGAGCTCTCAGCTCAGTTATGCCGTTACGGTGCAGAAGTTACTTATCAATTAAATTATGAGTGAAATAATTCTGAAGCAATTAGTGTAACACATCTATATGATACACATATTTAAAATACATTATGCATGAATACTGAGATACCTCAGTGTCAGTGCAAAAATCACCCAGGAAAGCTGCAAAATAACCCTTCTGTTACCTCAACCTAGTTCTGTTAATTCATTTTCATCCATATCAGTAAATGTGATCTTTTACAACTCACTATCATTTTATACTAAAACAGAGCCCCTGTTTGTCAATTATTTTTGTGTACTGTTGAGGTGTTAAAATTACAGAATATGTTTATGCATAAATTGCAGATGAAGTGCTAAATACCCACTGTATGCATAGCAACTATCAATCTGAATGAGACGGATACGACAGCAGACACAACAGATTTCCATCACTATCTACACCCTGGGTTCATACTCTAATGGAATGCACAGGACACACACAGGAAGTCAGTTTCTGGTGTTGAGGCTCAGCAACGCTGGGCATAGGTGCTCAAGAAATAATTCTGATGCCTGCCAAGTTTAGATTTATGTAAGAGCCTGCACAGCACAGGGTTAAGTACAGGATTAGATATATGTTACCTAACTTAACTTTTGTGCGTGACTTCATTCAGTGCTGAATTGCAGCAGTAAAACTAAACTCAGCTTGTGCACTCTTCCATCACAAAAAGTTGCAATTCTTTTTATTTGTGTCTGTCTGTGTGTGTGTGTGTCTGTCTGTATGTATGTGTGTGTGTGTGTGTGTGTGTGTGTGCGCAATTTGTATGCTTGTGTGTATGTGAGTCCTCATGTTGCCATGTATGTGCATTCTTGCACATCGGTGTGTGTGTGTGTGCGTGTCTGTTTTTCGTGTGTTAATTGACAGGCTTGAAGACCATTGTGGGAGCTCTCATCCAGTCTGTGAAGAAGTTGTCGGATGTGATGATCCTGACCGTCTTCTGCCTCAGTGTCTTTGCTCTGATTGGACTGCAGCTCTTCATGGGAAACCTGCGGAATAAGTGCGTAATATGGCCGATCAACATAACCGAGCTGTACCCACCAAATGGCAGCAGGGATTTTGACTGGGGCGAATACATCATGAATGACAGTGAGTGATCACATTGACACCTAGACTACTAGTTGCACATGATCACATTACTAGAACATGTGGACAAGAGTGTCCATCGTGGTGAATATTCTCTCTTTTTATTCTTTTGTTTTTAAGAATATAATTGATTTATTACTGATTTATTAAAAATAACAGACACAGTAACCTATTGAGGAAACACTCACTTTTTTGCCCAATGGCTAATGCAGGTGTCTGTTCTTTGTTGTTCTTTGTATTTTTCATAGCTAATTTCTATTTCCTGCCTGGTCAACTTGATGCTCTACTATGTGGAAACAGTTCTGACTCAGGGTAAGTCAGGGCTTCTCTAACTAAATTCATACTTCCATAGTTATGCCTCAGTGTTTTCACACGTCTCTTGTTTTTCAAGACAACAAGGCTGGTTCTTGTTTTTTTCACACATCCTGTGATGCAGTTGGACACACCATTTGTGATGGAAAAATGGATGTTTGGTGCTGAGCTCAATAATTAGTTCCTGGGTGAAATCGAAGCCACAGTCACATGTCACTGTATGTCCTGTTGTGGTTAGTCAGTACCACTTGGTTTCTGGCTTTCTCTCTGTCCCTTCTTCGTAGCCACTCTGCTGTGTGGTCATGAGATTCTTCCTTATGATGTTGTCCGATGTGCTAAGGTAGTCTTAACGTCCTCCCTCTCTCCCTCATTCAGCCTACTAGAGAATTACCATCTTAGCTAGCAGATTATTGTCCCTCAAGTTTTGGCTCTCTGATTTCTTGTCACCTACTGCCCCTTAACGCCAAACCTCTCTTTGAAATATGGACAATAATGGTTGGCAACCTTTGATCTGCACCATTCCTGGCCGTGGCTTCAAAGAACCAATCCATGTCTTTGTCAGACTGGAGCCATTCTCTCTGTTTGCTGCTGCCACTAAACCAATACAAGTTCACAGCTTCCTTGGTGCGGAGCTTGTAGTGTGTTCCTTTGTACTCTGGAAGAAGCCAGGCACTCATGCCCATCTTGAGCATCTCATTTTGAGCTAATGGATCTCTAGGCTACACAGGTTTTGCAAACTTTACCACACAAAAATACTCAGCATTTAACCAAGAATGTTACACATTCTAAATAAAGCAAACTGGAGGCGATGTAGGAGCCACTATTAAAGAACAAAATAATTGAGAAACAGAACACATACTCACATACACATACTACTTAGACACTCTAAGCAGTCAAACATGTATTTATAATGTATGAGCCAGAGTTGTTTGCTTTTGAAAGGTCATGAAATATTAAGGTAAATCATATCAATATCCTTCTCATACCAGTATGTATTCATGTATGCATACATGCATGTAAAGGCAAACAACAGCAAAGACACATATAAAGACTTTCTCAGGCTTTTGTAGTAGCCCTTTTGTCAGTAATGCCTACAACTACTCTCCCAGTTGTGTTGATTCTGAAGTGGCTCGTTTCAGTCATTTATGTGTTTATGTTTTAGTTGTGCTTCATATTCCTTTTAGGCGATGTCCAGAGGGCTTTACATGTATGAAAGCTGGAAGGAACCCCAACTATGGTTACACAAGCTTTGACAGCTTTGGATGGGCTTTCCTCACCCTGTTTCGCCTCATGACCCAAGACTTTTGGGAAAACCTCTACATGCTGGTAAAACAGAGTTCCTTCTATACCTTCTCCTCTGCTCTTTAGTCTCAAATAGACACATAACCGTCTGGTGGAGGCAAAAGTCTGGATATTATATTTTAACATAGTATGACCTATAGATGAAGTGTTTGACCTTTCTTAGACCTGTTTTAGAGGTCTATATTAAAGCCTCTGTAGTTCTACCCAGAGACGTAAAACACCCACTAAGCAGTACTAATGATTTTGTCCTCACTTCATCATAAAAAATATATACATCATCATCCTAATACCTGAATGAATCAGCAAAAGTGCTGCTCAGCAGCTCTCCCCTCAGTTCATTTGCCCTCTGAATTAAAGGGGAGGAAGGACAGTTGATCAGAAATGCTGTGGCTAGGCGTGTGTGACTAGCCACTGGAATTTTGTTCATCTTTTATGTGAGGGGGAAAAACATTAAGAAATTCTGAAATATGTTGTTGTTTGCATTTGTCCTAAAGCAATTAACATATGTGAATTCGTTTTTAATGATCTTTGGAACAGCCAAATGTAATTTTTAGATAACTGAACCAGCATGGCATCTCTATCGTCTTTAGTCCTCTCACTGATTATTGTGTAGAGGGACACAAATGCATGTACAATAGATATAACATTGGCACAGACATCTGTAAAGTTAAACTACACAGCCATGACACTGCACTATCACTTTTTTCCCTCTTTCTCTAGACCTGCACCACTGCAG